>CAXKVW010000188.1:0-639209 GCA_964058825.1 Carex arenaria | reverse complement strand
GAAATCATTCCTTTCAATGAGACCAAAAAAAACAACATAGAACATGCATGATATTAATGGTCCCTCGATGATATATACACACACACAATTAAGGACGGCATTGATAAGTTAATATCCATATTTATAAAAATATTATTTCAACCCTTACCCTGCAACAAACAACAGCCATAGCAACATACACATGCATCCTCATAAGAAGTTAATGCATATACAGTGTATAGATCAGACTTCAGACCCCCTATGCCAGTACTCTCAGCCATTAATCTCACCACCTCCACTTCCATGATTGCTTCCTTCTTCCCCACCTGATGACGGCTGGCTGTTGCCATGGCCCGCATAACCAAATTGATCTCGTGGTATGCTATGATGGTTGTCGATGGTATTTCCTCCAAAGTATCCCAATTTGGTGCTCTTTATCATGTCATTCCCTTCTTCTGCCATGGTCATTTTACCTTTACTCAAACAATTGACCTCAACTGCTATCACAAGTATAACAAGGACTAAGATTTTGAACTTCATCCTCTGCTTCTCTGGTACCTATAGTGATAATAATGAAAAAAAGGTGCAACAGATTTAATTGCATACTTTCTGCATAGTCAACTTGATTATATAAAGAGTATCTCATGAGTTTGAAATCAATTAAGATTAATTTGTTAAAGCAAACCATACTATTAATCTAAAAAAATGTGTCCAACTAAATTATACACACATTTAATTTATATCTAATAAGTAATTTTGATGGGTGTATATAAAATTTGAAAGAAATATCAACGCAATTGCATGTGCTTAGGAAAATATTATGAACTTCAAAATGAGTAAATGTAAATTAGAACAGAAAAGAACAATAAATAGATCTACTTGTCATATTAGAAGAATCCTTATTTTTAAATCATAACTAAAAAGATTCATATAGAATACAAGGCACCTACCTAGAAAATAACTTGTGAGACAGGTTGATTTTGTTTGAGAACAGTCTAGATGAATGCTATGTTCTTATAGAGAAGGAAAGTAAATAAAAGATATTTCTCTTTTTGTGGTGTCCACCATTAAGTGACAAAATTAGTGGCATGGCCTCAAGCGATCTCAATTTAGTAGATTTTAAATTAAAATTTACATTTTTATTGTGCCTTCTGATGCAAAAAGATTAAAAAAAATTAAAAAAAAGGAGCTTAGGCCCTAGGCATAGTTTTTTTTTTACATTAATCTCTAAACAAGGAAATAGTCAAACATCATTTGAAGTAGCCTATTGACACTTCATTAGTTATCGTTTAGTTTGCTTTCTAAAATCATGCTTTATGCTGGATTTCCAATCTGCACATCAAAACGCTTTCAAGGTGGTACTTTTGTAGAAAACTTTTAGAATTCACATCCCCTTACCTGACTGAGTACAATTAAAATGGACGGTCAATGATCATTCTTTTAACTTGTCACGAATCTCAAAGCACAAACAATACTGGCCCTGGGAATAAATCTGGGCCGTCCTTTTCTATTGTGTTGAGTCAGCTACCTGGGAAGATACGGATCCAAAATTTTATTGGGTAAAGATATTGACAGAGTAGATTTGACTTTATGCAGCGCACGAAAAATAGAGTCAAAATAAAAAAGCATATGACTGATATGTTGCATGAAGCCAAAATAGAGTTGTCAATATTCTGACCCCCCCCCCCCCCCCCCCCCCCCCCCTATTTTTTTCCTAAAGAGGACCCTTGAAAACACTGCTTCATTTAGTTTAAGAGAAGTGCGCATCGAAGTAATCAAATAGAAATATTGACAAGAAAATTTGATGGTGCTACGTCTGCTAATTTTTTTTTTTTTTTTACTATACTGAAGATTTGCTAGAGAAAATAAAAGTTGATCCTGGTGGGAAAATAACATTTTACTTTGATGGTTGACACCGCATGCTTTTTTTTTTTTTTCTGGATATAATATAATACGAAAAGGCTTCAAATTATAGTGACTGGTAACTTCCCACTTAACCTATGTGGATTCACCTAAATGCTACATTTTAAATTCATCAATTTGATTTCTTGCCCGGTTGTATATTCTCCCAGTAATCGCGTTTAATTTATTCTACCAATATTGTTGTGCAACCCTGTAATAATAATGATCATAACTTGTGCAAGACAACCTTCTTTATTACATCTGAAGCTTTAACAATTCTCTTTCAAACAATATCAAACTCTTTTTATCCCTATAAACTTTTTTTTTTTTTTGAGTAAAGGTTGGAGGCCACCCAAATATTTAATATCCACAAAAAATTTCCTTATCCAAATTTTGAACTTGCAAACTTCCACACAAAGATCATTACTTCCCACTAGCAAAGGCCGGTTCTCCCTGTAAACTATTTTGAATCTCAATTTGTAACTCATTCAATATTCTTCTATATGCTATCTTTATATAATCCTTACAATAAATCTTGGCACTCAATTACAATTGCGTATATGGCTACTTAAATAAGATTACTATAATAGTCACTGATTTAATTCTATAATAGATATTTCAATTACTACATCAGCATTTACAACTAATTTGCAATTGGAGTGCCCGTGCTCTAGTTAGAGCGCTTCGCATAGCAATTCCAAAATCCAAAGAACTGCAATCGCATATATATATGCTACCCTGCTACTCCAGAAATTGATAGTATAAAATCAAAAAAATGAGAATTTCAATAAAGTAAAAACTTCAGATTCACACTCTTTGAAAGTGGTCTCAAGTTCAGATTGGCTGACTATGCATTCATTTCTGTATTGGAAAAACAACAAGCTATAATGAGACAATATGCATATCAAATTGTGCTTGTTTGCTTATAATCAAGCAAAAATAGAACTGCAAGTATGGTTCCGACACCTACTTCAATAACAAATAAATTAGATGGAACTTTTATTCTCTACATACAAAATTAACAAACAAAGAAATAGACATGATTATTATATGAACAGAAAAATGATAAGCAAAATTGAACACAACTAGAGGAAGGTAATGGAAGAGAGTGAGAGATAAGAGGAGAGCATGAATTAAAAAGTGTACACAGGAGAATAAATAAACTTTATACATAAAATACACTAAGCTATTCTTGGCAAACCCAGAATTAAAGGCATCCATATCTGATCAATTAGCAGCTCTCTGATAGATGTACTTTGTTCTTGGATCGACAATTAGACCTTTTCCTCCATTCACTTCTAGATCATGCCTGTTTACGCAAATTTGATCCAAGTTATCAAAAGTTTTAGTTTTAGTTTTTTTTTTTTTTAATTCTCTACAAATGGGGCCCTTAAAGACTTACTGGAATACAAAATCAGGAATGGTTAGTTGTTCACGTGGTACATATTTGAATAGATGCACCAGTTTGTCAACATAAACCACCTTTTTCCATGCCTAATATAAGAAACAAATTATATGAAAAGGTAAGTATGTTAGAAAATGTCTCAATAGAAAAAAAGATTGTCATGTCATGCAGGTACACACAAGAAGTACATATCAATAGAGTTGCCTGTCTACCCTGAAAAGCCAAAAATATCATGCAAAGACTATAAACCTGTCCCTTAATTGTATATTCTCTCTAAAAAGGTACATGAAAACACAAACTTTCCATGCAGCTTCATACTTTCTTAAGAAATTAGAGAGAGTAGGCATATATGATAGTTTATGTGTTTTTGAGAATCTGAGAATAACATAAGATATTCCTCAATACACAGGATTGTGCACATTATTTTGATGTTCTTGAAGGAGACGATTAAAACTCTGTAATTTTCTTTCTAGAGTATAAATTCATTGACAACGAATTAGCTTGACAATCTTAACAACCATTATAACTTACAATTTTAATATCCTGAAAGTAAAATATAATATGTACTGTACATACATCACATACATGAAAACTGATGAAATTTGATGCAAGTTTTACCGCAAATAACATGAAATTTGTAACGGACCATATTTAGTGGCATTTGATGGACCATCAATGATTTTAAAATTGTATGAAAATTAATACACAATCAATCTATAATAAGAAAAATAACATCTATATTTTTTTTCTAAAAAATTTGCATTGTCAAGCATTGTCAAGGAATCATAGCACTTTTTGTTAAAAGGAAAAATGCATACCTCTCCGTCAACGAGAAGTTGCAATGCAAAGATAGCAGCACGGAGACCAACCGTTGGATGAAGAACATATATTGCCTAAATAAAACAATACAGGGATACAAAATTGTTAGGGTTATATTTGATTAATCTTCTGTGGCACAACTTAGATAAGCATACTGACATGGAGATTTCTCTGGTGCTTTCGGCCAAGTATCTGTTGCACCCTCTTCATCCATCCCAGATCCGGCTGCCTATTTAACAAAAAGGATGAAATAATAACTACTATCATTTGGTTCAAAAAAATTAACTTCTGCCCCAGAACTTAAATCTGTCTCATATTCCTAGACTGATTAGTATAATACCAGTAAGTTACCATTTCATTCTGGATTCTGGAATAGTAGGATAGGTCATATCGCAAATGTTATCTTGCTATATAGATATTCTATTCTCCAATATTTCGAATCAGTGGTGTACCATGTGGTTGCCAATTCAAGTAAATACTCTATATTGATAGATTAGATAATTCAGAACATACGGCTGTAGCGATGCAGCAGAATGCAAGTACACAATTGTATAAGGCTTCTGGATCAATGGCTCAAACTCCTGAAATAGAAGCTCAGTTTCAGTACACTCAGATCAAGACAGGAGTAATTCATGCATACTCAGTACATATATGCCCATTGAATATTATCTACAACCCTCCCTCCCCATTTTCCTTGAAAGATGCCCAAGGCTAGACTTTTCTCCCACAATTCATGTCAGCACGAATGATGAAGAAATGAAGAGTATTTGAGCAGTGTTAACAAGAGAAAAACAACAAGACGTGGTTGATATTTGCATATTTGCAGGACTATGATATACCTCTTGCAATTTTGAAATTTTGAAGGGAAAATAAACTTCATTTTCATAAGACTGGTACCTTCACTACATAGAGAATAAAGCGTTCAAGATCAAGACACCGAAGAAGAAAGTGAGCCCCTACAACTACCATAACAGGTCGGCCTTCACTGTCAATACCACCTCGATAACTGAAACAAAGTACAAGACTTCAGTTTCTGTATAAAAGAAAATTCATTAAATGAAGTCCCTTGAGATACAATAGGACAGAGTTTCACAAAAATAACACGAGAAGAAAAATGACAATGCCAAATGATTGGATATTCTGTGGGTGCTGTGGTATGTACTTGCAAGCGCATGAGGTGACAAAGGGGAGAGAGAGAGAGAGAGAGAGAGATTTTTTTTTTTTTTACCTTGGCAGCCTCTGCCAAGATTCAAAAAAAAAAACAGAAATAGCTGGTTTTTTAAGTTGTATAAATATACTCAGTTTATTTATGAGCTGGAAGTCATGCAGGCGGTCAAGATTTCAGTTATTTTAAAATACACTCAGCAACATCTGCCAAGATTTCGAAATAAAAAAAAAATAAGAAACAGAGACATGCATACACTATCTTCATTTCGGCAATCTCAGAGAGATTAAGGGAGTTCGCCTTTGCCAAGTATCTTGAGTGAAGGGAATACTCCTCTGCAGCTGACAAAGGGGGCCCACCTAAATCACCATACCCAAGCAACCTTGCACAGTTGAACCCCTTCTGAGCCTGTGCTGCTCTCTGCCACTGCTCCAATCGCCGCTGGTCAGGGTCTTTTATTATAGACATGAACGACGGATCAAGGTATGAATCCACCGTGAACGAATTTCTGGTAAAAAGAGAAATCTAACAATATATCATGTTGCTCTTACGGGTTGACAACACAATACCAAGTTTACCAGCACTATCTGCAATATTATATTCTGACCAAAAGGGCAAATTTCAATTTCTCCTTATCGAGAAATTTTGGCAAGTCAGTTAATCGGACCCGATGGGTCAACCCAATCCAATGCAATAGATTAGCCAGCGGAGAATTAGATCAGGGGAATATACCTTCAATTAAGCTAATGCTTCACCTAACCCTATCCTATCCCAGTTTCACAGTCGGCATATTCTTGAATAAAAGTAAACAATACTGATATTTTTAAAATACAAAATTCATGTAATTGCTAGCAAAACGAATTGCACTGCTACTAGAAAACTATCCATACCCACCTACAGCACAGTCAAGCTTATGTATCAACTTTGTTTCCTTCTAGACCCTTTCTAGTCCATTATTATATTTAAAATTCAGGCAGATTGATATCGCTATAAATCAGAATGACTTGTACTGTAGATCTTGTTCCATCTTTCCACTATTTCTGACATGTTGTGCACGAGTACAACACGTCAAAAACAGCAATTGCTTAAAAAAAATCTAATGTAAAACAAAAAAAGTGCCATGATTATGTTTGTACCGTCTACGTGTCAATCCAATGTCAACAAAAGAAGACTCAGTGGTGGGAGTCTCCACTGGGGGTGCATTATTTGGGGTGAGCACTGGGAGAGGTTTTATTCTGATTTTTCTCTCATCTATCACTGTCTCACCATTCTCATCTCCTACATCAGCTGGCAGCTTAGAAACTGCAACCTCCTCTTCAAATTTATCCCGAGGGAAGTATAGTGGAAGCAATCTGCCCATAATCAAGATGTGAACACATATACACGCAAGAACAAACGGAAAACACAAACATACTCACATATGTGCATACATGACCAAGAGAAAGATAGAAAATTGTATACAGATAGACAAATACAAGAACGTGCATACCTCTTATATATCTCTGTATCAGTGGCTGTGGTGGTACAGAAGACCACGGCAGTTATCTTGTCTTTTTGTTTCTCCAGAAAACGCCGAACAGTCCCTAATGAACATGAAATTAGTAAGATAAATTAACTGAACAAAATGTTAAAAAAAAATTAAAATTAAAATAAAAGGGAAAGCCTGATAAAGGGAGAATAATAAACTGCTCACTTATTGCCACATGAGCAGCCGGTTCCCGGGGGTAATTCTTTGCTTCAGTGTATATACAGCCAGTTGCGATACTAAAACAGAAAAAAAAAAAAAAAAAAAAAAAAAGCACAATATTATTCTTCAGAATTCAGTAAAGTGTATTTGTTTAGTGTCATCGATAGATATAATACCTTTGGAGCCCATTCTCTATAAGAAGCTCAAGGCAAGCACGGTAGCAATGGCTGAGGGCATTTTCTGCAGCTGTGTGATACTTTACTGCATATTTGGGGCCCACTGTGTGAATTACCTTTCTACAATTTCATAGCACACAATTCATGGAGCAGTGATATCAAAACCGAATAAAAGTAAATATATTAAAGAATTTATCAGACAAAAACCTTGCAGGGAGGTCGTAAGCGTTGGTTATCTTAGCCATGCCAGTTCGACAGCCTCCCTGCAAATGTATACAAACAATTACCAACAAGAGGACAATAATTTAATAACCAAATTGGATTTAAAACTTATATATAGAATAGGGCTGAAATGATGAGATACCAGAGTGGCGCACTCCTCTGCCAGACCGATTCCTGCTGCCGCATGTAGTCCTGGGCTGCTATGTGCTTCATCCAAGCTCTGCCAAGTAGAATCAACTAGATCTTTCAACACAACATGTACTAGCACTATCAATCTATCATACAAAATATCCGTAGTGACAGATGTCTGGTATGGCACTAGTAGAAACCCAGACTAATGCTGATCAAACTGTCCAATTTAAATTCTAAATCAAATATTCATTGATTTGTTGAACATGAAAAAGGAATCAATTTTAACAAGGACCTTTATGCGCACAAAGCACCACATCAAAAATGTCCAAGGGACATCTCCAGATCTCATACAAAATAAACAGGCAAAAAAAAAAAAACAGTTTTATCACGGAATCCATTCAATTATTATGGAACAAATGACTCATTGGTATTAACCACATGTACCAGAAAGAAATGACCCATGGTCCATTTGTCCCTTTTTGGGATAATTGTTTTTTTTTTCCTGTATATATATGGGCATCGGTACCTTTAACTAAGCTTAATTAAGATCAATTTTGGTTAAATTTCTCAAATAACCTAGCGATGCCTAGCTAGCTACATTTTAGCATAGCAAAAGAAGATACCTTCCTTTTGTACATAAAATAGAGGATTGGGCATTTAGATCTTGCAATAAGCGTACCTCATTTGTAGAATTGACCACTGCATCGACCTCGAGATTCCAAGGATTACCTCTCCAAAGATATATCTTGGAATTGATCTCTGGATCGACTGGAAACCTCGAGGCTGCGGAGGCGCCGAGTCCACCGTCGGATCCTGCTGTGAGAGGATCGGAAATGTAAGGAACAGTCGGATCGACGTCGCTCCACCGGGGCACTTGATCGAGCGTCACTACCGGGTCCACTCCGCCGCTGGGCCCCGCTGCCACGAGGCGCCCGTACATCCCCGCCACGATGGAGAGGAGCTAATCGGTGATGTATTGTGGTGGATGATTGGTTGAACTGAGGAATGAAAGCGATAAGAGACGAACAAGATAATTCCTTCTTTTTGGTTATTTTTAATTGAAGACAATAATTATGGGATCAGTCTCCCATTCACCCTTTTAAAATTTTAAACTTTCAAAAACACCCCTGTAGAGAAGGCATTCTAACTTCGGCCAAATGAATTAAATGATGAATTAATTTTCTAGAAAGTTTGAGAAAATATTTTAAAATATATATTTTTTTTCTTCGAACTATTTTCCACTATCCTTAAGTTTTCAATTATATCATGTATTTAGACTAGAGAAGTATTCAAATGTTTTCACTTTTTGTGCTCCTATCATGCCTTATTTTTAAAAAATTTAATGATTCAAAATTTGAAACTTTAAAGTTAAAATAAAACGGTCTGATATGATATACATCATTTTATCTATATACATGTAAAACATTATGACATTTCAACTTGGTTTTGGTTATGAGCTTGTAAAAAATGTACTAATTTGGATAATTTCTAAACATTAGTTTTTCAACTTAGTGATTCACATAAAAACAAAATTAAAATGTGATAATTTTTTATAAGCATATAGAGAAAATAACATAGATCATATATAACGGTTTTATTTTGGTATTTATGATTTAAATTATGAGTTATTAAAGTTTTAAATATAGAGACATAATGGAGATGCAAAAATTGAATGCACTTGAATATTTATGGCGTCTATTGGTATTGGAAAATAAAAACTTACAAATATAAATAATTCTGGTTTTCGAGGGTTGGAGGAAAAAAATTCCATGAATCTATTGGATTTGGACAGCTGGGTTTTACTGGGGACCCGGGCATGGTATGCGAATATCCGTTGCAATAATGAGACTAAGTTCAGCCGTTTAGGATACTAATGCAGAAAAAAAAAAAAAAAAAAAAAACACAGCTCGTTGTCCTGCAAAATATTCAGGTAAACCAGTTCTATCAAAACCAATTACTTTTCAGGCGGTAGGACCCCATGGATTAAAAATACCCGCTTGGGTTGGATCCGGACCGGACTGTCCATGGTCCGTACCCAACCAGGCCGTACCCGGGGCCGAGTTTGAATTAGTAGGATAAGGGTTCACACGGACTGAAACCGTTTTTTTGAAAGAAAAAAAAAATTGATCATCCGAACCGTTAACCCGCTTACCCGTGCCCGCCAGCCCAAACTCGCCCGGACACCCAAAAAATTCAATTAAAAAAAAAACGGTTTTATTTCCCCAAGCAAACCTCCTTAAATACAACCCCATCCTTCACAAATTTTCATATCTCTTACTCTTATTATTTTCCATCTCTCAATCTCATACTCTCAAATCTCAATATTTTCATTATTCTCAAATTTTAAATTTATTGTTAAAAAAAATATAGTTGTAAATTTAATTCATTCTACAAATACGCAAACGGAATTACGAAGGTATTGAAATTACGAAGTTCGGCACCTCCCGCAAGATTTGAAGGTTACCTTTATTTTATATATAGTTTATGTTAGATTTATATACAGTGTATGTTAGATTTAATCATTTAAATATGTTAGGTTTAATTTGTAGTAATTGTTAGATAATTAGATTTTATTTTTGAATAGGTTAGATTTATTTTTAATAGGTTAAATAAATAGATTAGATTTTTTTTTTAATATGTTAAGTAATTAGATTTATTTTTGAATATGTTAGATTTTATTTTTTAAATTAGAATTTATTTTTAATAGGTTAAATAAATAGGTTATATTTATTTTTTGAATATGTTAAGTAATTAGATTTATTTTTGAATAGGTTAGATTTTTTTTTAATTCAGATTTATTTTTAATATGTTAAATAAATAGGTTATATTTATTTTTTGAATATGTTAAGTAATTAGATTTATTTTTGAATAGGTTAGATTTTATTTTTTAAAATTCGGATTTATTTTTAATAGGTTAAATAAATAGGATAGATTCATTTTTTGAATATGTTAAGTAATTAGATTTATTTTTGAATAGGTTAGATTTTATTTTTTTATATTCGGATTTATTTTTAATAGGTTAGATATATTTTTTGAATATGTTAAGTAATTAGATTTATTTTTGAATAGGTTAGATTTTATTTTTTAAATTCGGATTTATTTTTAATAGGTTAAATAAATAGGTTAAATTTATTTTTTGAATATGTTAAGTAATTAGATTTATTTTTGAATAGGTGAAGGAGGAATGCAAGTGCCTATCCAATGCTGGCGATGATGGCCCGTGATGTATTTACCGTGCCCGTGTCAAACGTCACTTCCGAATGTTGTTTTAGTTCGGCGAACAGGATCCTCGCCGATAAACGTAGTAAATTGGGTGCACATGTTTTTGAGAGACTTGTGTGCTTGAAAGATTGGATTGATGCTGAAAATCGCACGCAACATGGAGATCCTCAAGCAACATCATTCGGAGTCAAAACTGAAGAAAGCGGTACCGAGCCGTAGTCTGAGGCTAATTCGGATTCAGACGGTGTGGAAGAGAGCGAACTATGATATATGAATGACAATTTCTAGATAGGTAGTGTCGGTATAAATTTCTAACCTCTTTTAATATTTATGGTTATTTTTTGAATTATAAATTTCTAAACATTTCAATTATTTTTAAAATTATTCATTTTAAAGAAGAATTACTAACAAAAAAAGTTAGAACTCCGCCTATGTTATTTTACATAACCGATTCCAAGTCCAGAATAAAGGAGGAGGGTAATTTTTATTTTTAAATCTATTGTTTTAAAATAATTCATAATTTTTTTAAAGTAATTGATTTAAGAAATTTTTTATTTCTATTTTATTATTTTAAAGTAATTGATTGAAATAATTTATTTAAGCAACATTGTTTTAAAATAATTCGTAATTTTGATTTATATTTTATTATAACAAAAATTATTAAGTTCAAATATGCAATCATGTCAAATGAATTTTTACTTATATTTTATTGGTTTAAAAAAAAAAAGAAAAAAAACAGATAAAGGAAAAAAAAGCAAAAAAAAAAAAACCGGCCCGGACCGGAATGGACCCATAACCGCCCGAATCAACCCGCGGACTCGGACCTAGCAACCCGCGGACCCGTGCTATTCGGGGTTGAGCCGGGTAAGAGTCGGACTTTTGAAATTAAACTAGTGCTATCTGAACCAAGCAACTCTTGCCCGTGCCAACCCCGCCTGGTCCGGCCCGTTTTCAATACACTAGTAGGACCTCCAGGCTCCAGCATATGATCATAATTGATTACTGATTAGGGTGGAACACCAGGTGCAGTATGTAATTTTAATATTTGTGGGTTTTTTATCCATTGGTCACATCTACTTGCATGTTTTTCTTTTCCTTATAGGCTTGTACCAATGGATGGTGGATCCGAATCTGCTACTCGTAAAATTAGCAAGCAGGACCTTGCTTTTTCAAATCAAACCATTAATCTGTATTGAGATTTATACATGAAAAAAATTCAACAGTCTGATTTAGGGGTGTTCAAACAGTCGGTTCGGTTGAAACTGAAGTTAAAAAGGCAAACCAAACTTTTTTTCGGTTTTCAAAAGTAAAACCAAACCGAACCAATTAAACCTATCAACCGATTAAAAACTGAACCGAACTAAACCCATTGTAAATAAAATCACACCGTATATTTGAAAAAAAACAGCTCTTCAGAATTCTAAAAGAAAAATAAATCATACCGTATATGAAATCACCTATTGGTGCCATTTATTCCATCTATTGGTATCATTATTCACACTATATGAAGAGCCGCTGAACCAATTTCAAAATTAAACCATAATAAATCAGTCGGTTCGGTTTAGTCGGTTCGGTTTAGTCGGTTTTGAGAAATCTAAACCGAACCAATCCATTTAAACCGAACTTATTCAAAAATTCAACCGAACCGACCCATTTAAACCGAAAAATCAAACCATTTAAACTGAACTTTTCCAGTTCGGTTAAAAACCAAATAAACCGAACTATTTGAACATACCTAGTCTGATTCAAAAAAGCAGAAACATACTTGCCAATTTAGCAAGCAGCGGAGTGGGATCCATGGATTGTACGAGTTAATTGATGCGTCTTTTACCGAGACCACGCCACGTGGGTTGTTGCTAACTTGCTGTCGAAAGAAATTGCGTTGACCGGGTCTTATGTGCCCAAATTATAAGGATTTGTTTTAATCTGGCAACAACTAGCTTAAAGAAGATAAAAAGTATGAATGTGAAAACAGATTTGTAAAATATAATTCATAGAGGAGGGATTAAATGTTTATTTTTTTATTATGACTTCACTTTTTAATTTTTAATAATTCAAATGATATTCGATTTAACTATTATTTACTTGCTCTATATACCGGAATTATTTTAGTTACCATACTAGACTTTCAAATTTTTTATTTTATCACCAATTTAGGAAAATTTCAAAATTTGCCACATGGGTAAACTGGATATGCGCATCAAAATTCTATTGTTATATCCAGATTGAAAACAGAACAGAAAAAAAAAAAAAAAAAAATCCACTCAAATGGTGCTCATACTGGTCTATGCACGTAGCAATTAGTTCTTAATTTTCCTTAAAGCAGTGGAAAGATCAGATTTTTGAAAGTTTGAGATGGTAACTAAAAAAAATCTCGACTCTTATAATTAGCATAGCAGGTTTCTCTAGATCATGTTATTTGAAATCTATACAATTTGCATTCAATTAATTGTTCTTATTTGGATATTGAGCAAAGCTATCATGTACTATGTTCATTAAGGACTTGATGAGCATATATCTAAAATTTATTGAATTAGAATTCCAAACTGTTGAAATCGATGTACTTCACGAGTGATGTCTGTCGATGTAAAATTTTGAAATTCATTTATTACAAAGTCAAGCGGGCAAAAAATGATAAAACAACGGAGTTTTATAAGTTATCTTAATACATTCAATTGTCATCATTTTTTACCGTTTGACTTTATACTAAATGAATTCGAAATTTTCAAATTTTGAAAATTTTGCATTTGTACACATTATGCGTGAAGTAGATCGATTTCAGCAGTTTAAGTTTGTCGTTTGAAACAAATCCGATAGATTTTGAAGCTTATACTTATCAAACTTTCTTGGTGAGCATAACATACATTAGCTTTACTCTTTGATATAATAATTTAGAACTTTCTAGATGCATAAGTACATTTTTCACGTTATTTATATATTTCAAGCACGTAGAAAACCATATATCAGAAGAAAAAAAAAATCTATCACTTAACCAGACTCATCAGAATAAACTCCTATACGCACACAAATGCCCATAATAAGAAGGATATTTTATCTTAACTTTTTAAAAAGAGGGGCATTTTATAAAAAAAAAAATTGAATAATATATAGTAGTACAATTCATAAAGAAATTGAAGGACAAAATTATTGGGAGCATTATGGTTATTTGGCGCAAATTCATAATTTCAATTAAGTTAAAAGTTAGAGGGTACCGTTACAGATTGAACAATTTAGAAAGATGATAGTCACAAATAAAAAATTGAGTGATCATTTGTTTCAAATAAATAGATTAACGGGATCTAATAGAATTATTCCAATCTAATTATACTTGCATGAATCTAGTAAGCAATTAGTTCATAACAAGAGTATATAGCAAATAATAGCCGGTGCATAATGACATCCTTATTTCTACCTAAGCAAATTTATTCTGTTGAACAAATAGTAACAACAGTCTTTAGTTATTTGGTGGTTCGCAATAGTTGGTTAACTGTTTTCTTTAAGCTTCATAAGTGAATTAAAATAAACACAATACACACACGCACACACACTAAGTCATTTTAAGATATTGGTATTTGATAGTAATGATGTAAATAGATAATGTGATGATAAATTAAAAAATAAATTTATTTTCAAGTTTAATAAAGTTAGACGATTGTACAATGTTTGTATTTCGGTTGAAAAAGAAATGATACGAATTATATTTCTCTCGTCTCAGAACAATTGATTCAAGCTGCTCGATATGTTCCATGTATGAAAATTTTATAAAGTACTAATTTTAACTATTTTATAATTATATTATATTTTTTTGTAGGTTTTTATAACGGACTTAATATAAACAAAGAGTAAGGCTATGGTGCATAGTGTGGATTAGTCCATACTATTGATTAATATTTTTATTTTCAAAATTTAAATAGTTGATGTGAACCGTTTATCATGATCTCTATATTAAAATGTACTTGCCAACTAAATTTTATATTTTTTATATTTTACTATTTTATAGATAGATAAAAATTTACTTGATTTAGATATTTCAAACCATTCAAAAGAACTGATTTTCTACCTATCTAGAATAAATAAATAAAAAGTAAAATTTAGTATGCAAATACATTTTTATATGAAGATCACATTGAATGGTTCAGATAAACAGTTTGGATTATGAAAATGAAAATATTAATTTGTAGTACAAACTAATCTACGTTGTGCATAGTACCATAGCCTCACTCTAAACAAAATATGTGGACATCAAATATGTCATCTTTTAAAAAAAATGAAAAATAAAATAGTAAAAAAGTTTAAAAATATAATAAAACCTAGTATCATACAAGATTTTGAGTGAGCAGTTGGACTAATTGTTGTTGTAATTATAAATAATAAATATTATTTTTCAGCTGAAATACAAACATTTATACAATAGCCTAATTTTATATTATGATAATAAGTATACTGAAGATCAAAATAAAATTAGTAATGTGATATTTTAAGTTTAAAAGATTTATTAATTTACTTTTAACTTTTCTCATTTTAAGGCATCTTAAATGTTTATCCTTTATAAGCAAAATATTGAAGATAAAATAACTAAAGTTAGTAATTTGATATTTTAAATTTAAAATATTTATGAATTTACTTTAACTTCTCTCATTTAAAAGTGCATTAAATACTTCTTCTTTTAATATCTCAAAATATTAAGCATTTAAATTGCCGCTAAGAGCGTGCAACAGTTTACCTTCTCTATACTCTGATTCAGAGTAAATAAATTCATCAAAATTATATAAAAAATTATTTACGAACTGTAGCAGGTAGCTTGCAACTGCGATTTTTATTCATGCCCACCAAGTCATACAATTCGCCAACTCTGCCCCCCAAAACTGGATTCTATCAAAACTACCCAAACCGGTTATTTAATAGCCGGTCCCTATCTTTTTTTTTTTTTTTTGGAAAAAGTTATAATTTTTTTTTATTAAAGTTTTAGAAATTTTTGATATGTTTCTTTGAAATTAGATAGAAAAATATATATAAGTTAGTTTATTAGAAGGACTGAAACAAATAACCCGGATCAATATTTTTCAGATCGGAATTTTTGCGGCTATAAGAAAAATTAAAATATTTCATGGTGTGTTATTGGAAAAAATAAAACTTTGGCAGAAGTGTCAAAATTTTTTTAAAATGATTTGATAACATCATTTAAAAAACATCATTTTAAATGTTTTCTTAAAAATCGTGCATAATAATATTAAGACTACTGTTTTTCTAAACATCATTTATTGATAACATCATTTAAAATGATTTGAATTGAAAGTTAAGACTACTGTTTTTGGCCGGAAGCATCGTTTTTAAAAAAAAAACTTTAAACGGTCATAACTTTGGCTAGGAAAGTCGGATTGGCGCGTACGACCCCAATTCGGAAAGAGGGGGAGGAGACAGTGGGGACCGACACCTCGGGGTGCAACTCCAGGCATCTGAAGAATCAGAATAGCCAAAAAAACATCGTTTAGTGTCTCAAAAATTAAGTTTAAGATTTTTATCATCGGCAGACATACAGCGACCTCTATGCAGCCACATATTGTATGCACTAGTGACAGTATCGTATGCAATATAGTAAAAGTCAGAACTTGTATCAGATTTTACCAACAATTCTTGGGAAAAATAGTTCTTTGGACGGTTGTGATTCGTTGGGACCAAAATATTGTCTAACCTAGTTGTATAAGATCCGAAATAAACTAAAGATGCATTGTTTTGCTTTGCATCTCCCATTTCCACTATACAAGATCATTGTTTTGTATACATCTCCAAAAGATACATTTAAAAAATCTCCAAAACAATGAAAATAGATAAATACGTTTTATTTTTTCAAAAATAGAAATACTATAATATTTTATGTATTTACCTAGAAGTGATTTTTGAACGGAGACCAATAATTCAAATTCAAAGAATTTTTTTTTCTAATAACACACAATGAAATATTTTAATTTTTCTTACAGCCGCGAAAAATCCGTTCTGAAAAATATTGATCCGGGTTATTTGTTTCAGTCCTTCTAATAAACTAAATTATATATTTTATCTAATTTCAAAGAAATATATCAAAAATTTCTAAAACTTTAATAAAAAATAAACAAATTATAACTTTTTTTCTAAAAAAGATAGGAACCGCCTATTTAATAGCCGGTTCTTAATAAAAATTAGGAACCGGCTATTAAATAGCCGGTTTGGGTAGTTTTAATAGAATTCAGTTGTGGTGGGCAGAGTTGGCGAATTATATGAATTGGTGGGCATGAATAAAAATTGCGGAGCTCGCGACGATGAAGCTGCTACTTCCCTTCTCAACCTTTTCTTTTCTTTAATGAAAACCTTTTGAAGCACATCCTAAATAAAATGTCAAATGCACGCTTTACATGTTTTTCTCGAAAAAATTATGAAATGCTCCAACTTCCAAATAGTAATAGGCCATGACAGCTTAATTATTTGAATTATGGAGTCGTTCTCCTAATTTCATCACATAAATTGAGAAACTTATGTTAACTTTTCTCATTTTAAAGTGCATTAAATTTCCTCCTTTTAATACCTCAAAAATATTAAGTACTTTATTTTCTCTCTCTCTGTTTTTTTTTTTTTAAATGAAGACGTTTTGAAACACAGTCTAAATAAAATGTCAAATGCACGCTTTCCATGCTTTTCTTGAAAAATATATAAAATGCACCAACTTCCAAACAGTAATAGACTACTGCAGCTAATCATTTATTTATAAACGATGGGAGTCGTTCTAATTTCCTTCCTCACATCATTTGAATGGAGCTACTGTAATATCATTAACTAAACATGCCCACGGGCTTTCCCTCAAAAAAAAAAAAAAAAAAAATCTAAACATGTGCTGTCTTAGATTTACATAATTTCTTTTCACAAGTTTGCGCCACTTGAGATTACAAAATCAAGTGTTCTATTTGTATGGCCGTTCAAATGGAGAAACCACCACCTCCGTTATTTCCCCTTCCCTCTATTTCCCTGCCGTCAATCTCCAAGCAATAAAGCGCCAGCGACCCTATAACACTAGAAAGAAACCAGTACAGTAATTACCCGACGTAAACCACCACTCGTATCCCATCCGAACCACTAACACAGTACCACGCCTTTCTCTGATTCTCTCTCGCCAATGTCGGAAACCCTAATTCGAAACCCTAAACCCTGATCCTCACCTCGCACCTCCGCCATGGCCTCTCCCGAAACCCTAGATATACCATCATGGCTTCAGTCCCTCCCTCGCGCGCCGGAGTACCGTCCGACTGAGACAGAGTTCGCGGACCCGATCTCTTTCATCTCTCGGATCGAGCGTGAAGCCTCTTCCTTCGGCATTTGCAAGATAATCCCTCCGTTCTCCCGACCTTCCAAGAAATTCGTCTTGTCCAACCTCAATTCCTCCCTTTCTCAGTCCAGCAATCTGCCAATTGACTTGTCTAAACCGGCCGTGTTCACCACCAGGCACCAGGAGCTTGGCACACGCAAGAACGGGGTGGGCCATCAGCAGGTGTGGCAGAGCGGTGAGTCATACACACTTGAACAGTTCGAATCAAAGGCACGGGTTTTCTACCGTGCTCACTTGTCTGGGGTGAAGGAAGTGAGGCCACTGTTGGTGGAGAGTTTGTTCTGGAAGGCTGCTCGTGATAAGCCGGTATATATTGAGTATGCAAATGATGTGCCTGGTTCAGGTTTTCCCAGCAGAAAAAGCGAGATGAAGACCCGTGAACCCGGTTGGAGGCTTTCTGAGAGCCCCTGGAATTTGCAGGTAATTATTGTTGCCAATTTTCGAACAATTTCCTTTTTCTAGAATAAGAAATTTGAATTACTTATACTAGGAATGTGAGTTTGACTAGGAATAGTAATTGATTTACCTCCATTCCCTTAAATTAGATATTAGTTTTTGGAGAGAGAGCATTGGGAGATCACTACCAATTCTCGCACCTGTACAGACCAAGATTTCCGACTGAGCATTACTTACTAATAAAGAAACCAAGAGGTTAATTTTGGAAGGGAGTTTCTGCTCGGATTACCGTGGAGAATATAGGAGGCATTGTTCTCTCTGAGAATTTAATGCTGACTCTGTCTTTTGTGCTTTTATTTGTTATAGGTGATAGCACGGGCCCATGGTTCTCTGACAAAGTTCATGCCAGATGATGTGCCGGGCGTTACATCACCAATGGTGTATATAGGCATGCTGTACAGCTGGTTTGCTTGGCACATAGAAGACCATGAGCTTCACAGCCTTAATTTTCTCCACACTGGTGCACCCAAGACCTGGTATGCTGTACCAAGTGACCATGCTGCACAGCTTGAGGAGATCATCAGGCTGAAAGGTTATGGCGGGACCTTTGACAAACTTGGTATGAAATATTCATATTTGATACATTCACTGAAACTGTTATTTTTTGGCCTGCCACATGTCTTGAGTCCTTGAAGAAAATACACTAAGTTAAACTATAAGTAAGCTAGAAAACTCATTATTAACACTTGTCTGGCTCAAAAGATCATTTTGCACATTTGTTTCTTTTAATGATGGTTGATATGATTTTTATTTTTCATCTGTAGCTTCTCTAGGAAAGTTAGGGGAAAAGACAACGTTACTCTCTCCTGAGATTATTGTTGCTTCGGGTGTGCCTTGCTGTAGGTAGTTGAGAAGAAAATTATAATTAACTGCTTAATTCAATTACAGTCCACGTAGTGGTTAATGATTTTCTTTCCTTTTATCAATTGGATTTTTGATTCAACAGACTTGTGCAGAATCCAGGCGAGTTTGTGGTGACCTTTCCAAGAGCCTACCATGTGGGGTTCAGCCACGGTAGTTTCCTTTTGCTCATTTTTTATACCTTATTGGCTTATTTATTGACCTTTTAAATGTCACAGGATTTAATTGCAGTATAGCAGCCAATTCTCCGACTCTTCAATATTGACCTTTTGAATGTCGCAGGATTTAATTGCGGTGAAGCAGCCAATTTCGCTACTCCACAATGGCTTAAGTTTGCGAAGGAAGCTGCTGTGCGTAGAGCTGCCATGAATTTCCTTCCCATGCTGTCCCATCAACAGCTCTTATACTTGCTTGCTATTTCTTTCATCTCTAGGTTTGCTCTCTTTGTCATCCCTTTTGTGTTTTTCTCTCAATCCACATTTTTTTAAACCAGACATGTCCTCACATGTAATATTGGTTTTGGTTGATCTCATAAATTTGTAAATTAATCATATCAGTTCTGTATACCAGTACCAACTTTCCATATACATTTTAGCATTTATACAATATAGGAGTTTTGGATGTTGTATACCATTTCGGATACCTTGTGCTGTTTTTGTATACAATAAGCTGCGGATAATGATTCTTTCAGTTTGTTGTGGGAGAGTAGTGTTTATCAGGTATTACCGGTACACACCCTTAATTTGATATGAGTTTGAAATTTGGATTATTGGCATGTGTCAGAAACCCCAGTGAGCTATTATTGGGAATGCGCACTTCACGCCTGAGAGACCGAAAGAAGGAAGATCGTGAACTTCTCATAAAGAAGGCATTCTTGCAGGACATGGTAAATGAAAACCAACTTCTGTGCACTCTACTTTCACGCAAATCAACTTATAAGTCTGTGGTTCTCTGGGAGCCTGCAATGCTCCCTGGTAGTAGCACTGCCACCTTTACTGTTATAGCAAACAATGGTCAAATGGAGAACTCCAGTTCTGACGAGGAGGATGGCCTTCCTTTTGGGCTTCGAGTTGACTCAGGATCATTGACTTGTGTTGCATGTGGTATTCTCGGGTACCCTTTCATGGCTGTTTTGCAGCCCTCTGAAGAAGCCTTGAACAAGATCTTACCAACGAGTGGTGAACAGTTGAATAAAGAATCGGTTGAACCCCAATGCTGCACTCTGATCCACAATGATCTGATCAGTACTGATAATTTAAATTCAGGTTTGTACCTCTTTGTAAGGCTGTTTTTTTAGTATAACGAAGTACTTTTTGTGTGTCTTTCATCACTTGTAATTATCTCAAACCAAAGTAATTTGCATAATTATATAGGTGGAGTTGAGTATGGGTTACAAGCTGAGATGTTGTTTGATTCTATTAGGTGGGGTTGAGTATGGGTATCAATAATACGATATCCATATCCATTAGGAGTTGGGCCTTTATAATTTTCCCTATACATTGTTCCAATGTGTTGATCGTATTGGTGCATGAAATTTCTAAGGGGACCAAAGCGGACAGTAATGTGTATAAGATATTGTTGTTTGAATCAACTAAAAAAACTGTAAATTTTAAGTGAGGTCTACAGACAAGGAAATCCTAGTATAACGAGTAAAAATCAGAGCAAATTTATATTATATATTTATATATTACTATTTTATGATTATCTACTTCTTCACCTTGTGACTACGATTGGGTTTCATTTCTAGCCTACCTTGACTTGAAAATCACTGGAGTATACATCATGATAAATGAGTAACTTTCTGGCAAAACATGGGTTCCCAGGATCCTGTTGTGCAACCCCCCCTCCCCCCTCCGAATTCACCAGGCATCATGTTGGGAGTGATGGGAATTATAATATTCTTCTGGTCCAAATTACCATTACTAGTATACACCTTTGATATATTTTAATAAACATAATTGGTGATATACATTGATATTTGTAGTTTCAGATGATGCCGGTTTGGAATCCATACATGCTTCCAGTAGTGAAACGGAAACACGTGATGTGCTCCAAACTAATGAACCAACCATTCCAACAAATGATACAAAAATCTCATGTCATTCTACAAAGGAAAGAGAAACTGAAACAGATTCTATAGAGAGGCATTCTTCATGCACGATACTGTCAGAGTCCGGACCCACCAAATTGTCACATGAGCAATCAGAAAAGGTTGGTAGGCCTCGTCTGTTCTGCCTTCAGCATGCACTTCAAACGGAAGAGTTGCTTCAGAACGGAGGTGGTGCACGTGTTCTTGCCATTTGCCATGCCGGTATAATTTTTTAATTTACTTATTTACTTATTTACTTATCATTATTCTATTTGGGTACACAAAGGTCTGGCAAAACTTAGCTTTAGATCCTTGACCTGAATGAGTAATAGGTCATCATTGGTTCTGTACTAATCGGTACATGTTTTTGCTGTTCTGTACAAAAACTGGCAAGTATGCTGCACAATCCTGCGGTATTTTACTGGTACTACATTGTAATTTTTTTCTTATAGATTACCTGAAGATAAAGGCACTTGCAATATCGATCGCTGAAGAAACGAATATTGATTTCAACTACACTGATATAAACCTAGAGAAAGCATCGCCATCAGATGTGTACCTTATCAACCTCTCAATTGATGACGAGATGCACGAGGAGGATGGTACTGACTGGACTGCAAAACTAGGGCTTAACTTGAAATACGGCGTGAAAGTAAGGAAAGAACAGCCTAAGAATCAAAATTTAAATCTGGCATTAGGGTTGGGCGGGTTATTTGCCGATCAACCAATGCGGGCCCCAACCAAGGCCCCAATCAGTCTAGATTCAAGCGATATGGTTAAAAGATGGCTTTCTCGGAAACCACGCACTCCATACAAGGTTGTAGGTACTATTGTGGAAGGTGCTACTTCAGAGAATTGGGTAAATATAGCCATTTCTACTGCAGAGTCTCCTCAAATAGACCAAATTAAAGGGGGCTTGAATGTTTGTGTGGAATCAAATGAGTCAGATGCCAGTATGAGCTCTGCAAGAACGGGTGTTGAATCTACCATTAATGTATCGAGTGCCGAGGCAGAACCAGAAGTCTCCAATTCAATGCAAATTGATGATGAGGTCCGTGATCAGTCAACTCCGCCACATGCTGTACAATGTTATGTGAGGCGTGCGAAAAAGCAGGAGAGTGAAGAAGAAAAGAGAGATTCATTTGCTCGCAGTCCCTGTGAAGGTCTGAGGCCCCGAAAAGTGGGGCCCCCGTTGTCAGAACCATTGGAAGTTGTCACGCCTCAGACGGTTAAAAAGAGACCATATGTATTCAATTGTGACAATGAAGGTTGCAAGAGACGGTTTCGATCAAGAAATGAGATGGATATACACAAGCGATATCGGTGCATGAAGCAGTTGGATACTGGTGAATCTGAAATGAGATAACAGAGGAGATAACCAGGCCATGATTTAGGGATGTTTAGCAATAATCATTTGTTGGTTGTATTTTTGAGGGACAAAAAAGGGTCCCCCAAATAATTAGGGCTTTAGGTTAGTAGGTTGTTAGGTTCGGTATATTTTTCCTAACTTTGGATAGTGCTGTAGTGATTTTCTGGTAGTTTGCTTGTATAGACTGATAATGCCGCTTATTAGTTTTTATAACCTGCCATTCTTTTAGCGGTTTGATGTGTTGTAACAATAACCTAGCTCAATGCTTAGTTGTATGGATTATGGATTTTTCTCCTGTTACTTCATTGTGCATATTCGCATATTTTGAATTATAAGGACAGTAAGACTTCATTTTAAAAATATGAATAAATTTGTTTAATCTCTGAATTAGCGGTCCTTGATTGGTATTGGTTTTCCCAGTATTTTAGTAGATTACTGCACTCAGGCGGTTCATACCATGAAGTACTTGTAAATGGCCAAAGATTTTCTTAAATTGACAGGTTTTATATTTTAGCAAGTAAATCTAATTTTTATCTGAAAAAAAAAAGTGAACTGAAAGGTGTCTTATAAATTGGTGAGATTCGTGCTCAACTTCTAGTAACGATTTAGCTTGAGCCACCGCCTCCTTTCTCTCCGATGATGACGAATTTTTCAATTTCGAATTTCTATGGTTGCAGCCGTGCAGACTAATGTGTGACGAGTACCAAACATACACCAGATTGGCTAGAAAGAAATTTGCTACGTTTTTCCAAACAAAATTTTTTTAGTCTATGGTAGCAGCCGTGCAATGTGAACTCATATGTAGAGGAAAAATTAGTAAATGTTTAAACAAAAAAATGAATAACCATCGACGACCGAAATAACTCCAACAATTACCTCCGTTAAAAGCGATCAATAAATCAACTAGGTGCGAAATCTCGTAATTTTTCGGCCTAATTGTTTAATCGTGCTATAGTCATATTTTTTTTTTATAAATATAGAACTAAAATATGTTATAATAATGTACATAAATGAACACCGATCTCAACTTTATGAACACTATCTCTTAAAGAAATTATAAATAGTTAAATAAAAAATAGATACTAAAACATGTGAAATGAAAACACATGTATATACACAATAGAAGTACATATAAAATAACATATTATTTACACAATAAAAGTACATAAATTTTTTTTTTTTTGTAATCCATCAACCAATATCAAATAGCTAGAAATATTTTTACTAAAAATTTATAAAAAAAAAATATTGCAATGATTGATGCTTTTAAATTTTAATACATTGTGACCAATATCAAACATCTGACAAAATAGTTATGGATGATATTCATTTTAATGACAGACTAAACTAAAAATTGTCAAATAAGACAATTAAGAATTTTCTTTGGCTTATTGAATAATCTGGTTCTAAATTACAAGACAGATTAAACCCTCTCTCAATTATCTCTCATCTGGTGAGAGACCTTAGAGACTAAAGAATAAAAAAAAATTCTCTAAAAGAGTCTTACTACTTTGAAAGATTCCCGGAGTTCATTTCCCGGGAAATCCTGTTTTAATCATTACTAATGAATTATTCGAGTATCTCTTAACAAACCTTATTAGGTTTCAATATTTTATTAGAAATCTTACAAAAACCAATCTTATTTGATATAGATATTTGTGAAAGTATTTTACAATTAAGAAAAGATTGCTTCTTATACATATTGAAAAAAAGCATTCCAAATATTAATTATATGTTTTATTTGCATAATATGTGGCATAATAAATATACCACATCATTAATCTAAAAATTTGAAATATTTGGTGATGCTTCCACGTTCAAGTGTAACTTAAATTCAGGTACGCTTTCGTATGAATTTTAAACTCAACAAAAAATGTCACAATTGACAATGACTTTTACGGTTCTAACAAGTACCCGATCAATAGTGAGTACAGTTTTTTTTTTTTTTTTTTTTTTTTTTTTTTGGTTTAAAGCCCGTAGATAATTTTATTTATGTAAAGAGTTATAAATAGTTGTTATATAATATAAGCCAACAAATGTCTGAAAAAGTATATAGTTGTAAACAAACTAAAAAAAGAAAAAATGTATATGCATTTTGTGGACAAAAATTTAGTCATTCTTGCTTGATAAAAATGATATGAGCCTACTGAATGCACAAAGTTTGTCCTACTTGTAGACTTCATTGTAAAAGACACTGAATCAAATCGGGCCAGGAACTGAGTCAATCAGACTGGAACAGTCACCACTCAAAAGTCTCAATAGAAGTGCTGAATCAAACTTGACCAGAAACTAAATCAACCGGACATGAACAATTAACAATCAACACTCAAAGGTTTCAATAAAGAACTGACAATGTGAGAGCCAAAAAGAAAGGAGGAAGAAGAGGTGGAGGAAAAAGAGAGAACATAGCAAATATCAACACAAATAAAAAACATACAACAACATATAAAATAGATAACTATATGTACAGCTCGTTTCACTCACTCTTCCATTGTCAAAGAGGAAGAGAAGAATTCGAGAGACGAAAAGAAAAGGCAATCCAATAAACACAGGAGGCTGAAAGAAAGTGCGATAACCAGATCTATTAGGCGGAAGTACCGAGAAACGGTGACAAGATCCACTAGACGAAAGCATCTATTCAAACAAGACAGAGCAATGAGCAATGACCAAGTTTATTAGGCGGAAGCACCAAAAATAGTAACTGAATCCATCAGGCAGAAGTTCCTCGCACTAGGAGGGAGCTGATCGTCTAGAACGACCTGCAAATCCTTGACTTTTTCTTTTTCTTTCTTTTCACCTGAAGTTTCACCATAGCTTTCGCTTCTGTCGCACCACTTTTCTCCTAGAGAGAACTGTTAACAAGCTAATACAACTGCATCAGAAATTGGTACAGCAGTTAGAACCTAAAAGCTAACAAATCAATCTGAGTCCCACCCATTTTGCATCATTGACCCCCAAATGGCGATGTTACTTGATATGTATACGGTATACCCCTTAATTGCTTCATTGGCTTCTTATGACCTTCAAGAGCTGATAAATGAAATTAGAGACAAAGAACGGAGCCACGATTTTTACGAAGGCAAAAAAGAATTATTTGTACAACTAGCACAATTAACTGTTGTGAATTAAACAATTCAGATAATGAGTTGTCTAGAGATAGGCAAAAAAAATTCAGAGATAGAGAACAATCCAATTTTAAATCTATACCAGATTTTTAAAATCTGTACCAGATTTTTAAAATCTGTCTATTCTAATTCAATATGACTTCGCCAATGAATTACTAAAGGAAAATATAAAAAGAATGAAGATAAGGTATATACCATAAAGATAATGTTTACTCTGATTCAATGTGACTCCGTCAATGTATTAGACATCCATTTCAGAAATGAACTATTATATCAGTACTAAAGAAAATATAAAAAAAATGAAGATAAGGTACTAGAAAGATAATATTTTTAAACAATGTGTCAATTACATATACATGAAAATTAATATTTTTTTTATTTAGCATATAGTACAAGGCAAGAGAAGAACCGGCAGTGACTAGTTATTGTTGTCCTGACACGGAAGAAAATACTTTCCTCATAATTTTTTATTCTCTTATAGAAATTAATATAAAATAAGTATTAGAATGATGGATAGGGCGGTAAATGAGCTGGCTCAGGTCGAGCTGGGCCTGATCTCAGCTCGTTAATTCTAGACTGAGCATAAACCTAGGACTTCCAAGCTAAAATCTCAGCTCAAACTCGTGACGAGTCAGCCCGAGCTAGCTCGCGAGTTGATGAGTTGGCTCGCTGGGTTGGCTAGACCTTGTTTTAATAAGAAAATAAATTTTACAAATATTTTTTTACCGAGTTGGACTGAGCTGAACCAAGCTGGATTGAGCTTGATAGTATAAAATACACACAAATTCATACAAATTCACAAATTGATACCTAGCTGAGCTAGCTCGCGAGTTGGCGAGCAAGCTAGGCTCTAGCTCAAACTCGTTAATTCTGGACCGAACTAGTAGCGAGCTGGCTCGTTAACAGCTCGGTCCAATAACGAACGAGCTGTTAGCGAGCGAGCCAGATGCGAGTCACAAGCGAACCACGAGCTATGAGCTTTTTGGGCACCCAGTTCGGCTTCAAACGATGAATCCGATTTTTTTTTCCGGCTCCAATGTTTGAATTGTTCGGATCTTATGTGGCCAGGTCAAGCAACGTCCGTGGTGTGTGGTAAATATATTTAGTGGAGCCCAAACTTTTTTATGGTTCCGTCCATGCAGGCATCTAAAATTTATTGTGCTCATTCTAATATCCAATATTATTTTATATTAATTTCTATAAAAAAATTATGAAAAACTGTATCAAACTTTATTAATTTTAGCTATGTATAAAAAGGAAAAAAAGAAAAATGTAGCTGTCGCTATTATCTCTTCAGAAGTCAGGATCCAGAGATAGAGACTGGACCAGTTAGACCTCATTAAGGATTTGCCCACTGGGAAAAAAAAAAAAAGGGAATAAAAGCAAAGAAATGTATTGGTTTGATTTCCTGCAATTCTCACATTCAATACCCCATGGACCCATATATGATTTCATATTTTTCTTTCTTGCAAGATTAAAACTGAATATGAGATGTTGGAGAAAACTGAACTCATTTAATTCACCAATTATTTGAGAACAAAATTAAAGTTCAATTCCTTCCAACTCTCATTTTCAGAGCTACCAATTGATTCATGCTGAAACTTGAATTGTGGGGTAATTTATAGAAATCTAATCTGAGAAAAAAGGCAACAACATGTATGGTGTGATTTCTCTTTTTCTGATTCCATGTCATAAATATGGCATGAGGTTTCTAGTGATTTTTTCCTTTCGAGAGAGTCTTCTATGCCCTCGTGTTACTTTTGTTGTAACTTGATTATGGAAAAAAATTTCAAATCACAACGGAAATCTTTTGTGTTTGTGTGCATGTGAGAGGGGGGCAATAAGAATGCCAGACATCAGATCAAATTTGATCATATTTTCATCAGACCCCCTTTGCTCTTTAGTCTGCCGACATGGTGAGAACTGAGAAGAACTGTTATCCAGCTCAAATAAGAGAGGGAAACAATTTGCAAATCTCCCAATTTTTATATAATCAAATTTGATCCCTCAACCTCTCTTTCTCATTACAAATGCACTATAAATCAGTTTAGAAGAACAACACAGTCATAAAGATTCATTTCCAAGATATTTCTTCTATTTCAACAAATGATATAGCGGTGATATAGTTAGATCAATTAGAACTCTCACAAACTTATCAATGTTTAAAAGCAACCAGTTAATGACAGTTGAAAGTGGTTAGACTATGAGAAAGAATACCTGCAAAACATTGGCTAAGAAGTAGACTAGAGCAAGCAGGTATATAGAATATCTCTCCCATAGTGCAACACATCCTACTCAAAACACATTTGAAATGTATGAAATGAGATCAGCATATCTCTCCCATAGTGCAACAGCATAGCAAAGCACAACAAAAGTTCCATGAATCCAATTGTCCGAACACAAAAGAGAACAAACTAACCTATCCAACAATTATTCATTGAAAAACTGAATTCTCCTACAAAACCCCACCTACAAAGACACACTTCCCCTATTCATTCTTATACTTCTCTAGACTCGGTCCAGCGAGCCGGCAGATGCGCCACTCTTGGAACACTTCAGCTCCCATCCCTTTGTAAAAATCAATCGCATTCACATTCCAATCCAGCACACACCACTCAACCCTTCCCATCCCCAGCTCAGCCGCCTTCTTCGCCACAGCTGATAGCATAAACTTCCCCAAACCCACCCTTCTCCATGGCTCTCTGACAAATATATCTTCTATGTACAGTCCTGGCTTTGCCAGAAAGGTCGAGTAGTTGGGAAAACATATCACGAAACCAGCAACGACACGGCCATCGCCGAGAGGTGACGCGAAGTCGGCTTGATCGGGGTCAGTGACGGGAGAGGGTAGTAAGAACTGGGTGACTGAGAGGGTTTGGGGGGAAGGAACGGGAGGGGAGGTGAAGGAGAGGTAGAGAACTAGAGGAGTGAAGGAGAAGAAAGGGGGGAGTGGAGGAGATGGGAAGAGAGTGGATAGGAGGGAGGAGTCGGTGGCGGAGAAGAGGTGCGTGAGTTTCTCGAACTCAGCCATTTGGTGAATCATGCGGCGTAGGAAGGGTACGTCGGATGGCTCGGCATGGCGGAGCTCTGCCCAGACGGTAATTGGTTCAGCGGCGGCGGAGGGCGTCGACATTGTTAGGGTATTGAGAAAAAAAAATTGGAGAGAGGGTTTAGGAGAGAAGCGGATTAGCGGAATAGTGGAAAGGATTTTCTCAGCTGAGTGCTGATTCAGATTCGAGGCAATGGCAAAGATAAATGGGTGGAGTTTTCGGCCAGATGGTTTTGGACAAAAGTCTTATCTAAATAACCATCCAATCCAATTGGTGTTAAAATTTACAGAAAAAATTATTTAGAGCCGATTTTTAATAAAATATGTCAAAGAAATTTGAACAAAACCCAATTCCAAACTAAATTTAGAATCTTCTCTGCTGAATAACTGTACACCGTAGGTATTGCAGCCTTAAGCAATCAGTGTAGCATTTGATTGATTAACGAGCAATTTTGTGGATTAACCTACTTTCACGAAAACTGAAACAAAACGTGAGTTCGGATTCTTTTATTTTTCTTTCGTGTTTTTATTTTTAAAATTCTTAATATCAAAAGTTTAAAATTCAGATAATAAAATACAACTACTGTTCCTGTATGGACATAAAATAATTTATATCATAATCTGTGCAACAAGGGCCTGCAGTCCTGCACCTTTAGGGTACGTTTGGATGCACTCAAGAATAGCTAGAATAGCTACTGTTTAGAATAGTAAATAAGAATAGCTACTGTTTAAGAACAGTGCTATTCAGAACAGTGAAAAAGTTGTTTGGATTGCATATTTGGAATAGGGTTTGGAGGGAATAGCTACTGTTTAATAATTTATATGTAAGATTAAATATAATACAATATAATATTAATTCAAATATTAAATGTAATATAATATTATTTTAAATATTAGATTAGTATTAAATAAAATATTATAATATTAGTTTAAATATTAAATATAATATAATATTATTTTAAATATTAGATTAGTATTAATAAAATATTAGATTAAATATAATATAATTTTAGATTAAATATAATATAATATTAGTTTAAATATTAAATGTAATATAATATTATTTTAAATATTAAATGTAATATAATATTAGTTTAAATATTAATGTAATATAATATTAATTTAAAAATTAGATTAGTATTAAATAAAATATTAGATTAAATGTAATATAATATTATTTTAAATATTAGATTACTATTAAATAAAATATTAGTTTAAATATAATACAATGTAATATTAATTTAATTATTAAATGGAATATAATATTATTTTAAATATTAGATTAGTATTAAATAAAATATTAGATTAATGTAATATAATATTTGTTTAAATACTGAATGTAATATAATATTATTTTAAATATTAGATTAGTATTAATAAAATATTAGATTAAATATAATATAATATTAGCTTAAATATAATATAATATTAGTTTAAATATTAATGTAATATAATATTAATTTAAAAATTAGATTAGTATTAAATAAAATATTAGATTAAATATAATATAATATTAGATTAAATATAATATAATATTAGTTTAAATATTAAATGTAATATAATATTATTTTAAATATTAAATGTAATATAATATTAGTTTAAATATTAATGTAATATAATATTAATTTAAAAATTAGATTAGTATTAAATAAAATATTAGATTAAATGTTATATAATATTATTTTAAATATTAGATTAGTATTGAATAAAATATTAGTTTAAATATAATACAATATAATATTAATTTACTTATTAAATGTAATATAATATTATTTTAAATATTAGATTAGTATTAAATAAAATATTAGATTAAATATAATATAATATAATATTAATTTAAATATTAAAATGTAACATAATATTATTTTAAATATTATATTAGTATTAAATAAAATATTAGATTAAATATAATACAATATAATATTAATTTAAATATTAAATGTAATATAATATTAGTTTAAATATTAGATTAGTATTAATATTGAAATGAACAAATGCTATTCCATGTTTTTGTAAGAATAGCGAATAGCAACGCTATTTTAAAAACAGTAGCTATTCCGAATAGCTCTAAAGTCGTTTGGATGCACCCTATTCCGAATAGCAATGCTATTCCGGAAACAATGGCTATTCTTGTGCATCCAAACATACCCTTAGGGAGTAGTAGATGTCCAGGTTTTATAACGAAGATATCACAAGATACAATCACACCAATAGCTCTCAGGTCCCTCTCAAAATTATAGCCTGAAGCATCCTTGCTCCCATGTTTATCAAACGGTGAAGTAATAATCTATAGTAGATAAATATGAAAAAGAATAGAAAGCCTACAAACACTATAACTAGTATACAGTCGTGTCAAAATTTTCCTTGCTTGAATTTAAAGCAAACAATGTAACATGTATGGTACAACAAAATTATATATAAACTATAATCTAATTTGCATCTCGGCCGAAGCTTTTTGCCGCTTCTTTTTCTTCCGCTCACTAACTTGTGTCGGGTTAGCTCGCTTTGATTGTTGCATGCGTATCTCCATTAGCTTCACTTTTGCATCTCTGAAAGGTGCATCTGATCTCATCAACTTCAACTCCTACAAGTAAAAAATGAATTTAACATAAAAAAATTCAAGAAATATTAAAAAGAGAAGAAAATATTAGTGTTCTTTTTTTTTAAACCATAAAATGGCCCATTGCAGCAATGTTGAAACCAATCATGTCTTGGCACCCCTGAAATAAAAAAAAACAATTGAAGGTTTATGATGAGCTTAGTGCTAGAGAATCACTTTATGTCAATTGAATTGTGAAACATGCATACCTTCACTTTTGACCGAATGTCTTTTAGAGTATTCAAAAGGGATCGTGCCGATGGTGTTGCGGTTAACTGGTTATGGTGTATCTGAAGGAGCAAAGCAGACACCCTAGTGGCAACCTCAACCTATGATATGATATGGTATGGTATTACAATAAAGATAAAAAAAACTCATACTGCAAATATATATACATATATATATAAAGAAAGAGTAGGGTTAAAATGCACTGTTGGTTTTGTGCTCCAATCATGCTCCACATCCTTATCTTCATTTTCAAAGTCAGAACAGTAGATACAAACCACTCATTCACTCAACATGATCTTCATATTAAAATGTGCTTGGAGACCAAATTTTATATTTTTTGGAAACTTTTAACTAATTCTTTTAGATAGGTCAAAATCACTGTTTCCAGATGATTCCGGACCATACAAAACAGTGATTTTGTACCTATCTAAAAATAATAGTAAAAAAATTGCAAATAATATAAAATTTGGTCTCCAGGCACATTTTAATGTGAAGATCTTGTTGAGAGGTTCGGATCAACTGTTCGGACTTTGAAAACGGAGATTATGATGTGGAGCATGATTGGAGCACAAAACCAATGATGCATTTTAACCCTACTCATAAGGAAGAGAGCATGCCTGGTTAGGAATCCGGACCCACTCCTTCAGGAAAGACATAAGCTTCAATGCATCTGAGAATGGCAACGCCTATACAAAACAAATTAAATGAAATTATATAAATATAAATAATGTGGCCGTCATGGTAACAAAATGTACATATAGTGATAATAAGTACCAAAAGTGTCTGCTCCAAATCATTGGTCGGGACACTTGACACCGAATGTAGAACATAATCAGACGGCGACATCCCTCGCATCAGCACATTTGGCTGGAAAACACCTCCTTTCCCATTTCTGTGTTCCTCCTGTTAGTTGAAAAAGGCAATCATAAGGAGCCAATATACCAGCTTCACCAATCTCTACAGCTCATTTTTTTCCCTATTTTTACTTTTTTAAAATTTTACATTTTTATTTGGATAACAGTTCATATCAGAAAAATACACAAATAAAAGGGTTCTTCTTTTTTAACCTTTTGTTGCTCAATTTGCTTTGTTTCCTCCTCAGCAGTGTCAAGTGCATCAATAATTGCATCAGTGGCAGTGACAGTCTCTTTGGTCTTCTTACCGGGGACACCAACAGAGCCTTCCTCTGGTACACTTTCTGGGGGCGCATATCTATTATCAGCATCATCAAGATCTGATTCAAACATCTCCTCCAACCTCTTCTCTTTCTCTTCCTAAAATCCACACATAAAGCAACTTGTCAACAGTGCCTTGACCAATATAGTACTAATACAGTAATACTAAGTTGAAATCAAGCACATAAAAAATATTAATAACATATGAAAGGTATGTTTGTAATTACCTCGAGGAAAAAGGGCTCTTCGGTGCGATCCCAGCGGCGGATAGAACGGTCATGGGAACCAGTAACGATAAAATCACCACGGCAACTGACAGCAAGGCACCATATCTCAGCATGATGCCCCTCTAAAGTTAGCAAGAGCTCAAATTTATCTGCATCCCAGTATTTTATGAGCCGATCTTTTCCAACACTAAACATGTAGTGCGTGTTCTTCACAAATTTTACATCCATCACACTGCCCAGCAATAAAAGGAAATAAAAAAAATAAAAATAAAAACTAGCTAGACATATAAATTATTAACTCCTACAGAAAAATTCAGATGATTTTCAGTATTGAAATGTATGACAGCAAACCCCCAGTCAGATACTTGTTTGAGATCAAATAGATCCTGATTTCTGCAGGGATTACAGAATTTATGAAAGTTTAAACATCAAGATCCAGCTAAAAACCCCATAAATAACAGCTTAATGTTACCAACCTACCACAAGTCCCAGCAGCACTGTACAAACTCGTAACTCAAAAACTTTCCAATTAAATACAACAACATATTAAGAATGAAAGAGGTTCAGGCTAAATTAATATCCAAACACACTTAAATATCCAAGTGGTAATTAAAATAAGGAACAAAAGGGAACCTGTCAGCATGGGCAAAAATGGTTTTGTGGATGTCACCAAAATCCAAGCCCCAAATCTTCAAAGTTTTGTCAGCTGAGCCAGTAACAATTAGATCCCCATCAGATGATATATCCATGCAAAATACAGGGAGGCTGTGCCCATGGAGGGAAAGAAACAATTTCAAGGTATCCAGGTAGAAAACCTGAAAGTTTTATCAAGTCTATAATAAGTTAATAAGCCTATATAAATGTTTTTCATAACAAAGACCTTGCATGAGAGTAACACAGGAGTTATCCAAAGCATACAACTCCAGATCCTCTGTAGCATTGCACGTCATGCAGCTTGGGTAGAGGACCAGAATTTAAACAATGTTTCAAGTATGCTTAGGCCATTTTAACCAAAAAAAAAAGTACACTGAGGTCATCAATAGGTACTTTTGGATTAATTCTTCCTCACAAATTCCAAGTACTTTGCCATGGTTGTTTCTGGAGTGTACAACTAATAAAAAGGGACTTGAAGGAATGGAATATATCCAAGGAGCTGGCTTCGGACAGGAGTGTGTGGAAGTTAGCAATTCACGTACCAGAACCGTGACTTAGGAAATATTGTTCTAGGCATGTTTAGGGGTACTATTATAGGCTTTAGGCCATATGACTAGGGACTTGGGGTTAAGGACGTAGAGCTTAGGACTTTGACTTCCACAATCTATAATGTAGGCATGATATAGTTAGTATATTATTAGTATTAGTATTATCACTATTATTAAGAGTACCATTATTACTATTAGTAGTACTACTATTACTATTTTATGACTATCTACTTCACCTTGTGACTACGATTGGGTTTCATTTCTAGCCTACCCCAACTTATTTGGGACTAAAGGCTCGGTGGTGGTGGTTCTTGTTGTTGTTGTTGTTGTTGTCTATTTGTCATGCCCTGTGTTGCGCAGAGGGAAATCAAGTAAATATAAGTGGTATAGAGATATTTTGTCTCTTTGACTATCAGTGTGCCTGTCGGTGTGCACATATGGGACATTTGCACAAGTGTAGCTAATTTGGAAGGACTAAAACACGGGGGCTTGAGGACCTTACAGTCCTGAATTGTAATCCTCATATGGCCCTCTAATTCATGATTTCATGAAAAGAAATTCAATGCAGTGTGAAGAATAGAAGAAGAGCATAACAGTAGATTTCTGAATAGTTAAACCTTGACTTTGTTGTCCCCTAGAAGAGCAACAGCAACATACTTGCCATCAGGACTAACACATACAGAAACGACAGAATCATCCATCTTCAATGTTCTCACATTTGTTACACTTAGCTGCTTAGGGTCCTGCACAGAGAGAGAGAGAGAGAGAGTACAAGTTTGCATCATGGTATTATTTCTTCAAGTCTATTACAAGAATGAATTCATATGAAAATTCAGCAAGATGACCAAAGAACAATTTACTATCTTTTTGTTCCTGTTGTCCTGTTCGGTAATTAATGGTACAACTGACAATAAAGTAAGGCTAAAGCATAATAATGATAAAATAGAGCTAATTACCATTAAAATTAATGGAAAGTGAAATTAGTATGGATGCAAGAGTGAGATAATAAATATGCACAAGCAAGTTTTAAAGTGCGAGAAGCAGGTCTTAAATAAAAAATGAGGGAAAACTAGTACTTGTAACCCTGCCTTGTATCTTTTATTCAGACATCAGCAACAAAACATTAGAAAGGAAATGATATCATGTCAAAAAGAAACTTACATTACTAGATCTCTGAGACAGCTGGTATTCCCAAAACTTTACATCATTATCATCGGCACCAGTGACAAACCCATTTCCCGAAAAACTCCCATCCTCATCTGGAATCGGCACGATGGATTTAATCTGCCCTGTGTGTGCCTCCACAACTTCAATTGTAGTCCCACTCCCGACATCAAGAATCTCTAAACTGCCAGTCCTCGTACCAACCAATGCGTACCGGTTCCCTGGCACAAATGCACTACATAGCCCATACCCTGATTCAATAGTTCGAAGGCACACTCCCGTGCTAGGGTTCCATATTTTCACCGCATTATGGCTGGTCGACAGTAAGAGGTTCCCCTCAGGATTTAGGGTTACACTGCGAATCACTGAACGGTGACCTGGTAGCTCAATCGAGTAGAGCTTAGAAGCCTTGTCAGCATTGATTGAATAGGTCTCAAGCATGTTGTTGCTTAGAGACAAGGATAGAGATGCAAAGGAGCCTCTAGCAGGAGGTAATGGAGAAAATGCAATAGAAACGATCTTCTTAGCAGCCCGTAGCACGTGAAGGACCTTAAAAACATCACAAACCGTAACCTCTATACTGGGAACCAGGTCAACAATGGTACCATTTGGGTCTCCTTCAGTCGACTCTTTGGCCAAACTCTTATCCTTCTTCTTTCTATTAACCCTCCTTTTTGCCTTGCGCAGAGCCTCAGTCTCATCCAGAACCCTGTATATCTCAACAGTTCGTCCTGCCACTTGGCATGCCAAGAGACTGCCTGAGCTGTTGAACCGCACAGTGGCAACACGATCCTTCCCCTGCTGTTGAATTTCACCAAAAGGCTTCAACACATCCCACTTGCTCCAATTCTCTGCCTCTTCACTGGCTTCATGTCTTATATGATAAAACCGCAACTCTGGGTCAGCAGAACCAGAGACAAGAAACCGCCCATTCGGATCAACATCTAGGGACCAGATCTCGCTTCGGTGGCCGCCAACTATTTGAAGGCAATGCTGTGTTTCAAGGTCCCATACACGCAAGAATTTGTCTTTTGAGCAGGTCACGAGCTTCTTCCCCGAATCAATGAAGGTAAGATCTGTCACCTGCAGAAATAAAAAATTATAATAACTAAAAAATAGAGAACAAAATTTTCATAGTCCTGTGTTTGATTTTGATTTGCTTTAGTATTGTTTATATTTTCCCATTAGTAACGAGAATCAACTTGTTTCTATTTGCTTGGTCTGATTATCCACAAATTGACTGACAGGTACCAGGTCGACCGAGACCTCGGAGACAATCAGGTAAGATGAAATTCAGGTTCAACAAATTTAAACCTTTTGGTGCATCAAATCAGGTAAGATGCTGGTGAAGATTTTACTTTAGTAAAAGATTCTTAAAGTTTGATTTTACTGTGATAACAAAAAATATTCTCTATTTTTCTTATTTACATTTTGTTGGCGAAAGAAAGAGAGAGATACCTGGTCACGGTGGCCGCGGAGGCGAAACACCCCAGCTTCACCAATGACATCCCAGAGAATGATGTCGCAATCTTTGCTCCCAGAAGCAAGAAGAGATCCTGCTGGGTTGTACCGAAGCACCGTCACGGCTGATTTGTGACCATTCAATGTTGCTTCGCATGTTCCCCTCTCACAATCCCATAGCCTGATGCTCCCGTCAGTGTGCCCACTCGCTATCTGTCAACACAGAAATTAATTTACAAAAGGAATAATATAAAAACATGATGATGACTGCTCAACAAAATCTCACAAAATGTTTAGTAGCAAGCAACTTATAATTGCCATATGTCATTTATTTGTATTAACAGTTCTTCTATTTGATCATACTGTTTAGGTTCATTTAATTCATTTGAGGTTGAACAGATTCTATAGTGGCTGGCAAAGATAAATAACAACTCTGGATCTAGCAAGATTACAACCCTTGGTGCAGAGGATGTTAGTACTGGAATGCCAGTAACACAGATTTCTTCAAAGGGTGCATATATTAGCTACATATTGTACCAGTAAAAAAATCCATTTGTTATCATACTGAGCTTTCCTCAAGGTTGCACAACAAACATTCGCAGCTAAAACAATTAAAAACGAACAAAGAAATTACCGAAGTGGAAGGAGAGGAAGAGGAGGCGACTGAGGTGACACCTAGTGTGTGCGACGCGCGCGCCGCAGAGGGGGCAAAGGTCTTAGTAGAGAGGCCCTTCTTGAGGTCCCAAAGAGAGATCTTCTCCAGCGCCGGCGCAAGGAGGTGGCGCCCCGAGGGATCGTACGTGATGTTACCGTCCGGTGACGCGATCACGCCGAAAGCAACCGCCGGTTCGTATCGGAGGTATGCCTTCACCATTTTCTCCGACGAAGTTTTCTCTGTTTTTTTGTTTCTCCTTTTGTAGAGAGGAGGCGGAGAGGGGACGGTGCCGAATCTGCTGATAATTTGGGGTTTAGGGTTTACTTGGCCCGTTTGGCATCTGAAAACAGGGACCCAGCTAAAATGGTTTGGGCGGGTACTGATTAGTGATTCCAACGAGTTTTTTTTTTTTTTTTTAACAAACCGACGAGTTTATCCAACTCGTCTGAATTTTTTTTTTTATAAACTATAATTAAAAGAAATAATTTTATGAAACAACATGATTATTTTTTTTTACAAAATTCATAAGAATTGAAATGTCATTTCAGCCTGCTATTTTTTTTTAGAATCGAAATGATATTTTGGCCCAATGTGATTTTATTGTTTTTCAGAAGAACATATGTAGCCTTCAGTGTAAAATCATATCGGACTGAAATGCTATTTCGATTCCGAAAACAAAAATTGATGGATTGTAATAACATTTTGGTTCTTGTGATTTTTGTAAAAAAAAAAAATCATGTTCCATAAAATTATATTTTTTTAATTATGATTTATAAAAAAATTCAGAATGACGGGCTCATTAAGGAATTTTTACACATCAGTTCTTATCATTTTATCTCGGCAAAATTTTACTAATATTCGGTGACATCGCATGAACTAAGTGGAGGCTTACCCATTTACGTAGTTTGGTCCTCAATTTTTTTTTTGGAGAACAAATTCGTAGAGTTTGGCCGATTTTTTTGTTACCCTCTTCTGAAAATAAATAAGTAAAGTTGACATGGTTTTAAAAAAAATTTGAAAAGTTATGAGGAGCGCAAGTGCGCAACGCTGTTAACAGGTAACACCTTTGACTAAAAAAAATATTGAGTGAAAGTGCCCTTAGGCTTTTTACAAAATTTTAAAGACAACGCAGATTAAATCGTCCCTGCAAACTTTTAATTTTTTTTTTAAATCATGTCAACTTGGTTTATTCATTTTTAAAGAAATTTCAGTAAAATTTGGTCCTCACTTGTTCCATCAAGAAAGTAATGTCTACAATAGTGTATGTAGAGGTGGATGCACAAATGTATGGTGTCAATTAATCTCATTTATTTTAAAATTTTATGTACTTATAAGTGATTTTCTATGTAGTTTAGAGTAAAATATTATAGTGACCATAAAATTGATCTCCATTCGCAAATGAAAATTTTATATAATTGACTGTTATTTACATTTTTTATAATTGTCTATTATTTTGATTTTCTTTGTTTTTGATGCAAATTTTGAGCCTAAAAATGTCTCTGGTGTCATGTTGTTCCTGATTCTGGGGAGAGTTGTAGAGAGATCTAGAGAGGGAATGAATGAAATGACCAGCGTAGGTAGTCTAGAAATCAATCAAAGTATAAGGTTAAGAAATATATATGTGTGTGTTTGTGCTATGCTAAATTATTATTTTTTGAATTTTAACTAAGTAAATCGGATGACTTTAGATTAATAGAAAAGCTCGTGTTTGTTGATAAGAATTCATATTCTATTTACAAGTACTGAATTTTTCTGAGAGAATTAATTAGTATAGAATAAATTAACTTAAATTATTACTTAAATAATAAGTTTTAATTAAACAAGAATAATTGAAATCAGAACTTACACAATAAGGTCCAACTAAATAAAAGTAATTTAAACTGGTCTAACTTAAATAGTTTACATAGACATTTTTAAATTAAGGCTCTTCATAATGGGCATAAATCAGTGACATTTATCTCGGTAAAAGGGCTAATGCGAAGCAGTATAAATAAAATAAATAAATAAAACAAGGAAATTAAAATATAGAAATGCGTACGATGTAGAGGTGAAAAAGGAGGGGACAGTGGTAAAATCATATTTATATTTTTTTTTCTGATACGGATATAGAGCAGATATCAAACATATTAGATGGATACATATACGAATGCGAATCAGATCAAATATTTATTAAAATAATCTAAAAATTATTATAAAATACTAAAGTTCATAATATTTATTTAATTATAATGGTGAATAACATAAATTTTTCATAATATATATTAAAAAAAATATGATTTATATCTACTATTTGAATACGGATAATTGAAACATAAACCATATCAGTATCCTTATCCACACGGATTTTCAGATATTGGATATCCACATCTAAGTTTTCGAATACGGATCTGATATTATCCATGCCGTTTTCACCTCTAGTATGATGGCTTTAATTAAAAAAAATATGTTATATATCTACTATTCGGATACGGATAATTGAAACGTAAAACCATATCAGTATCATTATCCACACTGATATTAAGATATTGGATATCCATATCTAAGTTTTCGAATACGGATTATCCATACCGTTTTCACCTCTAGTACGATGGCTTTAATTAACACAGAGTTGCAAAAAAAATAAAAAATAGAAAAGAAAAGACGAACAATTCATCATCCGTATCGTATGGTATCCATTTTTCCTTTTTAATACAACTAGCCAGATAGTGCGCTCCGTTGTGATGTAGCTGTTTGTAATTTTTCAATTTTCATTCTGTATAAATTTATTTTTTTCTGTTTTAATTTTTTTTAAATAATCTACTCCATATGGTGTTCATCATGTTTCATGCATCGAATATTTGTGTCAATATCTTGGACGAGATTCGGATAATTTGCTCTGAACGAGCGAAATATTTTTCGTTTAATTTTTATCGTAATGCAATGCCTATTATAGATTCCATGGCGAATTACCCATGAGAATAGGATAAAATGATCAAAACGCAAATTTAATTAGAAAACGTAATGGGTAGATAACCTTTTCAAAATTCTAAACGTAATGATCCGATCGATCAAAAAACAAAAACCTAGAATCCGGAAATTTTTAGAAACATAAGATTTTTATTATCCGATGGATTTTCTTAAAAATACAGTGGAAGACTATTAACTGAGAGGGAATAACAGAGACAATAGAGAATTGAGGAATGATTCACAAATGATTTGTATCTTTCATTAATCTAATTTGATTACAAGGGGTTGTTTATATAGCAGCGCCATTAAGAAGGAGATCACCTGTCCCCCGGGGGGCAGGAAAATCCTGCCCCCAGTGCGGATGACATGTGGGTCCAGACGCGTTTAAACATTTAAATATTAATTTTTGTTTTGCAACGGGCCCACATGTCTGAGACTCAGGGACAGAAAAATCGGATTCGGTTCTGCGCCATTACCATGTGTTACAGAGTCGGAGAGTCAACATAAGTCCTCTAATTAACTGCTCACTAATCATCATTCATCAATCTCTAGCTAACTAATCATCAGTCTAACCAACTGTCTGTTATTTTACTCTCTATTAATAATAACAGACAAGGAAACTAATATATAAATATATTAAGCACATGATGTACGTGATATCACAATATATAAAATTAAAATTATATTTGTAAGAAATGTACTGGCAGGTTAAATAATTTGGACCGAATTAATAGGTTAGATATAAATTTATTCTTATTGGATTGGGTCCAAAATAGGCTGCTACTCTCTCTGATCTGATATGATTTGATCAGATTAATTAGGATAAGTATTCTGATTAGATACAATGAAGTGGTGCGATCTGAACTGGTGAACAATATTATTATAAATGCCAGCAGCTGCTCAATTTCTCTGCTCTTTAGCATACATCACATAATCAGACTCTCACAGACACCATCAAGTGTGGCCCAGACGCCCAGTAGACAATTATAAACGGAACTAGTATCCGGTATCCCGGTCCGGAACTAACAAAACTTGTAACAATGTTTCAACACAGTCATATCTTTACAAACACTTGTGCATCCTTTTCAAAAAAGCCCGCATGCACTGTTAATCCATACCAAAAGAAACCTAATTCCATACTGTACTTGTGCAGCTTTTTCACAAAAGCCCACATGCACTGTTAATCTATACTAGAAAATAAAAAACCAAATTCCATATTGTACGCGGCCAAAACTATAATTAAACACTATTTTCATTTTTTTTCTAATTCTTGTCATCAAAGCCAAAAGGTAGAAGTTTTTTAATGCAACTCCCGAGTCTAAACATAGTTGCTCTCAGCCATGCTTGGCCCACTGACTTCTGGGCCCCACCACTGGACTATGCTCTCCTGCATACCAGCCTGTAGCAAGTTACCCTCTGGTGAAACTTTGCTCTGTATTGCAACCAAAACAGAAATGATTAGAAATTTGAACACCCTGTTCCGAGAAAACAGACAAAAAAATGATTCTTATACACTATTAAAATAGCCATGTCTACTGCTCATGGAGAAATATCATCCCTGTAAACACAAAGTACATTAACAATGGATTCATAATCTTATGTTGATAAATGGTATTAGGTATCCTTTCTGAGCATTTGTATTCTTTTTAGAAATCCAAAACAACATTTCTCCTGTTGATAAGAGAAACAATATCTTGGGCATCTTGCCACCTTGGAAAGACCGAATTTTTCATATTTTAAAAAATTGTACCAAAGAGCAGAAAAATAAAAACAGAGAGAAAGCACGTGATTCCAAAACCCTAGCAGCTGCCTCCCCATCCCACCTCCTCACTCCGCCCCTTCTAGAGAAGGTCTCACTCCCGACGCAGCAGCCCCCCCTCTCTATCGTCTCTACCTCCTCAAGCGGAGAGGAGAATGAGGGAGAGAGGAGGGACGCGGTATTGTCAGAACTCAGAGCATAGAGTCTCTACCCCATTTCGATCGGAACGCAGCAGTGAGTAAATCTGGTCCGGTCATCGGAGCGCGACGATGGTCGAAGAAGAGCGGATCCGGCCGTGGAGAGAAAATGGATATTAAGGTTAGAGGATAATTAAGAGTGTATATAAGTAGGATTAAATTATTAGAATAGTTTAGAGAATTTTGTGAGAATAAAAGAGTAGATATTTCCTTGAATTATGATCATTTGACTCGTTGTATATACGTTTTTTTATCAATAGAAAATTGTTAGTAGGCATTTGAAGCAACAACCTTCAAAAAAAAAATTATACCAAACCTTTCTTGATTTATATTTCCTTCTCTCTTTGGGTTGGCACCACCCCTCATCGATGTACCTGAGAGGCGCCCTACGCACTCTCTGGCTTCTTCTCCTACTTTCTCTTTCCTCTTCGGAGAATGATGATCTCTTTCCTCTCCTTTTCACAATTTGTGTCCCCTCCCCGGTCCGAGAGCCACTCTTTCTCTTCTTCTTTCCAATTCCTAGTGTGCTCTCTTCCTCTTCTTTGGTGCATGACAGATCAGGATCAATCTCCCTAGCATAATGACCATCCGTCAGTGCCAGAGGTGGATCACTGGAACACTCGTCTGAAAGTGGGATCCACAAAGAAATATCATTTTGACCGCACTCAAGTCCTGGTATATCAGGAGAGTTCCCACCAGCAGTGGCAAAGTACGTGAGCCATTCATTGCGTGAATAATTCGGATCAGAGGTAGATATCCTGAAGATGTCGTCTTGAAAGCTCCCTTCAATCTGGGGGTTTTCCCAAGGGTTGTTCGCTACAACTAAAAGGAAAATAAAAAGTGCAAAAAAGTTGGTAAGAAATTAAATAGAAATGATTGAGAACAAGAAAAGCCATGTTATGGAAGTTAAGCATTGTATCTTGGAGTTAAATTGATCATGAAAGTTTTCATGACTTCAATGGACAAGTAGAAGACAACATCAACATACCTAAAGAAGAATTTGAAGCGGTGCCTGGAATTCCAAATTCTTGCAATGCAGTGCTGTCAGAAAACTTGAGAGGAAATTTCACAACTGACCAAGATTATTTTGAAATCAAATCCAAACAAAGTAATGCACGTATACATATAAGAGGGGCTTTTAATATTTCGATGTTAGATCCCAACGGGGGAGGCAAGTGGCTCAGAAGTTTTTCAAAAATATGCTTACTGTTGCTATGATATTTATAAGAAAATTTAAAATATGCTTGTAATAACTGCAAGATTGTCCCAACCTAATCTTTTTGCGACCGTATTAGATCCTCAAATTAATGCAAATTCAGTTGTAGCTATGTGAAACATAGTAAGAGAAACCATACCTCGGGACAGTATTCCAAGGTCAACTGCATGGTGCTTTCTTGCTCCCATTCCAACTGATACATATCTCCATTGACTAAGCAATCAGATACACTTCTTTCACTAGCCACAATCATATCATATCCAGCTAAAAAGAAGTAAAGAAAAAATAACAATGCCAATTTATAGGGGTGGAGTTACTATGATCTAAAGATTTCACATTATATAAATGCAACTTCACAATTAGAGAGTACCAAAAGTTCAAGTCCTGCATTTTAATTTGCATGATTACGTAGTATGCACGTAGCTATTTATTTCCAATATTTTGCTTCAATGCTGAAAGTTATACAGGCATGCATTACTATAATTAAAACCTGATTGGTATGGTACAATACAGTTCCGTAGGGACATTAAAAAGTGGCACTTACCATGATAACTAAACCAAGACTTCACAGAATTAATGGCATTCAACATAATCCTTTGTCAATAATTAAACACATGTAGGCAGGAGTATTTTACCAGAATGAGTGTTCCAATAGCTGTCAATACCAGAGAACCTGTCAACTGCCAAAGAAGTACAAACAGCATCGCTTTCCCCAAGAATTGTCTGAAGTGGCTGATAAAGAAACTCCACTTCTGGAACCTTATTTTCATAAATTGAGTCGTCCTCTCCACCTTCCTACAATGCATTTTTCAGAAAGATTCCAGCATCAGTTTTCAAACCATACAATCAACTCTGCGGAATACTCCAAAGGTAACCTGTAGGAAATAATATCAGAAAAGACTGGCCAACATAACACTGACTGTATTAATTAACCTCCACAATTTGCAAACCTCGCTAGAATTCAGTAGAGCAAGTTGTAGTACAGAATGATCCCATTCCTCGTGTGGAATTTCAGAGAGATCCATCCCATCCCATGTACTGATCAGACCTAGCAGCTACAAAAACAAGGATAAGAAAAGGAAATTTCAAATAAATATCATTATCTTAAAGATTGGAATCTCGTATTGTTATTAGCACATGCAACAAGTCGAGCAATTTGACCATCAAGTGGGAATCCAGAATATGATTCGCAGTGCAGTTTTGTGCTTTTTCATAATAAATGAAGATAGTAGGAAAACGGGTTGTTTAAAGAAATGAGGAGCATGGTATGATACTGTATGAAGAACAAATAGAGTGCAATTAATTTGTGCACCGACACTTCAGCTTATTCCCATCCCTCCTTACGATCGATCCCGTGCCACTCTGTGTGCATGTGTGCGGTTGTGTGTTTGCTTGTCAAAGAGAGCTTGAGATTGATCTTTTGTAAGTTGCAAGTAATTACAAAAATAATTACCCAAACCCTTCAATTCATGACACAAAGTGACAAAACCCAACTCATAAACCTTGAACCCTAGATATTTCTTACACACGAGAGAATAAACAGCAGAGAACTAACTACACAACGAACTAGGCGATTGGACACTAGATCAATTCTACCAACTACAAAGGAGATAGATATTTTCTCAATGTGTGCAAACTTTGACAAATGCTGGAAAAACGGAAGCAAAATGAATTTAGCCACTTAGTGTCCCTAGTGAATCTATGGATTTCAATTCGGAGAAAAAAAAGAGAAGTAATTATAAAGCTCAACACTCTCCAAGTGAAAGTAAATAAAATAAAGTTCACTAATTTAGCGTTAAAAAAAACACTTAAGCACACTATCGACATTTTGAATTTAAGATAAAACCAGTGGATTAACAACTGAAGATCTTAACATATCTCACCTTTGTCAACTTTGATTCGCGATGGAACTCCCTTTTCTAACACTGGAGGATAGACTGCTAAACAGAGAAGAGAAGAAAAGAGTAGCCGGTTGCTACTTATAGCATGGCTGTTCGTTTCGCCTTCTCGTCTTTGTTTCTTTGTGAGAATCATGACCGAGTCCGGTCTATTTCCCTGTTGGTAGATCGGTGGAAAACTACAGTGGGAAATCGGGGTGGATATTTTAACAGAGTCATTTTTTCTTAATGAAGCGCACCGGTTATAGAATTGAAAAGGCGCAGCGTGTGATTCGTGTGCTGCATGAAGTGGAAACTACTCTGTTAAAGTCTTTACCAATATCGGGCCTACAGTAGACTGGTGAAGTTGCTGAAACTAGTCTACGCTGTCGACCGCTCAGACCGGACGCGAGACGGGTCAGGAAGCTGTATTGGAAAATTGAGTCAGGTTTTATCTGGGGTCCGGTGATGTGAAAGTATATGTACGGCAGTGGATGTTTTTTTGTCGCGTTATTTTTATTTAATTTCAAAACGAAAAACTATTTTCAACCGTCCGATTTCACAAGCCGCCGTTAGATCTGTGAGAAAACAAGAGATTTTTGAAAAAAAATCAAGAAAAAATATTTTCAGTTGACTTGTTTGGTACCCGAAATTTTTAGTTAACATTTCAAAAAAAAAAAAAATTCAAAGTTAATATTGAAAATTGATATCTATACTAGAGTAGAATTAGGTGCTTCTAAGTTCACAGGTCCCTTTATGAATTTAACTCTAAAATCTATCAGATTAATTTCAAACGACGAATTTTAACTGTTGAAATTCTTCTACCTTATGAGTGATGCGTCTACATGTGAAAATTTTAAAATTTCTAATTAATTGAGTATCAACTCAAGTGGTCAAAATTAGAAGGTTTATAAATTAATTTTAATACATTCATTTTTTTAGAAGTCTTTTGACTACTTGACTCTATACAAATTTTATTTCAAATTTTAAAACTTTCACATGTAAACGCATCACTCGTAAACTAGAAGGATTTCAACAGTTTGAATTCGTCGTTTGAAGCCAATCCGATAAGTTTTAGAATTGAGTTCACAAAGGAGTTTGGTGAACTTAGAAGCACCTTAGTTCTCCTCTCTATACTATATATCTAATCTTTGATGAAGAATTCACTGTTCATCTACAGTATTGTGAACATTGAGACCATCGGGTGGGTCCTACTTCTCAGCCTCTCCGACTGCGTTTCTAATCTCTCAAAACTTCTCCAATTTCTCTCCAAACTTCTCTGTTCCTCTTTTCTTCGTAGAAACTGCCTTTGTTTCCTCTCTCCTCCATTTCTTTTCGGAACCTCCTTCATATTACCTAACTCAAAACTCATTACATGTAGCATTCAAAGCCACAGTACTAAACAATATTACCAATGCATAGTACAAAACAATCAACGCTATTCTTACTTCTTAGTACCATAGCCTCACTTATGGAAAAATATTACCTTCTATATGACCAAATAATGAGATATTCTAAGGGTAAAGATTTTAACAGAGCAGTTTTGGCTTAAGACATCTTAGTGTTGATAAACATTGATAAGGAAGGAGGTATATGTTGTGTTACTTGCTATCTTTTTTTTGTGCAGGCCTTGAACATTTTTGTTTTCAATTTTTGTGGTGCAATGAAGAAGAACTTCAAGTTGATAGATGGTGGTGTAGATTTTAAATCGTACATAGTTGTATAGAAACTATATAACATGTCAGACTAACTAATTTACTTGTATAAGCACTATTTGTTTGTTGTAGGGATTCATTAAATTTTTTTTTGGAGAACATTTACAGCTTTTTTTTTTGTTCTAAGCAAAAAAAAAATGAAAACAATCACTAAAACATTGAAGAAAAATATAAATTTTTAATTTGTTTTACTCATTGGTTGTATTATGTAGGTTTTGGATTACAAGATGTTCATATATAGTCTTAAATTTGCAAATATCATGTCAATAAATGGACGACACTAAACAAAAAATCATTGCAACATTGAAGAAAAATATAAATTTGCAATGATTTTTCAAATATAAATTTTTCAATATTTGAAGAAAAATATAAATTTGCAAATTTATCCTATTCTTCAATGTTGCAGTGATTTTTTTCTTCAATATTGAAAAAATGGAGTACAAGATGTTCATAGTCTTAAATTTACAAATATCATCCCAGATCGTCAATAAATGGATGACACTAAACAAAAAAAATGTGGAGGAAAGAATTTTTTTTCGTTTTTGACTTAGGAGGCAGATTGGAGATGAAGGGCCAGAACCATAACGTTTCCCTAAAATTAATATATCACCGTTAACCGGAGTTAATGGCACAAATCAGAGAACAGTGGAATCTAACCTCGGGCACGTACCAGTAAAACAGGGGAGAGAGTGCGGTGCAAGGCCTCCTTGTTTTCTTTTTCTGTTTTTCTATTTACCAGTATTTACTTTTTCAGTTTTTTAGAGGGAAGTTCCACTGGAGCACCCAAGTAGGATCTATCTTTTTTTTTTAAAAAAAAAATTACTTGTTTTGTACCATGACTCATGTAACGAAGCAATTATCAATCTAATAGAGGCTTGACCTCTGTTTTCTTTTCAAAAAAACTAAAGTTTATTTATTCAATCTCTTCATCTTGTTCGACACGACCTAAAAGAATAATAAAAATTTTACATGGGCACGTCCCCTTTTGAAATAAACAAGATCAATAATTTGAATTTTAAAGTTTAAATATACACGTCAAAAGGAATGTTTACCATTTAACAGCATCGAAAATGTATTGTATTGAAACCTCGTTCTTAAATTTAATACGCGAGTATTTATCGCTATTGAAAACAAACATATCAAGTTAGCATTAGTAGATATTGTTTTGTGGATTTATTATCAAGGCTTTTGATCTTGTACAAAATAAATTTAAAAAACTTCGAGAATTTTACTGAATGTATCTCTCACGAAAATAAAAACAAATCACGCTCCCCTTTAAATTTTGAATTGTAAAATGTTAGTAAATTAGAAAGGTTGAGCCCAATTATTACACAATAAAGTTGCAGCATCGAAAATTTCTCTTCGATTTATGATTGAAATGTTCAAAATTTGATCAATCAATGGACCAACCGATGTAATAGTTTTCCGTGCATTGATGCATATGCAACGAGTCTAAAATTGTACACTAATTTAATGTGTTTATAGAACGCATTTAGTGGTTTCTGGCTTCTCATTGTTGATTGAAGCACAAGTGTGAAAGTCTAAAACACCATTTCGCACCCAAAATCATATGCATCGTATTCCACGAGGGAATAGACATGTCATGAAATGTCAACATGTTGAAAAACAAAAACATGCCATGCTGCACAATGGGCACAACACGTCTTGGTATGACACATTTAGACGTGCCGTGCCAGTGTTTATGTGTGCGGTGTCATTTTTCTTTTCTGAAATTTTGCTAAAAAATGGTTAAAAAAATATGTAATAATGTATAAAAAGTATGGAAAAATGTCTAGAAAACAAGTAAAAAATTAAAATGATCTTTTTGTGAAAGCATCATACTCGATTTTTTTTTTCATTTTATTTTGTTGTTACATTATTAGGAAAGATACTATGGGTGCAAATAACATTTTCTTGTGCAATTGGGGTGCAAATTGAGTGATTAATCAAAAACTGGGTAAGTGTCAACACGTGCCGGAGACGTGCCATGTCTTAGGCGTGTCAAGACATGCCGATTTCACAAAATTCAAACACAGCACATCTAACGGACCGTGCCATGTTCTTAGCCATGAGCGTCGGCACGTGTGCAAGACACCATGTTTTTGCAATACAATCCACTATTAAAATGTTGTATAAAAGTAAATAATTGGAACAACCTTCAAGAGGGCTGGGACCCACTGGGGGCATCATAAGATCAACCCCAGAGATAGTCGAGTTCTAATCCTTTTAAGGTACCCGACAGGCCCGTTGGTCAGCCCATGCGATCCACGACCTGGACCGTTCAATAAAGCCAAAAAACTCGTAGCATAAAACCAATAAACTTGTGGCGATCCGAATGCTATCCCTTACAGTGAGGTACATTAGAGGATGTAAAATCAGAGGGGTCCAGAGAAGCCATCTCTTGCAAATGATGTTCTCAGTCTAATCATTTCATTTTGGTTTCAAACCTCTTCACCCAGACTTAACATAACCTGTACCTTCCTATACTGAAAATTTAACAGCTAAAATTCCAGAGCAAACAAAAGAAGAAAATCAACAATCTCCTCCTTTACCAAAAGAAAGTAAAAACAACGGCAATGCATTTATGGTAGTGTTACTTGGTCTCCTGTGGCATTTGCTTGGCCTTGTGCTGAGCCATCTGATGCCAGACCTCGAATCTTAACATCATAGTACACTTCCTCGACCCTCCTTAGGTCATACTTCATACCTAGCATTTAAAGTAGAGAGATTTTTACATTCCATAGTTGGCAGGGGGTACATGAAAAAAAAAAATATGCAGAGAACCTGTATAAATAATACCTAAAAGAAGTTGGAAAGAACAATATATTATAATCACATGGTACCTAACAAATATGGCAAACCAATTATACTGCCATCTCTATCTAATTCTACCATGTTCAACCAATCCTCATATCTGAATTGAAATACAAACTGCTTCTTCCAAACACAAAATTACACGGACAGACACACACACAAACACAACAGGAATTAATCAGCATGCGATGTAATAATTAGATAGGAACAGTAAGAAGATACATACCATCAAATTTCTTGCGCAAGAAATCATTTCGAAGGTTTAGCATGCGAAAAGCAGTATGTAGGTCAGTTAAGAAAGTGAGCACTTTTCTGGGGCAGTCGTAATCCCCAGCAGTGACTCGATTCACCACATACCTTGGCTGACAAAATACATCATGTGTCAGTAACTCTTTCTTTCTTCCTTATTATTTAAAATGTGTCACTAGTTACCTGTACCAACCGGATGTTAAATCCATATGTTTTATTACTGTTTTTTGGGCAGTACTCCAACAGAAGTTTCGAAACCAGCAAAAAATTGAAGTGCAAAAAACCCTAGCTTAAGTATTTGCAAACAAACACCTACTTTTTCTCATTTGCAGTTGCAGGAGATGAGAAAGTACGGTTAAATGGGTTATTTTAAATTCAACATACCGACACTCTAATCAAGGTCAAACAACAAATACTACTAAATCACCCTAACCTTTTTCATCTTAATATAACTACGTGCACTCACAAAAAAATTACTGGAAAATGAGCTTTCAGAATACGTAATTTAATTTTCTTGAATTTATCTGATTAAACATCAAAAACTTTTACCACCATACGGATATAATGCATATGTCAAGCTGCAACAGTCCTGAAGAATGTGAGGTGCTACTTGCACATGAAAACTACTGGATCTTATTTACAACAATGATAAAAACATTATTGATTGGAAACAAGGCCAATCAGGAATGGGCTATTCCAGTTCTATATCAATAAGATATGTCCCGGGTCTGGAAACTTATATACAAAAATTATAAATTAAAATATTGCCAGAAGGAACAATTCAGTAGAATCTCATTTTTTCTATTTTTTTTTTATTTTGGCTCTTTTGTACAGCCTATGTTAACACAAATGAAGCAAAAATTATGGATCTGTCACAGGATGCAAGTATAAACACCACGACTGCGCTAGTTTGAGACCATAAAAAGAGAATACTTACAAATTCGTTTGACATGAAGCAAAGTCCTGGGGAAAAAGATCACACAAACACAATAAGCAAGTTTCTCAATATAAACACAGTTATTTACATTACAGTGTTGGTTATGTGACAATTAATTTAATTAAGAATATTTTAATGATTGACAGATTGAATTACAACAATCAATGCTATATTGCTATATACAAAATAAGTTCAAAAACATGCAGAAACTCACCTGTAAGGTAATCTTCTATATCAAGAACAAAATCAGACGATCCCACTATAAATAAAAAGAACATTTCATCAGTCTAATTTACAAGTTGATAATAGAACTGAAAAACTACAAAAAAAAAGCAAAATTAAATAAAAATAACAAGGCTCACGTCCAAGTTTCTTCTCAGCCTCAGCATGCATCAAGAGAGCTCCAGTCTCGAGCCAATGAAGAAAAGCAATCAGCGAAACGACCGTCTGGGTCTCGGTTCTCCAGTCACCATGATACCTAAATCCCATAAACTAAGATAGTTAGACCAAATTATAATAAATTTGTTTAAAATTGTGCTAAAAAATCAAACAGCAACTTAAAATGCTACCTATAAAACTCGCCGGGGCAGTCTTTAAGGATCTCAGCCAACTGAACGTACAAACCCTTGACCGTCTCAATGTGACCATTAGCCTTTTCCAAAACTCCTGGAAAAAAAAAAAAGTTGTTTGCCTCCACAATCAAAGCAAGCAGATTTACACACCAAGTTCATATAGTTATTAAAATCAACTATAGCAAGAGCTCAAACCTGAGAGAGGGAGCGACTGGTGTACTGAAAGAAGGCAAGAGCTGAGCATTCGATTGGAGGCCTCGATCTCAGAAACAACACCGCGAATCTTCTCACGGACCCCACCGGATTCCTCGAGCTGGAGCTTGAACTCCTCGAACTGCTTCTCCATGGGGAAGGGAGATGGGGGAGGAACGAGGAAAGGGTCGGGAGGAGGGAGCGAGGAGAAGCGGCGAAGAGATGAAGAGCGAGAGGGAGATGCGGTGGAGGGGAGGAGAGGGGAGAAGCGAAAACCGAGAGGAGTGAGGAGAGGTTGGAGGAGGCGAGAGAGGGGAGGGGAGATGGCGGTTCGATATGCGGCGTGCATGAGAAGGTTTTGGGTTTTAGGTGTGGGGTTTGAGCGGGGAACCCATTTTTACAGAGTAGTTTTTAGTGCGTACAGAGTTCGAATTTTTGATGGACCAAAATACCCCTGATCATCAGCGTTCGAATTTTACAGAGTAAATCTTCTGCCTTTGATGTAGGGGTATTTTGGTCCATCAAAAATTCGAACTCTGTACGCACTAAAAACTGCTCTGTAAAAATGGGTTCCCTTTGAGCGGGGCTGTGCGAGTGCGATTTGACTGAGCGCGTTTCGGATTGCTGTGAGCCCGTGACTCTGTGAGACTTGAGAGACTCGAGAGTCGAGAGGAGTCGGCAACTTCACTTACCTCGCTGTTTCTGTTTGGACCTGAGTCCATATTCTCTGAGGTAACAGAATATTCTTTTTAGATTCGAACCATCCGATCAAAACTAAACCAAGTAGAATTACATTTTAATCTTCATTAAATAGCTCATGTTCGGTTGTCTTAATTTGTGAGTAAAACGTTAAGTAAACTTAATCTATAAATAGTGTTGAATCATAATCCAACGTTGAGTATATATGTAATATAATTATGAATTGTATACTGTCATAATGAAGTGATTTAATATGAAATTAAGATATCAGACAATATATGTATTTAATAGGGTGTGGTCCATAAATATGTATAACAATTTAAGCAAAGATCAAATTCTTGATAGACTGCTTTTGAGATTTGAAATTCAGAAAACTATCTTTTTTAGAGAGACAGTTTTACTTCTCTATATAAGGATAAGTTCTCAAGTAACAAGATACGACAACACATAACTCAGTTTCTAAACAACAGTTATTCAAGACAAAATTTGAGTGTTTTTTCTTTTGCTTTCACCATCAAAGATTATAGAGAAGAAATCCATTATGAAACTTGAATGAGATTTCTCAAAGAGGTGTTTTGCTGTCTTGGATGACTTAATCCACGACTATAAGACGTACTGGCGAGAAGGGCTTCTTGCCATTGAAGACATGTCTTGTGCACACAAAGATGGTTCTTCGCACTTGAGAATTTCATGGCAAACGTTATGAAATTAGGTATTGTATTCTGCATTTATGATGATGTTTTATGAGTCGAATTTGGTATAAGATGACCCACAGGTTAAGGTGGAGAGCTGTTTTTTCTTTTCCATGATGTAAATATTTGATCCTAATATGAGATGTAATTGTTTGATCCTAAATAAGTCGTAATTGTTTGGCCTTTACGATTCCCTAACATGCAGGAGATTAAGGGCGTGTTCCAAAGAGGGCTAGAACCCTCTTCATTAAAAGCAAGAAACGAGAACAAAGGGAGGTCTACCCACGCCGTTCATGTGCTCCAGATGAAGGTAATCGGAGAAGGAAGGGAATGAACACGGTACTCGGTACTGTAGTGAGGAGAACGCGCTGTGCAAACTTTTGAAATTTGTAACCCCAAATCGGAGTGTAGGTTTCACTGTAACGAGGGAAACTGGGTGCTGCTTCTTCTTTTCTCTTCCTTCCCCTTCCTCTCTGCACTTATTTTGTAAAGCACAACTTAAGATTTGAACAAAAGAAGGTTAAAAAAAGAATTATTAATCCATGAAAAGAAATCAATGTTCAGAAAAGAAGCTTTAGAGGGCTTAATCTCTCTTTGTCGAACAGCCATTTTAGTATTTGTAGAGATTCTAATCCGACAGTCGAAATTTAAACGAAAATATTATGTTAACTTGGTAATATGAATTCTTTAGACAACAGTATGGAGAACAACTGTATATGTATGCGTAACTTCAGATTTAGATGTGGAACCGCAGTAGCTGCAATTTCACCTTGCTTATATATATATTTTGGATGAATTGTTTTATATTCATTAATTTTTCCTTTTATCAAATTCTCAGCATATCTCATTTCTCTATCAGAATTTAAAATTATTTCGTATTTATCTTCACTGATCTTAATTAAAATAGTCTTATTTAATTATTCATTAATTTGTAATTAAAAAATGAAAGTGACCTTTATATCCTTCTCAATCAACGAATAGGGCAATCTTTTCTATAACTCTCCCTTTTTGCTGTGTCATCTTTGAGCAGCGTGTATAAGAGTCACTGCTAAATAAATAGCAAAAATAGGATTTTGAAAACGGAAAATTGTAAACTACGCACCTATTTCTGTCATTTTTATTTATATCCACCATTAAATATAAATTGCCAAACCTATCAACCAAAATTAGATTTGATCAAAACTACCCAAACCGGCTATTTAATAGCCGGTCCGTAATTTTTTTATTTCTTTTTTACTTTTTTGAAAAAATTATAATTTTTTTAATTTTTTTATTAATGTTTTAGAAATTTTTGATATGTTTCTTTGAAATTGGATAGAAAAATATATAATTTAGTTTATTAGAAAGACTAAAATAAATAATCCGGATTAATATTTTTTAGATCGGGTTTTTCGCTGCTGTAAGAAAAGTTAAAATATTTCTTTCTGTGTTATTGGAAATAATAAAAATGTTTTGAATCTTAGTTATTGATTCCTGGTTCAAAAGTCACTTCTAAGTAAATATAGAAAATATTTGAATTCTTCTATTTTCAAAAAAATAAAACAAATTTCCGAAACTGTGTATATTATGCACGATTTTTGATACCGAATGCACACTTTTTGATGCGAGAATTATATCAGATTAAAACAATGAATGACTTAGATTCAACACTATTTAAATAATGATTACAAAGTTACCGCAACTTTTTTTAAATTATTTTATATATTATGCACGATTTTTGATGCAGAATGCACACTTTTTGATGTGAGAATTATATCAGATTAAAATAACGAACAACTCAGATTCAACACTGTTTGAGTAATGATTACAAAGTTGTGGCAACTTTTCTTAAATTATTTTATATATTATGCACGATTTTTGATGCAGAATGCACACTTTTTGATGCGAGAATTATATCAGATTAAAAAAACGAACGATTCAGATTCAACACTTTTTGAGTAATGATTACAAAGTTGCGGCAACTTTTCTTAAATTTTTATTTTTTTAAAAATAGAAATACCATAATATTTTCTATATTTATCTAGAAGTGACTTTTGAACCTGGATCAATAATTTAGATTCAAAGTATTTTTATTTTTTTCCAATAACACAGAAAGAAATATTTTAATTTTTCTTACAGCTGCGAAAAACCCGATCTGAAAAATATTGATCCAGGTTATTTATTTCAGTTCTTCTAATAAACTAAATTATATATTTTTCTATCCAATTTCAAAAAAATATATCAAAAATTTCTAAAACTTTAATAAAATAAATAAATAAATTATAACTTAAAAAAAAAATTAAGGTAAACAGCCGGTTCCTCATAAAAATTAGAAACCGGCTATTTAATAGCCGGTTTGGGTAGTTTTAATAAAATCTAGTTTTGTTGGATAGGTTTGGCAATTTATATTTAATGGTGGATATAAATAAAAATGGCAGCACCTATTTTGACTTTTCTTTGAAATTCAATTTTAAACGTGTTCCCTTTTTTAAAATCCAAGTCTAGAAAATACTTTCTATATTTGTGAGTGAAGAATGGTACTTGAAATATCAGTTTAATTTTGTGATTGACCATAAATATGCTTGTAATTTAGGCATGGATGATTAAATACAGTATGTGTCTTACACTGTCATTACCGTATTCTTTTCAGTATGTTATTTTAATACATGAAATTACCAACAGCTAGAGAATTGATATCCAAGAATTACTAAATAAACAATAAATGTATCATTAGGCACCAAAATCTTTCGTTTTTAAATTATCACTTCGACAATTCTATTAATATTTTATGTGAACTACAAAATTAAGAAAGTAGCCGGTCAATACGGAGGTGCTCCATATCAGATGCTATTCATAACCAAATTCAGAAGAAACAAAAATAGGAAGATTCCTGATTTAAACATCCGATTTGATTGAATGGATCTCTGTGATCATCTGTTTACGGCCATAATTGGATAATGAATAAAAGCATGCCTCAGTTAAATACTCGGACGGCCATAATTGGATAATAAATATGGAACTTCTAAATTATTTTTTTATAAAGAATCTTAAAACACCGGATTGATAGAAATTTTAATCAATGCATTTTAAAATCCTAATATTCTAAAAAAAAACATGTCAGAAAGTGCTATGCACAGAATATTATGGCTAACGGCGTGTCAGCGTATCGTCGTATCGTGTCAGCATATCGTGTCGGCTTATCATCGCTAACGGCGTGTCGGCATATCGTGCTTTTTTTGGACTCTGGATGGTTAACTTTGGGCCCAGCAGAGCACGCTCTGCTTCATTATTTCGCCGTTGCTTAATCAGCGGGCCGACATAGTGCTATTTTTAAAATACAATTTCTGAGCCCTGATATTTTCGTCGTTCCATTTTTAAGACTCATGGACAATTTGCGCTCATGGTAAACTTAGGTTTATCTCTGTTACCATATCTGTCCAAGTCGGTTTCATAATAAATATATCTCGACCCAACCCATCGCTCGACTTATCAACCGATCTCTCTCTCTTCATAAAGTTCAACTCGTCTCTCTGCTATTCTCTCTCAGCTTCTCTGCTTGTTTACCTTCCCTCTCTCTAGAAGCTTCTCTTAAAAATTTCTATGGCGAGCCAAGGCGAACCTTCGTCTTCCGATCCGTAAGTTCATCTCTTCCTCCCATCTCTCCGATCTCAGGGCTTTTCTTGCTTTTGTTTTATTTGCCGTCTTTCTTGGGGAAGGGGAAAGAAAGAAGGATGAGAAAAACTTCGAGTTTTCTCTTTTTCTCTGTTGGTGCTTCTAACATTGTTATGGGGGAGTATTAATCCTTCTTCTGAATCCTCTAAAAGGGCTTAATGCTTGGTTTTTAAGCACTAACAAAACTAAAACCCTATAAAGTTACCTTCTAAATCTAGCAAGCAAGGTAAGGATTAGCTCATATATTAGGAAATTGTTACCTAACTTCTTTCCCAGGCAAAACAGTTGTGCCATTTTTTTTTTACATTAAATATACTCGGGTTGTTTCAGGAAGGGGAAGAAGGACTTCAGCACAGCGATTTTGGAAAGAAAGAAGGCTATAAACCGGCTGGTTGTTGATGAGGCCGTCAACGATGACAACTCAGTTGTGGCTATGCATCCCGAGGCTATGGAGAAGCTCCAGTTATTCCGCGGTGACACTGTGCTTTTGAAGGTAAAATTATCCTACCTCTTGTGTTGGGTTATGTTAAATTGGAGCAGTAGTGCAATGATTTAGGGTTTTGATCGAAAGGAATGAGATTTTTCAGAAACAAGAAATGGAATTCTTATTTTGAAAAATTCTCTCATCAAAACAAACGGAAAATGATTTCATTCTAGGAGATTTGGACTTTGGAACATAATAAATTCTGTCACTTGTGGTTGGATATGGCGAGAATTCAATATGCACCATTAAAATTACTCATTTGTTCCTTTGTCTTCCACTTGCATGCCTATCTTATTAATGGAAGCTTTTGTAAATTTGATGAAAATTATGGATGAGTTTTTCTGCTCAACAATGAATTCATCTCATTAATATAATGGTTCTGGCCAAAAAATTTCAAACTGAAATCATCTCCATTCATCTATTTTCCAATGAAATGAACTCATTTCTCTTTTATCATTGCTTCCGATCAGAGCCTTGTTGTTAATTATGGCAGAAGCTGTCTAAACAGTGCTAAATGCACTTCTTATGGAAATGGAATTAACTATTTGATGATAATTTGGGGGGGGGGGGAGCAAATAAACAAACGGCATAAATAATATCCTCTTTGTAGGATTTCTAAAGTTCTTTCAACTGTAGGTTATTAGAGTCAAACCTTCCTTTCTCTTTGTTGTTGTAAAGGACTGGGTACAATTAGAGGATTACTTTTATATAAATCTGATTTGTTTGTATTTCCCTAACTTGGGTAAAGCTGAAACGGAGAATTTTTTGTGTGAAATAATAAAATAAGGGAAAGAAGAGGAAAGACACCATATGCATAGTGCTGGCAGATGACACTTGCGAGGAGCCAAAGATAAGGCTGAACAAGGTGGTGAGGAAGAACTTGCGTGTACGGCTGGGGGATGTCGTCTCTGTGCACCAGTGCCAGGATGTGAAGTATGGGAAACGCGTCCATGTACTCCCCATTGATGACACCGTCGAGGGCCTCACTGGCAACATCTTTGACGCTTTTCTTAAACGTAAGTTTGAACTCTCTCTCCCTCCTTCCTTCCCTCTCCCCATCTCCTCCAAACCCACCTCCTAATTTATTTTTGCAATCGTTGTCAACTTCAAATTAAAGGAAATAAAGTTGTTTATTCTTATGTGATGACAGGCAATATTAATTGATCAAGTTGTCAGAAATGTTCACGAGTTTCTATATTGAAAATTGCTTTAGTCTTTAGTCTATATTTGTTTTTTTTAAAGCAAGGTGTATGTTGTTTTATAAATAATTAGGATGAAGTAAGAGATGCGATTATGCTTTATGCCAACATGGCTGTGGCTACTGATATATACTGAGAATGCCAATTTTGAACCCAAAATAATTTTTCAGCTGTAATGGGCTTCAGCTAATAATCATTTCTCTTTTGAAATATTGGCAGCATACTTCCTTGAAGCATACCGTCCAGTCAGAAAGGGTGACCTTTTCCTCGTACGTGGGGGCATGCGCAGTGTTGAGTTTAAGGTCATTGAAACTGATCCTGCTGAGTACTGCATTGTTGCCCCCGACACAGAGATCTTTTGCGAAGGTGAGCCTGTGAAGCGTGAGGATGAGGAGCGCCTTGATGAGGTCGGCTATGATGATGTTGGTGGGGTCCGCAAACAGATGGCCCAAATTCGTGAGTTGGTTGAACTCCCTCTGAGACACCCCCAACTGTTCAAATCAATTGGGGTCAAACCCCCCAAAGGTATTTTGTTGTATGGCCCACCTGGATCAGGTAAGACCCTTATTGCACGCGCAGTTGCTAACGAGACTGGTGCTTTCTTCTTCCTGATCAATGGACCTGAGATCATGTCCAAGTTGGCTGGGGAGAGTGAGAGCAATTTGAGGAAGGCGTTTGAGGAGGCTGAGAAAAATGCCCCATCTATCATTTTTATTGATGAACTTGATTCTATTGCACCAAAGAGAGAGAAGACCCACGGTGAGGTTGAACGAAGAATTGTCTCTCAGTTGTTGACCCTTATGGATGGGTTGAAGTCACGTGCACATGTGATTGTCATGGGGGCTACCAATCGTCCCAATAGTATTGACCCAGCATTAAGAAGGTTTGGGCGGTTTGATCGTGAGATTGATATCGGTGTACCAGATGAGGTGGGCAGGCTGGAGGTTCTGCGTATACATACCAAGAACATGAAACTGGCCGAAGAAGTGAGTTCACTTTAATTTGTACTTGCATTTTTTATGTTGATTAAATATTGCAATTGCAAGTCTTTTTTTTATTGGATTTGTCAAACTTTAATGTTAAATTTGTACCTACATTTTTTTTTTATTGCTGTTTACACAGGTTGATTTGGAAAAGATTGCAAAGGATACCCATGGATATGTTGGTGCTGATCTGGCTGCACTTTGTACTGAGGCTGCACTTCAATGCATCCGAGAAAAGATGGACATCATTGATTTAGAGGATGAGACGATAGATGCCGAGATACTGAATTCTATGGCAGTCACCAATGAGCATTTTAAGACTGCTCTTGGTATCAGCAACCCATCAGCTCTTCGTGAAACTGTAAGTTCAAAGTCGGAATTTGTTGATAGGTGTATTCAGTTGCATTTGTTTGATGGTTACAAATAATTAACTTCGGGATTTGTTTTGTAGGTTGTTGAAGTGCCAAACGTCTCATGGGATGACGTTGGTGGGTTGGAAAATGTCAAAAGAGAGTTGCAAGAGGTGAGTTTTTAATTCGAGAAGTTACTATTTTTGGGGATAGATTGGCAAACACAGTCAAGAGCGTTTCCTATCATATACTGAGATAATCAGTTGGATCTAATAAGAACAAGGCTTTTTTATGCAAAACAACTCATAAAAATATTTCTGATGCTCATCATCCAATATTTGACCTGTATATACATTTATCTCATTTGTTGTAGACCGTACAGTATCCAGTTGAACACCCAGAGAAATTTGAGAAGTTTGGCATGGCTCCATCCAAGGGTGTTCTGTTCTACGGCCCCCCAGGGTGTGGTAAAACTCTCTTGGCTAAGGCAATTGCAAACGAATGCCAAGCCAACTTCATCAGTGTCAAGGGTCCCGAGCTACTCACCATGTGGTTTGGTGAGAGCGAGGCCAATGTGCGTGAGATCTTCGACAAGGCTCGTGGATCCGCTCCTTGTGTTCTCTTCTTTGACGAGCTTGATTCCATTGCCACACAGGTATTGTTCTACTTTTTTGAGGCATCTGTGTTAGTCTGTTTAGTGTTTCCTATGTTTTTTCTGGTGATTTTGATTGAAAACTTGATAAATAGTTGTCAATCAGGTAAGTAAGAAAATGGGATGATGCCAACTTGTTGAGAAATTCAAGAACTTATGAATTTTATTTTTGAATTGAAATAATTAAAAACAAGGGTGGTCTTTAATGATGGTGTTTTTGTACGACTTGGGATTTTCAGATAGGTTTGAAAAAAAAAAAAATTGGCTGTCACTGGTATGAAGATTTAAGCCACCAAAACACTTTTTTTTTATCAGAGAATATGCAGAAAATTCTTTATTTGTTCTTTGTTGTCGACTCACCAGTATGTTGTATGTTTCAGAGAGGGAGCAGTTCAGGTGATGCAGGAGGTGCCGCTGATCGTGTGCTGAATCAATTGCTAACTGAAATGGACGGCATGACTGCAAAGAAAACTGTGTTTATAATTGGTGCCACCAATCGCCCGGACATCATCGACCCAGCATTGCTGAGGCCAGGCCGTTTGGACCAGCTAATCTATATTCCTCTGCCTGACGAGGCATCCCGGCTCCAGATTTTCAAGGCTTGCCTCAGGAGATCTCCAATTGCCAAGGATGTTGACTTGACCGCACTTGCCAAGTACACACAAGGGTTCAGTGGTGCTGATATTACTGAAATCTGTCAGCGTGCTTGCAAATATGCAATCAGAGAGAACATCGAGAAGGTAATTTATTTTTGCCCCCCCCCCCCCCCCAGATGTTATCCAGGATACGATTCGTGAATTTCCTTGGTTAACACATGTAATTCTTCATAAACAGGACATAGAGAGGGAGCGGCGTAAGAGCGAGAATCCAGAGGCGATGGAAGAGGACGATGCTGATGAAGTTCCAGAGATAAAAGCGGTGCATTTTGAGGAATCCATGAAGTATGCACGTCGTAGTGTCAGTGATGCCGACATTCGCAAGTACCAGGCGTTTGCACAAACCCTCCAGCAGTCCCGTGGCTTTGGCACTGAGTTCCGCTTTGCTGAGCGCACTGAAGCCACCACAGGTGCAGCCGGGTCTGATCCATTCGCCTCTGCTGCTGCCACTGCTGATGATGACGATCTTTACAGTTAAAGAAATGATCTAATATGTGATATAGGATGTGTCTGGCCCTTTTGTAAAATGCGTCTTTCTACTGTGTTATCTTGTGCTGTTATTCCAATAGTGTTACTTTTGCAAAGGATCTGTCTGTTTATGGTGTTTATTTTGAGGCGTGAGGAAACTGCAAGGTACCTTAGTATTTTGGTTTCAAACAGTATATCCGATATCTGTGTAACAAAGAGTTCTTAGAGCTTTAATTATATATTTGTTTAGCATCCTTTCGAGTGAGCTTCATTTGTCATTTCTTGTTGCTTACTGCCATAGTCAGTCCTCCCATGGTACTGGTCCGTTTTTGCTGTGGTCGGTTTAATATTATGGTCAGAGAATAGCTTGGATTTACTCGTCGGGTAATGTCTGAGGTTCTCCAAATTGGGTGTTGATTGTCAATTTATTCTTAATAAAAAGCTTGTTGATTTTACGCACTACACGAGCAAACCTATAAAACGATATTTGCGATATTACTAGAAATAAAGAGGATCAAGAAAGGAAGTATCCGTATTAGGGCTGATGGTTCCAGTAGGGTAATGTCTGAGGTTCTCCAAATTGGGTGTTGATTGTCAATTTATTCTTAATAAAAAGCTTGTTGATTTTACGCACTACACGAGCAAACCTATAAAAACGATATTTGCGATATTACTAGAAATAAGAGGAGCAAAAAAAAAGTAAGTATCCGTATTAGGGCTGATGGTTCCAGTAGGCTAAAACATTGGCTGTGAATTGCAGCAAGGCATCTACAATACCCAAGAGAAAGCAAAAAAAAAAACAGAGAGAGAGAGAACGAAGAAAAAACTCTATCCAACAACACTTATGTACATGAGCCTTCCAATGACAGGATACGACTCTATCAAATTCCCATAAAGTAGTGAAATAAAAAGAAAATAAACCCACACATTAACATGTAGCTAATGCGTTCTAACAAGCTTAGGTGTCCATTTAGGCCACGTAATCCACTTCCCTTCTCCCGTTTTCAAATCTTCACTTCTTCTTTTCAACTCCAATTCACTCTTTTTCTGTTGGGACACTGGTCCCTCTTCTGATGCAACCAGACCCATTATCAGATGCTCTGGTGTACCCCCTCCATTATCTAAATTATCCACTATCTTTTGCACCATTTCAAGTACCTCACTCATCTTGGGTCTTGATCTTGGGTGGCGAACCAAACACTTATTTGCAACAGACCCAAGTTTGATGATTGATTTCAGGTACGGATCCACCTCAAGTCGCGGGTCGATTATCACGGGAAACTTTTTCGCATCAGAAATGTATGGTTTGATCCATTCAAGGAGGCTTTGTTCGCCTTTCGGTCGGTTTCGGTCCATTGGTTTTCGTCCGGTGATGAGTTCATATAATACAACACCATAACTCCACACATCACTTTTAGTGGCGAGACGACCTGTGTGGAGGTATTCAGGAGCTGCATATCCAAGAGTTCCAACCACCTGTTGACTTCATATTAGAGGGTTTGTAACTTTAAAAACTCAAAACAAAATTAAATTATTCTTTGGTAGTTAACAACTATCCACGAATCCAAGTAGCTATATTATGTAGCACAAAATTCAGAAAGATACATTGTACACAAGCACATGATATCATTCAAGAACTCAGGTAAAAGTCAGACTTTTAATTTCCTTGCCTAGAATTTAGATATATTTTGCAATAATACCACAGTAAAATAGTATCAATTAACATAGTGATACCCAGGACTTATTATTGTATTTGTCAATAGAAGATTGGTTATTGGGAGCACCTTTTCCTAAAAATTTGTGCTATAGTTGCAAAATATGCAAAATGAAGATAAATAAAAAGAGAGGAATCCATCAATTTTTTCTCGAAAAAGCAACTTTGTGCCAAATATTAGAAATCCAAAAGCCGTAAATAGAAACTCGGAAATATGCCAAAGTTTCCATTGTATGTATGTGCAACATTATAGTAGGATTAAACTGTGCATACCGCTGTAGAAACATGAGACTCCTCTTGTGAACCGAGCCTAGCCAAACCAAAGTCTGACAATTTTGCATTCCATTCGGCATCTAGGAGTATATTAGATGGTTTCAGATCGCGGAATATTATCTGTAGAACATTGCATATTTTGATCTTCAGACTAGAAAGCAGCAAACAATTAAACCAACAAAAAAGTAAAAATTTACAATAGTTCACAATTTGACAATGATGAAAGGATACATTAGTAACAATACCAGCTGTTTTGGATACATTAGTAAATAACACCTTAAATTAGGCTGGTGCAGTGAAAAGGAATATTATATTAAACACTTGATATTTGTGTCCCTTGTCTCTTTATAGCATTTACTTCTTAGTTAAAAATTGAGCTACCCTTAAGAAAAGGAAATTCAGATGTTCGTGTTATTTTTATATAAAGCAGTTGGCAACTATTAATTTAAGCAGGAATTTATATGCAGGTCAAGTTACTCTATGTTTGCTGACACAACATTGATTCCAAAAGCTGGCAGCAATTTTTAAAGTTTTTCAGGTAACAATTAGAAGGTGGTCGCATTATGATAACTGTTGGGTTTTTCATACCACCACATTGATATATTGGGGTCGAATAAAACCTTGAAAAATATCAAATAACTTGTTTACATTAGGAAAAAACAAATAAGTAGCACAAAAGTTTTCAAATTGAAAACAAACCTTAACTTCACATTCTTCATGCAAGTATTTCAACCCCCGTGCTGCATCAAGGGCTATGCGAAGCCGCATGGGCCATGTGAGAGGTTGAGTGGACCGAGGCAATAGATGATCCTCGAGGCTTCTATTCGGCATAAATTCATATACAAGCAAGAGTTGCATGCCTCTCTCGTCCTCTTCAGCGCAGTACCCAACGAGTTTGACAAGGTTTTGGTGGTCAACCATGCCCAAAACATTGACCTCAGTCAGCCACTCCTTATGTCCCTGCAATTTATTCGCATTAAAAGGATGAAGTTACGAAAAGAGGGGTGAAGTTACGAAAAGAGTGCAATGTTTGTGGAATTCTTGGTTGCAATGTGTTGTACGTATCCCGGCACTACACATCTGAGGACTGAGATTTTGCAGTTTTATTTTGTTGCCAAGTTGTACTGAACAATAACCGAGAGTATACAAAAGTCTGGTACAACTTTGGTCTTTGGCATTGGTACAAGAAGACTACTATATTATATACATATCATGAGTAGAACTAGGGTGTTCCTAAGTTCACCAAGCCTCTTTGTGAACTCAACTCTAGAACCTATTGAATTCGCTTCAAACGACAAATCCAAATGGTTGAAATTCTTCTACCTTGTGAGTGATGCGTCTACATGTGAAAATTTTGAAGTTCCGAATTATTTTAGTATAAAGTCAAGTGGTCGTAGAAGAATTTCAACGGTTTGAATTCGTCGTTTGAAGCCAATTCAATAGGTTTTAGAGTTAAGTTCACAAAGAGGCTTGGTGAACTTAGGAACACACTAGTTCTACTCTACATATCATATAGTGGTCAGGACCAGAAGACATATTTTGATATTCCGTCCTCTTTGTTTTTGGCTCTTCTATTTTTCTTCAGTTTTGCTGATTTCTGCTCCTATTTAGGAAGGCGCCCGGCGGCCAAGGGGGTTGGTTGCAAAAAATATTCAGGCCACAACTAAGCTTTGTTTTGTGCACAAGAACATTGATCAAAACACTAATCAATACATACAAATAAAAATAAGGGCCGATTAATTGGACATTATTGAAACCAAGATCCAAAGCTACATACTGGTATCACACCTTGTCTGTACAAGTACAAAAGGAACAATAAGTTCATCAAGGCATAAAGATCTTCGGTTATTCCTCTGAAACAAAAGAAAAAAAAATATGCAAGCTTAACAAAATAACACAAAAATTACCTGAAGCCCTTTGCGACCGAGCTGTTTCACAGCCACATCCATTTTCTTATCGGGCTCCAAAACACTCCTTATTGTTCCCCGATAAACACATCCAAACCCACCTTCCCCTAGCATGAGAGCGCGGCTAAAATTCCTAGTTGCATTCTTCAGCTCCTGGTACATGAAATGGCGCAAATTGGAGGGCATCTGTGGAACATAAGGGAACGTAATGCGGCCGAAGGATTCAGTGCTCATGTCCATGGAGAACTCAGAGCCTGATCTCCTGATGTCACGGTCGGTTGACATGCTGCTATTTGATCTACTCGACGGCGATTTTCGCGGCCGCATTGCTGTCTCGTCTCTTTCCCTGTACGAGAATCGAAAACAATTCATCCTAGTTTGTTTTTTCTTGGTGTTTCCTTGATGCAGCTCTCTGTTGATAAGGAAGTCAACTTTTGTGACCAACCCAATTTGTTGAATTAATGTGGCAACTGTTGAAGGCAGCAGAAAATGTAGACACAAGAAGGGTTAAAATTGACAAATAATTTCTCTGTGCTGCGTACTTCTGGGTTAATTAGCCCTTTCCACTTACATTAAAAGGTCATTTGGATACAAAGTTTTAAAATAGAACTAAATATCTATTGAATAAGATAATGGCTTACTGAATTTCAAATAAAATTATGTATGAAAAAAGGGTATCGGGGTAAAAATGGAAAGTCAAAACTCTTATAACCTTTAAGAAAATATAGCAAAGAACAAACGAATTTAGAAGTGGAGGTTAAGGATGCATTTGCAATAAAGGACTTAGACTTTGCAATTTGTTAAAGGGAGAAAGTAGCATTGCAAAATAAAGCAATCACCCAAGAGTGCACCCAAAATTACATACCTTATTAGTATATAACAAAAAGATCATAATTTGAATTCATAAACCAGAAGATCGATTTCATTGTGAGATGAACAAAATCCATAAGGAAATTAAATGGTTCTGAAAGAAAAAAGAAGAAGAGAACAACAATTAGTATTATTGTCTGATCGAATCATAAACTCACCTTTGTTATTCAAATTAACAATAGTTAGCTTGGTAGGAACGACTGGAGATGCTTGGTGGGAGTAAGTCAATGCTGTTAGCTGGATCAGCTCAACAATGGAAGAAAATGTTTTTCTAGTGCACAGGAAGAGTCACAGATACAGACAGAGAAATAAAGAGAGAGCCGACGACGAATGGAAAAATTTGTCTTGTGAAAGGGAGATAAAGGTCCCTTTCATTCCGTTGTTCAATGTATCATCTTGGATTCTCTGTTACAGATTTCCAAAACAAAACTCTGTAACGAGTCGCTGATGGAAACACGGCAAGTGAGTTTTCAATTCAGTATTTACATTCCATCCAACACAAATGAGTTTCTAAATAATTATTAATTAATTTTTAGAAATTAAAGTATTTAAAATTTCTAAACTCTTACATAATTTTAGAATTTCTATTAAACTACGTCAACAATAAATTAAAAAAAATATAAATCTGAGCTAATTATTTGACCAAGTGGAGTTTAGAAACAATTTCTTAATAAATTTTTTTTTTGCATAGTTGCTAAATAAAAAACTCTCCCGTATCTTTGAGATTGAATTAGAAACTCTAATAATACTATAGATGTAGATGCTTTTACCAGCAAAAATACGAATTCATATACTGGTAACTTAAATATTGAGTTTGGATCCGGACTATCCGATCTGTTTTTGCATGAATATTAAAGAGAACCATGTATTCCACGTAAGTCAGATTAGTCTGAATATTGATCGGACGGCCAAAATCTAAACTCAAAATTTGAATTACTTCAAAGGATATGGACTCTGAAACCACCCCAGGAGTCTAATACTCTAATAGGGTATTGACAGGATTTATTTTGTGGAAATAAATCTGCTGTTATTCCGATCCCAACTATTTATCTTTTGTTTAGATTAGCGCGTGAAAAAGTTTCTATGTTGTGATTCGCGCATTGAAAAATTTGAAGGGTTAGAATTGGAATAACATGTTACTGTTATTCGCTTGGAATAACAACTTGTAACCGGGTCTGTTTCCGAACGGGTAAATTTATGACCCACTTTTGTGTATTATAAAATAATTTTGGGGTTATAATCGTATAAACAAGTTGAGGCACGGGAATTATGCTACGGCATGGTGCTAATAAATTTTGATGTAACATCTTAGAAATCATTAATATTCGGTTGAATTATTCTAATTATCAACTAGCTTCGAATATATATATATAGTATAACTAGGGTGCTCCTAAGTTCACCAAACCTCTTGTGAACTTGACTCTAAAATATATCGAATCGACTTTAAACGATGAATCCAAACCGTTGAAACCCTTCTGCCTAATGAGTGATGCGTCTATATATAAAAATTTTAAAGTTTCGAATTAATTTAATATAGAGTCAAGTGGTCAAAAGTTTAAGGTTTATAAATTAATTTTAATGCATTCAGTTTTTGGACTCCTTTGACCACTTGACTCTATATTAAATTAATTCGAAACTTTAAAATTTTCACATGTAGACGCATCAATCATTAGGTAGAATGATTTCAACGATTTGGATTCATCGTTTAAAGTCGATTCGATATAGTTTAGAGTCAAGTTAACGAGAGGTTTGGTGAACTTAGGAGTACCCTAGTTCTACTATATATATATATGAGTAGAACTAAGGTGCTTCTAGGAGTTCCATGCCCCTTTGTACTCTTAACTCTAAAATATATCGGATTAACTTCGAACGACGAATCCAAACCTTTGAAATCCTTCTACCTTATGAGTGATGCTTCTACATGTGAAAATTTTAAAGTTTCGAATTAGTTTAGCATAAAGTCAAGTGGTCAAAAGGCTTCAAAAAATGAATGCATTAAAATTAATTTAGAAACATTCTAATTTTGACCACTTGACTTTATGCTAAACTAATTCGAAACTTTATGCATCACTTGTAAGGTAGAAGGATTTCAACGGTTTGGATTCGTCGTTCGAAGTTAATCCGATAGATTTTAGAGTTAAGAGTACAAAGGGGCTTGGTACTCCTAGGAGCACCCTAGATTTACTTTATATATATAGAGAGAGAAAGAGGTTGGCTAATATACAATCGATTGTTTCTGAGCTTTCGTACAACCAAGTCTTTTTTCGATTTTCAAAGTCTAAACGGTCGATCTAAACAGTTAGATGTGATCTCTATATTAAAATGTACTTGAAGATCAAATTTTTCATTTTTTGGAATTTTTTTACTATTTATTAAGCCACTTTGAAAATCGCTGATCCAACGGTGACTTCTGTTTTTACTATTTGGTTAAGCCACTGTTGGATCAGCGATTTTCAAAGTGGCTTAATAAATAGTAAAAAAAAATTTAAAAATGTAAAATTTGATCTCCAAGTAATGGCCTATTGAAAATTAAATGTCTTAGAGCATCTACAATGGTGATTATTTTTTGATTGCTAATCTGATGTGTTAATTGCTAATAGAATTGTTGGCATGTAGTACTGTTTCTAAATTAGCAAATTTTCTTTAAAAGAAAACGTTTGTTTAATGACATGTGACTAAGTAATTAGCTGAAATTAATTACAGCGCTCTCTCTCTCTTTACAAAATTAATTGTTAAACTCAGTGATTTAGAAATTGTGAATTTTTAATTGCTAAACTCAGTGACGTGACTAAATTATAATTTTTAAACATTTTGTGAAATATAGATATCTTATAAGAAACCTATCAATCTTCAATCACTAAGTAATGACCTGAAATGAAGTTTCCGAACTTATAAATAAATAAATCCATCCCTCAATAATAAATTGGAAGCTCGTGTTTAGGTATCTGTTGTTCTCTTTTAAAGAGAAAAGTGAAAAGACAGGGGGTCCCATTGCAAAGTAACGAACGGAGGTAGAATAGAATCCGTCTCATAATTCTCGTCCTCTAAAGAGCATACTGACATGTGGGTCCTATTCATCCTAAACAAAGTTCAGGTGAAGCAGAGAGCTTGTATTTGTTCGTCTTTTATTTTTGTCACTTCTTGCGTCTATTTGTCCTTTCTATCTTGTGATGCTCAGTTTATTCTTTTTTTTTTTTCATTCTTTTATATGGAATGTAATAAAGTGATTTGATAATGCTAAATAAAAAATCTAATGACTTCAGCCACACAAAAATAAAACTTGGTAATCCACGAGGAAAAAACCATTTTAGTGATGCGATTTGATTATGACGGACAACAAATTTCATGACTTCTGTTCAGAGCACAAAATATAACATACTGATTTAATTATTTTGGCGGTAATTCACAGACAACAATAAAAAAATGATTTAATTAGAAGGATGTTAAAAATGCGGATTTAGTGCACTGACAATATAAACCGCGTCTCTCTAGAGAGAGGTCGCAAGTTCAATTCTTAAAAATAGCATCTAAAAGAAATATGTTATATCTGAGAACTAGTTTTTGATCTAGTAACAAACACACTTTGCTCTGATTATAGCGAATCTATGATCTATAGACTTGTTTATGACCATAGGCGCCATTACATATTCACTGCATTCTTAGTAAAAGAAATATAAAAACTTAGATAATAATATTAAACGGTCAAATATGATATTTAGTAGTTCTCTGTAGACTTGTAAAATATTATAGCATTTTGATGTTATTTTTCAGAGTAGAACTAGGGTGTTACTAAGTTCATCAAACATTTTTATGAACTCAATTTAAAAATATATTGGATTGACTTCAAATAAAAAAAAATTAAAATTTTGAATTAATTTTATATAGAGTTAAGTTGTCAAAAAAAAAAAAAGTTCAAAAAATAAATATATTAAAATTAATTTATGAACATTCTAATTTTGACCACTTAACTTATATTAAATTAATTTGAAAGTTCTAAGTTTTTGCATGTAGATGCATCACTCGCAAGGAAGATGAGTTTCAACGGTCCGGATTCGCCATTTGAACTCATTCTGATAGATTTTAGAGTTAATTTTATAAAGATACTTGGTGAACTTAGAACACCCTAGTTCTAATCTATTTTTCAATGAATATATTGAGAGATTTGCTGATATTAATTGTCGTGAATAATTTCTGAAGACAGTCCAATGTCGGAAAAATTGTTTGCGATTTGAAAAATAAATATAGTATATTTATTTATTATTGAAATTTATAACTTTAATTAATAAGAATTAACAAGATGATATTTGAACACCTCTCTTTAGAAAAATTTACACGAATTCGATCACATCTCCTCAAGTATCTAGGAATCACATCACCTGCGGAGCTCCACAGGTGCGGTTCTTTTAATCTGGTCCGTTCATTTTGATCAGACGGACCAAATAAGATTTTGACACGAATCTCAAAGCAAAATTAATACTGCCCTCTCTATCATCTGAGCACTTACCAACTGAGAATAAATCTGTGCCGTCCGATCAGCTCCGCAGAGGATATTGGTCCCAAGTATCTAAGGTACAATAACTAAATCCGAACCGGTTAATTCCGTTTTTTTTTTAACCTGACACAAATCTCAAAATATATCTTCTATATTTTTCATAAATATTGAATTAATTTTGATCCGGCTGGATTTAATCCAAACCATCTTTTAAGTATTCTACCCCTCCAATACCTGAGTATAAATTCCGGTGCAACACCTGAGTAGAGTGAGATCTGGTCGTTCGTTTTATTTGATACAAATTTCAAAACGGACCCTTATCTAAATAAACATCGAATTTTAATAAAAAAAAAATTTGCCGACTCATATTGTACTCCGTCCTATACCTGTAGGATACGGATTCCCAATACCTGAGAGCATCTTCAGAATATTTAAACTGCATCTTCAGAATATTCACTCATCATTGCATGTGCTGGGAGCCTGGGAATCTTAATTAGAATAATGATTATTGTTAAAATTTAAGCTAACAATATACTCAGTTAATATGATCCAATATTTCAGATCGGACCATTATGATTAAATCTAACAATAATAACGGTCGTTACCTTCAATTCTGTCCAATTATTGTTGTTAAAATTTAAGCTTGACTTAATTCGTCCAATTTAAAAACAACCCGTCAAAAACTATCAAATAATATTCGTACAAAGGAGCCCAACCTGGTAAATAAAATAGGATAAAGATATTGACAGAGCACTTGTTGCTTTATGCAGCGTACAAAGTACCAACGATGGGCTTTAAAAAGGCGCTGCATGAAGTTGAACTTTTAGATGGATTTTGAAAATGAAAAAAAAATTGTTGTTGTAACTAATAAGATATATATTTTTCATTCTTAAAGATATATATTGTTAATATGAGAAAAGTATGTTTTGACTCCTAATCTTGAAAATATAATAAGATACGTATTCAGATTATCAAAGTTATAATTATTCAAAGCAACTTGTGTTCTATACTTATTTAATATAAATATATTTCCATTACATGGCAGTGATACACTCAGTTTTTTTTTAACAAAAAACAAAATAAAATAAAGAAGATTTTTATGAGAAAATAACATTAAAAAATGTTCTTAGCAGATAAACAGGTAACTTGGCTGGAGATAATAAAAGAATGGACCATTGGATGGCAGTTTGAACTTTAGATTAAAATAATACAAGAACCTTGTCAATATTGGCTGATTCAATTTAGTATGATTTACTATTGTTTCCTTATTGATATTTATTTTTTAAAAATTTTGATTCTTTTTTTTAAGTATTGGGCTAACATTTTTTTAATATTGCACAATTGTTCGGTGTTTGCATTTATGTTTATTGCTTAGTGGTCCATTTGATACTATTATTTCTATTCCCAGAATAAGATAGGAGTTAGGCTGCCGTACATATACATGTATTTTGAACAAAATATAAATAATTTAAATGATGTCTTTTAATGTCTGAACTGTCGATCTAATATCTCAATGTATTTTACATATGTATATCTAAATCTTCTGAAAAATCAAATTTTACTATTTTAGACATATTTTTTCAGTTTTCGGATTTAAAAAATATCCTAATTTTGATATGCATTTTTTTAATTCTTTTAATATATAGGCCCATCCTTCAAAAATAAAATAACATTATCAAGTTCTAAAACATAATAAAATATGATATTTTATAAATTTTAAAATGCAGAACAAATTGATAGAACTAATATATATATATATATATATATATATATATATAGAGTAAATCTAGGATTTGACGTGCTCATCAAGAGAGTTTGGTGAGCACAACTCCAAAAATACATCGGATCGGCTTCAAATGACAAATCCAAACCGTTGAAATCCATGTACTTCGTGAGTGATGCATGTACATGCAAAATTTTGAAATTTTCGAATTCATTTGCTACGAGGTCAAGCGGTCAAAGTAATGAATCTTTTAATAAGTTATTCTATTAATTGTTTTATATATTCATTTTTCATCATTACTTTGACCGCTTGACCTCATAGCAAAATAATTCAAAACTTCCAAAATTTTGCATGTACATGCATCACTCACGAAGTACATGGATTTCAACGGTTTGGATTCATCATTTGAAGCCAATCCGATGTATTTTTGAAGTTGTGCTCACCAAACCCTCTTGGTGAGCACGTCACACCCTAGATTTACTCTATATATATATATTTGCTATGAAGTCAAGCGGTCAAAGTAATGATGAAAAATGAATATATAAAACAACTAATAGAATAACTTATTAAAATATTCATTACTTTGACCGCTTGACCTCGTAGCAAATGATTTCGAAACTTCCAAAATTTTGCATGTACATGCATCACTCACGAAGTACATGGATTTCAACGGTTTGGATTCGTCATTTAAAGCCGATCCGATGTATTTTTGGAGTTGTGCTCACCCAACCGTCTTGGTGAGCACGTCACACCCTAGATTTACTCATATATATATATATATATCTATAGAAAGAGAGAGAGAGAGAGAGAGAGAGAGTTGGGCTATGGTACTCTAAAGAGTAAAAGGCCTTGGTACTCTACGACACTATATTTTCATTTTAAAAATCCAAACATCCGATCCGAACCATTGAACATGTTCTTCATATTGAAATGTGCTTGGAGACCAAATTTTACATTTTTTGGAATTTTTTTGCTATTTATTAAGCCACTTTGAAAATTACAAATCCGATGGTCCAGAAATTTTTACTGGTTTTTACTGTTCATAGCAGATCTGAGATTTTCAAAGTGGCTTAATAAATAGCAAAAAAATTAAAAAAAAATGTAAAATTTGGTCTCCAAGTACATTTCAATATGAGGAACATGTTCAACGGTTCGGATCGGGTGTTTGAATTTTTAAAACGGAGATATAGCGTAGAGTACAAAGGCTTTTTACTCTATAGAGTACCATAGTCCATCTCTCTCTCTCTATATATATATATGATACATGTATTTACACATGTTCGATCTAGTTTTTATCACATAAATACTCCAAATATCTTGTATTTTTATGAGTAGAACTAGGGTGCTCCTAGGAGTACCAAGCTCCTTTGTACTCTTAACTCTAAAATCTATCAAATTAACTTCGAACAATGAATCCAAACTGTTGAAATCCTTCTTCCTTACGAGTGATGCGTTTACATGTGAAAATTTTAAAGTTTCGAATTAATTTAGTATAAAGTCAAGTTGTCAGAATTAGAAGGTTTCTAAATTAATTTTAATGCATTCATTTTTTGGAAGACTTTTGACCACTTGACTTTATACTAAATTAATTTGAAACTTTAAAATTTTTCACATGTAGACGCATCACTCGTAACGTAGAAGGATTTCAATGGTTTGGATTCGTCGTTCGAAGTTAATCTGATAGGTTTTAAAGTTAAGAGTACAAAGGGGCTTGGTACTCCTAGGAGCACCCTAGTTCTGCTCTATTTTTATATATAAAAGGAATATAATACATCTGAAATCAAGTTACTGCATTTGTGTACTTTAAATTACAGGAAATGGTGAAAACAGGGCAGAATGCTGACGCATTGACCTGCACTACAGGCCGCCTTCCATACTTAGTAAAAAACTTTTTGATTCCTACTCAAGAATAGAAGAAATCCAGTGCGGACGCATTGGATCTCAGTGCGGACGCACCCAGCACTTAGAAGAAATTTCAGAATCTGGATTGAACTGAAAAAGACCGACGCAGTGCGGACGCACTCAATACTTAGAAGAAAATTCAAGAGTTTGATCAATACTGAATATCATCCGAGCTCAATGCAGACGCATTGGACCTCAGTGTAGACACACTCAGTACTTAGCCGATTTCGCGACTTCAGCAAACTTCAAGACAACAAAGAAAAGTTTGAGCGTAGTGCGGACGTACACAGACTGCATAAATTATTTAAGGAAACTCTGAACATAGTGCGGGCTTCCTGAGACAACACTGTGGGCCGCATTCAACCTAAAAAGGTAGTTTTTCTATTTTCGGACTGCCAGATCTCACCTCAAAGGCCAAAATTAGTAGTGCACATTATAGAAAACGTGTGTGACAAGTGTTTAACTGCTCCTCACATCCATAGGGTGTAAAATAGGCTATAAAAGGGGAGAATTCTGCTCATTTAAAGGAGATCTTTCCACATCTAAGCCAAGGAGAAATTAGAGCAAAGAGCTATCAGAGTTTTGAAGGAAAGGAGCAGAATTCTCGAAGCAAACGCAAGCAAGGCAAAGGTTCTTCATTGGGAGAATGGTGTACTCATTTATCTTTGTTTTAGCCAATTTGTAATGAATTTTCTGTTTAAGAGTTGCATCTCTATGAGAGGCTAACTTCCTCTCTAGAGATTTAGGTCAATTACATGAACTTATTTAATTCTATTTTACTCGGATTTTAGTTTTTATTGTGATTGTTTGATTTGATGTTAATTTATGTGATTTATTCTTTGTGTTGATTCATGATTAGTGTTTGAATTGTAGTTATTCCACTTAGGTCTTTTAGACTCAAAGTAGTTTAGGATCATATATAATAATACCAATTGTAGACACAAAACCGTTAGGATTTGCATTAGGATTTAACCAACTTATAATCTAAACTGGAACTACAGAAATTAGGGTTAGAATTTAGTGAAGGACTTAACCGTGAAGTCAAACCATAATTAGGACATCTAGAATTGAATTAAATATTGGTATGAAGGACTTAATCGTGAAGTGCCGATATCTAAGGATATGATAGACTAACAATAGCTTCATGGTCTAAATAGCTAGAGTTAGGGACTTAATCATGAAGTCCGAATTATTTAAGCACGTTATTAATTCACGAAAGTGACCCTTTTTAACATCTTAGGATAGAAAACTTGTCATATCAAATATGAATTTAAATAAACCGAATTGATAGGATTAGCAAGAAATTGTAGATTGAAAGCCCCTAGAACTCTAAACTTTGATAGAAACCTAAAGTCTACTTTACTTTCTAATTAGTTTAATTAAAATCTTCCACTTCTTGAGTAATGAACCCAAAATTTAGGAACTATAGAACAAAAACCCTAAAATCAACTTTTACTCAATAAATATTCTAAAAATTAATCGATAGAGTTTAAAACTAGCATCTCCCCTTATCTCAAGGATCGACACCTTTTATATTACAATGATAGGTTGTGCGCTTGCAACTAACCAATATTTGAGTATTTAGATTTATAAATTGAAAAGTTCAAAGAGTATAATTAAGGCCAAAATCCTATATATAAAATGAGGAGGGTTCCACTGCCTCAATTTTTCATGCCTCCACTCAACCTCCAAATCTGAACCGCTCATCAATCATTTTCATCCACAGTCAAGATTAAAAATTCATTTAGCGAAAAAAAAATAAAAGAAATTGTCTCCAGTGCCTCTTCGTCTTTGTCATTCGCCCAACTCCCAAATCCCTCAATTTGCCTCTCCTGCAAGCACCTCCCTCATCCCTCTCCCGTGTCTTCATCCCCCGCTCCCTCTCACCCCTCTGACGCATCTGACGTGTCTTCATCCCGTGACCCCTCTGAAGCCTCTGACGTGTCTTCATCCCTCTCCTGCAAATGCCTCTAACGCTCCCGTGTCTTCTCCCGTGTCTCCGTGCAACCTCTGACGCCTCCATGGATCTTTTTGCTTAATTGGTTGTAAGTTAGATATCTTGGTTTTTTTTTTCTTTTCGTTTTGCTGCTAATCAATTGTGATGCTGTAATAAATTTCTATTGTTTTTATCAAACGATTCATTTTGCTGTGTATAGATTATGTCTTCTTGCTAATAAAAATTTCTGTGCCGCTCCCTTTTTTTTTTTCCTTTTTCTTTTCATTTCGCTGCTAAGAGAGAACACCTGATATGAGGCTTCATTAAGAATGTTAAGGAAATTTTTATATATCATGTGCGAGCTGGTCGGAGGTCCGACATTGGGTCTGGGTCGAGAGGGGTTGGAACGGGTCAAGAGGGTCAGGAGGGGTCGGGAGGGGGTGTGCCATCGGTTCTTAGTCGAGAATCACGGGGAAGGGGGTGCGAGGGGGAGGTCGATGGAGAGGGGGCAAGCTAGGGTAGTCATGGGGTGGGGAGGGGGCCGTTGTGAATTGAGGGATTTGGGGGTTGAGGGAATGACAGGGACGAAGAGGCACTGGAGACGATTTCTTCCATTTTTTTCGCTAATAAATATTTAATCTTGACCTTTGATGAAATTGATTGATGAACGGTTCAGATTTGGAGGTTGAGTGGAGGCATGAAAAATTGAGGCAGTGGAACCCTCCTCATATAAAATACTCAACACAAATTGAGCAATTTGGACACGAAAAAAAAATATAATATGAAGAATTTATATTTCAGCCGAAATAAAAGGAAGAGGAGGGTGTCCGATGCCCATCGGACCAAAACAGTGTTCGATGGGGGTTTGTACCGTCCGATTCACTTCAAGATCTGTGCGCATCACTTTAATATCCGTGCTGTTTGCTTCAATATCCGTGCGCACAGCTCTTGAAATAAATCGGATGGTAGAAACTATCCATCGAACACTGTTTTGGTCCGATGGGTATCGGACACCCTCCTCTTCCGAAATAAAAACATTATAGAATGATCAAACTCATACAATAGAAAAAAAATATTAAAAAAACGTTTAAAATAAATTTGAAGGTTTAGTAACTGATGTCCTGATTTTGTGAAATACGTGCCGTTGTATGGATTTTATTACTGATTAATTCATCTTGACTAGCTCCATTGAACCTCGCAAATTTTTCATTAATTTAATTTGCATATTATGATCTGCTTTGCTGGATCCATGTGGATTAGCGGTTACGTGCGTTGTGTGCAATTGCTTGTTAGATGGCTCCTATTATTAGAAATCAATATTTAATATTTAAAGTTACCCAATGTTTATCTTTTATTTTAATGCATATAATTATGACTATTATAATTCCTCATGCCTTTTTCTGAAAGTAAGAAATTATAAATCATAAGCATTGTTTTTGTGGTGAACATACGTCTATTATCAAATAAAATAGGGATGAATTTGAAAATTAGAAATTAGCAGTATCGTTTTTTTATTTATAGATCTTATAGTTCTAATTATAAAATAAAATTACACTACAAGAGCTTATTCAACCTCCAATCTCAATTTTATAGTTTGGTCCTACTATTATAGATTAAAAATAATTTATTATTGTCACTGGAATTGATTTTTATAATCTCAATAAATGATCCAAGTTATAGACTATGGACATGAAGGGTTTTTTTTTTTTTATTGCAAAAAGGTATTTCAAATGGTACTTCGAACCTTCTGATTTTGATCCAACAATCAGTCAATTTAAGTGTAAACTCACATGAATTCAATGGGTATTTTTATTTTTAATGATGATTCTTCTATTAGGATTTTACAATCCTCTATTAGGATTTTTAATGATGAATTTTTAATTCGTTCCAATTTAATCAAATCAGCTGTATATAAAGCTCATTGTGTGATGTTATGGGTAAATTTCACTTATATTGACCAATATTTTGTCTGACATGAACAGGCAACAAATTATCATTTTAATAATTTGAGGAAAATTAAATATGATATTGGAGAAAAACTTGTGTGGTGTGAAGAAATTTAGGCCATATAGTATGAAAGTAGCAACAGATTCATTTATATGGTGATCAGTTAGTGGTAGACACAAAGTATATTCTATATTTTTAGTTATTAGAAAATTTCAAATGGTACTTGTTTAATTCTTCACAACTTAATTAATTTCGTGCATAAGACATTCAAACTTAAAAACACTTAAAAAAATAGCAGCACATGATTAATCATACAGATCTGTTTTTATATTTTCTGGAATGATATTGTCTTACTAAGTAATTAAATAAATAAATGAAAGGACCGTAATTAACACTCCTGGGAACACATTATATGAAGCTAATATAAAATTTAAAATACAATTTAAAATTATATTTTTTTCAGCCAGGTCGATGTCTCCGTGAGGGGAGCCATGCATTGATCTGTCTCCTTTAAAAAGTATAATGGGGACTAAGTAATCTCATACATATCTTGCAAAAAAAAAATTCAAAAAAAAACTACAAGGCAATCTTTCAAATATATGTACAAGTTAAGGGAATTTTATGTTAAGACAAACTTTTTGTTAACAATAGAAAAGGTAAAATTCTTTTAGTATTAATTATGACTATGAGTGAGGTTACAGTAATATGCATATTACATATAGCGGTTCGTACGTATTATGATCACATATTTTCATAATTTATTTTTAAAATTTAAATTGTTGATCCTAATTGGTTATCGTGATATCCATAGAAAAGTGTATTGAAAGATCAAGTTTTGCAATATTTTAGAAAATATATACTACTTTTCTAGATAAGTGAAAAATTATTATTTTCGGATGGTGGAAATCTTTAAATCAAGTAATTTTTAATATATCTAAAAAATAAAAATATAAAATATAATTTTTTTTTCAAATATATTTTCATATAGAAATCATACTAAACGGTTCAAACGGACTATTTAAATTTTAAAAATGAAAATATAAATTCATGACATAGACGCTATGTAATATGTATATTATCTAGTTTCACCCATGAATTATAGTTATAATTAATTGTCTTTGTTTTACCATTATTTTTATCTCATATCTACAACCGCTATATAGAACGCCGTTAAAGCCATTATTCTACTATTTGTTATAACTATTAGCCATTAGCTATGCAACAGAGGTATTATGTATTTGTTTTTTAAAATTTCTAAAGTATGATCTATATTCTTTCGCATCATGTCCATCAAATTTAGAAATAGTCGAGTACATTTTAATTATATATCTATTAAATATTGTTAAGTAAACACAACAACAAATTTAAAATATAGAAATCGTATTGAATAGTTTGAATCAACTATTAAACTTTGAAAAATACAAAACCAAATTGTTGTAAGATGTTGTAACTTACAAATATTCTCCACGTATATATATCTCCACATCTGCATTTTATATGAATACACGAGTAGAACTAGGGTGCTCCTAAGTTCACCAAACCTCTTGTGAACTTGACTCTAAAATATATCGAATCGACTTTAAACGATGAATTCAAACCGTTGAAACCCTTCTACCTAATGAGTGATGCGTCTACATGTGAAAATTTTAAAGTTTCGAATTAATTTAATATAGAGTCAAGTGGTCAAAAGTTTTAAGGTTTATAAATTAATTTTAATGCATTCATTTTTTAGACTCCTTTGACCACTTGACTCTATATTAAATTAATTCGAAATTTTAAAATTTTCACATGTAGACGCATCAATCATTAGGTAGAAGGATTTCAACGGTTTGGATTCATCGTTTAAATTTGATTCGATATATTGTAGAGTCAAGTTCACAAGAGGTTAGATGAACTTAGGAGCACCCTAGTTCTACTCTGAATACATAGACTAAATTATTCTCCATATTTTCGTTTTCTTCCTGCAGCATTTAACCTTTTTAAAACCATTATGGAAAACTAATCCGTATATGAAGCTAAGAGAATGAATTAAAAGCAGTGTTTGATCTCGATATATATAAACAAATGCTTGATTTTCAGAGATTATTAAGAGACACTACTAACAATTTCTAGTAATTTCATCACAGAAAGTGTATCTTTGGATATGGTTAAGAGGCAGAGAATTCAAGTTCAAGCGATCTCAGCGAATGTATCATTATATATATAAAAAGAGGTTTGAGAAGTTGAGAGCAGGGATCTTCGATTCTAAGCTGCTGTTCAATTGTTCCAAGAGGCAAAAAAGCAACTTGTATTAATCGGTGGATTTTAAATTCTTTAAAGGTCGCCGCTAATGATGTTTTGTGCACGAATTTCATGGTTTGAGAGATTTTCGGAGAGGTCTACTGTTTTTTATTAATTTTCAAATTATTAAAACAAGTACGGATTCAAATTGATCCCGCTTTTATTTTTCCGGACACGGACGGCGTTTCTTTTCCTTCCTTTTTACGATTTTGCACGGATTTTGATACACAAGTTTCCTTTTATTGTTTTTACGGATATCTTCATGTAGAATAAAATGAGGTGGGTTAATAAACAGCACTGTGACGGGTTAATACTTAATACTTAATACTGCCTGCATTATCAAAGGGGAAGGAGTAGCATATAATCGTAGGTGAGACAAAGGTGGGCCTAGTGACAGAAGGATGTATATTTGCGTGACACGTGCACTGTTCTCTTCCGTTATTTATCCTTCCGTGTGTTATAAATATAATTATTGGAACCGAATCCACTGTTCAAGAGGCAGGATTTTTCTGTTCTTATTTCTTAGCGGATACATGAATTCACAGCAAAACTAAATTCAGTATTTAAATGTCTAAATTAATCTGGATCTATGTATCAGCGACACTAAAGATAAATAATCCGAATTCATAATTATTAAAGTCCCAAATTGCATTCCATATAATATTTTTAAATTGCATTACTTTTATTGTGCGTGAACTAACATTTTTCTAGTATACTAACATTATATCGCAAGCTTAAAATTTCGAATGAAGATCTTTGATCTCCATACTAAAAAAAGAAAATAAATCTATATATTGACTTCTGTCTTTGAATATTGGAATTTAAATATGCGTTTAACCAATGTTGTAAAATGCGGTTTTGTTCATGCATGCGGATGGCCACCGCATACCGCATATGCGGTATGCGGCCGCATATGCGGAATTTCATGCGGACTTATATATGCGGATTTTAAACTATATATTAATTTATTTCCACTCAAAACATGCAATATATTCCCATTAAAAATTATTCAAACAATAAATTCGCACATATGCGGACCAATATGCAGACATATGCGGCTCAATCGCACATATGCAGACCAATATGCGGAAATATGCGGTCCAATATGCGGCCGCATATGCAAAACCGCATATTTGAGACCGCATGAAAATTTTCATGCGGTTTTCGACTGCAAACGCATATGCGGCCGCATATGCGGTCTATGCGGCCGCATTTAACAACACTGCGTTTAACTGACTAATTGTTTGACAAAACTCAATTTTGCGTGTAAACGATGAAATTGCAACTTTGGAACTTCGTGAAGTGACAATGTGACATCCTCTGAGATTATTGGATGTCACCGAGGAGAGCAGGATTATCCAAAAATGAGGTAGCTATTCATGTTATAGTCCCAAATATTTTGGATATTTTTGAGATTAGTCTAGTTATATTATTTTTGGTGAAAAAAAAAAAATCATTCCGGTTAGGCTGTGTTTCAAAAGAGGTGAATTACCATTCATTATAAAAAATGGAAGAGAGCGAAGAAAGGCCAGCAGACTGGACTTGACTGAGTCATTTTCTTGCTCCAGAAGAGAAAAAACAGAGGAGAGGAGCAAAGAAGAGAAAGAACGAATTCACTGTATAAAAGTTAGTGTGATTTGTCACCTCCAAATCGAATTATAGCGAAAGTAAAATTAGTGGTCCATCTTTTTTTTTCTTTCTTGTTCCTCTTCGCCATTATTTTTAGAGCACGTCTTGAATTCTTAATGATTTCTTCCTCTTCGGCATTCGGCGCTGTTTTCATTTTCTTTTTTCGGGGTTGAATTAAAATAAAAAATATAGAATTTCAAAAGCGGTGCAGAGAGAGATGCTGTGAGGATTTCATATTTTTATTTGCATTTATCCGCGCCAAATGAGTCGCCACCAACTCTCTTCTCTGTCTTTCTCGTCATATTATTCAATTTTTCACGGGATGAAAAACGGGACGATATAGCAAATCTCTGCTGATTTCCCACTTTGTCCGATTCATCCATTTGAGTAATAAAAATAACTGAAGCTACTTTGACCAATAAAATTGAACTGTAAATTCACATAATAACAAGCACAAAAGCCCCAAAAATGCCAAGTTGCTTGGCATAATTAGTACAATTGGTCCGAAATTATTTAGATAAACACTTCTAAGTTCAAAATCACACTTAATACTAACGCCAACAGCACAATTTTTGCTTTTATTTATTTTACATTTTGCAACTGTAATAAACCAGTACTGGATTAATAATTAGCTGGTTATGTCCAAAATGAATTGATCAAAGTTCTTTTGAGAAGATCCATTAATTTCAATTGCATCTTGAAGAATTTTTCTCACCTTCTTTATCTCACATCTAGCCTGTTCTCCCTTCTCCCCTTTCATCAAATCCTTCACTAGGCCCGCCACGTCATCAGCCACCACCTCATTCAACTCCCCGATCGCAAGCCCGATCTGCCAGTCTCGTACAACCAACTTCCTATTCGTAAACTGGTCCGTCAGGAGGGGAAAACATAGCATCGGTATACCGCACCACATGCTCTCTAGTACCGAATTCCATCCGCAATGCGTCAAGAAACACCCTACAGCCGTGTGCGACAACACTTCAACTTGACAGCACCATTGCACGACAATTCCACGTCCTTTGGTTTCTTCTAAGAAGTCCAGTGGTAACGGGTCAGGCTCATCAGAGCTAACCACATCTGGTCGGAGAACCCATATAAAGTTCACCATGCTATTCATTATGCCATGTGCAATTTCACACAAGTCCCTTTTACTGACATGAGCATAGCTACCGAAAGAGATGTACAACACTGAGCCGGGTTCCTTTGTGTTAAGCCAATTGATGCAGTCGGACTCGGCCCATAAGCTGGTTGCGACCGTGCTGCGTGTAAACCCGGTTGGGAAAATCGGGCCGATAGAATAAAATGGTTTTTCTAATTTGAGAGCAGTGACTGTACCGGGTTCAAGTTCTTCTATGGTGTTGCATAAAATGATTTTCGCGTGTTTTGCCTCGTCAAATGACTTGGAGATGATCTGCTGCTCGACTGATGATACATCAATGTCTTGTAGGTACGATGTGAGCTCCTTTGGGTCGATGGATGGCACACCCGGGATGTAGGTTATTGCATCCTTGCGGTTCTCTGTGATCGCAAAAAATGAAAATTATTGTCAAAATTGAGATACATGTTGCATTATATTTTCTCTTCCTGTAATTTTCAAACATTATTATTATATTTGTATATTGATTCATGAGTATATGAGTGCTACCTCTACATGAAAAATGCCCATTTTTTCTGAGCAGGTCCATGTGGTAGTAGAGTGTAAAGATAAGCGCCGCCTCTGTCCAAAAGGAGATGTAAGGCAAGCCCAACTTCTCCCCGATTGCTGCTGACCACACAAAAAATGTATCACTAATCAAGCATGTGATCGGGGGATCAGTTGTCGCCACCAGCCTTCTCAACAATTCCTCCACATGTGCCGACAACACGTGTAAAAGAGAATACATGAACTGATCATGGTTAAGCGATCTGTCGAAGGATAAAGGGAGGCCATCACTTACTGTCTCGTACCGTATGTCGAGGCCGGTTAAACGAGCCGAGTGAAACGGGTCAGTACTGCTGGGACAGTCTGTACCAGCGGCTTTAATGGTTTGGTGGTGGACGGATTCTGTGTTGATGAAGGTGATGATGACTCCACGGGCAGCTAGGCGCAACGCCAGATGTACGGTTGGGATGATGTGGCCTTGCAGTGGATAGGCTATCACCACTACATGAGGTCTTGGTTTTGCCATTATTTGGTGGTGATGGTGGTTGAGGGGGATCAGATAGGCTATATGGACAGGATTTATAATTTTATATTGACCAAGTTTGGTATATAGAGTGATGTTTTGTCCGTTTATTATAATTTTGTAATTACACAGAGAAATGGTTCTTTTTGTGCTGCAATTATTGTCGGAACACGTATCCTCTGCATTAACTCAAAAGGGAATCTTTTGAGTGAATGCATCTTGACCGTATGATTTAAAACGGAGTCAATCTGGCCGTTAGTATTACTGTGGATCTTGTCCGCATGGATCTTTAAACAGATCGGATGGTCCAGATTTATTAACTCAAAAGGGAATGCAGAGGATACGAATTCATTATTTTCGTGCAGTTTTATAGGAAGAACAAATTTGAATTTTGTAGCTGTGTTGACTGGTACTTGTGACGTAGGGGTTGTTTGGACAGGGAGGACCGGAGGAGAGATGACACCTGGCCTGGTATGATTTATGATATAAATATTTTTGTATCTTGTAATCATACAACACTAGGGGTGAAAACCACATGGATAATATCTGATCGTATTCGATCCGTATTCGATAAACGATATGGATCATTTAAACCTCATTTTGAATTTATAAATTACCGATTTTGCAATGCAATAGGAGTGTTCCTTGGATTCGGTTTATTTGGTTTGCAACTATAGCTGACTTTGATCCAAAAGTTCAAGCCAATTGTTTAACATGACTTTGCTGTGTAACTGGAGTAGAACTAGGGTGCTCCTAAGTTCACCAAGTTCCTTTGTGATATCTACTTTAAAACTTATCAGATTGATTTTAAACGACAAATTCAAGGACAGAGATCACCTGCCCCCCGGGGGGCAGGATTTTCCTGCCCCCAGTGAGACTGACAAGTGGGTCCAGACGGGTTTATAAATTTAGATATTAGTTTTTAGTTTTGGTGTGGCCCACGTTTCAGTGACTCAGGGGCAGGAAAATCCTGCCCCCTGGGGGGCAGAGAATTCAATCCCCAAATTCAAACGGTTGAAATTCTTCTATCTTATGAGTGATGCATCTACATGAGAAAATTTTAAAATCGAATTAGTTTAGTATAAAGTTAAGTGGTCAAAAGTAGAATGTTTATAAATTAATTTTAATGCATTTATTTTTTGAACACCTTTTGACCACTTGGCTTTATACAAAATTAATTCAAAATTTAAAAATTTTACATGTAGACATATCACTCATAAGATAGAAGGATTTCAATGGTTTGGATTCGTTGTTTGAAACCAAACTGATAGGTTTTAGAGTTGAGTTCACAAAAAAACTTGGTGAACTGAAGAGCACTCTAGTTCTACTCGTGTAATTGACTTATATTATTAGGGGCAGATCCAGGATTTTCGTCAGGGGGAGCAAAAAAATATCGAATCGGGTTTAAATAGCTAATCGGATTTAAATCCATTAACTAATTAGGTGTTTGATAAAAAAATAATGATTTAACTTATACTTTATAACACTCTGACTTGTAATTTATGATATTCTGACTTATAATTATAATTACCAATCATATTTCAAGAAATTTATTTTAATTTTAACTATAAATTTAACCTGAATTACTAATTAAACATTCAGAGGGGGGCAAAAATATTTTCAGGGAGGGGCAAAGCCAGTCGGAACCGATAAATCTCTACTAAAACTCAAAATCCAGGGGGGCGGCTGCCCCCCTGGAATACACTGAGTCTGCCCCTGCTTATATACACAATAAACTGATAACAAAAAATAAAATATTTTGAGTGCACATTATGAATTGATTTGTTTTTTTTTTTTTGTAAATTTGGTAGTGACAACGGATCAATTTGTGCTATGAATCTTTATCTTTGATATTCAAAGTTCAAATAATTGATCTAACTTTTTAAATATAATCTCTATACGAAAATGTACACTACATTTTATATTTTTTTATTCTTTTATTTTTTATTTGAGTAGAAAATTATTGTTTGCGTATGGTCCATAATTTTTAAATCAAGTAATTTTTTACGTATTAAAAAATATAAAATTTTGTCTCTTATTACATTTTAAATTATATTTAATATAAAGATTATATTTAACAGCTCATATTAACTGTTTAAACTTTATTTTTAAAGATATGAATTTAGAATAATAATCGAACCGTAATATGCATGTTACCATCGCCTAACTCAAATATTTTATTAGAGAATCTGAAAGATGGTTCTGCAATCTCGAAAAATGCCAAGTCGCTTTGCATATATAATTAGTACAATTGGTCCGAAATTACTAGGCCAGCCTCCACCCACCCCAGTACCCCACGAATCCGACTCCGGTGCTTTTCTTAGAGAAAAGCACCAAGCTGCTTTTTCGATCCTAACCATTCAAATTCGTGGAGATTTGTGCATGGAAAAGTTTTTTTCTCGTGATACGTAAATTTAAAAATTTGAATGGTTCGGATCGGAAAAGCAGCTTGATGCTTTTCTTAGAGAAAAGCACCGGAGTCGGATCCGTACCCCACCTCATCCCTCCTCCACCCACCCCAGTTTTCCGAATTAGAATCTGCTCCTTTTCTTTTGAAAAGGAGCACCCTCCTATTTTTAAATTCAGATCGTTCAAAATTCATCGTACGGTCTTAATTATTTTTTATTTTCAAATCAATTTAATCTATTAAAACGATTCATATTTAATCGAGACCGTACGATGGATTTTGAACGATCCGGATTTAAGAATAGGAGGGTGCTCCTTTTCTAAAGAAAAGGAGCAGATTCTGATCCCAGTGCCCCACCTCATCCCTCCTCCAATTAACTCAGTTATCTTCACTCTTTGTAAGTCTCATTTTCCACACAACATTTTTCTCTCTTTCGGTACTAGGGATGGCAAAAAAGCTCGTAGCTTGTGGCTCGATCATGACTCGCATCTGGCTCGCTTGTTAACAGTTCACTCGTTACTAGATCGAGCTGTTAACGAGTCAGCTCGCTATTAGCTCGGTCCAGAATTAACGAGTTTGAGCTGGGGTCTAGCTTGCTCGCCAGCTTGCTCAGCTAGGCATTAATTTGTGAATTTGTATGAATTTGTGTGCATTTTATATTGTCAAATTTATTTTCTTCTTAAAACAAGGTCCAGCCAGACCCAGTGAGCCAGATCGTGAGCCAGCTCGGGCTGGCTCGTCACGAGTTTGAGTTAAGATTTTAGCTTGGAAGTCCTAGATCCAGCTCGCTCGGTCCAGAATTAACGAGTCAAGCTAAGGCCCAGCTCGTTTACAACCCTACTCGGTACTATTGCCTCGAGCGGAGAGGAGAAGGACCGAAGCCGAACGGAACCAAGAGTGTGGTATCATCAGAATTTGGAATGTAGAATCTCATATCGACCAGAGTGCAACGGTGAGTAGATCCGATTGTCGTCGAAGTGCGGTGGAGATCGAAGAAGGGGATCTGGTCATGAAGCGTGATCAGAGCCAATTGGAGTTGAGAGTGCGTCATCATTGGAACTCAGAGCGTAGAGTTTTCATCTCGATCAGAACGCGGTAATTACATGTCGAAGAAATGATTCCAGTCGTGGACCAAGATAAAGATTAAATTTTAAAACTAAGTATAAATGTAAATATTTGCTTTTATATTATATGAGAAGATAGAATTTAAGATTGTGTAAATAATATATATTATTTTTATCAATATATTTATTAATAATAATTTTAATCACTAGTCACAAAAGAAAATTGTAAGTTCAAAATCTCAAAATCACACTTAATCAGAATCAGAACTTCTATAATTGCACGTTGAAAATTAAGAGACTGAATGGTGTATCTGTCCAGAGACGATCTCAGCCATCCATTCTGCAGATCCAACCATTCTAAACTATTGTATTGAATATGAGATATTATGTATATATTTTATATATCTATTTGTGTACAAGTCTTGAATTAGTCATAAGGACAGTCGCCACGCAATTAGCCACAGGAAAATTGTCTCTCTGTTTTTTTTTTCCCTCTCTTCCTCACGCACTGAATACGCCTCTCCTTTTGTTTTCCTCTCTTCCATTCCACCTCTCCTCCAGAATAAGCATTTCTCCTTTTACTTTCCTCCCTTCTGTTCCACCTCTTCGATCTCCTCCCTCTTTTCTCTCTTCTATCTCCACTTATTCTCTTCTTAACTAAGCTTCAACAAATTTGGTGGAGATGAATTCACTTCTCTTTCCTCTTTTTTTTTTCTTTCAAAATCCCCGTGCAGCAGCACTGACTCTAGACCGCATCTTTTTTTTTTAAATCATTCACCCTTCGTCTCCTCCGCCAAGCCACCCGTTGCGGGGAACGCGGTCGATGCTCTCGGTCGAGGCTTTGACATAACCTCCGACCAGAGACTGCTCTACTACAAGGGCCCCGCCGGATCGCGTCTGGTCACCCCTGGTGAGGGAGGAAAGAAAGATTTCGCGGTCTCAGAAAATGTCATCCTACGTGGCGTGTGGTGGGATGTGGATGTGGATGTGTGTGATCGGAGGTGAGAGCGGATCGGCTCAGATGCTGGACCCTTTATTTTGAGCTTCCAGAAGGTTCACTTGCTTTGTTCTTTCTATTTTTTCTTGCTTAACTTATGGACATATTTGATTTTTTTGCTGTGTGGAACGTGTAACTGTTGTGCATTTACTAAATTAACACGATGCTAAGTTGTAACCATTTTTTTTTTTTTGAGTAAAGGTTGGAGGTCAAGCCACCCAACTATTTAATACCTTTGTTATTATAACAAAGGATTTCCCCCATCTGGGTTTCGAACCCATGACCTCTAGTATAGAGACCATGTGCCTTAGCCACTAGACCAAATGCTAGTTCTCAAGTTGTAACCATTTTAGTTTGTTGTAGCCTAATAAGCGAAATTACAGTTTCGAGGGGGTTTCATTTCTGATTTCTTTCTCTTTTTTTTGAATAATACATGTTATCTTTCGTGTGGAAGTTTTAACGCAGACGTGTTATCATCTAACACTCTTAACTCATGTTGTTACTTTCATTCCATTTTTAGTATGGTAAGCTGTTGAACTGATCAGCGTGCACTAGAAACTTATTAGATTATGTTTATGCATGTTTTCTTGATCCTTTATAGCATTGAATTTATGTAAATTTAAATTATTTGATAAAATTAAACTGGGGCATTCCTTTCCGGCAATATATAAGATTGGCTCTTGATACCCGTATTTTTAGTGAATTTTGTTATTGGCTCTTATCAGATTTAATAAAATTGCAGTGTGGAACCTGTTTTTTATGCATCTTTTTCTTCAATGATTTTAGATGGCAGAATATTTTATCCAGAAATCTGGTTTGTCTGACAAGGTGCCTCTTGGTAGCTTCAATTCCACGTTCAGTTTTAATGGCTGTTGGAAAACTGATGCGTCAGAAACAAAGGCTTGCAGTGGATGGCTATTCAGTTCCTCTTTACAAAGCCAAGCTCGTTAGTCCCAACTTAGTTTTAAATGAAGATGTGAAGCGTGCCATGGCAGCTTACTGGGAACCACCATCCTTTGCTAGGTTAGTAGGTAATACCTTGTTTGCACTTTAGTTTGGAGTAGCTACCTGGTGATGCTTATATATTATTATTCCTTTTTTTGTTTGACTTAATTTGTACTTGCCGAAGTTTGTGCTTTTGAAATGGTTTAATTTAGATAGATTTCGTACTTAAAAAGATGACTTACTAGACTACTTTCTATGCACTTGCATTATCATTTGCTATTTAGTTTCATATTTGCCAGAAACCTTTTGTAATATAAAAATTCTGAAATAATGGATGCATTACTGAGTACCGGATTCTCCCTTTTGCACAGAATTGAATCATTTGAGCTCTTTGATAAACATTTACCATATAATTGATTATTGTCATTGCGCAATTACCTTGTTGTCATTTCTTTTGAAGAAAAAGAGTAGTTACCAAGTGCCTCTAGAATACTGTAACGATTTATATATTATTCATTTTTACCTTTTATTTGTTTCCAGTTTCATAGAGAACTATGGGACCCACATTATTACATCTGTGACAGTTGGAGGTAATGATGAGGTGTTCGTTAAACTACATTCTTCATCTCAGCTATCATTATCTGAGTTTGAAAACTATCTGAGAGAGATTGCAGATCAGAGATTTTCAAACTTAGAAAATCAACCCACGACCATTCCGATGAATTATAGAGAGAGAGTTAGTCCTCTTATGTATTTGCTTGTGTAAATTTATTTTTATGTTCTTTCTGTTTGTTTGGTCCATACCCTTCTCTTCCCCTTGGCTCTTTTGGCACCGAAGTTTGAAATTAAGCACAAACATTATTTTTAAGCTTAAAACAACAGCAACAACAAAGCATTTAGTCCCAAACAAGTTGGGGCAGGCTAGAAATGAAACCCAACCAGAGATTGTCAAATTTGTTTTGGTGGATCATTTTGGTTTCCTCATGAGTAGAGCATGTCACGGTCTGGAGTTACTTGTTCTCCACTTTCAGTTACAAATGCTTAAGCACATAATTATACAAGGTGGGATGACTTGTTACTTTGTTAGTGGATTTATCTGACAATCTTGACAATATTTCTCAAATCAACCCAAATAGGGTTGAAACTTGAAAAATAATTCCATAGGTGATTTGTTGGACATAAAAATAGCCTAACACTGAAATTTCATGCAGTTTTCAGTATTTTTTGGGTAGTGCATTGAGGATTGTAAATTTAAGACTGTTAAAAAATTTATATCATGTGAATGGTTAAACATGCAGCAAATCTCACTATATATAAATGTGGCCTATAATGCGGAATTTCAAATTTATATTAAGTTTGTAACAATTGTAAAGGTTGGGTTAATGTTTGTGTCTTAAGATAGAGAATTTCATTTAAACAGTAAGCTGCATGGTTAATGGTTAATAGCAAAACTTAGTATTTGAGAACAGTAAGCATGAAATTTGGATATTGTTTTCCCTGATTTGTGATGGACATCATATACCAGTTTGCTATTTCACCCAGTTTATTTTTTCTGTCAGCTGAGATTCAACAATTGATTTAAAATCATTAAAAATTCATAAAAAGCCGACATTGTGATTTTTTCTAAGGGTGAAGTAGGAGTTTATTGGAGAGAAAAAAACCAACATTGTTAGAAGGTAGCATTAATATCCTTATAAGATTCTTATAAGGGTAAAATGGGAATTATGAATTTAAAAGGTAAATGTATTTATAATTCATGAAAAAGAGGAGGAATTGGGCAAATATGTGAGTTTTTCTTATTTTGAAGGACAAATATGATATTACAAACTTTTAAGGGGGAAATATGTAATATTGAGGTTTTTGAGGGGGATACATGAAATTCACCCTAAGTGTAAAATGTAGGTTAGTGCCAATTTACAAAAAATACAAACAATTGCAGTTGGTAATGATATATACCAGTTGTTACCAAAACAATATAATTGATAAATTTTGAAGACAACACAAACTGACTCATATTTGTCAATAGATGCTGATGGTACCAACTGGTGTACAGGTGAAAACCTAATGTCCTTTGTATATCAGTACCAGTACAGGATCAGATTATTGCTTGGTGTTACTATTAGAATTGAGCAATGTGTTCTATGAAGTTAGACTAAATCTTTCCGTACCAGTAGCACACAAACAGGTACACTTTTTTTTTTCTCTAACAAGATATTTCCTATTTTGTCAAGTTCCCACTCGTTGCTGTGGGCATTTGACAAAATAGGAAACATCGCATAAGAAAAAGGTTATGTTTTACTCATGAGCTTCATGGAAAATCATAAGAATAAGGGATATTTCATTTCGTATTTTTTTTTTTGGTTTTTACAGGAAGATACTATCTTCTAAGAGAAGGGTACCAAAGTTTCTATTTTGATATTTTATTGCTCCTGGACAGGTTTAAGAAGTGAGGAAATGATAGGAAGAAATATTGAAGATGTCTAAGGTACTTGAATAATTGTCGTCCATAATTTGTTCTTAGTTTGTATCAATTAAACAATGAATTGCATGAAAGAGGGATTTATTTCTTACTTCATGAGCTTCTACATCATTCATTCATGCATGCAAGTATATGGCTTTTGAAATGGAACATTTATTTTTTCAAGTACAGGAAAGATTTTTTACTAAATGCCCAGTAAAATGACCTCATGGTACCCATGAAAGATGCATGAAATGAATGAGTCAATTGCTCGTTCAATTTAATACAGAAGTGTCAGTGTCGCTTTTAGAGAACAATTCTAAGACAAATAATTTGCCTCCTGTTTGAGGCACTGCAATATTTTAGGTTATAAAAAGTAATAGAAATATACTTTTAGTTTTAAGTTGCACCAAAATATAACCAAATATGGGTATTTATTTCTTGTTAGCACCCAATATCTGTATCCAAAACATTGCACTATGTTTATATATTTTCTTGATCTGGATATAATTAATTAATATCATTTTCCATGAACTTTTTTATTAGTACAAGGGTTCTCCAGACTTCATTTAATTAATTAATGCAATTGTACTTGTATATAAAATTGCAAGAGTGATCAATGAAATTTTCCTTATTGTTTTGTTTTTAATATAGTAAAATATTTATATCGAGGTGCATTTTATTTTTTCAATGGGATGTCTATAGCTAGAGAGCTCTGTCTTTTTTGGCACATATTTGCTTATGAAAACCTTTTTCCGGTTATTCATAGTTTTTTCCTTTCAAGAAGTTATACATACATGAACAAGGAGAACCTGCAGGGGAACCAGGAGCGGCAGCAAGTTGGGAGGCCCGGTATCCACAATTGCTTTATTGATGGATCCTGGGTTGAGCCCTGGCAAGGAGGGATGGGTTTTGTTCTGGAATTAGAAGGGAGGTTACAGGCATACTGTTCACGACCCATAAAGACCTGCTCGCCAGTCCAAACGGAGGCCAGGGCTCTACTGACAGCATGTCATTTTGTGAGTACCGAGGGGATCACAAACTGTTCATTCTTTACTGACTGTCAGGATTTGGCGAAGGCGGTCACCCAGCTCCAGCCGCCTGTGGAGATGCATTGGACAGCCTCTAAGGAAGTAATGGAATTGTGGGAAATGCTTAAGCTGAATAGGGGATTCACTTGTTCATATATCTGTAGGGACCTCAATGAGAATGCGGATGTACTAGCTAGGAAGGGTAGAATTGAAGGTATTGACTGCATTGGGTATACGTACCCAACTCTGAAAATGTAATCAAATGGCCTTTTATCTTGTACTAGGGGCATCAGGGGTTCATTAGTTATTGGGATGGTTTTTGTCAGAATGTTTTTGTCATTTTGAGCCTACGGGCAGTGTAACACGCAAAGAAAAAAAAAAAAAAGTTATACATACATGAACAACATAAATATTTATTTATTTTTACTTTATTAAAGCAGGGAACAAATGTTGTTGATCAACCACAAATACCAGAAACATTGAAGTTCATATCACACCCTTTGGAAAAAAAAATATAAAAATTATGCTCTGAAACAAGTAAATTATGAAATTATGAATATCGCCATGTACTCTAATATATTTAGAGTGTACACAAATTATGTAGAAAAAAAAAGTGGAGTGTAGTTTGGAAATATTTTGAAGAATATAATTAAAGACATTTACATATTTCTAGGGGCTAAAATTTCATTTCTTTTTTTTAAGGTCTGTATTTCAATATAATATTTCGAATGTAAAGGGATGGATGTACATTGTTGCAAATATATTTTCTTATTTATCTAAATATTTATTTAGTCATATATCTAACCACATACTTGTTTGATTGAGAGCAGTGTTTAGTCAAACCACCGGTAAGAAAGAATCAAAACAATCGATCTCGTTTTGCATAGTGACGTTCGTGTGGTTGAACGTGTAGCATATGACACTTGAGATTATTTTGTTCTTAACTAAACTAGAATGTAGAATACAATCATGAGGATGCTAACACCTTGTTGCTATGCTTGATGATGTTCATCTTAAAACTGAGTTTAACTTACTATTTAAAGTAGTACCTCCATTCTATTGAAGTTTTTCAGGATTTCCAACTTATAATTTTTTTTCAATGGATCACAACTTCACAAGATAAAAAAACTAATTTATTTCTCGTGTTTTTGCTTCGCAATATATGCGATATATTTTGTTGTAACAAATTTTCATTTTTCATATACAGTATTATCCTATGCAAAGAAAGCCAGGGCAGTACTTAGTTCAACCAGATAAACCAAGCATATCAGGTCATACAAATTGAATAAGGCACAAAGGAACCTAATTGGTAAATATTGGGTTATATGCACAGCATTAACCTAATATGATTGGAATAATTTGTATGGAACAGTTTATAGTTAGTAATAACTAATAATAGTTAAAAGTTAGTGTAATCAGCCATTCTATCTTAATGAATGAAAAAACTAATCAGATATTATATTGTATGAAATTGCAGATGATATTAGATAAATTGAGAAGACCAGTGCAGAAAAAGGAAGAAGTATTTGATCCATACATTTATGATTCGGTGTAATTGATGGTATAATTTGAAAATAATTGTCTTTGATTTGATTAATAGTATTTGAAAATATACAAATCCTTACTTTTATGTACATAACAATAAGTACATTTACTATTTGCACAATGATTTTGTGACACGATTCACCACAAGGAGAAAAGTGAGAAAAAAACATCACACATGAGATAATTAACAAAATACCAATAACTGTACAAATTTTACAGTGAGATAATTAAATTTAACAAAATACTTCTTGGTATAGTTCAAACATTATATTTAAAGAAAATGATCAAAATAGACTTATAATTTTCACGGCAACGCGTGGCTGGCACTTACTAGTATATATAAACGCGGACATCATAATTTTTGCTTTTTAATTATTTTACATTTTGCTTCTGTAATAAACTGGTACATGATAAATAACTACTTGGTTATGTCCAAAATGAACTGATCAAAGTTCCTTTGCGAAGAGCCTTTAATTTCGCTTGCATCCCGAAGAATTTTTCTCACCTTCTTTATCTCATATCTAGCCTGTTCACCCTTCTTCCCTTGCATCAAATCCTTCACTCGCCCTGCCACATCATCTGCCGCCACCTTGTTCAACTCCCCGATCGCAAGTCCGATCTGCCAGTCTCGTACCACCAACTTCCTATTCGTAAACTGGTCTGTCAGGAGGGGAAAACATAACATCGGTACACTGCACCACACGCTCTCTAGTACCGAATTCCATCCGCAATGTGTTAAGAAGCCCCCTACGGCCGAGTGTGACAATACTTCAACCTGACAGCACCATTGCACGACAATTCCACGTCCTTTGGTCTCTTCCAAGAATCCCAGTGGTAACGGGTCGAGCTCATCAGCGCTAACCACATCCGGTCGGAGAACCCATATAAAGTTTACCTTGCTATTCATTATGCCTTGTGCAATTTCACACAAGTCCCTTTTACTGACATGAGCATAGCTACCAAAAGAAATGTACAGCACTGAGCCAGGTTCCTTTGTGTTAAGCCAATTGATGCAGTCAGACTCGGCCCATAAGCTGGTTGCAACCGTGCTTCGTGTAAACCCGGTTGGGAAAATCGGGCCGATAGAATAAAATGGTTTTTCTAATTTGAGAGCAGCGACTGTACTGGGTTCAAGTTCTTCTACGGTGTTGCATAAAATGATTTTCGCGTGTTTTGCCTCATTGAATGCCTTGAATATGATCTGGTGCACGACTGATGATACATCGGTATCTTGTAGGTACGACATTAGCTCCTTTGGCTCAATGGATGGCACGCCCGGTATGTAGGTTATTGCATCCTTGCGGTTCTCTGTGGTCGTGGAAAATGAAAATTATTGTCAAAATTGAGATAAATGTTGCATTATGTCTTCTCTTCCTGTCATTTTCAAACATTTGACAACTAATTAAACAGATAGAACTGTTATATTTATATATTAATTCACGAGTATATCAGTAATACCTCTACATGCAAAATGCCCATTTTTCCTGAGCAGGTCCATGTGGTAGTAGAGAGTAAAGATAAGCGCCGGCTCTGTCCAAAAGGTGATGTAAGGCAACCCCAACTTCTCCCCAATTGTCGCCGACCACACGAAAAATGTATCAATAATCAAGCATGTGATCGGGGGATCAGTTGTCGCCACCAGCCTTCTCAACAACTCCTCCACATGTGCCGACAACACATGTAAAACAGAATACATGAATTGATCATGGTTAAGTGATCTGTCGAAGGATAAAGGGAGGCCATCACTTACGGTCTCGTACCGTATGTCGAGGCCACTTAAACGAGCCGAGGAAAATGGGTCATTACTGTCTGGAGAGTCTGTACCGGCCGCTTTAATGGTTTGGTGGTGCACGGCTTCTGTGTTGATGAAGGTGACAGTGACTCCACGGGCAGCTAGGCGCAACGCCAGATGGACGGCTGGGATGATGTGGCCTTGCAGTGGATAGGGCATCACCACTGCATGAGGTCTTGGTTTTGCCATTCTTTAATTGGTGGTGGTGGAGGGGGATCAGATAGGCTATGGTGTAGACAGGGGTATATATTGACCAAGTCTGGTATATAGAGTGATGCCTTGTTGGTTTATTATACTTTTGTAATTATATGGAGAAATGTTTTTATTTTTTATTTTTTTACTACAATTATTGTCGTGCAGTTTTATAGGAAAAACAAATTTGAATTTTGTTGCTGTGATGACTGGTACTTGTGACGTAGGGGTTGTTTGGACAGGGAGGACCGGAGGAGAGATGACACCTGGCCTGGTATGATTTATGACATAAATATTTTTTGTATCTTGCAATTATGCTACACAGTACACACTTTCACTTGTACTATTGTTTTATGTAGTAACTAGTTAATTGATGCATGTGCAAGAATAAGGGCGTATTGGCAAAAAAAAAAAAATTTGATGCATGTGCTAGAGAGTAATGAAGATATATAAATTTTTCATACAAATTTTCTATTAGTCTTTTTAAGTTTTAAACATACTAAGATTTCCTTTTTTGTAAGTCCTCACAGATACTTAGTCACAGATACTTGAAATGCTAAAGTTCAAAATCAGTCAAATCTATTCCAAGAATCCAAGTACAAATTGATTGATGGAACTGCACAGGTCTTCCTCCTCCCATCTCAACAAAAAATAATCTAAAAATTATTCAACTTAAAATTTAACCATTAATTGTGTATTTTGAAGATAAATACCCATAAAATTTATAACTTCTTGTTTATATAAGATTAAAAGGTAAAAAAATCTATAAGTATTATAGTTATCAACTTTTTATGGACTCTTAATCTTTTGCAAATAAACTTGAAAAATTATATAGTTTTAATGCGACACATCATACTTTAAGACTATGCCCTAGAAGGAGGTACGCGGAGGGAGGAGAAGAAAAGGATCATTGTGCGGAGGAGAGATGTCGCCAGATCGCATCTCATTAGAAGAAGGTATGCAGAGGAAGCCGAGAGGAACGGTTACTATGCGGAGTGTTATGTATTGTTTTGGCGAAATTCTTCATCATAATCAGAGTATAGATTTTACAGTATAGAGATTATGCGTCACCATCGTCCTTCTTTCTCCTTCTGTTTTTTCTCTTGCGTAGAGATTTTTTAGAGCAGAAGAACAAGATGAATGATTACATGATACCTTTTTTTTATCATTTTAATATGTTAATATTTTATAAAAAAAATTTAGTACTTAATTGTTTTCCAAGTAAAAGCACGGGTCATGCCCCCATATTTGATTGATAGAAGTTTCTACAAGAGCTTTGCAACTGCATTAAAAATAAAAGCAAGCAACTCAAGACATTTGAGAAAATTTGAGCACTTTAAACTAATTTAGTTCGAAAATTTATAAATTTGATATGTAGATACATCTTTTATAAATTAGATCGGTTTTAGCTGTTTAAATTCGTTATTTAAAGTCAATCCGATAAATTTTAGAGTTAAACTCATCAAAGAACTTAATTGAGCTTATTTACACTCTAATTCTACTCCATGAATAAAATAATGTAGAGTACTAATACAAGTAAAATAATATTTCACTAAGTAGATCACTTGAAAACCACAAAAAATACAAAAAATAAAGTTCCAAAAGTTAATAAAATAAGTGAACTATTCTAATATTCATTATCTATTGTAAAGTAATTTATTTGTGCAATACCAAACACACATTTTATGTAAATCCGTAAGTATCCTTGTTATGTCCTAATTCCAATAGGAACTGATATTTTTTCTCAATTAATTTATATAATTTTTTAAAGATATATACGTAGTTAAAGACTGAAAAAAAAAGAGAGAAAAGGTAGTAACAGATATAAAATGAATTAAAACTAGATAAAAAGAAAAAGATACTTTACAGTTCTAGCTACTTAAAAGCACATACATACAGTTCTATCTAATTATTTTATTTAAAAAAAAAACATATTTGTATCTTTAATTTATAATATAATCCAACTAAATAAAATAATCAAGACCAGAATTCTCTCACACTGTGGAATACACGCACTGAAATGCTTGAGTTCCAACAAGGTTCAAGGTTATCATCTGAATCACTCAATTTGGGATCCGCATCTGCTGTGATTCTTCGCTCATGAACAGTGACCTGCGATTCTTGCTTTTCCAAATTCAACCATTAAATTGTTTTGAGATTCGTGCAAGGAAAAATCAGCTGCTTTGAGACACGTGCACGAAATTATTTGATGGCCAGATTTGGAAAAGCAGGGACTTTAGAGTTACTGTTCACCCTCTTCGGATCGCAGCAGATGTGAATCCCTCAATTTGTGATTGTGCCAAAATATTCCGAGAGCAGAATAAGAATCTACTGGCTTTAGCACAAGAAGTAGCTTAGAACTAGGGTGTTCTAATTTCATCAAGTCTCTTTATGAACTCAATTTTAAAATTTATTAAATTAATTTTAAACGATAAATCTAATCTGTTGAAATCTTTCTATCTTATGAATGATGCTTCTACATTAAAAATTTTAAAATTTCGAATTAATTTATTATAAAGTCAAGTTGTCAAAATTAGAAGATTTATAAATTAATTTTAATGCATTCATTTTTGGATGACTTTTGACCACTTGGCTCTATACAAAATTGATTTAAAATTTTAAAATTTGTGTATGTACTCGTAAGGTAGAAGAATTTCAACGGTTTGGATTCGTCGTTTGAAGCCAATCCGATAGATTTTAGAGTAAAGTTCACAAAGAGACTCGATGAACTTAGGAACACCCTAGTTCTACTCCAAGAAGTATATGATTAGCGTGAGATTATAGGCGTTCATTGTTTTTGGATGGTCCAAAAATTTCATATCAAGTAATTTTCTATCTATCTTAGAAAATAGTAAAACAATTTTAAAAAATATAAAATTTAGTCAGCAAGTACATATTCATATGAGAATTATGTTGAATGGTTCGGATCGACCGTTAGAATTTTAAAAAGAAAAATATTAATCTATATTACATACTAAATCGTGCTATGCATAGTACCACAGACTCACTCTTTTAATATTTTTTTAACCTCTCTGCACAGAGGTTATTGTAGTTTTTCTTTCTTATTTTATTCCTAGGGTTTCTACGTTATTTCATTTCCTGGCTGTTTTGAAGTAAAGGGGCTTTTGGTTTGCGCTATTGACCATTCCTGAAATAGAAGGATTTCAGGGAATATAATGCCAGGAAATGTGCCATTACCATATTTGGTTTGCGCATGGCTATCGCTTCGTTAATTCAGAGAATGGAAAATAAACAAAATTAAAATTAAATTAATTTAAAAGAAACTAGTAAATATGAAAATGCCAAGGAAATTGGCTCAAAACTGATGTGAAAAAATTAATCTACTGATGCGCTACTTCAAAGCATCATTCACTGGTACGCAGATGAAAAAAGTTCTTCTACTGGTGCACTGCTTCAAAGTTCCAACTACTAGTACGCTGGTAATACTGTCGACATGATGCTCCATAACTTTTTCTACCAGTACCTCAATTCCCTTGTTAGAGTCGGCAAATATCGAGCTCCCCTTTCCCTCCACAATACAAATTGCGAAATAAGTATAGTGGACCTTGTTTTTATTGCTCAACCTTGTATCTGTTATGAGGAGAAGGGGAGGAGAGCCACGCAATTTTTTTTTTTTAACAATGAGCGCCAGAGAAGCGATTTCCGTCCAGCGGGAATAAAGAAAATCCACATTTTTTGTGGCTAACGCGATAGCCATTAACTAGGGAATAGTGATGACAAAGGAAATCATACATTACCACGTTTATTCCGTAGTATCTTCGCCAAACATGGTAATATAATCAAAATGTCAGAGAATCACTTTCCTAAAGTACAAACCAAACGCCTCCTAATAGGTTTTCCTTGAAAACCTAAACTTTTATTTCTTTTATAAGTCAGCAATTTTAAATACTTACTAATGATTTCATTAATAATAAAAAAATGTATTTACAACATATCAATTGATTATCGTTTCTATTCTAAATATACCTTTTTATTATCTTCAATTCTTCTAAATTACTATATTCTTCTATTCCTATCTATCTGCACTCTTTGTTTTCACTATTTTTCAAATCATTCTACTCTCTTATCCCAACTTTTCCACAAGCTTTGTAGAACTCTTCCAGATCTGCTCATCCACTGTCGTCTAAGTCTGACAATGATGGAATGCCTCGCATCAGCTTCCCTATTTTAACAAGGGCTACACCCTTGGGCCTGTTCGGCTATATTTCTGCGTGTGTACTGTTCACGTGAGGAAAAGAATTCAACCCGACTGAATTTATTTTTTCCAAGTGAACAGTAACACGCTGTTTACTGTTCACCCGTTTATGTGTCCATTCCTATTTCCGGACTGCAACTGATCAGATCCATATTCTTTCTCAAAAAAGAAAAAAAAAAAAGTAGCTGGCCCAAAATTGTTTTCGCTAACATATTGTCCATTGGGCCCCTCCCGCACGGCGGATAGACCCATCTTCTTTATCCTTTACTTTTTCTTCGTAACCCAACATACTTCCCGCTATTCCCAGACATCTCATCCGAATCGGTACAGAATCGATCGAGTCTCTTTTCCAATTCGGTAAAACATCAGTCGCAAACACTCCGAGGAAGAATCAGCGTAACTCGCACAGTGAGTCTCTTCCGATTGAACTTTCCCTCTCTCCTTGCTCCTTCTCTGCATTCAAATGTTTCTCTACCCTTTTGATGTACCTATTATATACTATATCTTCAATGTATATCATTCTAAATGAATTATAAGTTATTATGAATTTAATTTGGACAATTTTACAAACAAACGCAGGTAGATGGATACCCTCTTATTATATCTAAGAGCAGTCAAATTGATTTCAACCCTTTCTAACACAATCAAGTGTCATGGATACCCTCCTATAATCTATATGAGTACTCAAATTATTTCCATATTTGTCATCATGCAACTATCAGATACAAGGTGTCAAGGTATAACTAAGCGACAGAGAATCAAAATTGAACTAATTGCTTGGTTACTTGGACGAATTCCTCCAATCGAACTCAGTTTGCTTAGTAATAGCGAAAGAGAAAAGGTGAGAGAGAAAACACAAAATTCATATTCTATTTCTTGATTCAAATCAGTACAAGAGTTGTCTATGTATAGATGATGCTGTAAAAGAAAGTAGAAAGAGAAAAGATACAAAGGATTGCGCAATTGCATCGCGCGTTGCCTTGTCAGCAGCAACTTGCTGACAGCCTCTAACAAACTAACCGGTGCCACGGAATTCTTCTCCCTTTGATTCTTTTATCGCTTCCTCCAGTTCTACTGTGTTTGGCCCCACTTGGCATCCGCTACCTTCGTTAATTGCAGTCCCAGCTATAGTACTGATGGTCCCCATCTTCGGAGAGAGTCCATTATGAATTGGGCTGCTCATTTCTCGGCCTGTTTTCCAGTTGAACTCTCCTTCCCCAACGGATACGTTGAATAAGTCAAAATCGACGCTCCTCATCCCCAATTCTACTTCGTTTCCTGACAGCAACAGATAGAAATGAACAATCTGAATGGAGAAACTAGAGCACAGAATTTTTTTTTTTCATGTTTTGTAAGGTTAGAGTAACCATGATTTTCTTATTTTCTAGGGGTATGCACAATATTTTTTTTTTGTTCGGTTAAAAAGGCCGAAGCCTAGCTTCATTATGAAACAGAGTTAAGTTACAAGACAGAATTTAGTTCTTAAGAGAGCTACCATATGCAAAGCTCTTCAAAAAGGACACCCTTAGCATCATTAACAGACTAGAATATTAAAACTAGAGGATCTCTTGCATGCTGGTGAAAGTATAAGACTTTTTGCTGTAGTTTAATCCCTAACTACTAGTATAACTTAATGCTGCTGCTGGTGCACAATATGGTTTTGTTTTTGAAGGGTAAATGTGATTATGAGACTCTTCAATGGGGTTGTTTGATATGTGCCACTCTGAAGACTTAAATTTGATTCCAAATGAAAGCTTGTTGGATTATACCTGAAATTTTGTCAGGAAAATTTTAAAATGAATCTGCTTACATCCTTTCAGGTAAACATGAATACAGCAATGCTTCCAGACCTGAACATAATTTATACGAGATCTATTCGACCCGATCTATTAAAGGTTTTTTCATGTCAATGTTCCAAACCTTCCCCTAAGAACCGAAGTTCACAACCATTTTGTTTTTTTAATTACTCCTCAAAGAACATTAGATTGATGCAACAGCCACGATGTGCAAATACCTGTTATTTGCAAAAGGTAATACTTTTTCTTGATTTTTACATCTTCATGTTTTGTTGTATCTTGTGTGTGATTTGTTTTGGGGCTCTGTTAATGGACTTAACTAACAGAGAAAAGCATAGTTTTGTTAGCACGAGTAATTAATTTCTTTCGTTGGATCAGGAAATTTCACTAAAGGAGCTGTCTCTCCCTGTGCAAACTCTTTCGAAATTTTCAATTGAAAAGTTGAACGGACAAGTGGTGTTGGTGCGGTTTGATATGAACCTTGTTTTGAATACATCAAATTCTCATGATAAATCTTCACTGGAGAGAGCAATCTCCACTGTTAAATATGTGCATAATGCAAAAGCTAAAGTACTTATTGCCACTAATTGGACTGAGTCTGAAGATCCTATAATGAGCTCTCAAGAGTCTCTATCAGGTCGGTACTTACCAGTTAAGAAGAACATGTCAGAAGTAATTTCATTTGGATCACACTTTTCATTTCGGTTTTATTTTGGCTTCTGGTTGGGAGATTTTCATCTATAAACTCATTCAATTTCAATATCATGTATAACCCCAGTAATTTGAGAAATAAGAAATATATTGCACATATGCTGCAAAACATAAATAATGGATAAACCGCCTTCCTCATTTTTATCATAGATGCAAATGAGGAACACAATAGTAATGAATAAGGTATTCTCACTTTACAGGGATATTTTCTTTTTAGGGGCATTTGCGGAACTATTCATTATATTCAGTTGTTAATTTTGTTTTTGGCTTTCTAGACCAACCTCCAATAGCAATGTTAGAATAATAAATTGATAATCCCTTCCCATGCACCCTTCTTGCAGATTATTTATCATCTCTTCTCCAACTAAGAGTGACACCAGTCCAGCTTGGCATCAAGCAAGAGTCTGAGGAAAGATTTGTATTTCTTTTAGAAAACCTAGCTAATTTTAACGGAGAAGTTGCAAATTGCCCCACGTTTTATGAGAAATTGGCCCACCATGTTACTATCTTTGTAAATGATGCATTTTCTATATCACATAGGATGCTGGCATCAACTGTTGGTGTGGCCGGCTTCTGCCATGCATCTCTTGCCGGCTTCAATTTTCAGAAGGAGCTCGGTGATTTGTTAAGGCTTGTTGATACAAAAACTCTGCCATATTTTGCAATTGTAAGTAATTGACCATACTTGATTTTGGACCTAGAATTACCAGAAATGGCCTTACCAGTACATATCAGCAGGTGTACATCTCACCCAACCAGCTTGTTAGTAAACCACTGTTTTTTGGTGTCCTTCTGTTGTATTTTGTTATATTCACATGTAATTTTATCACTTCTAATATTTTTGGGGAGGATGACTCTGCTGACACCCCACAAGTGGTTAAACTAATAATAGTGAGAATAACCTAGATAAATATATTAAGAACAGTGTTATTAACAGTTTAGTGGGAATTATTAGTTAGATTGATAGTGTATCGTTGAGTTTAGTACGAAATGCACATACTTGGGTCTGGATGGAGGAACATCATTTCAAGTTAATTATTTTTCATTATTTACTTTTTATTTAACTCTAATGGCAGATTGGAGGCAATAACTTCTCTAAAAAGGCACCAGCTTTGCAACTGATAGCTACTAAATGTGACGGCTTGTTTTTTATTGGCAAGTTGGCATTTCAAATCATGAATGGTCTAAATTTGCCAGTTCCTCCTTGCTTCTTGGAAAAAGATGCAACTGGTGAAGTGAAAAAATTGCTTCAAACTGCACAGAATAGGGAAATACCGATATTCTATCCGACTGATTTTGTTTGCATTAAGAACACTAATCACGAGCTGTCCAAGATTTTTGGTTCTGATGAAATTTTAGCTGGTCGGTGTTGCTCTTGACTCTATAGTTGGTACTGTTATTTTACATTTTTTAAGTCATGTTTTATTTGGAAGAATTTTTGGAAGGTAAAAGCTATAACAACTCAGTAAAAGGTTAGTGGTTATGTGCAAGCTGAGATCGGGTACTGAGCTTTTTCTTCTTTTCCATGGGCCTTTTAACTTTTAGGGAGAGTAGTATAAAAGTAATGGAGAAAGTGTCATATCAATGAAACATATCAGAACAAAATAACTAACAATTTTGTTACTGGTTTTTCTCACACAACTTTTCCTTTTAGGTTGGACCCCTGTTGACATAGGCCCAAAGTCATTGGAGAAAATTTCATCAGTGATATCGTTGTGCCAGGTTATGACTTAGTCATAGAATGCTTTTTTAGTGTGTGTTATACTTTGAGCAATTTATTTTTTATATTTTCTGGTTGTACACTATGGCAATGGGAAATTAGCAAACTCGAAGAAAATAATAACTTTATCTTAGAATTAAAGTATACCAGGTAAGTAATTGATACAAGAAAAGAAACAAGTCGGAAAGAAAAAGGGATGGTAAATATCAAAAGCTAAGGAATTTATGTGGCAATTACAAAACTAAAGATAAGTTTTCATTGCAGAAGGTTTTATGGATTGGTCCTCCAGATCTTGGTGTATTGAAAAAAGATACATTGGGAGCATCACAATTGGCTGCCAGTCTTGTTAAGTTGAGTAAAAATGGGTGTGAAATATTTGTTGCTGGTAGCACACCTTGCAAAGCTGTGGACCGGATCCCAAGATTGTTGTCTCAGATTACACTTTTAAAAAACACAACTGTTGTCTGGGAGTTTTTAAAAGGAAGGTCACTGCCAGGAATTGCGGCTTTAGATAAAGTAAATATGAGATCATGCTAGTCATTTCAAGTTCATGTTGTTTCAGCTTTCGGTTGGGTTCAGGTCAATCGATTTTTTCAAAATTCTTGGGAATTGTTCTTTTCAGTTTAGGTCAGAACCCTGCTCCTGTTGTTTGAATTTTTAAAACTTTCTGTTCAGGCTGGCCATAGTGAGTTGACTTTCAAATTTTTAGGTCACAAGAGAATTTGATTCCTCTGTGTTGCATTGAAAGTTGAATTAATTGTCGGTTCTCTTGTGACCTAAAAATTTGAAAGTCAACTCACTATGGCCAGCCTGAACAGAGTTTTAAAAATTCAAACAACAGGTTCAGGGTCAGAACCCTACACTATGGGTTCTTGACATTTCAGGCATAGGGAAGCTATACCAATTAATTATCGGCCAGTCTTTTTTTTTTTTTACTTTTTCTAAGCTTAATTGTTTTCTTTTTTTGGTATTGGTTGCAAACCAGCTTATTTCCATACAAGCTGCTTTCCTTACCAGTACCTACTGGTACATTTTTTATCACCAAACTAGCATACAGTTACCTTTTGTTTTTGTTTTTACAAGCATACACCCATGCCATTAGATGGGATAGTGTTTTTTCTGATCCTTCTCTACCGCTGATTGTTGATATAGGAAGTGGTAGATTTCTACATTTACATTCAAAGAATATATTTAGATTAGATTTTTCCATCCTTTTGTATAATCTTAGATAGTAACATCTTTCTTCCCAAATTAATGAATCTTTATTCTTTTAGGAAATGGGTTGTTTGTCTTTCAAATGGCTAAAAACGTGAAAGACTCGAATTTCCTCGGTCTAGATATGAACAAAAAGGTACATAAACTGAAGTGACTCCCATGAAAAGATAATTTGGTGAATTGTTTTGCGGTGATGTGATTTTGAACTTGTAATTTTGTGCAGCTTGTCAGTAGATGTCTTAATGGTGTTCTTCTCTCGAAATCAAAGAATTTGTAAGTGGTTAATTGTATTTCAAGGATGGATTTCAGCACCAAAGTCTCTAACAGTATTTTGTGCTCTTTCTAGACATTTTATTTCAACAGACGCTACTTCAAACTTTGGCCCCATAGTTTCAAGTTATCCGGGAGCCTTGGTTCTTGTAACCATACAGGTCAAAATTCATTTCTAAGTTAGATAAATCTCTACAAGATTTTGTTTTGTTAAAGATCTTTTTTTTTATGTTCAGTGCCCCAATCCCGATTTCAATAGAGATGTGTACCGTTGGAAGATGGTGCGGAGAACCCTTGTTGAAGCTATCATTGATCTCCTTGCAATAAATGGAAAGGTAATAATAGGTTCATGAATCATAACCCCAATTATTTTTGTTTTTGAAATAGCACCCAACATTTTTGAATTTTTGTAAAGGATGGAGATCCATTGACAATTGATCAATTTAACAATCTTAACAATAGTTTCCAAATTAAATAAAAAATGATTGCCCAAAATGAGAAATGTTGGCCTTTTGGATTCATTTTGTATTAAATTTCATGCAATTTGAATATCATTATATCAACGGCCGTTAAATACTGTTACATATTTCAAATTATTTGATGAACGGTAATACTTGCACCAAATTTCTTCATTTTCTTTATATATTCTATGGATACAATATATATCACATTCAAATATTGGATACCAAAATTAAATGTTGTTTTTAACAATTGTCAAAATTGTCGAATTATTCCCAACCTTTTTGTAAATAACACCGGACAGCTAGCAACTTGGCATAATGGCTAAGTTCAGCAAAAGATGACTTAATGAATGTAACTGAATTGCTCAATGTCTAGATCTGTTTACTTCTGTTTTATTCCATTTGGGGCTTAACAAAATGAAGTAGATTAGAATAGCAAATTAGTTCCTATATGCTGTACTTAAAAAATTAGTTCGGCATTTTGTTGCAAGTGCAAGAAAATGTCTGTTATCATGACATAGGATGTAGACATTAGGTATTATTTGCAAAAAAAAAAAAAGACATAATCTACTCTAACTCAACAAGAGAGAGCTATGGTGTATATCATTAGGTATTTCTTCAGTCGGACATAGAGGCAGTAACTATTGGGATGAGGGAGCAATTCATCACTTATGGTAGGGGTAAAATGGTCATTGATGTGGATGATGGAGAAGAATGGATTGAGGAGAACCCGTTTGGTGCGTGTACAGATTGGGAGTTACATACCATAGCTCGTGGAAACCCAATGTACAGAACCCTACTGAAAAAAACTGAATGATTTGTAATTTGGTTGTTTTTTCAATTTTGTTTTTGCCTCTATTTGTATTTGCTTTGCAGATTTGAAGCAGACACCATGTAGTGATGTAGATGAGTTTTCTTTTTGGAAATAAGACCAAGAAGTAGCCTGTTTTACATATGAGTAAAAATTAGTAGCTCAACTCAAAAGAATACGATGCAAAAAAGAGCTTTATATCAGTCCAGACGAATGGTATCAGTTTAAAGAATATGAATGCATATTAAAAGTTTACACGTCAAGGAGCTTGCAAATATGATGAAAAACCTCTGAACCAGTTCCAGTAAAGTAGAATTATTGTTATTATTAACGAGATATCAGTACTTCTCTAAACGTGAAAAATTACCAGAATATGACAATGACAGTTATATTTATGTCATCATACGGTGTTATATGTTATAACAAGGCTTCCATTGGAAGCATAATTGGTTTATGTAAGATGTCATATGTCTAAAGTCGCGTGATAATGAGGAGTTCATGGTAATCAAGCCCGTACGTAATTCCCTTAAAAAGTTCAAAATTTTCAGAAATAAGATAGCTCGCATATTTGGGTAGCCAAACAGTCTGTGGGAAATTGAACTCTCCATTTTTGGGTATTAAAGTTCTAAACAGTTTTAAGATTTTTTTTTTCTAAACAATTGTGATACTCTCCTTTGTCAGCTGTCAGAAATATAGAGGACGGTCTGAATCTAAACTCAATCAGCCTTGTCGGGAATATTAAAGCGATTCCATCCGAGGACGGTCTGGATCTAAACTCGAAATAATATTGACTTTAAGGATCTCATGCGTGCTCCAATTGTATTGTGTTTTCAGCCGATTTTTTATTTTTGTAACACCCTCAAAATTCGTTATTTAATAAATAACACCTAGCATTGGATATCTCAAAAATTACCACTCTCGCAAATTGAATTCGCGCACCAACCAATCTGGATCCGCGAGGTGGATTTGTGCACCAATGGGTGCGCGGATTGAATTGGCGAATCCCCTGGTTCGCAGAACCATTTGAGGCACCCACCCCAGGTTTGCAGATCCATATGGCACACCCCCTGGTTCGTGGATCCATGTGGTGCGCCAACCCTAAATTGCTATAAAACCAGTTTTTTACCACTGTTCCATTCCACAACACCATTAGCGAAGGCAGCAGAACTCAGCGCAATTAACTGTGAATTTTTTTCTCTTTAGTCCCTTATTTTTAAAATTATTATTTTACATTATTTTTAATTGACTGTAAATTTATTAATTGTTAGGTCTGTTCCTTAATTCAACTAATTATGATTGAAATTGCTTGTTATTTTGATGGTGAAGTTTTACATGGGCTAAATGGTGTTTTTTACAGTACTCAACCTTCGAAAAATATTCAATATCAGTCCAGATTTAGATTTTAGAGGTATAACTAGAGAGTGTACCAACAAGTTGGGGCTGATGCACTCCTTTGTCAAGTGCGGAAATAGGGTAGAGATCAACTCCTGATCCCAATCAGGCTCATCGAATGGGGTTGTGCTATCTTTGGTGCCGCTCATTGACGCCATACTAAAAGGAAGTGGACATTTTTTATCAAATCTTAACACAATCGGTATCTTACAATAATTCTGGTTTAAGAAACTTTGGTAATTTTGGGCCACCAATGTAAAAAAATGTAGAATTTTGATCCAATTGTGCATTTCTAATCTATTTTGGTCTATATATCTAAACTAAATAAACTACAACTAAATATCCAAACTAAATAAACTAAAACTAAATTATCTAAATTAAATAAAGTAAATAAACTAAATTATTAAACTACAAATTAAAATAAATAAATAAATTTAAAAAAAAATTACCTTACTGCGCAGGAGAGTGGGGGCGCTGCTGTGGCTGGGGTACAAAAAAGCTGGTGCGCAACTTCCTTTGTAGCACCAATATTTAGGTGCGCCAAATGATTTTGCGAATCAGGAGTTCATTAATTCAATCCGCACATCTACTGGTACGCCAATGTATTTTGCGGATTCATATTTGTTGGTGCACGAATTCAATTCGCGGAAGTGGCAATTTTTGAGAAATCCAGTCCGGTCATTTATTTAATAACAAATTTTGAGAGTGTTACAAAAAAAAAAATCGATGTTTTCAGCTGGGTTATTTCTAGGTTACATTTTCTGTCGTGTGATTGAATGAAATTCCCGAAAAAATATGTACATGAAAAGATTACGCATAGAACAACAAAAAAGTTGCTAATTCATTGATTTGTTGAAAAAAAATAGAATTTGGATGTGCTGTGAATCCCATTTGCATTGATCTCAAATCATTCGCGAGTTGAATTCAAGTTGGAGTTTCTGACTTGAAACTAGATTAACAATTCGGACTCAACTCGGCTCATGAGTTCATGAGTTGAATCTAAAGTGTCTTTGTAGACACCCAAAATTATGTAATCTTAAAAATAAATGATATGCTTGCACCAAATACAAATGGTGGATCAAGAAGGTAATTCCCAAGCATCTGCAAAAAAAACAAAAAAAAAACAAAAAAAAAACAAAAAACAAACAAACAAACAAACAGGTATGCTTTGCGATTAAATTTTTTGCTTAAGTGTTATTTATTGCTTATTTTCAAGTTACACATGCACCATACGGATAGAACATTATTTAGCATGAAATATATTTTTCTAGTACGATTCTATCTATGATTACCGATGCATTCTATTTACGGGATTATTTATTTTTGTTGCCTTAGTGATGACATCAGTTATCTACTTATCCACGATCTTAAATCATAGTAGCATATATCATCTCATAAAGATTAACATAAAATTTAAAAATATGATGAGCAAACTATATCTTTTTCAAATATGAAATATATCATCTCGCAAAATTAAGATAAAATATCAAAAAATAACCAATCCGGGCTCTGTAACCGCCTTAGTGCGGGCCGCAATGAACGAGTCAAAAAGCCGTCTGAAGGCTGGAGAAAATATAATGTCATTGCGGGCCGCAAGAGGTTTGGTTACGGGCCGCAATGAACGAGCCGTCCGAAGGCTGGAGAAAATATAATGTCATTGCGGGCCGCAAGAGGTTTGGTTGCGGGCCGCAATGAACGAGCCATCGAGCCAGAGAGCCGTCAGGATAATGATCAACCAATTAATTTGGTCTTGATAATCTCAACGAGTTAGATTTAATGAAATATTATAGATGAAGCTACTATGCAAATTAATCATCACGCATTCAAATTTTAGACAAACATTTGTCATACCATCTACAACTTCAAAATATCGTCCTCATTACTCATTTCATGAATCAAATTTTAATGAGACTAATGCCGGTTTGCATCTAGCCATACTAGATAAACCGCGAATGCATCCTTAAGAAGAATATATATCAAAATTATTTTCATAAAAAAATCATGAACCATTAGAATAATTTTAAAATGAGCAAGGTTCATGTTTTAATTCGTAACAAACTTCAATCATACGCATCCAAATTAAAACCTTTTTTTTTTTATGTAAGACATTTCTTTATTTTCAATGGTCTAAACTTAGTAAACATCTTTCCTAATGTTACCAAAATTCAGAAAATTATATTTCATGAGTTCTAAGCATGATTATACTCTCTTTTGAGGCCTAAAAATTTCAGAAAAAAAATATATGGACGAATTTAGCAATTATATTACAAGTTTTCATGATAAAATATACATTCAAAACACCTTTGCAAGTTGTAGAACTAGCCAAGGAACAAGTTGGTACTCATTTTCAGCAAGAATCTAGCTCTTCATGTCATTTAAAGTCAAAAAAGTTAATATACATCAGAAAATTCAGCAAGATTCTTGCTTATTCCACATGATAATGATCTTAGATATTGGTTAAATTAATTTTTTCTATAAAAGTGATATATTATTGACTTCTATGAGTATAAAACATGTTATCCATCTGCCCAAAAAAAATTATTTCACAAGAGATAAGTTGTTAATCATATGTTTCTAATAAATTAGATAATGAAGTAATAGCTAAACCAAAACACCAAAAACATATTAAAAATTTATCATTTTGGACCTAGAATTTAAAATTCTAAATTATCTACTTATATTTACATATATTAAGAGTATTTTATGATTTTATTTCAATTTTTCAGCAGCTGGAAAAATCAGCACCAAAAAATCAGCAACAAAACAATTTTTCCAGCAGCAAATTCAGCTGCAAAAATTGAGATTTAAAGCATTATAAATAGCCCATTTATGCATAATAAAAATATATAATATAGTCATATCCTAGCTGCAAATTTTCAGCTTTGTACTATTGAAATTGACCTAAGAATAGTACAAAATTCTGATTTAAAGCAAAGAGAATAGCAAGAATCCTGCTGTTATGTTTACATTTGTTCTTGGTATTAAGCATGATTAAAGTGTATAAAATGGTCATTAAAATTAAGAAAAACCTGCTAAGTACCTGTGCACATTGTTTGGATTTTGTGGCTGCATTATAATCATTATATTTTAGTCCTTTTGACAGCCTTTTTCTAATTATGGTCAAATCTGTTCAAAACAGGTTTCGCAGTGAGGTAGGTCATTTAACAGCATTTAAGCATGATTTTGGGCAGCAAAGGGCTTCAAGCTTCACCTATAAATAGCCCCCTACATCTTCACTTCATCCTCATTGTTGGTTAGAGCACACAAAGAATAAAAAGAGAGCAAAAACATTGAGAATTCTACCACTGAAAAAAATCAGCAAAGGAAAAAACTGTGTTTTCCACAAATTTTCCCATAAAAATCCATTAGAATGAGCCTAAAAAAATTATGAGTGACAAGATTATTATGCTATTACATTAACCAAGTTCTCTAAATTCTAAAACCATCCATCCAAGCCACTGAAGTGATCATCATGATGATCCGATAGCGAGAATGAAGAATCAGCGTGACTTAAAATTTTCGACCAATTTTCATTTTTTTTTAGTTGTTTATTTTTTATTATTGGCTATGCTTCTTCTCCTTGTTGTTATGATTGTTCACCTCATTTGTAACTTTTATTATTAGTGAAATTAATTTTTGAAAACTATAATTAGTAGAGACCAACTTTTTCGGGTGAGTATGGTGCCTAACACCTTTCACATTCATAACCAAGACACGAACCTTGCTATTATCCATGGGCAAAAATAAATAAAATTTTATATTTCCCGTAGTATTGCGGGTGGCGACTCCAAATCAAATTTAAAACCAAATTTTTTTTGAGTCAAGCGTCAGTTTCGTAGCACGGTAGCTACAGTCTTCAATTAGGCTCATGAGCAGCTGTACTCTGAGTAATAATGGGATCACTTTAATTATTGTTAATTCAATGGAAATGTAATTATATTTTAACATAACCAGCTAAAAGGAGCGATCATGCGTTACTATCTTGTCTTACGGTCATAAAAGGAGCGATCGTGCGTTACTTATCAAATTGATTTTAACTGACAAATTCAAATCGTTATGACCAATCAAATTTATGAGTGATGAATTTACATGCAAATTTTTAGTTTTTTTAATTAATTTAATTCAATTTTTTGTTGTTGATAAAAGTCAATAATTCCACCTGTTTCATATTGAAACAAAAGATAGTTCTCACAATAAGCAATGGAAGGCAATTTCATTGTACAAAACAACATATAAAGCTACATCAGTAGAACAAAAACATATAATAGCAAACTAACTATTTAAGATAGAGAGTAAGCAAGTTCATAAGGAACAACATATAACAAAAAGAACTAAATATCACTAGATATCCGCTAAGATCACTAGCCAGAACAAGTGGAGCAAGAATCCCTGGTGAGGCTAGCAAAAGAGGAAGAGCTGGGAGAATAAGAAGAAGGTTCAGGAGAGACATGGTCAGAGTCATAGGGCAGCATACTGTCATCTAAATCATCAAACTCAGCTCTGTCTCTCAGGTAGGCTAACATATCCAATTCCTCTAACCCAAGTTCTTGAGTGTCTTCTCAATCTAGCAGGTAGTTTCTCCCTTCTGGGTATCTGAATCTGACAGTATTATCAAACTGTCTACATGGGCCAAAGTAGAGACATCTATGGACAAAATTAAAGTTAATTTAAAGAAAATATTATCTTGTTTAATTTTACACCAATAAGAAGTGAAATTTAGTTTAAAATTAAGTGATAAAAAAATATTCAAAAAATAAATACACTCAAATTAATTTATAAAGTTTCTAATTTTAAAAGCTTAACTTTAGACTAAAATGCTTAAATTAATTTATAAACCTTCTAATTTTAAAATTTTAAAAGCTTAACTTTATACTAAGAGACTTGGTGAGCTTAAGAATGGATTCAACTCCTCTCCAATATCGTAGAGGATGGGCCTCACTTTACGGTTTGAGATTAAATCTCACCGCTTTGGGATTCGAGCTAGTGCAAAGAGGCAGTATTATTGGACTTTGAGATTCGTGCCAAGTTAAAAAGAATGGTCGGGATTCACTAATGGTAAAAGATTTCCTTGTGCAATATTGGAGAGGATGTGAATTCCTTAAGAACCTAGTTCTACTCAAAAGATTAAGCATAGAACAGAAAAGGTTGCAAATTCATTGATTTGAAAAAATATAAATTTTCTTTACTTTTATCATTTTAAATATTACAGATGTAGTATTATTAATTTAGAATCATGAAAAATAACGTGTAACGTACAAAGCTTCTAATAATAATAAAATGAGAGTTCTAGCTTAGTTGCCAAGGGAACTTCGAATGTTGGTACTATATGGAAAGAAATACCTTTAGAAAGCATAAATATTATAAATTCTACAAGTATCGCATTAAATAACGCATATCTAAATTTGCGATATAAACACGCAGTATGAAACTTTAAATATTTCATATGTTAAATGTTAAGATTCAAATGACACAGCCAAATGACCCTACTCCTATTCCATGTGTAAATTTCACATTAAACATACATTGATAAACCCCGTGTTAAAGATCTTAATCAAACACGAGACTTGTGAAAAAGAGCACAAGGGTAAAGATAAAACATGCAATAATCACATATTTCATTTCATATCGCATGCCGAAGTCATAACATACAGAATTACATATTTCATTTGAAAAGCATGGTTGTAGCATAGACCAACAAGCTCCACCACATAATAAGCCTACAGTCAAGGCAAGGGCGCCGGTCGGGGCAACCTCTTTGCAACCTCCTATAATACAAACCAACAAATGAATGAGTCATAAGAAAATTTTGAAATGGTCTATTGAAATGAGCAAAGTAATTATGTCAAGAAACCCTTACGATTTGAATTAAAAAATGGTAGTCGTGGAGAGCTTCAATTTTGGTACATAATTTTTTTTTATATAATAGACATTTGAGGTGCCAAAGGTCGAAGGATTAAGCACTAGTTGGAGCAAAGTGAAGCATATACACGTGAATTGAAAGCCCAAAAAACCTGCATATAGCAGGTAAACCCTAAATTCACATTCGGTATTGAAGGAATGGGTCAATCCAGAGGGAGCGGTATTGAGCAGTTTCGGTATTGACCAGCACCATACCGTACCAGTAAAATAGCTTCTTAATCGGGGCCATTACAAAATTAAGGTGCTGAAAATATGCACTAACAATCTGTACTTGATATACATCCATGATTTGTGGTATTTGCAAAAAGCAGTGAACACGAGAACCTAGTGTTGGAACAAAAGAACAACAAAATTTACTATTTTACCTAATTGAATTAACTGTGTTTGCAGGGGCAGATCTACACTATGTCCAGGGGGTGCTAAGCCACTCCATGATTTTGAAATTTTTAATCACGTACGTTGAAATTTAATTGATTTTTTATTTTTTTTTGAAGTTTTTATATAGTTTAGCCCCCCTCATAAAATGTTAGATGTGTGCTTGTAGTCTAGTGGTTAAGACTCTATTTTATTCATGGGAGGTCATGGGTTCAAATCCCACTAGCTACAAAGTAATTATTATGTATTTTAAGTTTTAGCCCCCCCAACTAAATTTTCTAGTTCCGCCCCTGTGTGTTTGCTAATAAAAATAACTTCTTCACTAAGTTCCTCACCTTTAAATTTCTTCTTAACCACTTATTCTTCACATATTTCTTAGAATCTTTTTTGAAATTGGTAGTGGCTACCAAGTTTACGTATTTCTTAGAATCATCAACCTAACTACTTAATTAATTAGAGGTATATTACAAAAAACAAAGGTTTTCTATAAAGGTAATACAAGGGGCATTATACTCCTAAAAGACAAGTGTACTTAGAAAAAAAAAATCCTTCAAAATTCCTTCTAAAAGTTAGAAATGGGTGTTTCTGCAAATACCAAAAACATAGGGGTATTCTTCGAGCAAGAATAAAAAGTGGATCCTTCTGGAGAAGAAAAAAATCCTAATACAGAGAAGCAGTTTGGTACCTCAAAGAGTTGGTTTATGTTATCAGCAGTCTTGGCTGAAGTCTCAATAAAGAACATGCCATTCTTATCTGCATAGTCTCGTGCATCCTGTGAAAAAGGAACAAAGGAAATAATGTTGTCTTTTTCTTTATTAGATATCCACTGGACATATCCATTCAAATGGAAACTGGAGATATTCAAATCAAGACTCTCTTCTCTTCTGGCGATAACTGAATTATGTTTTTCTGTTTTTCTTAACCTCAGATGTTAACTCTGGCTTATATATAGTTTGTATAGCTAGTTTAGATCTAAACTTCTCTATAAAAGTATTGTATCTCCTCATTACAAATCAATGAAAGCAATATACAGAAATCAAAGTAAATGTCTTTTCTATTTTTATTTTATTCTTCTTTCTTTTCCTGGTTGGAATTGGCAAATAAGGTGCTTCTTTATTTTAACAAACACGAACAAGATATCCAATAAGTACATTATAACTTGATTAGATGAGGAAAAAATAAACATACTTGAGATTGTACGCTTCGATTTTCATTGAGGTCCGCTTTGTTGCCAACCAAAGCCATAACTATATCTGGATTTCCGTGTTTCTGTAATTCCTGTGTAATACAAAGGAAAAGTAAAAAACCAATATAAATATAAATGGACAGGTTAATAGAAGGATCATTTTGTACAAAAGAAATTACATTACCTTGACCCAATACTGCGCTTTATTAAACGATTCAGGACTAGTTATGTCATATACAACAATTGCAGCCCCAGCACCTCTGTAGTAAAGAGGAGCTAATGCAGCATACCTGAAAAAAAGACAATTAAATATGAGACATACTTGGTTTGGGGCAAAATTACCGGTACAGTGGGATACCGGGTACTGACAGTTGTGGAATCAGTGCAAAATACATGGCAAAGGTCTCTGATGAATTTCAAAGGAAGAACTTTGAATTGGAAAGTGAAAGGCCCGGTTCTCCTCCTCTGTACATGCTGGTTCATATGGCGCCAACGAAATGAAAAAAAATTTAGAGGGAAGTTGGTACCACCGGAGATGCTTGCAGATAGAATTTTGCAAGAAGCAGAACAGTGGTATAAGCACTGTTAGATGCATAGGCCACTGAATGTTGTTTATGGTTTATTTGAGATGTTGTAATTATGCTGATGCACTAGTCAGGGAGGATGTGTGATTTTATTCTCAACTTGGTAGCCTCTACCAAGCTATCAAAAAAAAATATATATGAGACATACTTAAGATAATACCACCAAATTAATATAAATTCATACTTGAGAAAATACCACCAGATTATTAGCTATTGAAATCAATTGAACAGATTAATCTACCTCTCCTGGCCAGCAGTGTCCCATATTTCAAATTTAATAGTAGAAGAATCTTGCAAGGCTAGAGTTTGTGATAGAAACGATGCACCAACAGTAACCTAACTCCATATGAAATGTAAACAAGTCCAAATAAATATCTTTGATTAAAGAAAATGATGGAATGTTATGTCAAAGTCCTTGCAAAACTCAAAATCACCTATCTCACTACATTAGTAGATATACCTTTCTTGCCCTTGTTTCATCAAATTTTTGAAAGTACCCATAAGGCTCCACCTCCCATCGAGAGAAATATGGGAAAAGAGGGATGATATGGATAACTATTTAATAAATATGGGAGGGCTTAAGGATCATCATGATCAACTTTCATATTAAAGAGAAACCATGCCATTTGTTTGTCTACAAAAGATATTTGACAGTGTAAATGGTAAATTCACCTTGGATGTCGGGTCGAATTGACCACGCACAAACCGAAGAACAATGCAACTTTTACCAACACCTGAGTCGCCTAACAGCACGAGCTGCGTTCATAAAGAAACAAAACATCCAGTAGAAGTCAAAAACTAGTATTGTATCAGCGAAGTTCGATACTCAAAAGAGTTCGAATTAGTAAGTTTCTGCTTTACTTCTTTTTATTGGCTTCACACCTCATATCAGATTTAAAGGGTTTCAGTTATCCTACTTTAAATAGGGGATGATGAATTTTGGCTGGTACTTAAAAACTAGCATACCTTGACTCTTAAATTATTTGAATCAGCTGGGTTAGAGCTTTCACCATCTAGACTGCCAACGCCTCCCACATTTTTAGCTGAGAATTATTAATTTGCATATGTCAATAAATAATTGATAATAATATCTCAGACGAAATTCAATTTTTCAGAACAAGAAACAATGTCGCCAAGTAAACAGGAATACTTGATATATAAATGGTAAATAAGGCCAAGAAAATAGTCTATTTCACATTTGCCCCAATTTAGAAAAACATTATGAATAACAATACAAGACATTTTGAGGTCAAACTAGTAGATCTCTTAAGAAGAAATTTGCCTGGTATCTCCTCTACATCTGGTCCAAATTATAACCAATGCTGATAGTTACCCAATTAAAAATATTTTACGCAAAATTTTACAATTAGGCAGGAGCAATTTAACGGATCGGGGTGAACAACAAAACTATCATTTATTACTAAGAGGAAAAAAACGAACCAGGGAGAGAGGCGGAGCAACCCATTTTAGGGGAGCGTGATCGTGAGTTCCCCAAGGCGCCGATCTGAGCTTCAATCAATTCAATTCGTCTAATTTTATTAGCGCGCAAAATTGTACGAAAGGGGGAAATGGGAAAGTTCTTGTTTCTTGGGGGACTTCACCGAGATTGCACGTGAGGCACGTGCTGAGAGATTATCCTTCCAATTTTAAACAACTATAAAGTAGTTCGATTTACAAAAGAACAAAATTAAACTGGGCCATTAATTTTGGGCCAAAAATTTAATATTTGGGCTAAAGTTTAAGGAGGCGAATTTGAAATATGAACTATAACTCCAGATCCTTTGTCACTGGGTCCAAGCATGTCAAAAAACCCAATACCGTTTCTCTGGTCTGATCAAAGGTTTTAAATATGATCAAAGGTTTCCATCCCAGACACTTATCAGACAAACAGGTTTTTGAATGCCAAAGAAAAAGACATAAACGGTCCACAGTTTCACACCTATCCAAAGCATGCTCCACAATTCCGCAGCTCCACTCACTTAAAAAAGAATAAATCAAATATGAAGAAAATAGAGAGAGAAAGTTGACTAGGAAGACTTAGGGACATTTGCCAGGAAACTCAGTGCAGAGTAACGAGACTTGACTAGGAAGACTTGGTGGCATTTGGTGGAAACTCAGTGCAAAGTAAATTAACCAGATGTATTTTTCTTCAAATAATCCATCACCGGTCAGATAACAACAGAGTGACAATCCCTACTCTACTCCTCCACCAAAAGAGAGAGAGAAAAGATGGACCTGACAGTGGCCGGATGGTTCATCCAAGTGATCTTCGACAAGCTCCTCTCCTACAATCTCAGCAGGTGGGCAGCCGCTCGTGGCATCGGTCACGACATGGAGAAACTCCGCATTGCTCTGTTGCACATCCAATCGATCCTCGCGGATGCAGAGAAGACACACTCGGCTGGTGTTTTGAAATGGATGCCCGAGCTGCATGATGTTGCATTTGAAGCCGAGGATTTGCTTGATGAACTAGAGTATTGGCGCCTTCAACAAGAGTCTGAAGCCGGGAATAGTGGTCCCCTCCAGGTTATGAGGGATGTTGCATCTCAGGCTAGTGGTTTCCTTTCTTCGAGGGGTGATACACCTAAGAAACCAGGTACTCCAGAAAACAATTGGGATAGATCCACAAAAACAACCTTTAAAGTACTAATTGATAGGCTGAATCAAGTCGCTGGCGGAGTTAGTGGAGCAATAAACAGTGCTAGGACAGAGTTTGAACTCAATAGAAAGCATTTAGTAATTAGAGATGCCAACACTAGCTCACTTGTCCAAGCTAAGAGTTTTGGTCGGGATATTGAGGTACGAGAGATGTTGAATTTCCTCGTTAGATCTAATAACGTCAGAAAAATCGAGGTTCTTTGTGTTATTGGCATGAGTGGTATTGGAAAAACAATGATTGCGCAACATGTCTATAATGACAATGAAGTATTGGGCTATTTTGATTCTAGAATGTGGGTATGTGTAAGAAATCAATTTGATGAAATTGGCATCACAAAACAGTTATTAGAATATGTGTCTGATGGTATCCCCGAATGCAATTGTCGACCAACCAACTTCAATGTACTCCAAACTACACTAGAAAAGAAAATTAAGTCAAAAAGATTTTTGCTTGTATTGGATGATGTTAGGGATGATAAAATGAAAAATAGGTTGAATGAAACGGAGAGGTGGGAGAGGTTATTACTTCCTTTAAAATCTGGAGAGAATGGTAGCAAAGTTATTGTAACCAGTCAATCTAGGGAGGTGGCACAATTAATGGGCGCAAATCATATAATAAAACTAGAACCATTAAGAAATGATGATTGCTGGTTGATAATTAAGGATCTTGCGCTTGATGGTGCGAACCATGATAATACACAATTTGATAGTATTGGTAGGAAGATAGCAAAAAAACTAAAAGGTTTACCTCTAGCAGCTAAGGCCGTTGCAAGGCAGTTAAAAGACAAGAAAGATGTCTCAGAGTGGGGTAAAATTTTCAGAAGAAATGATATATGGGATGAAATCATGCCAATTCTGGCACTAAGCTTCCATCATCTTCCTGTTCACTTGCAACGTTGCTTTGCATATTGTAGCATCTTTCCAAAAGGATGGCTATTTGAACTTGAACAGATTGTTCTTCTTTGGATGGCCCAAGGATTCATCCAACAGCAGAGCAAAAGGAGGATGGAGGATATAGGTCGGGAGTATATGAATTATCTTTTTCAAAGATCCTTTTTCGATATACAAAAGAAAGGATTGGTTACATACTATGTTATGAACGATCTGTTGCATGACTTAGCTGAATATGTTTCACTTGATGAATGCTTCAGGATCGAAGAAGGTGATACCCAAAATATTCCCGATACAGTACGTCATTTGTCTATTCAAGTAGGTTGCATTTCCCGTCTGAATGAAATGACTCGATATAAAAATCTTCGTACTCTTATTTTGATTGGTGGAATGACATCTTCTTTTGATTCTACTATTCTGGAAGACATTATAAAGGGCCTCCGATCTATTCGGGTATTAGATCTGTCTCCTTGTAAATTGGAGAAGTTTCCCGATGGCCTTGCACAGTGTGTTCATATCCGGTACCTAAATCTTTCATCAACGACCACTGTATTTCCGGAATTTCTTTATAAACTCTATCATTTGCAAGTTTTGAACTTGTTAGGATGCAGGTTTAAAAGCCTGCCTTACGATATCAACAATTTAGTGAACCTACGGCACCTCATTGCAGGCCATCATGTAATTTCCTCAATAAAAAAGGTTGGAAGACTAAAATGCCTCCAAACACTACCGACATTCAAAGTTTCAAAAGAATTGGGACATGAAATCAATCAATTGAGTGATATGAGAGAACTTCAAGGAACACTACACATTAAGAATATTGAAAACATTGAAAATAGTGATGAGGCGAGAATGGCCATGTTAGATCAAAAGGAGCATATCACTGGTCTCCAACTCACGTGGGAATCGGTTCGAAGCAATGTCGATGAACAGAGAGAAAACGAAGTGCTCGAAAGGCTCCGCCCTCACCAAAACCTCGGAAGATTAGATATTATGGGATGGATGGGGACTAAATCGCCAAGTTGGATCGGATCGAGCACTGTTTGGCTTGAAAATCTTGAACTCCTCTATATTAGTGGTTGTAAAGCATGGAAATCCCTTCCGCCTCTTGGTCAGCTACCTTTGCTCAAGATCCTTTGGCTGCAGAGGATGCAAACAGTGAAAAATGTAGGCCCGGAGGTGTACGGTGATAGCACAGAAGTTTTTCCTTGGTTACAGGAACTAGTACTAGATGAGATTCCGGAGTTAGAGAATTGGTCATGGAACAAAGAAACACTCCGTATGCCCAATCTTCACAGCATAATAGTCAAGGATTGCAACAAACTCAAAGAAATTCCACCTCTCCCTTCTCTCCTGACCGAGCTAACTGTGGCAAGAAAGGGCTTCTGGTTGCCACACCAGCATCAATCCAAAATGGCACTTTCTTCTTCTAGCGTGTCTTCTTTTTGTATTTACAATTGTCCTTTGCTTATCACGAAATTCTCGTCACCAACACGAGAGGTGGTGCGCGAAAGCTTCTCGTCCCTTGCTAATCTTAACACTGATGACATGTCTGTGTTAAAGTTGCCTCTCATCAAGGAGAGACTTTGTACCTTGCGAAACTTGGATATCCAGGACTGCAGTGAGGTTTCACATTTCAGTGCAGAGGAAGAGGAGCATTGTAAGATGCTTAGCTCTCTCCAGGGACTTTGCATTAGTAGTTGTGCTAATCTCAAATCCGTGCCGGTTGGATTGCACGCCCTTGAGTCTTTAGAGAAGCTGATTTTGTGGAATTGTCCAGAGATTGATTCGTTGCCAGTGAATGGGTTGCCTCAATCTCTAAGGGTGTTGGAGATTAACCCATGTCATCCATTACTCAAGGATAAGTGCAGAAAAGCAGATGGTGATTACTGGCCTAAAATTGCTCATGTGTCTTGGATCGAGATTGACGGGGTAAGTTGTTCAAACTACCTTTTTTTTATATGTTTTACTTTCTTTTTTTTCACTGACAAAACAAAGCTAGTAAGATATATTCAGACTTTATTATTGTCAATTAAAATCCTCTGTGCTGATTGTTCGTTGATCTTCTTCGATCCTATATTTGTCACTTACAGTTAAGGTTGATAATATGGAATAAGGGATATTTATGACATATTAATAATATCCACCTAGCTAACAGGTGTACAGTGTAGATATTATTAGAGAATGAAAATGTAACTTCTTATAATGATCATGAAAGACAGCTGGTCATATGTATGCTTCCCTTGGGCACTGCACATGAAGGGTTGTGGAGTGTTTTATTTACTTGAATTGTAAAAACCATTGTGGAGTGTTTTATTTACTTGAGTGTTTGACAGAATTTCTCTACTAGATTCTCTTGAGAAATAATAAGACATTGTTTGACCAAGAAATTTCTTTTCTTTCTTAAAATCATAGGAAAGAGTGAAGAATATCTAACAAGGATGAATTAGAGAGAGTACTTCTTTCGGCATAATGGAAAGTGAAGATGTACACTGCAAAATGTAAGATTGGGTATATCGGCTTAATGGAAAACCAAGTTGTCTTCAGTATATATATATATTTTCCTTCTAATTTGCATATCACCAACAAATAGGGGTGTAAACGGAGCGGATTTGGAGCGGATAATACTAATACCGTATCTGCATATGTTTTTCAACGAGCGGATACGAATACGGATACGGATAGTAAACGGATATCAAAATTTAAAACCATATCCGTCTTAAACGGATACGGAACGGATAATCCACGGATAAGGATTCGAATACGAATATGGAGCGGATAATTGTCGGATATTGAGTAATTCCACTAAATTTCATAATTTAAATTACCTAATTTGATTACCTAAATTGACAAAAATTTAATGAACTTTTTAAGTTTGCACAGTGACAATTATGCATAATTAATTGCTTATTAGTTCAGAGAACCAATCTATTATCATAATATATTATATGATTTTTCTACCAAATTTCTTAGACTTAAACGAATATGTATGTTTTTAGAAACTTTGCAGGGGTGAAATGAATTGAAAGCTGCTGAAATATTAAATTTCGGATTCGGATATATACGGATATCCGCTCCGTTTATACCCTCACGGAATTATCTGTATCCATATCCGGATTATTTTTCCATATACTAAAAGTATCCGTATTCGTATCCGTTTAATCCGGATACGGATAATAAGCGGATTCGGAGCGGATTATATATCTGCAGATAATCTGAATCCGTTTACACCTCTACCAACAAATCTAATATAATTCATTAGTCGATGTAATCCCCATCTATTCTCAAAAGCAATCGCTGTATAGGAACTAAAATTTAATTTTTGTTCAGTTCGCGCGTGTGTTTCTGTTGGCGTACTGGTATAGAGCCAAGTGTCTCTTGTGATTTCCCTTGGCTATTTACGTAGATTGAACCAGGAAAATAGAAGATGTCATGTAATTTTTTTTTCTTTTTCCTTTATAGAAGTGGACATAAGTTGCATGTTTCATTGCAACAGATAAAAGTGGCTACTTTGTTTTTTTTATGTGTTTTGCTCTCCTTTTTCCTTGACAAAACAAAGATAGTAAGATGAATTGAGACTTGCAATGTCCTCGGCACAATTTATAGCATACTAACTACAAGAATCTATTTTATTCGGCAGGTAAAAATTTTGGCATGTCTATGGAGTTTTGAAAAATCCAAACAGTGAGAATTTATCGAACGAATCGCACTCCTTCGTATACGCCAGGAGTCTAGAGGTAGGAATTTGTCAAACGAACCGCACTCCTTCGTATATGTCAGGAGTTCGTTGATGAAAAGTGGTTGGGGAAAGTTTGAAGCCAATTGCTACAATGATGAATATAAGCGCAATTGAGATTTCTCAGGAGTTATAAATTTGTGTATTGATAAGACAATTCACTATCTAAAGCTCGATCTTCCCTCCAGATGAACCATATAGCCAAGAGAAACCATGAACCAAATAAAAGAGCTTGCCCCACCCATGAATAAATATTTCATAGTAGCCTCATTAGACCATACATCTCTCTTGGTATATAAGAATATAAACTGAAACAGTCGGGAGCTCCAAAGATAGTTATTAAATCGTTAGCACCACATAAAAACATTCATCCCAAAGTAAATGTTAATACGAATAAAAGAAACTCAGCTATAGCCATTTATGTACACACAAAAATGAAGAAAAAAAAACTAAGAATTTATTCCTCACGCCCAGGATTACACCCTAGATCATTAGATAAAAATCCATAAATAAAAAGGGAAACAAAAAATATAACTAGTGTATAAACAAAAAGTTTGAGAGTAAGCATTTTAAAATCTCCGAGATCTTTTTTTTGTTTTTAAGGGAATAAATTACCTTTTCTTACGATAAAAAAATTCTTGTTTTCTTTTTTATTTAAAAATGAAATATGAGAAAGAATCTTTTTTTTTCTAATTTTTTATTTTTATCTTAATTTAAGAATTAACAGTTTTCGAAAAACAAAAGGTTTGCACTCATTGGAAGATCAGAATAAACAGATAAAAGTTGATCCCAATTTATGACTATAATTATTAATTGTGTGTTCATTTTGATTAATTGCGAATTCATTTTGGAAATAACTATAATATAAGACATTTTTGATATCCATTTTTGAATTGATTTATAGAAGAATTTCATATTTCATTGAAAGCTTACAACAGCTTGCCAAACAAAAGCTAGGAGAAAAAAGAGTATAGGTACAGCAGGCATAAAATCTACAATTGGATTGAAAATCGCATAAGCTTCCAGCAATTTGGCGAACTAGAATATATACAGATTGAACTAAAGATATTTAGCATAAAAAAATTTCATTCTTGTATATTAGATAATTTTATTAATTGTTTTTTTATTATAAGATAAGGAAAAAATGAGAAAAACATATTGAAAAATCTTTCTTTAGGATTTTACCAAATCAAAAATCCTTTTCTCCACTCTTATTTGAAAATGAGAATACAAGAATTTCTACTTTCATACAATATCTTAATTATACTCTGTAAAATGATCAATCAAATTTTTGATTCTATACTATGTTTTCTTTATTTTTATTTAATTTATATGTGTTGTTTTTTTATACTATATATGTGTTTGGATATTATGACTAGTTAATGAGGGCTCATTTTTTCTTCAAAAAAATAGAGTTCTTTTGAAAAACAAAATATAAAATTGGAGTTTAATAGAAAACTTCCTTGGATTTGAACTGATGACTTTCATCTTCAAAAACTATTTTCTATCATTCGAAAACGCGAGGAAAAGGACGAGTATTATTTTGGGGAGTAGGAACTGGATTTTTTCTAAGTCTATTTCTCTAGGATTAGAGTAGAATCGGCCGGAGAATCCTGATTTCGATGAACAAGAACTAGACTCATTAGATTTTTGAATGAAAAAATGCGTTTAATGGAAATAAAAAAAGAATTCGAAATAACATATGAATATGAATATGATAAAATATTAGAAAGAAAGAAGAAATTGTTTTTTTTTTCAATCGAAAGACTTTTGGAAACAAAAGTCAAAGATGTAGGGTCAGAATTAATCAACAATAAAGATGCTGGAGAATAGAAACAAAAGTCAAATTTTTGACATTTATGATTTTGGTTATAGTTTTTCTTGTGATGAACCAAGATGTGGCGGTACTTGTGATATTTCCGCTTAAGATGCATTTTATTTGGCAATTTTCTAAATGTTAAATACTATTGGATGGGTTATTTTTAGAGAAGGAAATTTGTCACGGCGTGACGAGTCACGTCACGTGTGTCGATTACGTGACGTGACTCGCGTGTTGCGTGACGTGACTGCATTCTATGAAAATTATACGTCACGTCACATCACGTAAACCAATCACGTCACGTGGTCACGTATAGTCACGTGTGATTACAATTACGAAGATTATGGATATAATATGTACAATCAGGGTTGGGATTATTAATTTAGCTTAATGAATATTTAGCAATATTATTTACTCATTTCAAATTTTTTAGAATTTTTCATATTTTTCATTTTTTTTTTCTGAATTTTTAACAATATAAATTAAAATATAAAAAAAAAGTTTGACGTGACTAATTCACGTTATGTCACGTCACGTATGGTCACGTCACGCGTGATCACGGCGTGACTACGCGTGACGTGACAATTTGCGTGACGTGATCGTCTGCTGCTATTTTAGTCACGTCACGTCACGTCATGTGAAAAAAATAATTAATCACGTCACGTCACAGCGTGTCACGTTTTTCCTTCTCTAGTTATTTTTTATGGTCATTGGAAACATATTAATTTATGGCAAGGTAACATTTCACAATTTAATGAGTCACTTATTTGATGGGTTGGTTAACATATTATCTATGGTTAAACTCTTCACAACATATTAATGGATATAAGCCTTTTGGTATGAATAGTTTATCGATATGGGCATGGATGTTCTTATTTGGACATCTTGTTTGGGCTACAGGGTTTATGTTCTTAAATTCTTAGCTTGGATATTGACAGGAATTGATTGAGACTTTAGCGTAGGCTCATGAACACACATCTTTGCTAATTTGATTCGCTGGAGAGATGAACCAGTTGCTCTTTCCATTGTGCAATAAAGATTGGTTGGATTAGCCCACTTTTTCGTAGATTGGATGGATTAGCCCTCAACATCAGGAAAATTTGGTTAATTCCTTTTTTTATTGTCTTTTTATTTACTCTATTATCAACAATCTCATTCTTTTCAATGAAGAAATGGAGAGGTAGAAATCTACTTCTTATATTTTTATAACCCGAATTTGAACTGTATCATTAATAACACAATAGGTAACTTAATATTTTTTATGGCAAAAAAAGTTTCCCATCAAAATTTACCACTAACAAGTCATGCAAGAGATAGTGAATGCTCTTATCAATACACAAATATATAACTCCCCAGAAATCTCAATTGTGCTTATAATTTATTATTATCGAGGATAAAATCATAGAAATTGTCATTCTCATGAATATTGTTATTAACTTAGGCGGAGTCAGACTTTTGAACAATATAGATCAAATTTATATATATTTATAGAGGTCAATCAAATAAAATATTTTTACGGAAAATGAAGATCAATTTTATAGTACTATAATATTTTACTATAAATTATATAGAAAAACATATATATTTTTGAAATCTTGGCAGTGGCTACCAAGCATAATTTTTATTAAATAAAATATAAAATTACATTCATCACTTCACATCTACAACATCATCAACATCAAATAATTTCAACAATCTAAACTCATAATATCATGACCCATCAGTCATCGCTTCACATCTACAACATCATCAACATCATCAATATCAAATAACTTCAACAATCTAAACTCATAACATTATCACCTAATCAACACAACATCAACATCTAACAATACAAAAATATAAAACAGCATAGGCGACATCTTTTCTTCTTCTTCCTCTTTTTTTTTTTTTTTTTGGAGGGGGGGGGGTTGGTCGGGTAGATGGCGAGGTCGGAGAAGGCCGGCCTCGATCTTCCCTTGCCCAGTCAATGGTTTTGGTTTAACGACTTTTGAGGTAAGGATACTCAAGACCAACAGATCTATGGTTTAGGGTGGATCTAGAGTTTAGAGGTGTGAGGGTGGAGCAGTATTGAAGTTAGGAGGCAGCTGTGGCAGCTAAAGAAGACAAATGCGAGAGACGGCCAAAGAAAGTAACGATTGGAGACGGCAAATGAGAGAGAGACGGAGGGGCTATGCTTTCCCTGACCTTCCTTTTCGCTATTTTCACAAATCGAGCTCTAACAGCTGAAGAAGTCGCAATAGGTCCGAGGTTGAGGCGGAGAAAAAGTTGGAGCTGACAGTTCACAGTTCTTACTGAAGAGAAAGAAGAGACGAAGAAGGCAGAGAGTTGGCCGATGAGATGGACTGAAACGGACTTGGAACAAACTGGTGGAAGAGGAGGGAGGGGGCGTATGTTGACGGCTAGAGTTCCCCCTCCCTCAGAATCGTCTTTTTTTTCTTTCCCTCACTGGCGGCTAGGTAAATTCGAATCTCCGGAGCATAAAATTGCTCATCTCTACCTTCAAAAATTTTTAGAAAAGCATATATAAATACAAAATTTTAAAAGAAAAAAGATTTAAAGTCAATTGACACAATTCCACCTTTTTCAATCCGCTCAGTCCGCCCTGGCTATTAATGATGTAAATATCCACACAAAAATATCAATACTTATAAATAATTATATCTTCACGGATAAAACAATTTTTTTGTAGATATATAAATTGTGAAATAACAAATCTCAACTGTCACGTGAGCATGCATTCATTGCTTGCTCTGGCTTCTCCTGGTTCTCCGTCTCCTGGTTGCCCAAACAAAGCGAGCATTAAATAAAATTATTTTTAATATATATTACCTTACGGTATTGTACATTTGTAGGGGCCAGTTGCATGATTTACCCGGTACGGAAGGGAACCAATAAAATGAATTCTCTCATCTCCTCTCCTCAATTGTCATGCATATGCATTTGATGAGCTTGGCGGTGTTGTTGGAATTAAATTAAGAAGCCTTAAATACTGTTATACATATCGAATTTCTTTTAGTTGATCATTTGAATTTTAATCGTTTTTATTTAAATTTCATTATATAGTAAACAAATACTTTAACGCGGAAATTGTATGAAATTATTTAAAATTTCCATAATATTTTTAAGACTCTTTTTATTTTATTTCCTGAAAATTTCAAAAATTAAACAGAAGTAACTATATCTTTAATTAAACAGAACGTAATTCTCGCGCAAAACGGAAATGAGTCCGGACCCTATAAAGTAACTCAAATTTTGATTTTACATTCGGACCGTCTGAGAGCCTGTTCAGCTGCCGGATCCGACTCTGCTGCTTTTATTGAATAAAAGCAGGGTCCTGCTTTTACCATCCAAACCATTCAAAAATTTTCATTCACGTATCTCGATAAAGAAACTTTTCCATGCACAAATCTCAACGAATTTGAATGGTTGAGATGGTAAAAGCAGGTTCCTGCTTTTATGGAATAAAAGCAGCAGAGTCGGATTCTCAGCTGCCAGCCCATGTGTTACTCTTCACGTGGGAAAAAAAATTCAGTTTAACTGAATTTTTTTTTTCACATGAACAATAACACGCAATAAACTGTTCATCTGTTCCTATGCCCATTTCTATTTCCAGGCTGCAGCCGAACAGGCCCTGATAGAAATCTTGGCCGATCCGTCCCGAAGTAAAATGTATGAGGGCCCTTTTTAATATTCATGCCAAAATTGATCTGATGGTCCGTATCTAACCTCAAAATATATATTGCCATTTTTGACCTCCATCCCAGGGTTTACGGTATCCACAATTAATTTCATGCTCTATAATTTGGGGTACCCATTTTAACAGCTATTTTTTTAATTCTCACAGATCTGGGATGAGAGAAATAATAATTTTAGACTAAATTGCCCATTGTCCAATAAGGAAACAATAGTGTTGGATTTCTCTACTGTTGGAGATAATGAAATAGTTATACTGTTCGATTTTAAATCTTTAAAATTAGAAGGCTATCTTGATGTGGACCCATCAACATTTATTTCTTAGGAGAAAACTTCTCGATTTCAACTTTGCTTTTACAATTGAGCAAAAAAAAAGAGAGTTGAAATTATTAAGTTCACAAGTTCGCTTCAATTTTAGACGACCAGATTATTTAAAATTTCTCAAGTTTCAACTCAACGAAGGTAATTCAATATTTTTAATAAATTTTATTTTTCAAATTGTTTCTCTTTTATTTTTGCAAATACAAAATTACAAGATAGAAGTATAATTGTAACAATAAGATTACATGTTCAAATAAAAAAAAGAGTTAATTATTTTATATATTCTTTTGTTTACTAGATGGATATTGATGAGTCGGTGATTTCATTCGAACAAGAGGCGGAAAAACTTGAATTACTCAATTTCAAGTATGAAACTCATGAAGATTTACTTAGTGGCGTTAAAGCATTTTACTCAGTTAAATGATAATATGCTTTTATATGTTATAGTTTGATTCTTATTTGTTTTATTTGTATCTGGTAATTATTATTACTTTACCTGTTTAAAAATTTAATTTTTGTTCGTACGATATTGTTTACAAAATAATTTTTGTACAAACGGTAGCCATTGAATAAAATAATGACTTTTATAGAAATGGCAATCCTTGCGTAATATTACATAACTGATTATTATTATAATTAATGCAAACATGTAGTACTGACATATTTTAGAAAACTTCCTAATTTAATAGATTTGAAATTTAGCTCAATTATTTTCTTATCGGACAATGGACAATTTGGTCAAAAACAAAAATTTCTCTCAACTCAGATCTGTGAGAATTAAAAACGTAGCTATTAAAATCGGTACCCATAATTTGCCTGGCTCGACCAGCTAATTCACCTCTGTTACTTGATTACTCCCCACCTGCATATATGCATCTCGATCTCTATAAAATGCTACAAGCTTGAACCTCATGTTAACCAACACTAGCAACTAACACGTTAGAAGAACATATAATATAGTACGGGCGTAGTCTTATTGAGAGGTAGAAATTAAGATGACAAGGATCACCTTTGTAATCCCAACTATAATGCTAATATTATCCCTTGTTGTAACCCTAGCACTAGCTAGGAACATTCCTATAGGCACTGCCAAAGCAACAAATGATCAGCAATCATCAACAGCCATGCTGACAGATGAAAAGAACCTCCACCTTGGACTCGGCGGATTCGGTGGGCTCGGTGGCGGAGCAAAGATTGGTGGCTTGCCCCTCATTGGAGATATAGGTGGCTATGCCGGTGCTGCTGGTGGAGCCGGCCTCCATGTTGGTGGAACTGGTGGCGGTCTTGGAGGCATCGGTGGTGGTTTAGATAGCGGCGTAGGGGGAATTGTTCCCTAATTAATTCGAACTCGATTATTGGGTGTCGGGTTAAATTAATTTGCATGATGCATCATTTATATTTATGTCTTGCTTGTGTGTTGTCATCCAGTTAATAATTTGCATGTATTTTTGTTAATTAGGTTTTAAGGTTGCTTCAGTAAGATCAGAGTAGTCCAGTGATCGCTTTTAGTTGGTTTTTGTTGAACCGGTACTGTCATGAATTGATTTCGTAATTGTCTAATTTCATATATTTTCAATTAATGCAGCTTCTTTACTTCATTTGTATCTTTTCCTAACTCACTACTCGCTAGTTCTTTTTCTGTTCTTCTTCGTATGTGATTTGGTACATAAAATGGTATATAATTAATCATGTTTCCGAACAATAATTGACCAAATACTTTTGAGTGTGCCTGTGATTTACATAAATTCCGTATGTATTTGCCGAACGGGCCTTTGGCTATTTACATAAATTCCTCTTGACTATTTACATAAATTAAACCAGAAAAACAGGAGATGTCGTGTGTGTGTCAGTGTGTGTAGGGATGGGCTATGTTGAGTTGTGATCATGCTCGTATTCCAATTTGAAAATTAAAACAACCGATCCGAACCGCTCAACATTTTCTCCATATTGAAATGTGCTTGGAGACTAAATTTTACATTTTTTGAATTTTTTTTTTTTACTATTTATTAAGCCACTTTGAAAATCTCAGATCCGGGTAAACAGTAAAAAACAATAAAATTTTCTGGACCATTGGATTAGCAATTTTCAAAGTGGCTTAATAAATAGTAAACAAATTCAAAAAAATATAAAATTTGGTCTCCAAATACAATTCAATATGGAGAACATGTTGAGCTGTTCGGATCGGTTATTTGAATTTTCAAAATAAAAATATAAGCGTTAAGTAAAATTGATATCTTAGTTCGCAACTCACCATAGCCCATTCCTATATATATATGTGTGTATTTTTTTAGAAGTCAGCGTAACTAACATGTTTCATTGAAACAGAATAAATTATTTGGTACTAATTAAATCACTGTTACCTGTGTTTACATCAAATATAAGGTAACTACCACACTAGGAACCTAATTTGTATCTAAATTAGCTTCAAAAGAAATCAAACATCTTACTGCAAAAGACTATATTTCTAACAATATAAAGTTTACAGCCCAAAATTATCGGAATGGGAACAAGCCCAAGCCCAATTGGTGAATAGATTGATAGAAAATATAACCCTGTAACTCTTTTCAAACTTACAAAATATAATTAAGGTGGTATGGATTACGGCCTTACGGGTTATTTATGGCACGGGCTTAAAAAAAATTATTCAAGAAACCTGTTTTGTTATTTTAAATGTTTATAACAATAAAACTTTCATATTTAAAACCATCAACAAATGAGGGAACCAAATCTGTTGCTCTTCTTCCACAAAAAATAGGAATATGTTTTTCTTCAACCCAATTGTTCAAAATGTTTTTTAACAGTCCATGTTAGGAGATTAAATCCGCTGCTCTTCTTTCTTCAAAATGTGAATTGTTAAAAACATTTAAACCGTTGGGTCAAAAAACGCAGGCCTCTGCTTTTTTTTTAATAATAGCAGCAGATTCTGATTAAAAAACAGATTATCTCCTTTGACCTTGCACCAAAAGCTTGCTAACCCTGTAACTTTGACACCTAAAGATCTTATTCATATAATAAAATGTTTATATATAACTAGCGAACCACCAGAATTTTTACTCAGAAACTCAAAACACCTGTAACCAATTATGGGTAATGAAATATTGGAATGAAACAAGCCCAAGCCCATTTGGTGAAAATATTGATTAATTAACTCTTTTCAAACTTTCAAACTGAGTTTGTTTGTTTGTTCACTGTCTGTTTCAACAAAAAAAAAGGCAGCCATCAATTTTTGAGGATTAGGAGAGAGAGAGAAGGAAAGTGACAACTTTATGAAAAACGACATCCTGATGGTGTTATTTTCAATTAAAAAAAAATTAAAGAAACCGCATTTCAAATTGGGGGTCGTTATCTGTGTAGTGGATTTGTCGTCTAGGTAAATCCAGACAAAATATTATTTTCGGATTTCTGACGTAAATTTTATGAAACTATTTTATTTTCAAATTTACTTTTAGACCGCTAAATTTTTCTGTTCATATTGTTCGTTGATTTATTTTCGTTTTCTATAATGCTGAGTGTGTAATTTTGTTTGTTAGTGCAGGGATTTAACACTAAAAAATCTTGAAAGCAATCTTCTAGACAAATTTATCCTGCTTACGCAAGTCCTTACATTATCTAGCACTTTCGGAATAAATGGTTCATTGATTTTGGAAGCTTGATATTACAGTCCAAAACCGGAAACCCCTTTCAGTTTGTACCAGTGTGGAAATTTTCCAAATAAGATATATACTAGCAATACAACCTGAGAAAAATTTAGCATTTTCTTTAACACTATTGTCTGTCTATTCGTTTTTTTTTTTTTTCAAAATATTTGACAACAATATTCTTGCGTTCGAAAAACGGGCATAGTCAAAATCCATGCGGTATGAGTATGACAACAATATTTGACAAAATAAAAAGGTAAACTGTCCATTTCTGTTTTTTTTTTAAGCGTGTGTTTAGTAATTTTGAATAAATTCATGCATCCAGATTTCAAACAACTAAATAACATAAAATAAAGTCAAAGTATGAAAACAAAGAAACGAAATTTTTTTTTCATATATTTTAACTGTTATTTTTAATTATCAGATCGGAATGACTTCTGAATGCATGAATTCACGAAAAAGAACATGTATTTTTAAACATTTCAGAGAAAAAATATATTGTTATCAAATTTTTTAACAAGAAAAATTAATAGACAAAAATGATTAGTTATTTATTCTCAAGCGTAATATCTCTTGTTATATTACAATAATTAAACGATCGGATGGGCTTGTTCTAACAAAATATTAATAACTGAATCACAAAACATATATCGATTATTAAATTTCTTATGAAAGAAGCTTAACCCATTTTTAATTAAAGAAAAAAATAATTAAGAACATTGATCAGACAGACTATGGTGGGATTTCGAAAGCAATGACGTCACCAGAAATTAAAGGATAATTAGGTTGACCGGTCAATAGCCCAAAATTGAGACTTCAAATGCAACGACGTCAAGCCAATTTGGATCTTGTGGTGTATACAGTTGTATAGCGGGTGTTCGCAAAACTACACCACAGCTATTTCTGAAATGCCACACGGAGAGACATACGGAAAGCGTCACTGGAATTTAGATAAAAAAGATGGCGCCACGTAGGATTTTTTTAAATACATCAAATTTAAATATTTCAACTAACCATGATAGATTTGATTTTTATAAAAAAAAAAAGCTCCACTGATGCTGAAATTTTTACTTCTCAATAAGTATATAAAAATACCTCTACCAATTCATAGAATTAGTGAAACTGTTTTTCTTATAAACCAAATCTAATATATTTATTTTGTTAAAATATTTAAATATAATTCTATATATGAAAAAAATTGCCATGTAGACAGGAAGAATCTAGGGGTGGATCCAGGATTTTCCTCAGAGGGGCAAAAAAATATCGAATCGGGTTTAAATAACTAATCGGTTCAAATTCATTAACTAATTAAGTATTTAATAAAAATTAATACTTTAGTTTATACTTTTCAATGCTCTGACTTATAATTTTTTATATTTTAATATATAATTCTAATTATTAATCATAATTGAAGATAATTTACTTTAATTTTAACACCAAATTTAACCCGAACTACAAATTAAACATTCAACGAGAGACAAAAGAATTTTTAAAGAGAGACAAAATCGATCGAAACATTCCGATTTCCACTAAAACTCAAAATTCAGGGGGAGCGGGCGGCCCCTGGTAGAACGGTAGAACCCACCGGATTGAAAAATGAAAATGAGTCAATTTAGGCGTTGTTACAATAAAAGCAGGATGGTTTGACTCGTCATCTCAACCTTGGCAAATAAGCTAAGATTTATTGTGATTGGATCTCCTGTTGCCTCAACTGTTGTGAGATATTATACTGCATAATTGTCTCTCTCTCTCTCTTCCTCATAGCCAAAAAAAGGGGCGGCTAAACTTCTTTAATCTTTATAGTTTAAAAAAGTTATAAATTTCATATGTATGTTTTATTACTTTTAATAAAATTATGTAGTATGTCTCTCTTGTTAATGAGACATGTGTAACTAAAGCAACATAAAAAAAATGACTCGTTCTAAATTATGTTGAATAATATTTATTTCTTAAATTCATAGCTTTTGCTATAAAAATAATAATTTGCCTCTGCAGCTACATGATTGAGCAGTGCACGTGTAAAAAAAAATGCTTCACATCATTTGTATCCCCTTAAATACAGAGAATACACTTAGAATCTGTTCGGCAGACCATTGGGAATGGGTATAGATACAGGAATTGAACTGAAAAGTACTGTTTTCGTGAGAAAAAAAATTCAGTTCTCTCACAAGAACAGTGGGACGGCCGAACAGATCCATAAAAAAAATAGTTTGGATTTAATTCCCGTCCGGCCAAAAAAATTTGATGTCTATTTCTACAATAGAAGGTTATTTTGATACTTGTGCTAGAGTTAAAAGACCGTTTTGGATTTCTAATTGTAGTCTCAGATAACATGTGGAAAGACATATTTTTGCAACAGATAACGTATAAATGAACAATACTCTTGTGCACCAAAAGATCCAAAGAAGATTATATTTGAATTACAACTTGTCAACTAAAGCAGATAAAGGAGCAAAATGAAGCCATCAAGTCCCATGTTTAAAAGAGGTTTAACTAATGAAACTAGCACATTGTTTTGTTTGGAGATGCTGACAATTAATGAAGTTGAAGGATTTCCACATCATCTGTAGTATAATATGCCACACGAAGCGTTTGAAAAATATATATATTTATTGGACTTTAATTCTACCATTTCCACGGTCAACAGATATTATGGGAGCAATAACAAAAATTAAAAAATAAATATTATCTTCCAAAAGTTATTTCGGAGGAATTCCTCGGTGCAAAGCTGATGAATAAGCTTGACTTTTATATATTCAATTTTGTTAGTTTTGATTTAAATTATAAATTCAAATTTTTAGTTTATAAATTGAATTGCACCCCAGATACGCATGACTAGATTTAAAATATTAGGGAAGTTAATAAAATCAGGATTAGAGAAACTTTTATTTATTTATTTATTTGAACAAGTCTAAAACATGAAGCTATAAAATGAAGAAATTAAATCTGCTGCAATTTTCGAAGAGATCGCAGTAACCTGCTTTTTCATATCCAACATTTAATTATTTTTGAGATCCGTACATAAAATTCAGTTTCCTTCGAAATTTGTGAATTCCAAAAAAATAAAATTTAGATATGGAAAAGCAGAATTCTGCGATCCGAAAGAATCACAGCAGATTTGTTTCCATGAAATGGAATCAGCCCTCATGTTGTCGGGTTCGGGTTAGCACGTTAAGATCCGGAACCAGTAGAGCCAAATCAAATGTGAACTGTATTGTTCATTTATTCTAGTTTTCTGTGCAATACCTGAAACATTTTATTGTAGTTGTCAATATAAAATATTATCCACATTTAGGTACCAAACATTTTTTGTTTGAATGTATCCACAAAATAATACCGAACGATAGGTTAGGTAATTAGCACCCATCTTTTTTAATTTCTTTGTTAAGAATCCAAAACTGTCCCTACAAATCAAATTGCATGCAAAAAAAGTTGGATCAAACTCTGAAATCAACCTCACAATACCCATATATCCTACACTTTGAAAATTCTATCTTTTTCACACTGCCGACAGATATTATAATTTCGCCGAGTTGGTGAAAAATGTGTAGGCAAAATTTGAATGCTAATTCGGAGCATTCTAACTTTAACAGAAAAATTATAGTGGTCACACAAATGTATTTTTTTAGCTGGTTGCACTCAATCGAATGCTCTCGTCTCCCAATCAAGATATCTTTTTTTTTTATTTTTGCATGTGCTTACTATACTGTAATAATGGTCCTGACTCCTGTGCTTCATGGAGGAGACAAGGTAAAAGTAAGGAGATTGCTGTTAAAAAAAATCATATTTTAGGAAAATAGATTGTATTGTGATTATTTTTTGTAAAAAATATATAGATTTACGAAATTCAAGAAGATTTTTTTTAAGGGTTTCCATCCGGCATCTATAATTTTGCAACGATCCTTTTTTGACGGATAGTTTTGTTGTTAGTGTATATTTGATATTTAAAAAAATATTTAAATCATTTTAAAATTTAATTGGTCATGCACCATAAATCCGTTAAAACCCTCGCATTAAAAAAATTAACTTGTTTGACGGAAAATCAAATGTCTTTTAAATTGACTCAAATTTAATACACATTATTTGAGAAATGATATGTATATATAAATTGAATGCATGCTATAATATATATTTTTTAAAATAAAAATTGCTGATTACCTACCGAATAATATTACTCTGCTATTATACACCGGGGCAATTTATTCCGGGAAAAATGCACATAAGAGTAACTAAAATGTTCTTAAGCTCACAAGTCACAGCACCCTTACGGGAGCTTAGCTTTTAAACATGTCATATTGATTGATGACGAATTCAAACTATTAAAACCGATCTAGTTCACCAGTTATATGTTAATATGAAAAAAAAATTAAAATTTTAAAATTTTGTATAAATTAGGATATATTTAAGTGGTAATTTTTTTTATAAATTAATTTTAGTGCATTCACTTCTCATTATTTTTTTTTTAAATTTTGACTTTATACTTAAATTAATTCAAATTTTATAATTTTTTTTATGTAAATACATCATAAGTGAAACATATTTGGACTAGGACTTTAGGAGGTTCTAAAGATATTTTTTTTTTAAATAGAACTCATAAAAAAATTAATCAAAGGAGACTCGTGCCTACGGAAGCTTCAAAAATAGCCTCCACCAGTTTTCCAAACTGGTATAGGATGAAAGGGCATAGCTACATCAGTTCCCCAAACCGGTGGAGGCATTTTCCCATCCAGATGACTTGTTTTCTCACCAGACTGTGACATGGCCACAGAAGATCCGCAGACAAGGCCCCACTGGTTTGGAGAACCGGTGTAGCTATGTCCTTTCAACCTACACCAGTTTGGGTAACTGATAGAGACTATTTTTGAAGCTTCCGTAGGCACGAGTCTCCTTTTGGTTAATTTTATTTTTATGAGTTCCATTTAAAAAAAAAAATCTGTTTAGGTTTTAGGGTTTAGGGTTTAGGGTTTATTGCCTCCACCGGTTTGAGGAACTAGTGTAGCTATGCCCTTTCAACTTATACCAGTTTGGAAAACCGGTGGAGACTATTTTTAAAGCTTTTGTAAGCACAAGTCTCCTTTGATTAATTTTATTTTTATGAGTTCCATTTAAAAAAAAAAAATCGGTTCTAAACACCCTATTTTACTCCACACACAAATATTTTTACCTTCCACATGTTGTGTCATTCAAAAGATATTTGGACTTAGGAGCTACCTTTCCCAGCCCGTAATAGAGTTATAGTACCCTACAGCATTCCATTTCCATCTCCAGACTCCAGTGTAGATTGTAGAGTGCCTTTTTGCGTGAAAAAAAGTTGGGTATTCAATAATTCAAATTGTTCATTGCAAATGCCAAATTTATGAAATTCATGATTCAAGAAAGATTTTAAGTTGTTCTGGGTGCGAGATGAAAAGTGCCAGTAGCATTGTAACATTGTTCGGCCACTTCGAAACAAATGCTCTGACAGGCTTTTTCAGAACGAGCTATAATTAACGATTCTGTAGAGTGGTCATAGTACCAAATTGCACGGATCATTTAATACCTTTCTGATGGCGTTTCTGTTCTTTAATGCCACATTTTTCATGAAGAACCCTTACTTTTCATAATTAACTGTTTGGTCCATGTAAATAGGAGATCCTACCATCATCTAGTTCATTAATTACTTATCAGCTTTTGTTTGCAATTAGGCTGCTTTATTTATGATTTAATCATATATAAGAGGATCATAATATAAATAGCATTAGAAAATACTTTTTATTTTTATTTTTTCTTAATGATAAATATCATCTCTATCAAATTATACAAATAGGTTTTGATTTATAAGAGACCAGGCGTCTTTTGTTTATTATAAGCATTGTTTTAGTAAACAAGTTATAAGATTCAAAGCAATGAAAGCATTTAAATGGAAGAGCTATTGCAGTTTATATCTTTACAAGACCAAATGAGAGTTTCGATGCCACTAAAATTCAAAATGACTCATATTGATTTTTAAGGCGTTCATTTTTTTGCAGCCATTAATTAAATAATTATCGGCTTTTGTTTGCTATTAAAGACTGCTTTATTTATGATTCAATCATAAGAGGAGCACGAATTATATATGTTAAAAAACTAGGAGCATCAGAAAAAAAAAAATTACTGATAAATATCATCTTTAATCGAATTATACGGATAGGATTTGATGTCGTATTTGCATTCTTTTAATAAACAAGTTGATAAATACGAAGAAAAATGATTGAGCCTAGCTAATTTCTCTATTGTATATCGTAGTTTGTATAACTAACCTTGAATTATAAATATGAATCATCAATGCAACAATTATGTTTTGTGTTAAGTCTGTTGGTCCCACTAATTAGTGTTTTATAGGCTTAGCTGGACCAAGGGGAGGGGGGTGCATGCCCCTATATAAAGGTTAAAAATAAGATTATTAGTTTATGATTAAATTAAGAACATGACTAGAATCATAAATTGCTTGCCTTTAAAAAACCTTTATGGTGAATATTGCAGACATTATGACATATTTAAAGAGGATGCAAATGCGCCGAGTAAATAATTGTACTGATTGTAGGTTTAATGTACCATTGCACCCTATATGGCTATATATGCTATTTTAAATTTATTTAAAGAAAATTAAAATCCTGCTAGCACTCTTATAATTAATAACTATCAAAGAGACATTTATAAGAAAAAACGGGGATAATACTTTTCATGTGCGAGATCATATATTTAAAATCTGAAAATTTGATAATAAACAACATATCCAACTCTACTGCTTTTATTTAATAAAATCAGAATCCTGCTTTTATCATCTCAACCATTCAAAAATTTTCATTCACGTATCTCGATAAATAAACTTTTATATACACAAATCTCAACGAATTTGAATAGTTGAGATGGTAAGCAGGATCCTGCTTTTGTTAAATAAAAACAGCAGAGTCGGGTTCATAAACAACAGGGTATCCTGTCCTGACCCTACCTCTTTTAATAAACAGTGGAAAAAAATATTGATAATAAATTAGACCTTTTATGTATTATGGGGTTATTTCAGAACAATGTCATTGCATTTACGAGGTGATGAGGAGGAGATTTCCGAGAGGAGAGGAAAGCTTAGATGCAATCATGTGACAAAAGCAAGTCCTTGATATCCTCTGTAAAGCTGTTTGGTCCCTTCATCACTGTTAGAATATTTCCATTGCCACCCCTCAGCTAATGATATAACATTTCACAAAAAAAAAGTTTAAAAGGATAAAGAAAAAAAAAAGGATAAAGTTTCCAAAACAAAGAAGCATGGCAGTAAGATTTGCTTTTGTTAGTGCTTAAATTTCATGGAAAAAGCACCTTTTATGCCATAATTCTTCTCAGCTCCTTTTTGGAAGTTTTGCAAACTTTAGTTGATAAATATACTCTTTTGAGAAATATATAGAAAAGTGCTTTATTCCATGGAAGCTTTTGTACCAACAAATATTTAGAAAGTTTTATAAAAAAATACTCTGCAACCCGTTTGACAAATAAAGAGTAAAATAAGCTTTTACTTTACTTTAGTTTTGTCATTCTATAATAGCCTTAATTAAATAAAGTCAGACGGTTAAAATTTATTTTATTTCACCATATTTACTTCATCTCAAGAGATACATTATTAAAAAAAGCTTAAAATTATGAGGGTGCTAAAGTATTTTTGACTTGACTGTAAATCCATCGTGTGAAAGTAGATCCTCACTTAACAATTGTAAAAGATGTGTACATGTAACTATTTTTTTTTATCAACTGTTTGCAAGAAAATGTGAAATTCGGCATTTACAATAATAAAAGCACAGGAACATAATTAGAAAATTTAAATTGGAGAGACTAAAACATAAACTCCAATATATGGCACTTGAAATATGAACTCAAATTTTCAAAAACAACAAAATGAAATTCTACCTACAAATTAATTAGAAGCACACATGCAAAATTATATGAGAGCTGGAATATATGAAATTTAAAAAATAAATTCAAATAAATTTCAATATACGTTACTAAAAATTAAAAAGTAGGATATCTAAGTACAGTCTGACTAAACTGTAAAACGAAAATAGATCCTGACTCAGCCACTGTAAAGTAAAACGTGTATGTGTAACTATATATATTTTTTATTCATCATATTGAATTATAAATTAATTTAAAGGGAGGATGACGACGGGAACTCTCCAAATATAGAAACATGAAAAGAAGTGAGAGTGAGTGCGTGAGTGTGTGAGTGTGTGCATGCTTTAAACAAAAACACGAATGGCGAATATGTTGGGTCATGAGTCAGAATCAGACTTCTCTCTGAATACAAACGAATAAGTCATTCTCTCTAGTCTCTGCCAACAAAACATGGCAGAAATTTCAAATAAACAAATAAACAAATTGACAAGCAACAGAACAATTTGTACCACAAAACAAGGAATAGTTCCTACCTTGACATCTCTCCTACCTCCGATTTGGACTCGGAATCTATGGAATTTTGAATTGTACAACTAACTTGCAGTAATATTAATAATAATAATAATAATTTAATAAGAATAACGCTAGTGTGCTACCTTTAGCACAGTGACATGTTGTACCACCTCTTCAAAAAAATTTATTGGATGTGTTTCAATGGCTAATCCAAACCGTTGAAACCAATTTACTACATAAGTGATGTATTTACATACCAAAATTATAATGTTTTGAATTTATTTGGCATAAAGTCAAGCGGTCAAAAAATAAGAACTATAAGTTAATTTTAATACATTCATTTTTCATTATTTTTTTACCACTTGACTTTATACTAAATGAATGTAAAAATTTATAAATTTTATATGTAAATACATCACTCGTGAAGTAAATCGGTTTTAACGGTTTGGATTTGTTATTTGAAGTCTACTCAATAGATTTTTGAAGAGGTAGGATGTCATGTCACTATGCTACAGGTAGCACGCCAGCCTTATTCATTTAAATGATTATATTAATAAAAGAGATTATTATTTTATCTTTATCTTCAACCATAAATAATTGAACTTAACATGTATGAATTTATTCATGTGAAACATAAACAATTTCAATTTTAACACAGAGTATAAATACATCCAAGGTACAAATAAAATTTCAAATAAGATGATGCACTCACTCATAAGGACAATACATTGTATATATTAAATATGAAATTCTGTAACCACAAATGTAGACGGAATTAGAATTCATTGCCAAACACTCATCTTGACAAAACTTTCTCCAATCGTATAAAAAAATTAAAAGATGAAAAATATTATAGACAAGTTTTTCTTAAAAATTTGCCATGATATTTTTTTTCATGCATTTTAAATATCACTTGACGTTTCATCAATGTCAATAAATACGGATCGTTGCAAAATTTATTATCATTGTTCAATGGTAAAACTTGTATAAAATGTTATCATTTTTTCATGTATGTGATATGTAGAAAGTATATATTACAAATTACATGACGAATTTAAAATACTTATATTTTTACAATTATCCTATTGTCAAACTAATTTGTTGTTAATAAGATAAACCCAAGTAGAAATATCTTATCCATGTAGAGAACAAAATTTATTGATGTCAAGTTCAGGAGTAGGACATCAGACTGATCTCTCAATTTGCATAAATGATGGAAAATTCAAATGGAGCAGCGGGATCAGTTTTTTTTTTTTTTTATTAAAATCAATATCGAATTTTTTTTAGCAGAATTGATTCCAAGCTCACCTAAAAAAAAATAGTAAATTATACAAAATGGTCCTTAAAATATCAGGTGTTTTTCATTTTGGTCATTAAAATTAAAAAAACAACTTTTTGATATGTAAAATGATAAAATTTGTTTGTAAAATATTCATACTCAGATGTTAAAATTTGTATTTAATTTTGGTCCTCAAAGCATTACTCGGTTTCCATTTAGATCCATAAAATTTCAAAGGTATAATTTTATTCATCCTTACAATTTTTTACACATAACAATTTAGTCATTCATTATAATCGGCACCAAAAAAAAAAAATGAAGAATCACGTTCGCATGATCGCATCTATGTGATGCCGATATAAATTTTGATATTTATGATTAAATCCATGAAAAAATTATTTAATTTTATTTATGACACGGACCATTAATGCTAGTATTATTTAGTTGATATTTAGTATTGTAAATAATTGCAATATCTTTTATATTGTTTGTATTGTGGGATGACTGCATCCACACTAATGTTGACACCAGCATTGTAAAAAACGGCCGTTTAAACTGATTAATCGACTGATTAGTTGTTGGCCGCAATCAAACCGTCAATGATTTTTCCGATTAATAGACTGATTATTTCCGATTATTCCCGATTAATCGTTCGACGGTATATTGTCTATCCTTCGAGCACATACCGTTATTTACAACACTATTTAAACTAAAAGATGACGCCACAATAGATGAAAATATTATTTGTTTCCAATGATTCTTAAATGTAGGACTAATTTGGTACAAATAAAAACTTCAAGGATTGAAATGACACTTTTGAAATCCTGAGTTAAATTGTAAGTGAATGATACTTTAAGGACAAAAATGATAATTTTAGAAATTGAAGGACCAAATAGTAAACGAGTGGTTATTCAGAGACCATTTATGTAACTTGCTCAATAGAAACATAATTTGAGAGACAATCCTTAGAGCGGGTATATAAGTAGGAACATTTTTTTTGCTTACAATATGAAATAATTTCTTGCATTATTTCCAATGACATCACTATTTAAGTCACTGCCTAGTTTATCAAAAAAAAAAAAAGAAAAAGACATCACTATCTAAACATCTAAATTATTCATGCATTTTTTTAATACATAATTGCTTATTGTGCTGATACACACCAATTTACGTGCCAATACATACTTATCGATGCAAATTTGTTTATTGAAGTTAATATATAACTATTGACAGTTATTATCTGATTTTGATCATGTGAAAATGGGTTTAACAGAAAAACAATTGTTTTTGATATTTCAAACTCTTTCCTTAAAGTCTCTTAAAATACATACTTGATTGTTGCTCAATTCACGCTTGAATATTATGTCAATTAACAATTAACTATTGCGTCAATGCACACTTATTCAGATTTAAAAAAGAATAATAAAAAGCCAATTGAAAAGGTGTTTAACTGAAAAAAAAAATTTGAAGGACTAAATATAATATTTCATACCTACAAGTTAATATTTTAATTTTGCCAGGCATACATTTGATTGACAAAACTCGTGCAAAGATATTGAATTTTATATATTTCAAAGTTCAAACAGCGAAATGTCCAACAATGATGATGATGTTCTGTTAGGGTACGTTTGGATGCACTCTAAAATAGCTAGAATAGCTACTGTTTAGAATAGTAAATAAGAATAGCTACTGTTTAAGAACAGTGCTATTCAGAACAGTGAAAAAGTTGTTTGGATTGCATATTTGGAATAGAGTTTGGAGAGAATAGCTACTGTTTAATAATTTATGTGTAAGATTAAATATAATACAATATAATATTAATTCAAATATTAAATGTAATATAATATTATTTTCAATATTATATTAGTATTAAATAAAATATTATATTAAATATAATATAATATTAGTTTAAATATTAAATGTAATATAATATTATTTTAAATATTAGATTAAATATAATATAATATAATATTAAATATAATATAATATTAGTTTAAATATTAAATGTAATATAATATTAGTTTAAATATTAAATGAAATATAATATTATTTTAAATATTAAATATAATATAATATTAGTTTAAATATTAAATGTAATATAATATTATTTTAAATATTAAATGTAACATAATATTAGTTTAAATATCAATGTAATATAATATTAATTTAAAAATAAAATTAGTATTAAATAAAATATTAGATTAAATATAATATAATATTAGTTTAAATATTAAATGTAATATAATATTATTTTAAATATTAAATGTAATATAATATTAGTTTAAATATTAATGTATATAATATAATATTAATTTAAAAATTATATCAGTATTAAATAAAATATTATATTAAATGTAATATAATATTATTTTAAATATTAGATTAGTATTGAATAAAATATTAGTTTAAATATATTACAATGTAATATTAATTTAATTATTAAATGTAATATAATATTATTTTAAATATTATATTAGTATTAAATAAAATATCAGATGGAATATAATATAATATAATATTAATTTAAATATTAAAATATAGTATAATATTATTTTAAATATTATAATAGTATTAAATAAAATATTAGATTAAATATAATACAATATAATATTAATTTAGATATTAAATATAATATAATATTAGTTTAAATATTGGATTAGTATTAATATTGAAATCAACAAATGCTATTCTATGTTTTTGTAAGAATAGCGAATAGCACTGCTATTCTAAAAACAGTAGCTATTCCGAATAGCTCTAAATGTCGTTTGGATGCACGTTGTTCCGAATAGCAATACTATTCCGAAAACAGTAGCTATTCTTGTGCATCCAAACATACCCTTATAGTGCTAGTAAAGAATGTTTTTTTTTTTTTTATGTAATTGGAGAAAAAACGCATGTTTCCAACACGTCTATCGGTCAACATTATTAAAAATTTAAATTTTAGAGGTGAATATTTATTGTAGTATTTCTCGTGGTAGTCACTATTTGAGTTAAGAGTGAACAAAAAGTTTTCAGTTACTGATTATCGGATCAGTGAGCAAATTTAACTTTATATACTTGAATCATTTTAATCAATCGTACCAAATTCTAAATTAGATTTAAAAAGAAATGAAGAAAAATATTAGCACTCAATAATTTTCGTCAATTATCAGTCACAATTTGCAATTTAATTCATTCGATTGGATTGAAGTATTGAATTTTCAGATGACAGAGGTAGACAATTTAATTTTCAGGAGTAGACATGCCAACATATTTATACCACTTCATGCTCGATTTTAAAATTTTAGGAGTAAGCAATTGCCTATCTCTGTAATATGGTGGCTCCGCCACTGTTCATGACACAACTCAGAGAGAGAAGGTATGACAAACAAGCATTAGACGACATTGTATTAAATTTGACTTTAAATTTTAGTTTTTTTTTTAATAAAAGAACGGTTCATACTTTCTTTTATTATAAATATCATTTACTGAATTTCAAATCGACAATCTTCCGTTCAAAAATTATTATTATAACCAATCACGTTAGACGAAGTTTTTAAATCTTGTCGTCCATTCACATAACATACTTCATAATTCGACATTACTTGAAGCTTTATATATACACAATCGATTGCCAATTCAGAGTGCAATATCATATCAATCAAGTGAAAATACATAAAATTAAATTTTACCCGCTCAAAGAAAAATTATTAATTGCTTCAATTATTTTAGAGTCTCTTTATTACATAATGATTTAAGCGTGCTTATTGAATTAACACAACTTACATACTTTAATTTGTTATATAGTAACATTTTAATACTTGATTAGACAAAAATATATTAAACCCTAGTAATTTTTCTTTGCTTAACTGATATTCTTAATTATAATTTAATACGAGTCCGGCTAATGTCATAACGTTATAATTTCAGTCTAAGTTATAACGAGTCAGTTTTCGCGATTTCAAAGTCCGAACAGTCGATCTGAACCGCTCAACATAATCTCCATATTAAAATGTGCTTGGAGATCAAATTTTATAATTTTTGGAATTTTTTTAGATAGGTACAAAATCACTGTTTTGGATGGTCCAAAATTATCTGAAAACAATGATTTTGTACCTATCTAAAAAAATAGTATAAAAATTCCAAATATTATAAAATTTGGTTTCCAAGCACATTTTAATATGGAGATCATGTTGGGCGGTTCGGATCCACTGTTCGGATTTTGAAATCGCGAAAACTGACTCGTTATAATTTATGCTAAAATTATAACGTTATGACATTAGCCGGACTCATTTAATACATCGTATATGGTTTACCGAATTATAATTTAAACGGTTTTTTCATAAGAATCCAAGTTGAGAAACGGCGAATAAGATCAAGTTGTTGATACTGCCATATTGGTAGGTATTCTTTAAACAACTACTTAATTTTATGATATTTTTTATTAGATCAACAACCTTAAATTATTACTATTATTTCCGACATACCTTCTCTACTCGTTGGCGAATTAATGATCCTTCTAAGTTCCTTACGTAGGATAAGGTTACCCAAATTAAAGGATTACGGCGTTTGCCTAAACAACACGGCTATAAGCCATTTGTAATGTATATCCAAACTCCCCATTTAAAAATATATAATTGCGTAAAGATTAAAGAACTCCTCCTCCCATAGAAAGCTGACGTTGCAGAAGAAAAATCTGGCTAACCCTAAATATTTAAATAATTATATCGAGATTGAAAAGAGTTTGACAAAGCGCGACGATGAGTAGATCCGGCCATCGTCAAAGTGCGGTGACGGTTGAAGAAGCGAATCCGGTCTCGAAGCGAGATGACGATTAATTACGGTGATCAACATCTCGATTGGAGTGCAACGGTGAGTATCCGTTTGCTGTCAGAGCACAGTGGCAGTCGAAGAAGCGGATCTGGTTATAGAGCGAGATGGTGGTTAGATATTAGATTAGTTTAGAATATTTTATGAGCGTAAAAAAATAGATTTAAGAATTACGATCATTTGATCCGTTCTAAATATAATTTTTATCAATGTAATTATTAGTTGGCATTTAAAGTCGCTAATTTAAAAAAAGAAAAGAAAAGAGTGTGACAAAAATGGCGGTCGGAGACCAACTTACATTCAATGTCTCTTATAGGGGTCAATAGTACACAATCCGGAACAACTGAAATCATTTTCATACATTCTTATAAAATTAATCTTATTCTTTAATTATTAGCATTATCCGAATCCCCTACATTTATCTGTTATTAAGATAACATATACGGAACAAATATTAGATACTTATGGAATAAATTGATAAGTTTTATATTCTAACTTAAAAATATAATAAACAAATAAATAAACATACCAAACAGATCAAATACGTAACATCATTAAATATTAAAATGATAATTTAATCTCATTATTTTGAAAATAAAACAATATAAAACATTGTATAAATAAATTTATCATTAATTACTAATTAAAAAATCATATAAATTTAATTTGTTATAAATTACAGAGTAAACAATTATATAAAATATTGTATAAATTCATCTCATCATCACAAATTAAATATGTTTTACACATATTTTTTTAAAACATGCTGTTGACACTTGTCAGCAACTATCTTAAAATTATTGAACCGAAACGAAGATTCTTGTATTTTAATATATTAAAAAAAATTATTACCACTTGCGCTCATGTTAACAACTGCTAACTTTTTCCTTGAACTTATTATTCAAGATGAGCACACTTAAATAACTTTGATGTTTCATAATTTCTTCGATGACCCAAGAAAAGCACTCTTAACTAAACCAATAATAACATGTTTGGCCTCCATTTAAGAATGGACATGAACATAAAAACTGAACTGACTTTTTTTTTTCGTGAACAATACATCAACCGAACAGATCCTAGAATACTTAATGTTTTTAAAAGAGTTACTCCGATAGTTTGTTGCGAACATGTATCTCAAAATTTTTTATATTCAATCTATACACCCGTTCCTCAACTTATATGCCTTCTATTTATAAATTTCTATTCTAATTCATTACATTTTGTATAACCAAACAGATTTTTGGAATATATTTAAGACATTGAACCTGAATATTTTATCTTGTACATCCATAATATAACAACTTACAAGGTTCTATTGGAAAATGCTCCACTAGGTTAACCTACCCCAGGAAACCCATTAAATTTTCCATACTACCTAGGGACCTGCCCTATTAATAAATGACATCAATCGACGGTAACCGTCATACCGACTCACACAGCATTTTCAATGCTTGTATGGTGATGACGAGAGCGTATCCTCTGCTGGGTCGAATCATACGCTACAGAATTTTCGAGATATGGGCTAGCACGAATCTCAACCAACCATCAACGACTCTCCTGGTAAACTAGAAAGCATATCACCGAACTCTCTAGAAACTACTTGAAACAAAATTTATATAGAACTAAATTGATAACCTAACGATATTAATAAAGAAATACAATCTCAGCTCGTCATAGGCACCTTCCATCCATGCCAACCTAAAAAGTCCAAAAATGCAACAAGAAAAATAGAAAAACTAACCAACAAAGGCATCAAAACAAAATCGGTACCAACCCACTATCGTCCCACCACCACCTGCCACCAATTTTTTTCCCTATAGTTATTTACACATTTGCCATCCCACAACACTCACATGACAGAACAGGCATTAGGGTTTTCGTCACTGAACATTTGCGGTGCATGCATCATATCCGACCGGTACACTGGTGGCGGATACGCAGGTGGGTACGAAGGCGGGAAGTAGTCGTACTGGTTTGCATCCATCGGACCCGGCATGTGCCCGGTTGGAGCCATTGGCATATAACCACCCATTGGACCACCCATATGGCCCATTGGCATCGGCATGGGGCCCATCGGTCCCATGTGTCCTGGCGGGCCCATCGGTCCCCCCATGGGGCCCATAAACATCGGCGGATATGGCATTACCGGCGCTTGGCTGGCCTTCTGATCGTTAGATTTCTCTGTTTTCTCTTTTCCTTCTTTCGAGTCGTCTTTCTTCTCTTTCTTATCCTTTTTCTCTTCGCCGCCACCGCCACCGGCTTTGTCTTTACCGGCCACAACCTCTACAGTCCTTTTGAGCTTCTCTTTTAACACCGCAGGAAGAGATTTTGCATCCATGGTGCCCTTCACTGTGACCAGATCCTTTGCCGAGTCAAATGCCACGTCCTTCACACCTGTAATAACAAATAATGTTGTTAACACATTGATTGAAATTTAGAAAAAACTTGAAGGGCTCGTTGGTAATCATCAACAATATTAAATTTACCTAATATTTACCTTTGATTTTGAGAATGTGGCGGCGGATCCTGTCAACGCAACCCTCACAATGCAGACGAATTTTGAGCACAACAGTTGATTCTGGCATCTGTAGCATTAAATTTAATCAGTAATTAATTTATATTACAAGAATTTTACAGGTATATTCTTTCATAATTACAACGTAAGAGGGTTGCTAAATAGAAAAAAATAAGCACATATGGTAAAAGCATGCGTGTGCAAAAGAAAGAAGGCAAAATTTGTAGGGTCATCAAGTAAAGCATCACTTTACAGATGAGACGCATAAATGCGGGTTAAAGGAATGTTAGTGCAAAATAACAACAAAATAGTTTGTCCGGACTCAATTGTCAAGTCTCCCTCCCACAGTGCTTTTATTAAATTCAATTGCATTCAGACTTCAAAAATATGGTGGGAAATTGTGACAACAATCTCTAAAGTACCCAGAAAGGTACAAGTTTACAGCTTAGTATGATGTTAGCAAAACTTGCGAGAGGGGTTACGGAAATTACCTCCTTTGGTTTCTCCTTCTCTCCCTTGTCTTTCTCTTTCTTTTCTTTCTCCCCCTTATCTTTTCCCTTCACATCCTTGGATTTTCCATCTTTGCCCCCGTCCTTTCCCTTCTCTTTGTCTTTGTCTTTGTCTTTCTCCTTTCCTTTCTCTTTCTCTTTGTCTTTATCTTTCCCTTTCTCTTTCTTAGGCCCAGCAGGAGAAATTAACTCAACCTTCTTCTTTATCTTCGCCTCCAATTTCTCTTTAATTTCCCATGGATCCGCGTTACCAGTCACCGATATCTTGTTTGTGCTACGATCAGTGGAAACCTTCTCGACTCCTGCTTGTTTGAATTTTAATTCAGGAATTAGTATTTTGCAATACCAGACTAAATCAATACAAAAAACCAATATAACGGTGATAAATGACATAATAAACCCCACAATTTGAGTATTTACAGTGTCTGAAACCAGGAATGTGTCCAGATATATTTATTTTTGATGTAGGTGCACCAAAATATATATATACCAACATCTTGAAGATATGCAAGTATCTGGGAAAAGGAAACAGGAACACATACTTTTTTTTTGCATTTACACCCTTGAAAAAAAATACTTTGCATTAACAAAAGCATTCACCTTTTGCAACCCTATCCCTTTTCAATTTTCAGTACTTGTTTACTCGATAAAAATTTAAGAACGTAATGACGTAAACTCTAAAACATATCAAAATCGCTTCTCCTATTACTCGATTTGGTACTAAATAAATATTTCCGTGCTTTAAACAAAGCTAATAGGGATTATAGATTTCAAAAAGTACCTAACAAGCAAGAAAAAAAACTACGAGAAAGTCAAGGTAGGAGGAGAAACAGAGCTTTCCGAAGTCTACAAGTTATCTCATATTTAATAAACGAAAGATCGCCTTAATTCGTTTCGATTATCGAGAGAGATTTAAATTTTTAAATGAACATGCATAGACTCGATTGTACCTTCCAAGCTCTTAATGGCCCTCTTGACCTTCATAGCACAACCCTCGCAATGCAAGTCAGTCTTGAGCACGATGGGGGCAGAACCGTCTTTTCCATCATCCTTCTTTTTCTCCGCCTGATCTCCCTTCTTCACCTTCTCTTCTCCCATTGAGGCGCCGCCAAGTTTTCTCTTCGCTCTCTCTCTCTCTATTTGTTTGACGAGCCTAAGTCGGTTTTTCCCTCTAATTCTCTTATTTGGTTTGAACAAGGGAAGAGGCAGATAGGAAGGAACTGGGTATAAATAGAGAGAAGGTAGTTACCTACCAAGTATCGGATCGGATATTAGAATTGAAATCCGGATCAATATTGTGATTTAAAGCGGATCCGTATGTGGGGTTTTCTTATTTTACGGTTGGCATCCCCAACTTATCCCCAAGTTAAGCGGGAGTGACCTGTCATATTCATTGTTTTGTTATAAAGGAATCTAGCACTATAACTCTCTCATTTATTGCACACTTTATTTTTTATAAATAAAAGCATAGATTGTGCTTTTAAATGCTGGAATCACAACGAAATGACTGCTTCTAAATAGTAGCAATTTTTTTTTGTCAAAATGTTTAAAAAGTAACTTTGTATATAAAGAGAGTTGATATTTTAAAATACGATTTATACCAACATTAGTTTTAACGTTTTGAATTTTGCACTAGTATCCTTATTCTTCAAGTATCCCCACATCGAAGCATTTCAAAAATAAATTAAATATTTTTTCTGTTGAAAAATAAGTTCGCATTTATGCTAAAAAGCAAGTAATTCATTATGGTTTAGAGGAGCATGCATGCGAGTGAATTTTAAAATGAGCTAAAACTATTGAGATAGTTGTTCATAACTATTATAACATGTTATAATTTCGATAGAAATATATGACAATTATCAACAATTGTGTCTAATTAAAATAGTGAATGTATATTTTTTTAGAAAAATATTTAATCAAGTGTTTTTTTTATTGAAACTTTTATGATTGAGCATTTTAGTGTGGTAAGAAAACAGTAAGGGGATGCTTATGGGGACGCAAGGGGGTATTTTTAGGAAAAAAATTAAGATTTGGAAGTTTTCACAACTTATCATTATTACCATAGAAATATTTAGAAAAGTTTTAATTAACTATTGAACAACGATGAAGAGGAATATGTTCACATAAATGATCCAATTTTTTTTGCTGATTGTTTGACCAAAAAAATTCATTTTCAATTTAGCATTTTTTTTTCATTATTTAGTAAAATGCGAAACAATGATACTATACAATGATTTTAGGAACTATATTTTTTTCAATATATGTGCATCCTTCTAACATCAAATAACAAAAGTTTTCATCGCATGCTGTTTGAAATATCTATCACCGATTGAAGATATTAATATTTTCAAGAAAAATGGAGTATGTCATTCTACCACACGTTAATATGGAAAGCAAATTAGTTTTTCTAATTTAAACAGTAGTTTGAATTTAAAAATGCAAAATTACAGCCGGCACTGAGTCAGGTGCCCACGTGGTCCTAAAATTAGCACCATTGTCATGCCGTACCTATATATAGTCCTGTTATCATTTGTACTTGTTAAATTTATGAGTAAATTATAAATTTTATTGAATTTACAAATTAACTCCTGATTCATTGATTCATTCTATATGAATTAGCAACTAATAAGTAATTAAGAATTTATTCCACAAGTAAAACTAGGTTGCTCTTAAGCTCTCCAAGCTTTTTGTGAGATTAACTCCAAAATTTATTTTGTGACTGAATCTAAGTTTTTATCGGTCCATAACTTTGATTCTGTCCTTATTTTTTTTTTGAAGGAAAAAAATAATCGATAATTTGATAAATATTTTGTAAACATTAAGGGTGAATTTGAATTAAAGTTGGAGTTATTGAGAATAGTGAGCTAACTCAAATTTGAGATAGTGAACTAACTTTTAAAAAACAAACAAAGAATAATCTGTTTTTACTAAACCAAACACATTCAAATATAGAATAATAGTAGTTAAAAATAATCGCCAATTCGAATTAGCACTATTTTTTATAACATTCAAATGTAACTTAAAAGAAGTTCACTATATGACTTATATACCGTACTAAATATATTGCTTCAAAACAGTGCGTTCATAAATTCATTTTGTCACGGTTCTTTTTTTTTTTTTTTTTTGTTGGGTTGAAATGGGGTGTGCTTGGAATTTCACCGCGGAAGAGGGGGTGTCCGATGTCCATCGGACCAGAGTCTGTTCGATGGGTGGTTTCTATCGTCCAATTCACTTCAAAATCTGTGCGTATCACTTTAATATCAGTGCGCACAGATCTTGAAGTAGATCGGACGGTAGAAACCGCCCATCAAACACTATTCTGGTCCGATGGGAAACGGACACCCCCTCTCCTTTCATCGCAGCAGGAGACGAGGAATTAATGGCCATTTATCATTTCTCACCATCCTCGTCGTCATCATCATCAACATGATCATTGCAGGAGCATTCAAATATCATCAGAAAATGTACTGTGGCACGTGGGCAATGGGGCCCACACATCCTGGACGTGGGGCTGCCGCCAGTTTTGAACCCTGGACAAAAGGCGGGTGCCACGTGTCTTAAATCTGGAATTCGCGCGCTGCGTCTCGGTCCGTCCGTCCTCGGAACGGACCCGTGTTTCTTAATGACTCTATTACCCTTCTTTTACCGAACTATTTCCTCCAGTAAGAAGGCTAGAATTGGGGGTATAATGGTAAAATATAACGTACTTGATGGGTGGCGTGGCTCCCACGTGAAGGAACCTTCCTGACAGGTTGCAAATCCAAGGAAGTTTGGTTTGTGTTCCGTCGACACTCGTCGTTTCAGTAAAATTCCGAATGGGTCGGTTTATTTTCGGTTCGGTTCGGGTCCCCCATGTTTTCTGTTTCCATTTTTCTCCTATTATTGGCTGAATTGCTTGCATACCCTGTAAAATGTGAAAATACAACCGTTTATAAATATCGGTAGAAAAGCCATAAAAAGCACAAATGTTGATGTACATTAGTGACGCGTTATCATACATTTACAAACTGCTAGACGTTGGATATGCTACTATCGGTGATACTTCAATATCATCAAACTATTTTATGAGTTTAAAATCAACAACACATAAAATATAATAACATTTGATATTTCTGATGATTTTACGGGACCATTTGTGATATTTCAAGTATTGTAAATTGTAATTTTAATGATATGAACGGTACATTATTTATGCCTTATTATTCCCATCATCAACAAACTCTCTTCTATAGATCCATATTTTAAGTCAGTTGTTAAACGAAAAAAAAGTACCTCAAAATCATCAAATTATTAAATTAGCCCGTTACAATGAATGATTAAGTTCCTACTGCAGGGAAGAACGAAGAACGGGTCCGAATCTCATGAACTACTTCAAATTTTGAGTTTGGATCCAAAATGTTCTATTAAAATTCGGGTCAATCCAGCATTCCAGCCTGAAATGGAGTGTACGAGACTGCTTTAATATCCATGCCAAAGCAGATCGAACGGTCCAGATCCGAACTCAAAATTTGAGGTTCCTCCTAGCGATTCCCGCCTTCTGATTTGCTTTGTTATTTGTATTGTCGGTGAACGGGCCAATACGTACATCTAGTTCTTATTCAAATTGGGTGATTACAACTTGGGCTTCAATATTTTCTCGGCCCATATAAGCTAGATGTTTTGAATTTAGTTTAGTAGCAGAGTTCATCGACTTATTTTGAATTATTGAAATTAATTAAGACGACAAATCATCGTACACTTGTACACATGCGAAATATTCAGGGTTAAATTAGTTCAGAAAATCTACATGAACTAACTACTGCTTGCTGAGATGCGAGCAAAATTTTAAATCTTGTAAGTATGGAAAAAATCAACAACACATCTCTCGCATGAACTCAATATTGTAATTTTGTTGCTCTCAACTCCCTATAAGCAAAACCTATGATTTATTCATCTTTTATTTATCTCAGGCGGATTAGATGTAGGAGTTTATATATGTATATAATAATAATTATCATGAAAGAAGTCGGTGACAAAAAATAATTAAATGAAAAAGGTAACCTGCCAAGGCAATTGTTAACAGACAATTGGAATCTCACTGTAGGATACATAAAAAATTAGAAGAACGAAGATATTGACACGCAAATATATTATTTAAGAAATTGGAGGAAATCTACTGAGGAATATAATAGAAGGTATGGAAATATAAATTTGTTGATAAAATTAAAGATATTATGCATAATCTTGACTTCTCTGTTATATTGAGTAGGAATACATATCATCTAAGGTAACTCAATTTTGAGTTTAGATCCAGACCGTTCTATCTGCTTTGATAAGATTATTAAAGAGATCTCGTGCATTTCATATCTGTCTGAATTAGTTTGAGTTCTGATCGGATAGTCCATATTCAAACTCAAAATTTGAGTTACCTTAGAGGATCCGGACTCATGGAGTATTAGTATGGATTACGTTAGTTATCACATCGTGGTCTTCACAATGAATGATTTGTGAAATTATTGTCGAAATAATTGCTTTCTTGATAGATGGAATGAAAAGAATTCCTTCTCATGGTATAATTATAGAGTAAACCACTTTCACGGTGCAAAACAAAATTATATAACTTTGAAATTAATATTTGGCGTTATTTCATGGTATAATTATTGATGATATGTTCTTGTAATCATGACAGTATCTCACACTCTAGACGGGCAACTTTTATGTCAGCCTCTTTACCAAATTTCATGCCTTACTTAAATATGCATGTCAAAAAATAATAATAGATTTGCAATGTTTATAATTGGAATATTTGTGACGAGTGTATTATTTTAGGCACAGAGACGTATTTTAGGTTTCTGATCAGTTGGTTCATTCTTTTTGGGTATTTCAATTCACTGGTTTGCTAGTTTGGGTGCCTGTTTAATATTTTTTTGGGCTTAGATATGTTTGCATACTTTAGTTTGGGCCTTTGTAAAGCTGTTTGGAAAGGTTGGTTTATGATTACCTATGTTGCATGGCAAATTTTGTCAAGTTAAAAAAATAAATGAACTACATTTCTGATTTTTTTTTTTAGAATTACAAGTTTTACAATATACACGTAATTAAGAAGAAATCTTAGGAAAATACAATAGAAAAACTAAATGAAGATTACAGGAGCACACCCAAGATCACAAAATATTTGAAAAAATACCAAAATAATTTTATTTACTCTAAAATGAGAAAACAATGAAGCATAGTTATTCTCATATCTAAATTTTTTGCAAGATAAAATAGTACAACGCATAAAATTGTTTCAATATAAAATAGAAACCAACATTTGAGAGGTCAAAACTCAAAAGCAAATAAAATTAAATAATTAAGGAAATGAACAATATATATATTCAATATTAGACTGGTATTGTTCACAGAAGAGAGTATCAATAGCTGATGTAACTCAATCACTACTGTAACTAACCATTCTAATGTAACAGGATCTATCTAACAGAATCAGTTGAGTCTTCTGCACTTGTAATCAATTTGATCACTCTTTGGGATATTTCAATTCAGTTATTTGCTAGATTGAGCCCTGTTTATATATTTTTGGGCTTAGAGCTGTTTGCATTGTTTAGTTTGAGCCTTTGTAAAGCTGTTTAGAGAGGCTGGTTTATGATTACCTATGTTGCATGGCAAAGAAAATTCAGTTAAAAAATGAATAAAATACATTTCTGTTTTTTTTCCCCCCGTAATATTACATTTTCTATACACTACAAATAGTAAGAGCAAACATGGCATTTTCAAATACAAACAAGTTGGAGTCAAAATTATCAAGTACAAAACTACAAATAACTCGGAGATCGAGATTAGTTACAGGTTAATTATATGATTAGCATGAAAGATATTCAGACATAATCATAATTTCATATGTAAGAACCAAAACAAAGGGTATGCTAAATTCAACAACATAATTCAGCGTCAACATGGCATTTTTAATTAAATCAATGAAAATGTTATATTTATAAGCATATAAAAGAACAGCACGGGGAAAATTGAAAACGTTTGCCATCATAGGGAAATGATGCATATGGCAATGTATGTTTGTTTCAGGAGGAGGTATACTTGGTCCGCGTGTATCAGTCTTTCATAGTAAAACCTGGTGCAACAATTAAAGATAGAACTAGAAAATTGAGATAAAGAATGCTAAATAAATAAGTACTCTGTATTTTATTTTATGAGGGGCATTAATAGTATAATTTTTTTGTAAAAATTAAAATTTTCAAAAAGTAAAACTGAAAATTTCAATTTATAGGGAGTGCTTAATTAGCACCTCTGATTTTTTTATATACCCTCAAGAAAAAAATAACAAAAATACTGTACGATTTCAAAAAATTCGAAAAATGACCTAACAATCATACTGTGTGGGGGGGGGGGCAATCTCAATAACAAACCGCTATGAGCGGCGGTTTGCTTCAAAACCTGACCGCCCCATATTGAGACAGTTTAGTTTTGCCTATATATTGAGGGGGGCACTCCTGTTTTTACCCCATCTCATTTCAAATTTTTACTCCCTCTTTCTTCTCTCTTTCTCTCTTTCTCCAACAAATCGCTTACTACAACAAGCATTGAGTTCCGTTCCGGTGCAAGTTAGTAAGGTCAGTCAATAGGGGTGGATCCACTGTAGCACAAGAAAATGGGGGGGGGGGGGGGGGGGGGGGGGCTGCCTCCCTTGGATTTTACTTGAAATTGGCCCAATTCTTGTCTGCCCCCCCCGGAAAAAATCTTGCCCCTTTATTGACCCAGTAAGCCCAAAATTTAACGGGCCTGATAAAAACAAGTTTGAGTCGCTGAGGCCGTCTCCGCTAAAAAAAAAACAAAAAAGTAAAGTTGTGAAATTTGTTCTATCTCTGTCTGCCTCTCTCACTTTCGCTGATTCGCTCAATGCTCTCTAAAACCTAATTCGCACAGCTCTCTGATTAGAAACCAAATATTTGGGTTGGAAAAAAAAAATTGACGCAAGCGGCAAGCGAAGCTTCTCTTTCTGAATTGGAGAATGGGTCTGCATACTACGTGCATTGCTTTGCTCACCAATTGCAATTAACTCTCGTTGCGGTAGCGAATAATCATGCTCAAGTTGGCTTATTTTTCCAAATAGTTGCTAGATTGCTCAATGTTGCTGGTGGATCTTGTAAAAGACGTGATCAATTACGTGAGGAGGCGAGAATTAATGTTGTGGAAGCTATTTCAAGTGAAGAGATAGTAACTGGAAGAGGTTTGAACCAAGAAACGAGTCTTGCACGTGCTGGTGATATCCGATGGAGTTCTCATTTCAAGACTTTAAATAGTTTGGTGATACTATTTAAACCCACGGTTAAGGTAATAGCGAAAATAGAAAAGGATGGGACAACATGGGAGAAAAGATCAGAGGTGCGTGGATTACGTAGGAAAATGCAAACTTTTGAATTTGTATTTGTGTTATTTCTCATGAGGGAAACATTAATCATCACGCATAATCTATCTCAAACATTGCAATGCAAAAATCAAGATATGGTGAATGCTATTCGGTTGGTGAAAATTGCTAAATCTTGGTTGCAAAATATGAGGGATAGTGGTTGGGAATTATTATTCAAAGATGTGTGTGTATTTTGTGAGAAACACCGTATTAAAGTTTCAAATATGGAGGAAGAGTATTTCAATAACCCAAGGTATCCAACAAGCACAACTAATTTGCATTATTATCGTGTGGATCTATTTAATACGGTTATTGATATGCAATTATGTGAACTTAATGATAGATTCACGGAAACAAATAGTCAACTTCTTATTTGTATGTCATGTTTAGATCCCAAAAACTCTTTTTCATCATTTGACATTTACGAGTTAGTTCAAATAGCTCAATTCTATCCCTTTGATTTCAACCAATTCGAGCTTCCTCTCATAAAGAATCAATTGGAGAATGACATTTTGGATATGAAAGATGATAGAACTTTTTTGGAGGTAAGCACCATAGTTAAACTTTCTGAAAAATTGGTGAAAACAAATAGGCACAATGTTCATCCATTGGTTTATAAGTTAGTGAAATTGGGTTTGATATTACCTGTAGCTACAGCTAGTGTCGAAAGGATATTTTCTGCAATGAATTTGGTAAAAACCTGCATGAGAAGTAGCATGGGAGATAAGTGGATGAAAGATTGTTTGATTACTTTCATTGAGAATGATTTATTCAAGATGGTGAGCAATGAAAGAATTATGGAAATGTTTCAAAAAATGAAGCCCCGTCGAGGAATGCTCTATTCATCGACTCGAAAGTCTACTATATAGTATTATTTTTTTAGTGTTTTTTAATATGTAAAAGAATATTAGTGTTTTTTTTATTATGGAAGATTGTCTTTTTTTTTGTTATGTTTATTGTTTATTATGATATTGGATTATTAGTTGTTTTTATTATGTTGAATTGTTGATTTCTTCAACTAATTTATATTTTTTATTATCTTAATTGTTTATTATGATGTTGAATTGTTAATGGTTTTTTTATTACGTTGAATTATTGATTTTTTCAAGTAATTTAGAATTTTTGTTATGTTGAATTGTACCTGATTAGCTAATGAGTTTGAACCTAATAAGCTATTTGATTCGATTTCTGCCCCTCTGGTAGAAATCCTGTGTCCGCCCCTGTCAGTCAAGCTTTATGTTTATAATTAATTTACTAGTGGTGATGTAGGTAACAAAACTAATATTATTTACATGTAAGATGGAGTACCTCAGTGACATGCTGATCCCAATCATCCAAAGAGATAGCAGGACCTGTTATTCCTATCTCAATCATTCAAAATTCTCACACACGAATCTCAAAATTTTTTTTATCATGTGCGAATCTCGATAAAGGTCAACGACTGAGATCAGAATAATAGAATCCTATTATATCCTTCGGAATAGCATAAGATTTATTTCCTTTCCCACTGACTACTTTCGCCCCAGTAATAATTAATGTATTGATCTGTTTCAATCCATTGTGCATCGCATAGCACAGAAAACGGATCAAAATCTGCTCACAAGGAAAGGAGCACCCTCCTTTTCTTCCATCCGGATAGTTCAAAATATATCGTACGGCTTCAATTAAATATGAATCATTTTAATAGATTAAATTGATTTGGAAAAAAAAAGTAATCTTGACCATACGATGAATTTTGAACGATCAAGATTTGAGAAAAGGAGAGAGCTTCTTCTCTCAGAGCAGAGTCGGTTCCCACAGCAAACCGAAGGTGCAAAACCTTGATGTTCCATATGTTACATATAAACGGGTTCTGATTTCGAGATCATTTGGAGCTAAGCAGATCGAATGATGTTCATGGCAATTTTTCATGGGCAGATGTAACTTGTATGGCTGTTGATGGAACAGATTTGAATTGAATTCTACTATGAGTCAAATATGAATTTATGAAGATCTTATGAGATAAAAAAAAGTAGTAATTAATATTGTTGGAGGCCTCTCCAAATTTTTAATTTTGTTAGTCAATTTTCATGGACTATGCAATTTGTAAAAATGAGCCTTCTTTTTTTGGAGGTAGAGTCAGACTTTTAAATTATGAGGATCAAATATGAATGAATGCTAATTATATAAAATTTTTATACTGCGAATGAGAGTTAGTATTACATTATTACTGTATCTATAGAATTTTATCCTATAATGTATAGAAAATCATATATAAATAAAAAAAATCAAAATAAATAAGGATTAATTAATCCTACTTTTTGAATGTAGCTCCTTAATTAATCCTATTTTTTGAATGTAGCTCCGTCTCTGCTCCTCTCTATCACCTTATAGCCTGCTTCATGTGTTATTATCTAGAATTTGTTAATAAAGCAATTCCACAATAGGCTCATAGCTTGTATAGTTTGTAATAAATTGCCGTAGGCACCCATCATAAGCTTAGACATCTTACAATAGTCTAATCAATTGTTCCATAACTAGTATGCACATCCCCATTCCATTTGTAATTTTTTTTTTTACTAGTTTAGTGCGTTGACAAGAAGTCAACACCAGTCAACATTCATTGGTTGGTGGATCGATTTCGTCTATAATGAAGAGGTCAGCATTTGCATGTTGAATTAACCTACTATTTCACGTGCAACAGGATAGCCAATGAATTTCTTTGATTGTTTCTGTTCCATAACTAGTGTGCCCATCCCCTTCCCATTTGTAATTTTTTTTGACTAGTTTATTGCGTTGACAAGAAGTCAACACCAGTCAACATTCATTGGTTGGTGGATCGATTTCGTCTATAATGAAGAGGTCAGCATATGCATGTTGAATTAACCTACTATTTCACGTGCAACAGGATAACCAATGAATTTCTTTGATTGTTTCTGTCTGACTGTCTGAGTCTGACACAGCATCTTTTTTTGAATCGTCAGACGCAGGGTCGATCCGACCCGATGAGCCGCTGGGGAACGGTCCAAATTGGCGACTGGACCGGACCAAACCAGGTTTTAGTTCTTGTTACCAATTACATAAAAAGTGGCAAGAGATGAGAAATAGAGTTCAGAAATATTCTTTCTTTTTCGGATGTTTGCGATGTGGGCCATGTGGCTGTGACACTAAAGTTAGGCCAATGAAGGCAAAAAGCATAATTTCATAACATCTAAAGTAATTTAATGCACACAAAAAATAGTGTTTTAACGTCTGAACGAGAGTAAGTTTCTGGTTCAAATTTTGATTGATTTTTTCTAATGAATATTTAATTTAATAGATTCGACATCTAATCTTTATTAGAATTCTAATAACGAAATTTGAGGAACGACTTTTTTAATGGGTGAATATTCTTGACTATACCAAGCATATAAAAAAGAAGAAGAATGTTCTTGACTAACTCAAATAATAAATATTATTTTTATCAAAAAAATAATAAATATTAAATTTCGAACTGATCATGATCTATTCTGTATATACTATATCCTAGAATAGAAAGAAATCCTTATGCTATTTCGTATCTTCATCATTTGTTTGCAAGTCTCTTGATGATCGTTAAATAGAAAAATAAACGTTCCTTTTTATTGTGTAAAAGAAACCGTGACATACATTATAGTATTACTAATATTGTGTCCGTGCGTTGCAACGAAAACATATTATAAAATTGAATATAATACGAAGATATCTTTTTATTTGACATTCACACAAAATTAAGAAAAAAATATTAAATGAAAATAAAAAGTACACACGAAAAAAAAATATAAATTCAAATAATAAATAACAATAAAATAAACAACAAATGGAAAAATAGATCAAATATAACATGAAAAAAGTTCTTGAAGTATCATTGCCAGTGTGATCCTCTTTGATATAGTGTAACATTTATAAAAATGAACAAACAAATATGAAAAATATATTAATTAAAAAATAAAAAAACGAACAATATTTACGAAAATGCACACATTAAAACAGCGAGCATAGAGTATTTTCTTACTTTTAACTAACTAAAGAATGACAACCTCTATCTTTAAAAAAATATGCCAAATAATTATGTTGTTGGAATATTACTCAAATCATATAATAACTAAAGAGGGCAATAATTCGACAAAAAATTGTTAATCTTCATTTAAAATAATAAACAAATTTAGTTAACCTGCTAAAAAAATAATTAATTAAGTTGTATTTTTTCTGAGCTAGAAGGTCGATATTTCCTATACCCTCTTAACTAATAATAAAAATATATAATATTTCCTATATCCTCTCATATTTATGAACACTCTACTATATGTATGTTTCATAAAATCATATATATTTTTTTCTTGAAAATTTTCATTCTCTGTACAATATTTTTAAAACTTGCAGGTTTAATGAATCCATTTATTTCATAAGATATGCTATAAATGCATGAATAAGAAAAAATGAAGAAATAATTTAATTACATGAATCAAAAATAGATTTAAGGAGGAATAAGGAAACATATCGCTAGAGATTCATTCTTAATTGTGACAAACTATATAGCAGTATGTGTGGCGAGTATATTTTTAACTAAATTTAGACTTCTACACATAAAATAAATGTATTTAATTAAAAGAAGACAGATTATGTGATTAGAGGGCTGATATTAAATTTGAAAATTCATTTTTCAATCTTAGCCGTTGACGGATCAGAACAACTACGTGCATTATATAAGAATGAAGATACATAGACCGCTTATTTTGTAGTCTGAGTTCTCTATAATAATAATTATTAAAATATAAATAAAACGAAGATGAATACATCATATATACATGTGTGCTCTTCCTATAAAATATACTATGGGTTATTGTATGTTATCTTGTCGTACTGATATATTTTATGACAGCTCGATCAAATGTCTGCGTCGGTTCTGTTTAATTGACCAGAATATTCTAATATATGGATATATAAATATGGACGAAAGTAACTAGAAAAAGGTTAGATTGAGAGATTAATACGTAAGAATTAAAAAAAAGAGAGATTAATACGTAAGATATATCTGGACACTTTGAGTACACGGTTATGTCCAAAGGGCTGTGCAATGCCCCTGAAACATTTCCCTGATGAACACCATTTTCAAAATTATGTAAGAATTACTTGACTGAGCTATAAATTCGCTCCTGCATGTGGAGAAATGACTTCATATGAATAATTTGGTATCTGATTTGAATAAAGACACGGCCAATGCTATTTTAGTTTTATGTACGGAGCACGACCAATATAGTCAAAATAATTATTTATATGATTCGTACGCAGCATAAAATCAAAATTACGCTGTTAATATCGTTGCCCATCTTAATTTGCTCCATTTTATCTTCGTGAATTAATTAGACCTTAAAAAAGGAAGATTGTAAAACTGAACCCAGAGCTACTTTAATTACCTTTGAAGAGAACGGTGAAGGTTTAACCAAAAATTTCATCAGAGAGAGAGAGGTGATCTAGTTAACCAGATTTGAAGAGCTACTTTAATTACCTTTGAAGAGAATGGTGAAGGTTTAACCCAGAGCTACTTTAAAACAGAACCCAGTTTAACTCATGTACGTAAGAGACAGAGAGAGAGAGAGGTGATCTAGTTAACCAGATTTGAAGAGAACGGTGAAGGTTTAACCAAAAATTTCATCAGGATAAGGTCAGATCTGATGCGACCTAACTCGCCTAATTAATAAGACTAATTAATATGGTGATCTACTGATCTGTGAGTTAGGTTTACATGAGAACATTCTTAATGATGAGTCAAATAGAGACATCATATTTGATTTCAATTCTTTGAAATGCACAAAATTCAGAAATCAAATTAAAATCATTAATTATGAAACACCCAAAAACCTACCAGGTACGTACTTGTCTAGTTTCAATTCTTAACGATAATGCCCTTCACTATTAAAAATTGAAGAACTATAGTTTTATTTTATAATTTTTTAAATATTGTTTTAATTTTTGTTGTATTGAAAATGTACTATTTATAGAATTTTTTTATTATTAAAAAGTACCTAAATTGCAAAAAAAAAAAAAAAACATAACCACGTAATTGAAGAAATTCTGAAATCATTCTTGGTTTATAGTATTTATAGTATTTACAGTAGGTTTATTTTAATTTGGAATATTAATCATAAATAGATATTTGTAACAACTGAATGAAGAAATTTAGTATTTGTTATTTCAGTTTCAATTTCAATTTTTATTTAAAAACATTCCATTTAAAACTAGACGAATGATTAAATTGATCATATAAAAATAAAATATAAAAGTATTATTGACAAAAAACATATCAAGATGTAAAATATGTTGTTGTAAGCAATCTTTTGTGCTGTTTGACTAATTTTCAAAACATAAAATTATTGAATTTTATAGTTTTTCTATTTGAGATATGTGCATGTTTGATAGTTACGACCAAAGATTAGAGCAAGTCAATGATTCATATCATAACAAATTGGTGTAACAAGTCGTGTCCGAAGGTAAAAAAAATCAACATGCATATCATGACAAGTCAGAACGTGACATGCTGCACAAGATAATATGTTGTATGATCTCCTAGAGATACAAGGAATGATTTGATAAATATAATCTGATGGAAGATCCATATAAGCTATTTGGAATGTTCGGATATTGAAGAGATGCTGAATGATTAAGATTACGGAAAATCATAGAAGATCAATATCATGAAGATTATGAATATTATATTTTACCATTTTGAGTTGCTATTTTTATTTATTTCCGAAAGTATGGTAAAATAGATATGAGATTGAGACTATCTGAGTCTAGCCGTTGCATGGCTGGATATTAAATTCAAAATTTAAATTATCGGGTTTGGTCAATACTGAAAACTAGACACAAGCAAAATATGCTAAATCATTATGTTGTAGATCTTGTGATTTGCAAAAAGCTGTTGGCTCTCCTTTGACTCCACTATAAATAGTGGCCTATGTCTCCTTTCTCAACAGACACAATAATATCTCACAAATCTTACACTTTACAATCATTTTGAGAGATTTAGCATAGTCCATTGTTGCTTGTGCTTAAACTTTAATTATCTTTTCAACAACCTCATGTACTCCACCTAAATTGATCTATTGTGAGATTAGAGTTAGAGTAATGATTTTCTGAACTTAGAGCCTGTGAGCTTGCCTATATCTTTGAGCCTATGTGTTCACTTTTCTCTCTTTGAGCTGTTGTATTATTTGCCGTGTGTACTTTTCTGAACTTTTCTCTCTTTGAGCCTGTGTTCACTTTTCTCTCTTTGAGCTTGCCTATATCTTTTCTCTCTTTGAGCCTATGTGTTCCTTTCTTCATTGGATAATAGAAAGACGCACCTCTTAAGGTTGCGTTGTCTCGGAGACGTAGGTCCTTTAGTTACCGAATTTCATTACCAACTCCTATGTCAATATCTCGAACTCTATCTATTTACTTTACTGTACTTTACTATTGTTTAATTTATAAGTTCTTAATTCTGCCAAGAGCTTACAGTAGATAGATACTTTATTATCCGACATAGTTACAAGTTATGCAATTTAAATTTTAAACAAACATATTCACTCCCCTCTAGATGCCGTTAGAGACAACAAAATCTAGGAAGTCAATGAACAATTTGGGCGTCCACTACATTTTTTATTGTTATTATGTTTATGTTGTTTGATTTCTTTTTTGATAATTTTAAAAGTTATGAAATTTTTCGATATTGCAAAATCATTGCTATGTGTGTTCCTTACCATATCAAGCTTATTCCAAAAATGATTTTTTTTTTTCAGACAATGGTAGCTTATTACAGAATATAAAAATAATAAAAGATAATATACTTTTACTTCCTCTCCATACAGTATTTAAACGAATAAACGAAATGAATAAAAGAAAAAAAAAAAAACATACATCGGTTCGGAAATACTATTGACAATAATTAATGTATTGACAACATCATTTAACTACTGATCATTATTAGGTAAAAACCAGCCTGGTTTTTCCATTGAAGGAAGCGACTTTTTCTCCCAGCTCTTAGCCTCTATGTCATATTTAGCAAGGTAATAAGTGGTGGTTACCCCATCAAAATTTATCAACTCATGAGAACCTAAGTAAAAGATGCAGTTTCTTTCTGATTCAATAGATCCTCTTGCGTTGATGGAAAATCCTTGACCTCCATCTATGAACAGTATTTGGTCACCAATGCTACTTATTTGGACCCATTTACCATTTTTCTCTTCATAGTCAAGACGATATATCTTGCATTCCGGGTCTTGATTGAGACTACGACGATCGCAGGAAATTCCTAACAGTTCGCCGCAAGATTCAACAAGACAGTTCAGTTTTGTAGGAGGAGGAGGTACGGTGGTGATAACGATGCCCGATGTTACATCGACAGCCTCAGTTGTCCCGGTTTCAGGACTGTAAACAAAGTACAACCCTTTTGAGTATATCATTAAACAACCTTCAAGCGCCTTTCGTATGATCATCCACTTGTCATCACCGGGAAGACACAAGCCCAACATTTGAATCTTAGACTCAGTCTTTCCTCCACAAATAGCGACATATCTGTCACAGTTTAGTGAGGTGGAGATAGGAAAGCACCAATCGAGATCTATGGATGGAAGCGGGACCTCTTCGCTAGTTAAAGGATTGATAAGCATTAGAGAGGAGCATGTCTGGTTCGAGGCAAAGATGTACTTTTGTGATGGTCCCATCAACTCCTTGCCGTGAGATTCCGACACGGACAAGGTTTGAAATTTCTCATGAGAGAGCGAGTAGAATTGTAAATGGTTATCAAAGGGGGCAGGGCGGGTGAGAAGCCATGGGAGTTGCGGTGGTGAGTCCAAAACCGGTGCCACGGAATGCCAATTCTTGCATACTGCACGAAAACGAGCATAGTCGTAAAGATCGGGGAGCCTTTTTGATACGAGATGTAACATGTCGGGAAGAAGCTCCGACCATTCCCTTTCTCGATCGAATTCCTCTTTCGACAAGGAAGCGGCATTTAGCACGGCCGTTGCAATGCAATCCATTTCCTGAAATGTAGAGTGTCTTTGGAAATATTGCTTTTCTTAAAAGAGTGAATGGATGGTGGTTAAAAAAATTGGTCCCTTGCATTCTATTTATATATACTAGAATTTCACGACCATTTCAGTTCCGTTTCATACCGAAACTGTCCAAATTATATTTGACAACAATATTTGGTTAGTGATCTGGTCAAATTTCTCAAACTTTAGTAAGCCAAAGAAGAAAAGGCCATAGTAGTCTACATCTAAATTTAATGTTTCTGTCTCAGCAGGTAAGATGTCATTTTTATTGCACGCTCATATTTTTATTTTGAAAATTCAAACAACCGATCCGAACCGCTCAACATATTCTCCATATTGAAATGTGCTTGAAGACTAAATTTTACATTTTTTGAATTTTTTTTTACTATTTATTAAACCACTTTGAAAATCGTTGATCCAATGGTCCAGAAAATTTTACTGTTCATCCGGATTTGAGATTTTCAAAGTGGCTTAATAAATAGTAAAAAAATTCCAAAAAATATAAAATTTAGTCTCCAAGCACATTTCAATATAGAGAAAATATTGAGCGGTTCGGATCAATTGTTTGAATTTTCAAATTGAAATACGAGCGTGAAGTAAAACGTTATTTTACTTTCGCAACTCACCTAGCCCATTCCTCTATATATATATAATATTTTTAAAAATAATTAAATTTCAATATACACAATTAAAAGTTTCTAATTACTCCTAACTTGTTATTTTCATCCCTGAGCATAACATATTAAATTATTATATCGTTTCGGTCGAAATCCAAACTAAACCACAAAGCGTTTCAGCCGAGATCACCGTTCTTGATTTATTCTACCCACTACCCGGCCAGCCACACCATTTTAGATCCCACCTACTCCGTGGGTTTACAAACTATAGAGGTTCTTTGGATGACTTTGAATAATTTCCATTGTTTGATTAAGCCTCTCTTTGCTTTAATTCTTTCTTTAGGAAAAATATGAGTCTAGCTAGCTCGTATTTAATTATACTCTTTGCTTTAATTCGTTTTGCAATTTGATCCTCAAAGAAAATTTCGCTGCACAGAAAATTTCTTTGAGAAGGACACTAATTGCTTGTTCAAACTTAATTATTGCATCGTTGATAATGAACTTGTATTTTTCTTCTTGCCATCTTTAAAGCTGAACCTGAAATTATAAAAATGGTAAAAAATGTAGATATAACAATAAAATAATATAGATTATAATTGCAATCGGAACTTCAATTTTACTATTCTTAGAAGCATGAGAATCATAAAGCAACACTTCTAAAAAAAATAGATGTTAATTTTTTAAATTTTTTTTAAACTTTGCATTTTACGATGAAAAAAGGCGCACAAAACTGTTCAATTTCGAGAATAAATAAAATCAAATCAATTTACCGCACATAGAAAAAGTTAATTTGCGAGAGTAATAAGTAACAAAAGATAGACCAGACGCTCATCTTTTTCATTTAAAAAAACTAAGTTGGGAGTAATTAAGACAATAATTAATTCGTTAAAAAGTAAGTGATAATTTAGGACGTGTTCGGCCGCTTTACTGTTTTCGCGGGAAAAAAAAAATTCAGTTGAACTGAATTTTTTTTCCTACGTGAACAGTAATTTTTAGTTCAATTTCCCTACCTATGCCAATTTCCAATGGCTCGACAAACAGGCGCTTAGTAACAAAAGATAGACCGTATAAGCTATGTAGATCTGCAAAGTCAACATCAGAATTTAGTAGGCTTTGGGTATTCTGTGCCCACAGGCCACAGCCACATCTATAACGGGTCTACCTCAATCTAGACACCTTTTATTTTTCTTTTCTGTGATGTACAAAACAAAAACTATAACAATATTTCATTTTGTATATATTTTTCTAGTTGGAGCAATAAGCATCATATTAAGATGATGCATTTTATTTCAATCTTTTGTAAATAAACCTTTTTTTTCTTATCAATAGAATTGACAACAGCTTTCGCTGCTGTCCATCAAAAAAACAATATTTCATTTACATTTGCCAATTCGAAGTTCCCCGGTTCTCGTATGTTATTGCTAATTTTTTTTTTTAATTATGTATATACCTATTTTGAAAATATAATCTAATTGTTTCCTCAAAAGAAAATATAGTCTAATTCATATAGAACTACTAGTTATAGTCACCGTGGATGCCTACACACGACAAAATTTATTCTAGATTTTTATATTTTGAAAACAATTTACTGAGAGTATAATTGTTCTTGTTTTGCTCGCTTCCACAAGCAAGACTACCATTAATTATTATGCAAGAAGAGCTTTTGTAGTAGTGACCCGTTACATAGTAGTCTATATATTGAATCCATAAGTGCAGCAATCGAATTAAATGTAACAACAGTGGATAACTTGAAATATTTAGTTCTCAAAATGTGGTGAAAATAAAATTAATGATTCTGTCTCTGGTCTCAGTTTGAGAAAGCCGGTGCTGACCGCATATCTCACGTGCACTAGTAAAGTTGGTGTCTACAAATTTTGACCAATCCACTTGGAAATTTCAAAAGATAAGCCCAATCATGGCATTTTCGGAGAGAAAAACAAAAAAAATAAGAAGTTTCTAAGATGGGTTCATTCAAACAAATTCTTTGTCTGCCTGAGTTTAAACTAGCTATTTGAACAGTATTTTTTTTTCCCTTATATATTTTAAAATAGACTCTTTAAATATGAGTTAGCAGCACTCAGCAATGTCACAAATTCAATTTTTTTTTTTTTTTTGAACTAGCATGGTAAGATAAACTACAAAGCGACCAAATTAAGGAATAAGAAAGTGACTTTCTGCGGTTCTGCCCCAAGTTTTCTACCGGTTCAAAAATAAGAAACTATTCTTTATATAGATCAGTTTCTTATATCGATTATCGTTATTAAACCGTTAGAAGAGAGTGGACTATTTCTACTAATGGTTTTTCCCTCAAGAACCGTTAGAAGAAAAGATCGGCTTATTTATCAAATTGACACAAACAATTTATACTAACCGTTTATCACCAAAAACGTTTAAAACTGTTAGAAAATGAGCGTTAGAAGAGGCTAATTCTGTAATAGTGATGTTTGCGTGCCTGTGTCACTGAAGTTCGGCCAATGAACACAAAAGGCTTTGCAATATATAATTAAAAACATAATGAGTCAGTTTCTGGTTTGAAATCTGATTAGAAATTTTTTTTTTAATGAACATTTCATAAGCAATGAGACCCAATTTTCTAAAAGGACGCTTTTATTGATTAAACATCTTATTTCTAAATTTATAATGATAAAAGGCTTACTATCTTACATAAAGGACAACAGAGCCAAATATCATATGGCAATCTTACAAATTTATCACGCATTTTCCCCAGGTATAAATCTTATAATTTCCCACAGTCATAATCTGCTACATTAAGCAAAGCTCCGGGAATGAACCTTCCCAACACCTTCTCCCTCAAAATGTGCATAAACCAATTACCACTTTGTTGTACAAAACCCACAACATAAGCAATGGTAACTACCTTGGCACACCTCCACCGCCTGATTTTAGCAAACTCATCCAACCCTTCCTCAATTTTATTCTGATAAACAGCCTCAGACAAACACCTTGCCAGAATAACACTGTCTTCGAGAGCTAAGCAACCACCTTGGCCTAAATCAGGTGTCATTGGATGGAACGCATCTCTGATTACACATATGTTTCTTTTGGTGATATCTCCAAATAAAAGAGAGAATGGAGATCGGTATCTCAAGGGGCTTGACTTCACCTCTTCAAACTCACTTTTTTGTATCACTTCTATGATTTCTTTGGGGACATTTGAGTTTGAGAGTGTTTTTATGATAAATTCTCGCATTGTTGTTGTGCTTTCATCTGCCTTCTCTGAACCTGACAATTTTGGAGATTGCGATTAAAACTGTGATGATTAGATGGACACCTCAATATTAAATTTAGGGGCTCAATGCTAACTAGACTTTGACCAGCACTAAGTTCCTTGTGTGTTTCATAACTTGATTCATGCCCACCAAATTAGCCTTAAAAATAGTTGTCAAGTATCCTTGACCAACATTTTCTAATATAGTTGTCAAGTAAATATTACGGGCACTTTTGTGCAGGAAAACAAAAATATACCATTTAGAGAGGGGCGCCAAGCGAAGAACCAGTAAATGCTTCTCTTGGTGCAGGGTAACATGCCTGCACGAAACCCTTGCCCATTAATTTTAATAAAATATGGTTTAAATCCATGGTTAGTCGGGTACTCCGTAAGTCCTTGGGTTGCAAAACGACCTGAGAATGATGGCTTCTTGAGACCTAGATATTCTGCCACTACTGAATTTATTCCATCACCCCCTATTAATACCTGTAATATTACATGCCCAAGTTTAATTAATAATTACAATATATTTTTTTCCTTTTTTTATTCAGGCTGCCCCTATTGCTTATGTATATATATATGAAATTACCGATTCAATCATAGTTACAGACCTGTGTCTAGCTAGGCTGAATTTGATTTACATTTTTTTTTCTTACATCATCTAATAAATAGTCAATTAATGCACAGTAGTGACAACTCTTTTTAAGCATCTGAGCCAGTGACTGTGAGCATCATAAGTAATAATATAGTTGACAATTACAAAATTGCTTCAAAATTTGCAAACAAAATTTCTGTGAAGAGTCTATGTATGATTTAACATGATCTTTTGTACCTTTGCTTTAATTACAGAACCATCAACCAAGTGCAAAAGCTTAAGACCGTGGTCCTCTTCAATTGAAACAACCTTAGATGAATATCTGATTGTATCCTTGGGTAGTTCTTTTGCTAAGGTTTCTAGCATGAACTCCCTCCTTACGCAACGGACTTCGAACTTTCCATTTCATGGAGACAAAAGAGAAAGAGAAAAAGGCTGTATCATTAGTTAATTTCCATTGTGGATAAAATAAAATAGAAACAGAGATATTTCAATATATATTATTTTTCTTTTTGAGAACCACATCTATTTTAGTTGATTAATTCAAAATAACATATCAATGTATCATCTTTCTCATTAGCTGTGGTGTTGTTATTTTGGATTCATTAATTCAAATTTCAATATTGTATCTCATCAAAAAAAATCTTTCGAGCTGACCTACATTACTTCTGATAGAAAAAGAATAGTTACTAATGTTTCATGTTTGAAATTATCTGGATATATATCATTTTATTGCTTACAATTTGCCTTCAATTTCCTGTTGTCTTATTTCTCCTAAAGTGGCACCTGAAGATGGGGATAACATCACAACCCTACAGAAATTTACAAGAATGAAGAAAAATAAATATTACAGTAGAGTACGTTGATGTGCAGGGAAAATAGATTCAACCAAGGATTTCAATTGTGTAAAGTAATTAATGGTATATATCAGCACAAAACAAACTTATAATTAATCTAGCTAAAGAATTAAAAAGATAAGGCCAGTTCTGAACTCTCACTGTGTTTTTTCTTTGTACTTTCAGCTTGCTTAAATGCATGAAATCATTGATTACCTTTCAACTAAGAGATGATGTTCTCTGGTTTCGTTGCCTATCTCTAAAACATCCAATGCATGCCATGCATTTGCCCACACCCCAATTGCAAATCCCGAGCTACGCAATGTCGGTGACGACTCCAACACCAGGCTCTTAACTCCTTTCCTGTAATTTTTTTTTTTTTATATATAAGAGTTGAAATAGAGAATACTGGCCAGATGGGGATAGAAATAGTAACCCAAATCAATATAATAAAAAAATTAGTCAAAATCAGATAGATGAATTAAACCTGTGCAATCCCAGTGCGGTTGCTAGACCAGAGATGCCAGCACCGATTATCACAATATCTTCTACAGACTCCATTTTTGGGTTTGCTCAGAGGTGTTTAAGATAACGGGAAAAGAATTGCGAAATGGATTTGAAGGAGAGAAGGGTTTATCTATGGTTCTATATATAATATACTCCACGGTGCTGATGAGATCAATGCTGATGCAATGGATGGACTTGAGATTTTTAAAGTGAAGATGATAGAAAAATGCCCAAGACAAAGCTTGGGATTTAAAGAAAATAAAATAAGAAAAATGTAAAAAAAAATATTAAAAAAGGAAGAAAAACTAAAGTATGGTAATCATTATGTAAAAACTGAGATAGCTTATTGAGAATATTGAAGATATAAAATCAGATGCCATGTGTTAGCAAATCCAAGATATTGGATCTGATTTTATATCTTCAATATTCTCATCAATATAGCTCATTTCAGCCGTTGGAGCTGTTAATTTTTTTTTTACGTTCATTTATTTTGTTTAATTGAAGAATACAACTGTTATATTTCTGCATAGTCGAACTGATGATCATCTATGTTAAATAATATGTCTTATCTGTGATAGAATATAATGAAATTAATGTTTTTATTTTATTTTGTCATTTGATCACAAAAAATGTTCAAAATATTATTAATCTTTATTGTTGGGTTGGTTGTCGTACGTATCTATATCATTAATTTTTTTGGAATCTCTTGTTAATTGATCATTAAATATAAAGAGAAACGGTGCATTATATTGTATAATTTAAGAAACCACGTCAGATTATACCTGATCGTTTATTTTTTAATTTAATTGAGTTGTATATAGTATTATATTACATCATACATGTGGGCTATCCTCATAATATCGGTGCTAATATTAAAATGTATTTTATGCGCGCAGCTCAAACATTTGCGCTAGTCTTCTGTTTAATTTGACAAAATTAAAGGGTATGCATTATAGCTGTTTGCATGTACCAGCTATACTGTTTGCAAAAATTTTACGGGTAAATGGTGGATTTGTATCAGTTATGGTTAAAAGATAAAATATTTACATATATTATATGTCATAAACATTCAGAAAAAAATGACATAGTTCTTATATTGTACAAAAAGGAAACACAAAAATGCAAACTTGAAGAGAAATTATACAGTTTAAAATGCAAACTGGAAAATAGTTTAGTTATAACATATCTCGTATTGTTAACCAAAAAAGACATGCAATAAAGCAGGAAATATACATAGTTTAGAAGAAAAATTGCTGCAGTAACTATACAACAGTAATAAACTTAAAAAAAACAATAAATTAAGCCATGTTCTTAAGTCATCAAATTTTTATTAAAAGAAAAGAAAATAGCTTTAGTAATGACATTACTCAAACCTTAACCAAAAATAAATAATTTAGATCAGCCTAAGTTGAAATAACTAACTTAAAACTTAAACCTGATGTTAGTCCTCAACCAAGCAGTACCTTAGTTTCCTCCATGTATCGACTCCATCCCCATGCCTCCCATCAGAACTATTCCTCATGTACCCACTCCATGCCCACACGTAATGGTTATGCAAATAATCAACTATACATAGAAGTTTATATCAATACTATTTATTATTAATATTTATATTGTTAGGTGCTTACAATTTTAATAAACGATATTACATACTGTGCACATAATAGTACATAGTTAATTATTAAAAATTTATAGTTAAATTTATATTTTGAGAACACAAGAAGCGGAAGATGAATATCAGGCGCTCAATGCACAATTGATGCAAATCAATATAATACAAGCCAGGCAAGGAAATGACAGAGCCAAGTGGAAATGGACCAACACGGGACTCTTCACGGTTCAAACATGTTATGAGATGCTAGCAGAAGGACCGTATGTTGAATCCATGCTAAATCGGATATGGAGCATCAGGGGCCCATCTAGGGTTATGATATTTCTGTGGTTGATGCTGCAAAACAGAATTCTCACAATAGATAACCTAATGCGTCGAGAATGGGTGATGGTTAATAGATGCTGTTTATGTAAACAGGCAATGGAGTCAGTCAAGCATTTGTTTGGACAGTGTCATTACACCCACCAGGTCAGAACAGAAGTGCAAAGATGTCTACTAACCATAACCTATACTGACCAGTTCACAAGAGGGGAATACAGAAAGGTTATGCTAAGTCAGGAAAACATGAAGCTCACTATACTGCAACCAGTATTATTATTTGTTGTATGGAGAGAAAGATGTAATAGGGCATTTACAGAGAAGCATAAAACACCTGCTGCAATAGCGATCGAAATAAGGTTGGAATTTAGGAGTTGGTTTCATGTACACTAGAATAGATAGGCAGTAAAGAGATCACCTGTGGAACTCGAATCACTTTATGTTTCTCTTTATTTTATTTTTTACTTTATTTTGTCATTTTATGCACTGTAATCTATGACACTACTTGTGTCCTGATAAATGAAATTTAGGGGCTTGACCCCGGCATTTTTTTTCGTAACCAAAAAATTAAATAAAGTAATATTAATAACCAAATTTTTTTTTCACCCATAACCAAACCGCCCTCCCGTGGGGCGGTCTACCCTTGAACCAACCTGCCCCCCGGGGGGCGGTCTACTTATTATTATTTTTTTTTATAAAACCGGCCACCCTCTCTCTCTCTAATGTATTTGTTATTATAATTGTATTGTATTTGTATTTGTATTGTATTTTTTATATTTGGTATTTATTGTATTTGTATATTGTATGTTGTTATTTTCTATTTATTTATTATTTATATTTTTGTAATATTGTATTCTATATTGTTTATATTTTGGATACGAGGAATTTTATGATTTGTTATGTCAAGTGAATAGTCGAAAACATAAGTGAACAAAATAATCAAATAACGTCTGATCATCATAAAATATAGAAACGAAAACAAACTAAATAAAATCACCAAACAACGTCTGATCAACATAAAATATAGAAACATAAATATAAAAATAGTACTGTCAGGTCTACAATATGAAATATAAAAACTTAGTGATGACGACCGGACAATGACAATCTAGGAGGCGCCCCGCATGCCCTCGGCGGCTGCACACGCGTCCTCTGTCGCTGCACACGCCTCCTCTGTGGCTCTGGATGATCCTCGTCATCAGAATGATCCACATGCATGTCCTCCTCGTCATCAGAATGATCTACATGCATGTCCTCCTGCATAGTGCCCATGGATCGTCGGTATGAATCGAGCCATGGATCATACTGAGTAGCCTGCGATGGACCCTTCTCCCATGGATCGGTCTCCTAGTCCCCAATATACGTGCTAGGGGGCTGTGTCCCGAACATAGGAGCCTCCCAAGCATCAGTGGGTTGCTGTGCCCCACTCCCACTCGCTTCGTGGTCGTGCTGCCTAGGGGGTGGCATCGATGGTGTGGCTCCGGTGAGATCCTCTACACCGGTGGCGGTGAGGCCAAAGTCTGCCGGAGTGAAAGTGGGTTCGGCACACCATACAGGGTGACCATCCTGCAGTTAACTTATAATGTTAGTTTTGTATTTATGAAAATAACTAAAATTTAATTTATACAGAGACGAACTAACTTACCTCGCCAAGCTGCACCGGCACATTATATTTATTGTAGTAGGCGTGCCATTTCTTGTTGTCAAGCACCCAATCGTGGAACGCCCAATTGGGGTTGTCTTCTGCAACATTTGAGTTGAACTTCTTAAGAACACACTTTCAAAACAAAATTGACGTGTATGAAAAAATAATTTAACTTATAATACCTTCGGGTGCTGGTGGTAGGTCATCGTCGTATACGAGGACCCGCTCTTGGCTTGACTCGTTCGGAGCTGGTGAGTCTTTCTTAATCTCACGCCAGTTGATGTTCTCACCAGCGTCGTGCAGCATGCCAATGAGGAGCCCATCGAACTGGGAATCCTCGACGATTGGAGCAGTGTGATGCAACATAGTACACTCGAACGTCCGAAAACCTTTTTTCGCCATGCACACCAAGCTGTGTGCAACTCCTCGGATCCCTCCTAGTACCGTTTGAGTACTGTTCGGGCCCCACGGCAAATGGGTCTTACTCTCGTCACCCATCATTCTCCGCCGAAGAGCATCACCGTAGTCGCATTGTAAGTACACCGATCAGGATAGTGATACTCAACCATCCAGTAACAAACGATTGGACCGCGGTACAAACCGAGATCCCTCTGTTCCATCGTCAATGGACAGAAAATACTTGCCCGGTACCATGACCGATACGGGAACCAGTCGACGTTTGCCTGGTGCAACATCTGGAGCTGATTCCGGACGTAGGATATACCCGCTGTCCCTCCCCTCGGCGTATTCTGGTAGCGGTAGCGGCTACCCCATATGGTACCGTATGGGGCGCTTTTGTTGATGTCTTTGCTCTTTTGCCACTTCACATTTGATGGAATGATGGGTCGGCATACTGGTAGGTGCGACCAGGACCACTGCTGCAGCAGAAGGAGTGGCCCATTGAACTGCTGGCTGTCTCTCTGAAATTTGAGATGTGTATTAGTTATTATCAAATTTAAAACAATCGTAAAAACATTAATTGATTAAGAATTACCAGACAAGCGTGACACAGTTCTCTGTACAAATATGCAAGCACGGCTCCACCCTAGTTCCACCGCGATGGCTTATTGAGTTGCTCCAGCTGCTTGAGAAACATAATCGGAACCGAGTCGCCACTAGAATCGACGAACATCGTGGTACCACATAAGTCAAGCACGAATGTCCTAACGTACCTACTGTTTGAAGAGTAAGTAAATAACTGTTTATTTTTTATAAAACTAATTTTAATGTAATGTAATGGATTTTGAAATTACCTCTTGACCCTCTCCACGTCAGTCGTCCATGGAGTAATGGCAATTTCGATGGCATATTGGCGGAGAGCCTTCAGACTGATGCAGTACTGAAAGAACCGCTCCGCTCCTTCCTCACCCTTCGGCTTGAGCTTCTTTGCCACCCCCTCCACATGCACACCCAACAGCTCTGGGATCAACGTCTGGAGTACATGATGATCCGAGACACCTCCTATCGGATCGCCATCGATCTACAGACCCCATAAGGCACTCACGTCCTGTAGGGTCACTGTCATCTCCCCCACAGGAAGATGGAATGAATGGGTCTCAAGGCGCCATCTCTCCACGAGACCGCACATGGGTGCCTGGTCAATCCGCAGTGGTTGTTTCATCGTGCCTAACTGGTACAACCCAAGGTTCATGAGGTACCGATCCATCAGTGGATTTTCGATGTACCGTACCTCCGGCGAGCGGTGCCGCACCGTCAACATGGTCTCATCCTGCATTTTTTCAATGTTTTAGACCAGTGGGACTGAATAACTATATGTTTGAAACGTAATTTTTGCATTTTCTTTGAATAACACAACGTACCTCCATCGATGCAAGTGAGACACGGTGACGTCTGTGAGGGACCCACAGGAGAGGACTGAACGTATCTGCACGATGTGGTGCGGCATCCCCTGCATCGACACCCTCCGCAGTGGGGCTCTCTGTGCTACCACTAGTATCGGCGTGAGCCTGCAAATTCTCGCCAGTCTCCGACGTATCTCGTGATCGCCCACGTCGAGGTCTAGTCATGCTGCATTTCAAAATATCAAGTTTAAAAAAATAAAACTCGTAATCCAATCAAACCTAATTTCAATAAAACTAGTAATTTCTAACAATTCATGCAATTTTAACCCCATGCAATCAATTTCTAACAGCTCCAAACAATTATAACAATTTCAATCAATTTCTAATAATTCCAATCAAACAATCTCTAACAAGTTCAATTAAATAATTTCTAACAATTCCAATTAAACAATTTCTAACAATTTCTAACAATTCAAATCAAACAATTTCTAACAATTCCAATCAAACAATTTCTAACAATTCCAATCAAACAATTTCTAACAATTCCAATCAAATAATTTCTAACAATTCCAATCAAACAATTTCTAACAATTCTAATCAAACAATTTCTAACAATTCCAATCAAATAATTTCTAACAATTCCAATCAAACAATTCTAATAATTTCAATCAAACAATTCTAACAATTTGAAACAACTAATTTCTAACAACTCCAAACAATTCCAAACAATTTCTAAAAATTCAAAATAATTTATAAACAAGTAAAAGAAATAATTTATAACAATTTATAACAATTTCGAACAATTTATAACAATTTCTAACAAATCCAGTAATTCGATTAATTTCTAACATTTTCAAACATTTCTAACTGTTTCTAACAACCGTAAACAATTCCAATCAATTTCTACCAAATTCAATCACAACAATTTCAAACAAATCCCGCGATTTGTAATTTCAAGCAAATCCCGTAATTTCTAACAATTTCATATAAATCCCGCAATTTCTAACAATTTCATATAAATTCCGCAATTTCGAACAATTTGTAACAATTACAAACAATTAAAAAAAATTCCAAATAATTTATAAAAATACAAGCAAATAATTTCATACCCGAAAACGAAAGCGGAGCGACGGCGCGGCGGCGGGGTGGAGCTCCGGTGGAGAGAGGAGAGGGAGGCCGAGAGTGAGAGAGGGAGGGGCCAAGAGCGTTTCGCGGTGGTCGGAATGGCCGGAAATGGAGGTTTCCGGCGGCAGAGGAGAGAGGCGGCGGTTTGGGGTAGGGTTTGGGCGGTTTGGGTAGAGAGAGAGAGGTGGCCGGTTTTATAAAAAAAAAATAAGTAGACCGCCCCCCGGGGGGCGGGTTGGTCCAAGGGTAGACCGCCCCACGGGGGGGGCGGTTTGGTTATGGGTGAAAAAAAAAATCGGTTATTAATGTTACTTTATTTAATTTTTTGGTTATGGAAAAAAAATGCCGGGGCTTGACCCCTGTATTTCTCTCAAAAAAAATGTTTATATTTTAATTGTTTGTGCTTAAATTTGATCTGTCAGATAATTTCAAGTTGTACAAGCATATATATATATATATAGAGTAGAACTAGGGAGCTCCTAAGTTCACCCAACCTCTTGTGAACTTGACTCTAAAATATATCGAATCGACTTTAAACGATGAATTCAAACCATTGAAACCATTCTACCTAATGAGTGATGCATCTACATGTGAAAATTTTAAAGTTTCGAATTATTATAATATAGAGACAAGTGGTCAAAAGTTTAAGGTTTATAAATTAATTTTAATGCATTCATTTTTTGGACTCCTTTGACCACTTGACTCTATATTAAATTAATTCGAAACTTTAAAATTTTCACATGTAGACGCATCAATCATTAGGTAGAAGGATTTCAACGGTTTGGATTCATCGTTTAAAGTCGATTCGATATATTTTAGAGTCAAGTTCACAAGAGGTTGGGTGAATTTAGGAGCACCCAAAAAATGTAAAATTTAGTCTCCAAGCACATTTTAATATAGATAATACATCTAACGGTTTGGATCGACGTTTTGGACTTTGAAAATTGAAAAACCACTTGGTTGCACGGGATCTCAGGAACAACTGATTTGATATTAGCTAACCTCTATATATATATATATATATATAGAGGTTGGCTAATATACTATCGATTGTTCCTGAGTTTCCGTGCAACCAATTCGTTTTTTAATTTTCAAAGTTCAAACGGTCGATCTAAACCGTTAGATGTGATCTCTATATTAAAATGTACTTGGAGACCAAATTTTACATTTTTTGGAATTTTTTTACTATTTATTAAGCCACTTTGAAAATTGCTGATCCAACGGTGGCTTAACCAAACAGTAAAAACAGAAGCCACCGTTGGATCAGCGATTTTTAAAGTGGCTTAATAAATAGTAAAAAAATTCCAAAAAATATAAAATTTGGTCTCCAAGTACATTTCAATATAGAGATCACATCTAACGGTTTAGATCGACCGTTTGGACTTTGAAAATCAGAAAACGACTTGGTTGCATGGAAGCTCAGGAACAATCGATTGTATATTAGCCAACCTCTATATATATATACACACACACTTTAATTGTCCGTTATCTAATTTCATTATCAATGTTTATGCTAAGTAATTAATTAACATCTTTATAAATTAAAATTCATACATATAATAACTACATCATTTGAATATTAATCATAGACATACAAAAATCTTCTAGAAAAGGGAAAAAAATAAATGTTGAGATTTCATACTTTAAGTAAAGTAGAAAGAGGTTTCTCAAAAAAAAAAAAAAATTAAAGTAGAAAGACGAAACGGCAAAATTTGCTAAGAAAAAACGAGCAAAAGAATCAAGCGGAGTTTTGAAAAAAATGCAGAAAAAACATAAAAGATCCAAGCTAAAGATAATTTCTCTAATTGGAAGAACAAAAATTCCACTTTCAAAATTAATATGACAAGAAAAGGTATTGAAATTGTATCCAACGACCTAAGTTAGACGTTCCATTGTTTGGTTGTTGGTACTCAAGACTCAAGAGCGTAACGATTTTTTTTTCTAGAATGTGTTCATTTTCAATTCCTAGGTTTTGATCTTGACCAAAACTTATAAATTCTTGACTTTAGCAAACATATGTCATGGTTTTCTGCATTGCTTTATTAAAATTTCTAGGTTGTCTCAATTTCTCTGTTGTTATCCTTTCCATCTCCTTTGATTTGATTTCCACAAGTTTTCAAACATTACGACTAAAACCTAATTGGACATTTTTTTTTCAAATATTAATTAATTAAGTAACGTAATATATAATATAATTATAATTGATCATAAATAAACAGCTGCAAACGCCCCTGAAAGTGAGGATATTAGTAAGATTCTATATATGATATGATGCCCACTGAAAGTAAATCTCAGTGACAAGTTCATAGATAGGCTTGATATAATGTGAGATTCTCTTTGGTGCACAAAGATTGCATGACAAAACTAACTCCGGAGAAACAGTTGGTGTGATGCACTCTTGATTGTCTGACATATATTGTGAGGCATTTTATTCGGATGAAGGTTGTGTTTGAAACCTTAATTAGAACAACATATCATAATAATCAATCTATTATAAACATTTTAACTTTCATTTTGAGTTTCGCGTGAAGTATCAATACGACTAATTGAAAAATCATGTCTCAAATATGATAGCTTCGTACGTATATAATTGATATTTTTAGATTTGTAATGATCTTATTTTAAAATATAAATTTGATAAGACTTATTTATTTTTAACAATTAAGCAAACCTATTTGTCGAAATTTCATTTATATCATTATATTTTTAAGAAATTTGTAATTTGCAAAAAATTAATACAATTCGAAAAATTATGAAAGCTTACATATTGTTTTTTAAATTTGGCTTATTTCTATGTAAATATTTTGATAATTCACGTCACTATTTAGCAATTGAATTACTATAGTTATTTATTTTTTAATTATTGTTTTAATTTCAATTTGCATTAAAAATATTTTATTTATAGAATTCTTTATTATAAAGTCCTTAATTGCAAAAAAACATAATCACGTAATTGACGGAATTCTGAAATAATACTTAATATTTACATTACTTTTATTTTAATTTGAAATTTTAATCAGTCATAGGCTTTTGTAACAATTGAATGAAGGAAATTATTTGATTAAAGAAATATTTGTCATTTTAATTTGCATTTAACACCTTCCATTAAAAACTTTGATGAATTACTCAATTCATATGAAAATCAAATTATGAAGAATAGAATTATTGCAAAACATAACATGGGGTTAAAACTAGCCAGTAAACAATTTGGACGTTCACAATTTTCTTTCGGTGTTATTATTTTTTGTAGAACTTTTTTTAATCGTTTTAGAAGATCTGAAACTTTTGATCTAGATATTGAAAATTTCACGGCTGTGTTCCTTACCATATGAAGCCCATTCCAGAAATGAAAAAAAGAAATCACACAATGGTATCTTACCGAATATAAAAATAATTAAACGAATAAACGAATGAATAAAAGACAAAAACATATAAAAACAACTATACATTGGTTCAGAAATACTATTGACAACATTATTTAATTACTGATGGTTGGGTAAAAACCAGCCTGGTTCTTCCATTGAAGGAAGCGATTTTTTTCTCCCAACTCCTAGCCTCTATATCATACTTAGCAAGATAATAAGTGGTGGTTACACCATCAAAATTTATCAACTCATGAGAACCTAAGTAAAAAATGCAGTTTCTTTCTGATTGAATAGATCCTCTTGCGCTGATAGAAAAGCCTTGACCTCCATCTATGAACAGTATTTGATCACCAATGCTACTTATTTGTACCCATTTACCAAATTTCTCTTCATAGTTAAGACGATATATTTTGCATTCCGGGTCTTTATTGAGACTACGACGATCGCAGGAAATTCCTAACAGTTCGCCACAAGATTCAACAAGACAGTTCAGTTTTGTAGGAGGAGGAGGTATGCTGGCGATAACGACACCTGATGTTACATCAACAGCCTCAGTTGTCCCGGTTTTAGGACTGTAAACATAGTACATCCCTTTCGAGTGTATCATTAAACAGCCTTCGAGGGCCTTTCGTATCACCGTCCAATTGTTGTCACCGGGACGACACAAGCCCAAAGTTTGGATCTTAGACTCGGTCTTTCCTCCACATATAGCGACATATCCGTCACAGTTTAGCGAGGTGGAGATAGGAAAGCACCAATCGAGATCTATGGATGGAAGTTGGACCTCTTCGCAAGTTAAAGGATTGATAAGCATTAAAGAGGAGCATGTCGGGTCCGAGGCAAACACGTATTTTTGTGATGGTCCAATCAGCTCCTTGCCGTGAGATTCAGGCACGGACAAGGTTTGAAAATTGTCGTGCGAGAGCGAGTAGAATTGTACTTGGTTTGCAAAGGCGGTAGGGCGGGTGAGAAGCCATGGGAGTTGTGGTGGTGGGTCCGAGACAGGTGCCTCGGAAAGCCAATTCTTGCATACTGCACGAAAATGAATAAAATCGCAAAGGTCTGGGAGCCTCTTGGATACAAGATGTAGCATGTCGGGAAGAAGCTCCGACCAATCCCTTTTTCTATCGAATTTGGCATTCGACAAGGAAGCAGCATTTGGCACGGCCGTTGCAATGCAATCCATTTCTGGAAATTTAATTAGTTTGTGTTTTTCTTTGGAAATGTTTCTTTTCTCAACAGAGTGCGTAGATAGATGATTCAAAAATTGTTTCCTAGCGTTCTATTTATACTTGAATTTCATAACCGTTTCGGTTCTGTTACAGACCGAAATGGTCCGAAACATGGGACAGCAATATTTGGTTAGTATTGGTCAAAGTTTAAAACTTTAGTAAAGCCAAAATAGAAGAAAAGGCCAAAGTACGTAGTCTCCATTTATATCTAAAATCAGAGACCATGTTCGGCGAGAAATATAACTACAAAATTTATAGATTGATGAGTTGAAAGGTGATGTACATGAGAGAATTCAGAATTTTTGTCAATAAAAGCAAAGAAGTAACTAATCAAATTTAAATAATTAAACAAATTATACTATATGTAAAATAACACTCTAATTTATAATTTTTCATACTTCGATTTTTAATTTTCAATAATTTAACTTCTAATTCTAACTACCAATCAAAAATAAAAAAATATTTAATTTTAACTATATAAATTTAACTATATTACCGATCGAAATCTAGAAGGAAGCAATTAAAATTCCAAGAGGAGGCAAAGTTGGTCCAAACCAATAAATATTCATAAAAACTTAAAATCTAAAAGAGACAGTTGCTCCTCTCTAACCCTTACTAGGTTCGTCCCTGAGATGCATAATATGTGGTATGGAAAATTAAAACTTAAATATCCACAATCACAAAAGATATTATATTTTATGAGAAATTAACTATATATATCATTTAATTAAATTACAATATACATAATTAAAATTTAAAATAATGAAAGAAACATGTCAGTAGATCTGCCCTGTACATAGAGACGGATTTATAACAGATTAAAAATTAAAAATATACTTATAAGTAATTTTTTATATAGGTTTGAATATGTCACACCCCGCCACGTATTTATATGTAAGGCGTGTGCACATCACATACATTATCAATAATAAATACTCATGTAACATCTTAAAATCCAACAAAATCTTTAAACACTACAAATATTTCAAGTACATAACACGCATTCAACGTGAGATCAAGACAAACATGGCAACTAAAACTGGTAATTGCCATGTTAGTCAATGTATCCATTTTTAAAGAGAGAATTTAAGTTTAACTAAAGAAATTAAAAAGATACATGAGCCGTCTGCTTGTTGACTTCATGATCCGCATTCCTCCTGTTAGTGCTCCTTGTTGGCTTCATCATTTCCTGGAACCCACGTAAAAGTGGAACGGGTGAGAGATCGAACAGTCTCTCAGTATGGGATTTAGTTCCAGTTCCGGAGTTTGTCAGATTCACTTATTAATACAAACATGATATTAAAATTATATCCTTGAAATGCAATCTTACTAAATTCAACTTGAATCACACACACACACACACACAAACACACACTTCTTTAATTATCTTTCAAGTTTTCCTTTTAATCCTTTCATTTGCCAATCCAGTGGGAAATTCATCCAACACCGGAAGACCGCCAACCCGCTGGGAAATCCATCCAACAACGAGAGGCTTTCTCACTAGACGGGGAATCCACCCTATGCTAGATATTGGCTGTCGCACTAGACGGGGAATCCACCCTAAGCTAGATTTTGACCCGTGACGGGAAATCCATCCGACGTCACGTTAACGAGGGGTCTAGTCAAACCTAGACCCAATGTATACATTCCAACATGCGTTCAACGCACGTTGGCTCCTTTCCTTTAACTCATCCATTACATTCCACATTCGTTTCATTTAACACCATACAACGCCATGCTTAACACATCCTACTTACAAGTCTCATGATTGATATGAATAATCCTATTGAATTTCTAAACAAGCCAAAAGGATTGTTCGATTCAACATGCACAATTCTATAAACAAATAAATAAATAAAATGCACACAATATGGTAAGTACAATTTGACAATGTCCAGGAAACCCGTACCTATTGTCGTGGTGTAGTTCACTCTTGCTTCTACGTTACTTCCTACATCAAAAGTCGTACCTAGACCATGTTACACGATTTCTAAATTAATACTTGTTTCTATTTATTTGTTACTAAACTGACTGTCAGGAGTTATATAGTCCAAATGCCAATCAAAGTAAAAATAGAATATAATTGTTACCTCATACAATCAGACATATAATTAAATTTGTTTCTCATGAATATGACTCAAAATTTGAGAAGTTTTTAAAATATACTTCTTTGTAAAAATAAATAGTTTTAGGATTATTAGTGAAAAATTACTATCCATAAAATAATATATGCAAATCGAAATTCTGTTGCACTTTGGTATTAAGTATAAAAACAACTGAGTTTATGAGATTAGATTGTCATTTAATAAACTTCAGACAGTTGTGATTATCAACATAATAAAAAGGTTTAAGATATAATTATCATTCACGAAATAATTGAAAATATGAAATTTTCCGAAACTACTAATCATTGAAATAATTATTATATTTTATTAGTATATGCAACTCAAAATTTTTGATATACTTCGGTAAAGTTGAAGAACATGCAGTTGGATCTATAAAATCTTAAACAAAATAATTACTAAATTATATTATATGATATAAACTTGAAAATTCGTGCAACTATAAAATTCAAATAGTTGAATCTATAAGAAATTGATTCTCATGAAATAAATTAAGTTTCTTGAAATTGCATCCGAGGGTTTTTACAAACTTAATTTCAGATTATAATAGTACTAAAGAACTATTTGATAATCAATAAATCTTTTTATCCAAGAAATAGTTTAACTAATTAAACAAGCATATAAATTTTCAGAAATCTAATCATAGGTCAATAAAAACAATAAGTAACTTTGAAAAAGCTTATCAAATAAATCAATATCAGAAATTATTTAATCTACTTACTAACAACAAATTAAATATAAAATTTGAATACCTCAATTTCATAATTTGATCTTACAAAGAAGGGATATGGCTTGGTCTCCTATGGGTGCTACGAAGGGAAGATGACTTAAATATAGGGCTCCTTTCTAATTTCTGTGGAGAAAGCAAAGAGATGGAGAGAGAACCGAACAGACGGGTCACGAGTGATTTAATACCAGTAGCGGTTTTCTTTTTGTTTTATCTTTATATATGAACGGTTTTTAATTTACAAACTTATAGGATCTCTAGGCATTAATTGTAGATTAGTTACTATATTTATTTTGAGTAATTTACACAATATAAATTATGTCTGCCGAAAACAACATGCTAATCGGGGCTTTAATGATTACTAAACTATTCTAAATATAGATGTAATTCGGGCAGTGATTTCTACTCGAAGGGTTATTTTGGACAAACTTATTAAATTATTCTATTTATAAATGGAAATAAGAAGAAGAAATATATATCAATTAACGTTGTACTTAATTTAGTATTTTAACTACGTAGTGTTACAATAAAATATAATTATTTAATTAGATAGTAACTCAAATTACATGGTATTACAGAATAAAATATTATAAATATTATAAAATTAATTCTCAGACTCAATATAATAATTTTACATAATTAACTTTCACGCGTAGCTTAAAAATTTGGCTCCACCCAATTCTGAACATAACAGATTAATTAGATCATTATATTGTTTCGGCTGAAACCAAAGTAAACCGCAACAACAAGTGTTTCAGCCGAGATTACCGTTCTTGATTTATTCTATCCACTACCCGGCCATACTATTTTAGATCCCACCTACTCAGTAGTGGGTTTACAAACGAGGTTCTTTGGATGACTTTGAATAATCGCCATATTTGATTAAGCGGTCTGATCTCTTTGTCTTTATTTTGCACTTGTTATGCACGCGTTCGCTAGACTAAACAACAAATGTTAAGCGCAAGTTTTTTAAAAATCATTAGTTCTGTAAACTGTAATTAGTTCGTCGCTATGTGGTTCATTATTTAACTCAAAGGAAGTAGTAAAAATTAAAGGGGACCATAGTAGTACGCTATAGTTATTTTCTACACCGGTTAAGTAGACCTTTATAATTTGTATGTATTCAATGGGGACCAGGAGGGTGTCCGATGCCCATCGGACCAGAGTCTGTTCGATGGGTGTCCGATACCGTCTGATTTACTTCAAGATCTGTGCGCATGACTTTAATATCCGTGTCGTTTGCTTTAATATGCGTGCGCACGGATCTTGAAGTAAATCGGACGGTATCGGACACCCATCGAACACTGTTCTGGTCCGATGGGCATCGGACACCCCCCTCTCTCATTCAATGGACCTTTAAAAATGCTAATTATTATCTGACTATTTATCTGTTGACAAATAAGATGCTCACTAATTGCTTGTTCAAACTTAATTGTTACATATTATAATTAAATTTGTAACATCAATTTTACTATTCTTAGAAGCATGAGAATCATAAAGCAACATTTATAAAAACAAAATAAAGTTTACTTTTTTTAATTATTTTTTTTGAAAATCTTCGTAGAAGCTGTAAAGTTTTGAGAGAGAATCGAATTCTCTACTTTTTGATAAAGATAACTAATAGTTTTTAAAAAAAAAATCTTAACTAAATGTGATCTCCTCTTTTTATTTAAATATTTTTAGATTTTGCATTTTTTTTATTGAAAAAATGCCGCACAAAACTAGTTCAATTGTGAAAAATAAAATAAAATCAATTTACCGCACACAGAAATTAATTTGCGGGAGCAAGTACTTGGATTTTGATCTTGCTAATGTGGTTTAAGACCAGCTGACTCGCGGTGGACCAGACGCTCATTTTTTTTATTAAAAAATAAATTGGGAGTCAGACAAAAATTAATTCGTTAAAAAGTAAATGATAACTTAGTATACAAATACAGCGTGTATGATATGAAGTCATGCAGAATTGAAGATCTAGAAAGTCAATATCACAATTTTGTTCTGTTGGGTTGGGTTTTCTGTGCCCACAGGCCACAGCTACATCTATAACGGGTTTTCCCAATCTAGAAACTTTTTTCCTTTTTTTGTCATGTACAAAACAAAATCTATAACATATCTTAACAACAAGATTTAATATACATTTATTATGTGTGTACCCAATTTGAAAACATAATCTAATTCTTTCCTCAAAGAATAAATGCAAGGGAAATTTTTGTGATAGTGACCCGTTACATATTACGCTTTTGAATCCATAAGGGGACCGAGCGGATTAAATGTAACAGCAGTGGATAACATTAAATATTTAGTTATCAAAATGTAGTGATTGAAATTTGAAAATGCACTATAAGAAAATAAAATTAATGATTCTGTTTTCTAGTCTCAGTTTGGAAAAACCAGTGCTGACCGCACATCTCACATGCACCAGTAAAGTTGGTGTCTACAAACTATGACCAATCCACCTACTAATTTCAACAGATCAAAACCCAGTTATGGCATTTCGGAAATAGAAAAATTTTAAAACGAAATTTCTCAGATGGGTCATTCAAACATATTCTGTCTGTCTGAATTCAAACTAGCTATTTGAACAATATTTTTTTTTGTTTTTTCCCCTTATATTTTTAAATAAACTCTTTGAATAAGGATGACAGCTAAGAGTGTCTAATATGAGTCAGCACTAAGCAAGGCCACAAATTCATTTTTTTTAAACTAGCATGGTAACTGGTAAGATAATTAAACTACATAGCGACCAAATGGGAATAAGAGATGACTTTTGTCCCAAAATTTTCCGTTACTTAAAGATTTGTTTTTTCAGTAGTGTTGTATATATTTCGCAATTTAATTTTTATATTACCTGTTGGGTACAGTGGTGAAGCTAGCATACAACAGGGGATAGGCATTTGCCTACTTCTGAAAACTTTTTTTTAATCAGATTCTTTTTTGAATTTGTCTAATTCTGATTGAGAGCCCAGCCCTGCCGAAAAGGAAATCAATCAATTCTCCATATTTTTTTTATTAATAGGAATATTTTTCTTGATACCAATCGGGTGGCATCATTATTTGCCTTTTGGTTCAGACTAAAAAAAGATGACAAAAAAATAACATCAATTACTTTGAATCATACAGCTTGATGTTAACCCGAACCCGAACCCAAACCCGAACTCGAACTCAAATCCGTTAATTTATTCGAACCCAAATACGATTTTTGTCTACCTCTATCTCAAATCCTAGCCTAGCCACTGGTTGGGTACCCTTGTAAGTTCTTCACTATTATCAATAGATTGTTAGAGACACTTTCTTCCAACCTTCAAAAAAAAAAAGATTTGTTTTTAAGGAAAGTCAATGGTCAAGCTTTTACCTAGATAAATATTTGTGCATGCATGCAAGTATGTATCTCATATTAAATATTTATAAAAGATCTCGTTCAAAGACTGATTATTCACTTAAAGATTTGTTAGCATGAATTATGATACGACTAGCTATTGGAATGCATTAAATAGTCAAAGTGTGTATAATATATATATATATATATAGAATTGAGCTATGGTACTCTATAGAGTACCATGGTTCGGTGCTCTACGGCACTATATCTCCATTTTAAAAATTCAAACACCCGATCCGAACCGTTGAACATGTTCTTCATATTGAAATGTGTTTGGAGACCAAATTTTACATTTTTTTGAATTTTTTTGCTATTTATTAAGCCACTTTGAAAATCTCAGATCCGATGGTCCAGAAATTTTTACTGTTTTTTACTGTTCACAGCAGATCTGAGATTTTCAAAGTGGCTTAATAAATAGCAAAAAAATTCAAAAAAATGTAAAATTTAGTCTCCAAGCACATTTCAATATGAAGAACATGTTCAACGGTTCGGATCGGGTGTTTGGATTTTTAAAATGGAGATATAGCGTAGAGTACCGAGGCGTTTTACTCCATAGAGTACCATAGTCCATCTCTATATATATATATATATATATAAATTCATTCTGTACATAATTTATGTTTAACAAAATAATTTACACTTAACAGAAGTGCATATTGTTTATAAATATATAGTTGGGTTCCGTTTCGGCGTGAGATGCTTAATTGGTACACATTCAGATCGTTCGTTTGCTGTGAATAAATGTATTGAAATAAGTTCCCTTACAAAATCAATAGGAAAGATTCATGATAGGTAGGGTTTGTAAAGAAAATTTCGATCCAGATGTGCGGAATTTACTGTTTGTAGTCTAGCCAATGTGTACATATCTTGATTTATACACTAGTAAAATTGGATATAAGACATAAATGTACATATCTTGATTTTCCTTGCAATTCCATCAGAAACAATATTTTCCAAATGTAGTACGATCACGGAGCTAACATTTTCTAGTATGATCACCATGTGGAATATATTTAGAATTTTTATTTGTAAAGCAATGACATCTGTAAAGAGACTGAGAGTTTTTTTTTTTTTCAATAATACCCAGAAGCGGCTGCTAGGTTGTTTTATTAGATAATAAAGAGGTTACAAACAAACTTCTCTCAACCAGTACAGTTCTGGCAAAAAAAAAAAAAAAAAAATAGACTGAGATTTGCTACTAATTTTTGACTTGAGTGATATAAAACCAAATAATGAGGTGGAAGCAGTGTTCTAAATAGCACTCTATAATAACGCAATAGCGGCGCTATAATATTTTCATACCTTAAACGTTAAGCTATAGGATAAAAGTGCGCTATTTCAGCTACGACCACTATAACGGTATAGCGGTCCATTATTTGCGCTACACGCTATAGCGCACGCTATGCTACATAGACTTTTATTTAAAGGTTCAAGCTAATTTTTTTTTTAAGAATCAATTTTTTTTTTAAGTTCGGATTGCTTTTGATTTTAAATAGAAAAAGATAGATAGTTTATGCCATGATGCTTAGATTTTTTTTAATAGAAAAAAATATATAGTTTATGCCATGATATTTAGGTTATTTTGAATAGAAAAATATAGTTTATGATATTATCAGGGATATATTTTTGAATAGCAATTTGGACTTGTATTAGTTCAATATGAATAATCTAATTTCTTAATCAATTTTGCATTACTTATCGCTATATGAGACTTTAGATAATGTTAATAATTATTAGAAATATAAAACAAAAAGTTTTAAACAAAAAATGTTATGTAGGATAGCTTTTGTTATAGCTATGTTATTCGCAATAGCTTTTTATTTAGTTTTTCCGTGATGATGCGATAATCGCTATTTAGAACATTGGGTGGAAGTGATTGTGACTGTCTATCTTTTTTGGAGGATGGTTTATCAGCTGCTTCAATTAATTTCAAACCACAGAGGTTTGATATCGATGGCTGAGAAGGAAATATCCTTTATTCATATTCACTAGTAGAAAAACGCACATCAGTGTCACCCTATTAGTAGCGGTTTTTTGTAATATGCGATACTAATACGTATCTGTATCGGGTCTTATAAAGAACCGATATAAAAATCCACTATTACTATCGGTTGTTAGTAAACAACCGATGCAGATAATCCAAGAACAATCTGTATCGGTAGAGAGAGAGAGAGGGGTCGGGAACGGTTGAGAAGTGCGAAATGTCGTGTTCAGGACGAAAAAATGACGTTTTTGGGCCAAAACCGGCGGGTTGGGGGTGGTTTCAGGTGGGGGGCTGTGGGGGGGGGCGGGTAGGGTTTGGTTTGGGGAGGGAGGGTATTTAAAAAAAAAAAAAAATAGTAAACCGCCCCCCAGTGGGGCGGGTTGGGGGGGGGGGGGGGGGGGTAAACCGCCCCATGGGGGGGCGGGTTGGGAATGGGTGCAAAACTTTCGGGAGTCGAGTTATTAATAATATTTTATATTTTTTTTTGGTTATGAATAAAAATGCCGGCAAATGAACACATCTTGATTTTCCTTGCAATTCCATCAGAAGCAATATTTATATATATAGTTCCAAATGTAGTACGATCACGGAGCTAACATTTTCTAGTATGACCATGTGGAATATATTTAGAATTTTTATTTGTAAAGCAATGACATCTGTAAAGAGACTGAGAGTCTTTTTTTTTTCAGTAATACCCAGAAGCGACTGCTAGGTTGTTTTATTAGATAATAAAGAGGTTACAAACAAACTTCTCTCAACCAGTACAGTTCTGGCAAAAAATAAAAAAATTGACTGAGATTTGCTACTAATTTTTTACTTGAGTGATATAAAACCAAATAATGAGGTGGAAGTAGGGGTGTAAACGGATACGGATTATCCGTGGCTCCGCTCCGAATCCGCTTATTATCCGTATCCGGATTAAACGGATACGGATACTTGCGGATACGGATACGGATAATTTTAGTATATGAAAAAATAATGCGGATACGGATAATTCCGTGAGGATATAAACAGAGCGGATATCCGTATATATCCGGATTCGAAATTTAATCTTTCAGCAGTTTTCAATTCATTTCACCCTTGTGAAATTCTAAAAAAACATACATATTCGTTTAAGTTCAAGAATCTTGGTAGGAAAATCATATAATCTATTAGGATAATGAATTGGTTCTTTGAACTAATAAGCAATTAGTCATGCATAATCATCACTGTGCAAACTTTAAAAGTCTATTAAATTTTTATCAATTTAGGTAATCAAATTAGGTAATTTAAAACTATGAAATTTAGTAGAATTACTCAATATCCGACAATTATCCGCTCCATATTCGTATTCGAATCCGTATCCGTGGATTATCCGTTCCGTATCCGTATCCGTATCCGTTTAAGACGGATATGGTTTTCAATTTTGATATCCGTTTACTATCCGTATCCGTATCCGTATCCGCTTGTTGAAAAACGGATGCGGATATGGTATTAGCATTATCCGCTCCGAATCCGCTCTGTTTACACCCCTAGGTGGAAGCAGTGTTCTAAATAGCACTCTATAATGACGCAATAGCGGCGCTATAATATTTTCAGACCTTAAATGTTAAACTATGGGATAAAAGTGGGTTATTTCAGCTACGGCCGCTATAACGGTAATAGCAGTCCATTATTTGCGCTACACGCTATAGCGCACACCATGCTACATAGACTTTTATTTAAAGGTCCAAGCTGAATTTTTTAAGGTTCGGATTGCTTTCGATTTAAATAGAAAAAGATTGATAGTTTATGCCATGATACTTAGATTTTTTTTAATAGAAAAAGATATATAGTTTATGCCATGATGTTTAGGTTATTTTGAATGAAAAAAGATAGTTTATAATATTATCAGGGATATATTTTTGAATAGCAATTTGGACTTTGTATTGGTTCAATATGAATAATCTAATTTCTTAATCAATTTTGCGTTACTTATCACTATATGAGACTTTAGATAATGTTGATAATTATTAGAAATATAAAACAAAAAATATTATGTATGATAGTTTTTGTTATAGCTATGCTATTCGCGATAGCTTTTTATTTAGTTTTTCTGTGATGACGCGATAATTGCTATTTAGAATTTTGGGTGGAAGTGATTGTGACTGGCTATCTTTTTTGGGGGATGGTTTATCAGCTGCTTCAATTAATTTCAAGCCACAGAGATTTGATATCGATGGCTGAGAAGGTTGTAAATTAACATGTAATGGAAATATCCTTTATTCATATTCACTAGTAGAAAAACGCACATCAGTGTCACCCTATTAGTAGCGGTTTTTTGTAATATGCGATACTAATACGTATCTGTATCGGGTCTTATAAAGAACCGATATAAAAATCCACTATTAGTATCGGTTGTTAGTAAACAACCGATGCAGATAATCCAAGAACAATCTGTATCGGTTGTTTATTAACAACCAACGCAAAAGGTCCCTGTATTAGTATTGGTTATATTTTTAACCGATACTGATTAGTTTTAGAATCAGTTGTTTTTAAACCAATATTGATTATCTAGGGTTCTTATTTTCATTTCGTGCTGCTGGTTAGGGTTCTTATTTTCATTTCGCGCATCACCTCTCTCATTTTCAATTTAGCAAAATTAAACTACGCTCAACTTCTCATTTCCTCCGCCTCCGTGTCTCCATCTAGGGCTCTCAGTCTCTCCTCTCATTCTCCGCTCTCTCACCACCAGGTCGCGCCTATCGCACCACCGATACAGATAGTAGTATCTGTATCGGTTAAAATAAAATAACCGATACAGATAATAACTTTCAATATCGGTTGTTTAACTGATACAGATTAGTTTGGGCATTTGTGTCGCCTGGATCAGTGTCGCCTCTACGTCCGATACTAATGTGCATAAATAACCGATATAAAAAGTATTTTTTTCACTAGTGATTATATAATATATGTGATCACTTATATTCATAAGGAAAAAAGTGCATTTTTTTTCGACACTGATATTACTACAATTTTATATAAAAATATGTATCAGCACATTTTTTTTCTTTAATGTAAAAATTTAATTAGATAGAGGTGTGATTATAATGGTAGGAGATAATTTTACTTGATCTCTCCAGTGATCTTGATTATTTTATTGTTTTTCCATCCAATTATTATCTAATATTCACAATAAATCTTTCATTCAAGTTCGAATATATATGCAATCTTTTACGTGAAATTTATTAAATTATCTTTTATAGATCGAAGACTGATGATTATTTCATTTATATTCATATTTATTTTCGTGTCATAGAAAAGTATTTTTCAAAGTTCAATGATTGGTGAGAGCGTATAAAAATTCATCTAAGTATCTAACGCGATGGGGAGAATATTTAATTGACTTGGGCAAGGTGATCATACGGAGACTAAGTATCAACCAACTAGTGAAGAAAAAAAAGTTTTAATTGGCCAGAAAGAAAGTTGGAAATGAGATTGATTTATATAATTATAATTAAAAGAAACCTTTTCATGTATGAAGCATGTCCATATTTAAAATTGTGCAACAAGATCACACCTCCAAATTAATAGTTAATAATCTTTGAAGTCGTTTGGCAACACATTATTTTGGCAGCACTATAGATAGAAATTAATATTAAAAAAAAAAACACTGAAGAGCAGAAAGGTTGAACAAACAGCGGGTGTACTTTTTATACCGAAATTTTTAAATATGACACTGTTAAAAAAATAATAAACCAAAAAAACTACTATTTTATGAAAATTCCACATTTAGTACGTCTACAATCTTAAGTTGCGCCTTTGCGGACTATTTTTTAAGTTTTTTTTTTTTTTTTTGCGGACAACAAAAAAAAATTGGCAGGAACTTTGACCATTCCATTTGAAATGGTGAGTTGAGTTTGATTGGCTACAAATTTTGGGGGGGCACCAAATACCATTTAGAGGTATATTGAGTTGTCACGGGATTACACATCATAGAATTCTACGGCAATGGAACCCACACGGCACACCCATAGACAACACAGGAATATGCAGGAATGCGTTGTGATGAGAACAAAATGTTTCAACAGCACTGTGCTACCATGGTTTCTACTATCACTCTTTTGACTCTTTCACTATATTCAGTATTAAAAAAGAAAAAAAAAAGGACTCTTTTCACTATATTCTTCTAAATACCACACCTAGTACTATTAAACGACCTCTTCAGGTTAACAATTAATTCTATAAATTACCACTTGACGATACATTAATTATTCTCATGTTAACAAATACTAATCGTCTATCACTCATTGACTCTTTCACTATATTCTTCTAGTACTATTAAACGACCTCTCCAGGTTACCAATTATTTATCTTAATAGATTACCACTTGACAATACATTAATTATTCTCATGTTAATTTACAATTACTAATTGTTATATAACAATTAACTACTTTTAGGTTAGTAACTAATATTGTTGATTAACAATTATATTTCATAGGTCAGCACTGAATGACATATGCATGCAGATTATCCTGAGATCAACAGCTATATGTTAGTTAGTTATATTTTGACTGACAATTAATTATCCTTAAATTAACACATGATATTTTTTTTCTAGTAAACTTAATTTGTTTTTTCGCAACACTCCATAATCCTATTTGCGAAATACCTGAGTTATTTCCATACATATTGTAAGTCTATATGCACTAATATAGAAAAAACATAATTTCTATGATCTTGAGCAATACAATTGTCACAAATATAAAAATATCTGATGCATAAGATGCAGCGATGCTACATACTTCAACTTGGTGTATAAACAGTTTCGCTTACTTGATCCTCTCTCTTAATGTTACAAACATTTGAAATATAAATATTTAGGTGTAACCTCTAATGGGTAGGGATAGGACCTATTTATACTTGTTTAGCTTTAATCTGGTATGTCCATCAACTACCAAATGAATAGATTAGATTTAGTGTGCTATTGATATATAGTGGAAATCCAAAAGAATTGAAACTCTCAATTGATGACACTAAAAGTTAGAAAAATTTATTTGTTCACCTTAATTAAGAGACAAAACTCTTAAAGCATTTACATTCATTATCTAGACCACTTAAATGGAATTTATTCTAACACATACTTCCCAAAAAAAAAGCTCAAACTATCTTCTCGTCTGTGAGCTTCTCTCAGCTAAAATCCTGCTGACATGTAGAAATTTATGTGAATATCACATTTTTTTTTGACAAAAGTGGGGAGTGCTCACCTGTTTTCATAGAAATAAAATAGTTCATACAAAACAACTAACAACATAAAAAAGAACAACTAAAGAACTAATTCCACAAGTCGGAAAGCAACATGGGGATGACTAAAAACATAAATAATATGTAGAAAATTTCATGATTTCTCATCCATAAAACAAGTTTAAATGTATGTTGATATACTTTTCTACGTCTTTTTTGTTTCTTTGTTGCCTTTACATAATACATACTGTTGAAATTATAATTAAATAACTTACCTTTTTATTCACACTTCCTTTATATTATTTTCTCTCTCCAATTATTACATAATACCCTTGCTTTCTTTTTGTTTCTTTCTATGTTTGCTTGGAAATAAATAAAGTAATTGGAAAGTGACCATAGAAATTTGGAACTACCCAAAGAGGCTTCCAACTAAAACAGCAATTAATCTTCGAGAAGTAAAATCAGATTATTGTTGATCATGCATCCTTCCTTTAATTTTATTGGGGAACTACCAAAAGAGGCAATGTGGTGAACAGGTCTATTATCTTAATTATTCGTAGTCCTGAATACGTAGTCTATAAAGTTCCGGTCAAATATATCTTACGTAGATTACGACGTTTGTGCTAGATTCATGAATATTAACGATGTGATATCATTGATTTAATTTTCTTCGATTGCTACTAGTGAAGTGACAGTAATTATCTCACGAGGTTTTCTTTTTTATATTATAAGTTGGGATAATAGCATGTAATTTATAAAAATGTTTCCATTTCAAACTGAAAGCGGAACAATTAAATCCAAAAAAAAAATCATGAATTAACATACTATTGCCGAGTCATTTTATTGTAATAAATTTGTGTAATTTTTTTTTTCAAAATAAATGTAATTTGTAGCTAGTAGGGGCAAATTACTAGTACTATTAATATATAGACTGATCGACATTATCTGGACCATATTTGATTAATAAGAATATTTGGCTTCTTGAAAAAGATTGTTTGACATGCGTGTTGTTCGATTCCAATCTCAAAATAAAGCTAATCAATTGCTTTAATTAAGTTGCTTCCTAAACTAGCCGCTAATTTGAGATGCATATATAAAGAATAAATCTAAGATGAATTCCAATAAAGTATCTATTGTTTCTTTGCACGGATATTTTTAGGAAGTTTTGGAGAACCAATATTGAAAAATGTATGAAATAAGCGATGTGAATATCGATTTCCATTTTTTTTTCTGAAGTGGGCCTAACAAACAGGGCCCATAAAACTATAAACCAATTTAACAACCCAATTTAATTATGGGCTTTTTGTTTGTTTCTTTTTTAAAGTCGTTACTCACTATTGTGTTGTTTTTGTTTGGATCATTATCTAACAAGAAGAATGAGTGGATGACAGAATTTTTAATTTTATATTGATATTTTTCAACTATCTTGCATCCAATAAACTCCTTACATATTATATATTATATAGATTAATTCATGAGAACTTCCTAGACAAATTTTTTTCACTAAATGTCATTTTACTATTTTCCAGATATGAATTTTTATTTTCCATAACATTCTAAAAAAACTACAACCATTAATTTCAACATATAAAACTACAAAACATTAATTTTAACAAACAAAGCACAGTGCGGAGAAGCGGCCACCTAACCGAAGTAAAGCACCAACGACAATGCCAATGCTAACACCTACCGACATTCCAATGACAACACCAGCTTTGATATCCGGTATTAATCTATATTTCTTCCCTTGAGTTACAAACTCAGGAGTCATAGATATGCTATAAGGATTACATTAGAAACCATGGAGATTTGGATTCCCCTCAAAACTTGAACAGTCGAAAGTCGAGAACTGACCACCGGTCAGAATTTCACTGTTTAAGTTATTGTACCCAACTCTAAATATAGAAAGAAAGTTGAGCTTGCCCAGTGAAACAGAAATGTCACCTGATAGATCATAATGTGGCAACTCCAAGACCTCTAAGTTAGACATACCCAAGAGTTCATCAGGCATTACACATGACAATTGGTCAATATACCAAGATCCAGAACTAGTAGGTTCTTCATATTCCCAAAACCGGGTAGAATTCAACCTGTCAGCAAGTTATTGCGAAGAATTAAAGATGGATATAACTGATTGATTTGATTATGCTGCAGACTCTTTCCAGTAAAATTTGACTTTGTAAAGAACAGGAAATAATCAGCCTCTGCGCATTATTTTTGGATATGAGGCTTTTCAATTTTGTTAAGCTGCTTGGGAATTGTTAGATAAATCCAAATATATATTATTAAGGCTTACAATCTGAGGAGGGATTGAGCCTGTAAAATGATTCCATGACAGATACAAGACCTTAAATTTGGTCAAGTCAGAAATCCAAGGTGGGACTGCACCGGAAAGTGCACAGTTTGCAATTACAAGAAGCTCAAGATTTTGAAACCTTAGTATGCTACTAGGAAAAAGTTCATCGCAAAAAAATTATGTGTAAGGACAAATATTGTTAGGCTTGGGAGATCTTCAAGGATTAACAATGCGAAGGCTAAATTGTTAAAGTTGTTTTCTGCAAGGGATATGCAAGATAAATATTCAAGTTTATGAAATTCAATGGGATTTTACCAGTGAGATTATTTATGGCTAAATTAATGGTTCTTAACATGCGACAGTTGTTCAGAGCATTTATTGGTCCCAAAAAAAGGTTTGATCCAAAATCGAGCAAGCTCGAGCAATTTAAATCTATGTGACAGCTCAAAGAATTATTCTTAAGAATCAAAATTCTAAGTGATGCTATATTAGCAAGGGAAGAAGGTAAAAGGCCTGTAAAATCATTACTCTTAGCAGAAAAAGTTTTCAGCTTTTGAAGGGTACCAAAGATATTTGGAATTTTTTCTTGAAATAAATTATCAGAAATGTCCAACTCAAGCACGCTAGAAAGATTACTAAACATTTTGTTCATTATGCCAGAAAGTTGGTTGTCTTGCAAATACAATTTCTTCAGATTGGAAAGTTTGAATAGATCAACTGGTATGATGCCAGAGATCATGGTTGAATCCAGTCCAATATCTTCAATAGACCTGCAATTGCTGAAACCAATTGGAAAATCACATATGAGTAGATTTTTTGAGTACCGAAGAATTTTAATGCTTGATGAATAATCACAAATAGTTGGATTCAAAGGACCATCAAAAAGATTGTAGCTAATATCAAGACTGGATGACCAGTTATAGATAGGGACGGCTCCGTGCAGGAAATTATGTGAAACATCAAGCCTCTCTAATTTAGGGAGAGATAAAAAGTTGGGTAGGGACATTGCTTACAAGAGAATTGTATATGAGATTCAGCCATCTGAGTTGATCCAATCCAACTAAAGAATGAGAAATGGTTCCTTGAAGGTTCATGAATTGGAGATCCACTCCAATTACTCGACCGGTAGAATTATCACAGTAGATGCCGGTACAATTACAACAGTCCATTATCTTTTTTTGAAAAACTGATAGGTGCTATCAGTAAAATTACAACCAACAGTCTTAATACAAATATTTACTAATAAATCAACAGAATTTTAGCCACAAATTAAATTCTTTCCACGTCTGAAAGGCCATCCTTCTTGCATCAGTTGCCTTGTCCTCAAAGATCAAACTATTACGGCTCTTCCAAATGTGCTAGCACCCAGCAAAAAACAACTGTCCCCAGTAAAAAACTTTTTGTCGTTGTAGTATAGTGGTGAGTATTCCCGCCTGTCCATGTAATTATCAAAAGATGGATTGGAACTCCAACCTTTGATGTTAGATTGAAGAGAGCTGAGAAAGGGTTGTAAGGAAGACAGATCAGATGAGTTGCAAGGTGTCTGATTAATATTCTGGCATGCAAGCATGGTTTGGAAGTTAAACACCAGGTATAAGACAAGTCCCCATTGTCGGATGAAATGAAGTGAATTTGCTTTCAGATCCTTTGTATTTAAAATGCCAAAAAGAGAGAGGAAAAGAGATGCAAAGTATTTGATTTTTTAACTCTTTTTAATTGAGTGTGTGTACTGTGTACTGTGGCGTTGACATTTTCTCTTCGGTCTGCGCACACATCACAAGGCATTTTTTTAATATCCAACATTAAATAAAAAAAATCCAAATGTGCCCACGTTTGGTAGAAAATTTTAAAAATATCCAGACGGGCTAATTATTGGCTGGTTTTGAATTTAAATAGGAACCGGCCAATAATTAGCCGATTTTTAGGAAAATTTAATTTAGGCATTATAAATATCTTGTTTCTCTCTTTTCCTACTCATAACTCACTCAAATTCACCATAAGAGAAAGAGACAATATCTGAGGCGAAAACCACAGTACATTTTATTATTATTATTATTATATTTTTAATTTTTTTTTCTGTAATATATATAATTAAAATTAATTACGTGACAATTATTTATCATTTACCACAATGTAGTTTATTGGCCATGTCCTTGTATATTTCAGTACACTGTGGAGTGAAGTTTCTGAATGGTCTATATGGGGTTCATTACTCCAAATAGGTTGCACATTCATTTATAGTTGAAGATGATACCCCAATTTATATTAGAATACAGATAAATAGTGATGCCGCATGGAGAGGGTTGTACGGGCGTTTAAGAATACATGGATTTTTTTCATGGAACTCTACATAAAAAGAGTTCCGAAAGAAGCAGGTGTTGGTAGTTCAGGCCAAAATTCGGTTATGCCAAACTATGAATGACAACCAGTCCCAGAATTATACACTCCCGTTGGTCCATGTTTTGTATCTGACCCAGAACCATACACTCACTTCAGTCTACCGGCACCGGCACCGCAACCACCAACTCATACTAGAATTCCACCAAGACCCGTGTAGGTGCCTCATGTGCTTGTGGTGCCATTATCACTATTGGAACCACCATCTCACTCCTGACCATTACTAGTAGATGACAAAGCTGGGTCAGATTTTGAAATTATTAATGAAATTCCCGAGGTAGATCTGCAAACTGGGGATGAATTTGAAGGTGGAAACTGGGATTCATATCATCTAGAGGGGTGTGACAAAGATGGTGGTTTAGTGGGCACTAGTACAGTGCGTATCAACATGTTCAATGGCCGAACTGATACGCACCTGATGACGTTAAAATACAATGACACAAAGTTTCAATATAGTAGACTATACTTTTTAACCTTAATTCCACTTTCGACTCAGATTGCAAGTATACAATTCTATAGCGTAGTATAATCAGGGTATTGATCAACATATATAGTGTATTAAGCTCTAACAATTTATTTAGTCTAGGTCGGATTGGTTGTAAATTAGGATTTTTGTGTGTGATCTTAAAGTAATTAATTAATTAAAGTAAATTAAAATACAACCAGAGTTGTAGCAAGTTTAGTGCGGTGGCACTACAGGTGATCGACATGGTAACATGGATTCTTTGGGGTTCAGGTTGTCCAATGAGTCTAATATAATGATTTGTTCAGACACCAGTCTAACCCGCATATGACACTGTCACTACCACATACGACATAAACTTTACCCACAAACGACCCCGCATGCGGCACTGTCACTCCCCGCAGGGCACCGTGGTCTCAATACTTGCTCGATGAGATATGAATACTTGTGCGATGGATAACTCAAAAGTATTTCATCATAGATCTCATTTGAAAGAGAAAATTGCGTAGAAGACGTTCGTAATTTTATACTAGCAAAATTCTTTACATATCGTCAAAAACATGGGCGACATTGAATGAAGAAAAAAAAGTCCATCTTTAAAAACATGTAAAAGATAGGTGTGTGATGAGAGAGATAAAATAAAGTTGATGTCTATTTTTTTAAATAAATACTTAATATTTTAGATATGAATACTTAATATATTAGATGTTAATACTTGTGTGCATAAGTATAAATATTTGCACGCATTAGTATTAAAAATTTTCAAATATAAGGAGTCCTCCCAGTTAATTAGCGGTCCCCGCGTAATTAACGATTGATACACATTTTCTTTTGTCTTTTGTGCTAAAAGTTGTGTTTCCCTAGATAATTAATGATTGAGGGATGAATGGAGAAAACAAAATCTTTATTCTATTTTTTATCCAACTATTTTTCTCCATTTTTCTGATATAAACAACAGTCTATATTAAAACTGAACTTTGATAATTATAAACGAAGAGGGATTAAAATGATTATTTTGACAACTTGACTATAGATTTAAAAAAAAAAAAAGATTCAAATAAAATAAAAAAAATTCAAAAGTAAATGTAGACATGTTATTGGACAATTGCTCATACAATTTAAGTATTACTTGGTGATGCATAAAGAAACGTTAATTACAAACCGTTAAATTTTCATATCAGTTAATATATGTTGAAACATATATTAAATCTCATCGTATTTTATGAACACGATAATGTGATAATATATATGATGTTGGATTTTAAAGGTTTATCAAGATTGTTTAAATAAAAAAATGTCAATTAATTCTCTGTCATTGTAAATAATGTACTTGTCCAAGTCGGAAATAAAAATATGCTTAAATGGGAAATTTCATTTTGACCCAAACCTTTTGTTTATCAACATGTTTATTGGGTTTGAGATTTATTTGTATAATTAAGACATCATTCGAAAATTAAAAATACGAATCAGACGCCATAATTCGAACCTATCCCGCCAAGCTATTCGGATCAATGGATGTCATCTTGGTGCTAACATTCTACGGATCTCTCTCGAGGTATTTGCCTACAATTTTTAGCATTATCATCGTCACCTAACCCATACACCATATTTAGTATTACTTCTCGTTTCATACACAGTTATATATATATTTTTTTATTCAATAAATACACAAGCAACCCAACTATAATTTAAGACATCATATATTTAACATAAGGGAGGCTACGGTAATATGCATAACGCGAATTGGTCTGTGTTATAAATTTAATATTTTTGTTTTCAAAATTTAAATAATTTGAACCATTTAATATGATTTTCATTTTTAAATGTACTTACTGACTAAATTTAACAATTTTTCTATATTTTAGATTTGTGAATAGTTTAGAAATTTTAGATAAGTAATTTCTAATCTGCCTAAAATATTGTAAAAAATGTGAAATAAAAAAGCTAGAACGAAGAAATGGTATTGAGGTTCACCCATTGAATGCTACACCATACAGCGTAAACGAACCCTCTCTCCCTCCACTCGACAGCCCCTCCAACCGAAACTACTCCAAACAAATGCACCTCCCCGCCTTCCTCTTTCCCTCTTTTCTTTTGTCGTTAGGGTTTTTTTCTTCTCTTTTACCTTTTCTTTTTTCTTCTTCCCTCCTCTTCTAATCCGACTTCCCTTGCTTCCCCATCTCTCTTCCTCTCTCTATCTCTAAACTGGGGACATGGTCATCACCGCCGCCGCCCCCGCTAACACCACCGGTGGGCGCTCTTCATGGAGAACACCTCCTATCTCTGCCAGTGGGGCCCACTCCGCATCTACTAGCGGCAGCGCCGGCTCTCCGTCTGAGCCGACTCAGTCAGTTGCGCCATCGGCGGCGATGACTCCTGCTAGCGAGAGTACTTTTGTCAGGCTCAACAATCTAGACATCCACACTGACGAGGCTGCGGGTTCTTCTCAGGCTGCTGCAAGGTTGCCTCTCGCTCTTTACATTTTCTTCTTTCTAGATCCATCTGTACTTTTCTGTATTATAGTTTCCTTTGTTCTTATTAAGATCGACTTCTGGTAATAAGTACGGTCTTGATCTAGTATTTCAGTAATTGAGTGATCTATTCACTTATTTGTTTGCTTTTATTTGTGCTTGCTTCTCTTTTTAGTTGAATTGTGAGTGTTTACTATTTTGTGTTCATTATCTGTATAAATCACAGGTAATTTCACCAGAAGCCTAATTCATGTGGTTTCCAGTGATAATGTCAAGGATTAGAGTTTCAGATCTGGTACATGAAATGGTTATGCATGGTACTGAGACTTTAGTATTGTATCAGTTTACACTGGACTGATTTGCTCCATGTTTACTAGTCTTTTATGTCATTGTTTATTTTGTTACGTTATGTAGATTATCTGGAGTATAGTTGAGAACCTTTTATTTTCGCAAATGCTAAGTATCACCACTTTGGTGTATCTAACATAATCTGTACTTCTCTTTTTGTTTTTCTCCATATTAGTAAGAAGAAAAAGAGGGGAGCACGAGCTGTTGGTCCAGATAAAGGTGGCAGGGGGCTACGTCAGTTTAGCATGAGAGGTGTGTAAAGTACTTGAATATATAATTTGATTTCAGCCTTAGCAAGCTACCATTAGTTTGTTTTGCTCTAAATAAGTCTTTGAAGTTTGTATGAATTTGGCTGATAAACATATTATTTTTAATTATTCATTTGCAGCACTGTTTTTCTTTCTTTCTAAATGAATAGGTAGATTGACTTCTGATTTGATACTGATTTTCTTTCTAATTATTCAGTTTGTGAAAAAGTTGAAAGCAAGGGAAGAACAACCTACAATGAGGTATATTGATGCAATTTATTATTTTTAATCTTTCTTTATTGTTATTTAATTTTGCTATAGAAGTAGTATTTGTTATTTAATTTCTAGTACATTACAGTAATAAAACAACCCCAAAAAAGATCAAGTAAACAATAAAAAATACCATTTGCTACTGAATAAGTTCCAAATCTTATCCCCTCCATCTAAACTACATCGCTTTAAAAATGTTTTGCACATTTGACTTTCAAATTGTGTTTTCAACCTAAATTTTCTTCATTCCTTTCATATATGATATATCACTTTTAGACAATGCTGCAAGTCCACCAATTATAGCCTAATAATCTCCCATGTAAATCTATAGAATTACTGATTCTTGTTGAAGCTTCTGATTTACAATCTTCTGTGTACCCAAATAAAATTTGGAGCTGCACCTTACTCCTCAATTGTATATATTATTTTTTTCATTTGATTAGGTGGCTGATGAGCTTGTAGCTGAATTTGCTGATCCTGCTAGCAATTTTTCATCTCCAGATCAGGTAAGCTATTTTTTCCTGAGTGTGCATTTTCCGATTTAATTTAGTTTTTTTTTTAATAGATCCTGATAAACATTAGATTTTGTTCCGAATGTCCCTCAAAATTCATTGCTTTTAATGTCCTACTGCGTGTCCTTTTGAAGGGTGTATAGGTAGTCTCTATTGGAAAGATTGGATTTCTGTTGGTACAGGCAAAAAGGCATTATTTTTAGATTTCATATGCATGTCATTTATGTGCGATAACATGGTGAAAACATTTCAGCAACAATATGATGAGAAGAACATACGCCGAAGAGTATATGATGCCTTAAATGTGCTCATGGCCATGGATATAATATCTAAAGATAAGAAGGAAATACAATGGAAAGGGTTGCCGCGGACTAGCCTAAATGATGTTGAAGAATTGAAGGTACATTTGTTAGTTATCTGTACCATGTTCAGTTATATTCCCTGCTGCTGTGTTATTTAAAACCTTTTTTTTTTTACAGACAGAATTAGCAGGACTAAAAAGTAGAATCGACAAAAAATCCGCTTATCTGCAAGAGTTACAAGACCAAGTAAGAATATTGAGCTCTATTCATTGGACTACACAATAGGGATGTAAATACGTGCCGTGCTGTGCCGTGACCAAATTCGGAAGGACAGTCACGGCACCTTACTACCTTAGTCATGCCGTGATTACATGTGACCGGTCATGTTTGTCACACTTGGTCACATTTAACTATTTTTTTTTTCATAATTTAAGTTAGTTTATTCAAGATTCACCATTTGATCATGATCTAACAGTCCTAATCGCGCGTGACCACGTGACGTGCTGTGCCAAGTTCCTGAAGGATGGGCACATCATGCGAATGGTCACGGGACACACGTGACTGGCACTCATGCCGTGCCGTGACGTATATGGTCACAGCGCGACTTTTTTACACCCCTACATCAACACTTTCTTTGTACCAAGCATATCTTATTCATTATTTCATTAGTCTTTTGTTATCACACTGGTACTTCTTAATTTTGCAAACTACACGTATATTATCCATGCTTGGTTCGGAACTCCCTAATATATTTCTAGTTCCCTGCTGACGGAAGTCCAATTATTGGGTTTCTCTTAGGCATGCTACTTTATGTCCATGCTTTTGTCCTGCCTTTAATGACTTTTTCTTTCCTTGAGACCAAATAAAGTAAAATCAACCTAAGCAGATTTGGTATTAAGAGTGTACAAATGCTGATATGCATCAGTTGGTTTTGAGTTAATAGAACAGCCAGCGATATTTGGTTTAGGTGTTGGTTGTTATCTTGATAATATTGGTCATTGTTTGAAAAACTCGCTCAATTTGTCTAAGAACAATGTATTTTTTTTTCTCTCTCTATCAGGCATTAGGTCTTGAAAACTTGGTTCAAAGAAATGAACAGCTGTATGGATCAGGAAATGCTCCATCCGGAGGAGTTGCTTTGCCCTTTATCTTGGTTCAGGTAGTTGTTTCTACTCTTTTGAATTGTTTCTTCAGTTAGATTTTTTCTTCTAATGCATTGTATTCATGTACCAAACTCTGAAAACAGACTCGTCCTCATGCAACTGTGGAGGTGGAGATATCAGAAGACATGCAGCTGGTACATTTCGACTTCAACAGGTACAGTACCAGTTGTCTAACCTGTTATGACCAACCAATATTATTCTAACTCTAATGACACTGTTGGTCTTTTTTTTTTCCTTATTACAAATCCAGCACTCCTTTCGAATTGCATGACGATTCATTTGTGCTAAAAGCAATGAGATTCAATGAGAAAGAACAACAGAACGGCGGGGAGTCCCAGCATGGGTTGATTTCAAATGGAGCAGAGTGCTCCAGTGCTCAAAGCTTGATGTCGTACCAACATAATCACATGCCAGTACCAGTACCAGTACCAGTACCACAACCGCAGAAGGTGACAAAGTCAACTAATAACCTTGGAAAACTCCCCACCTCACCGCCAATTCCTGGTATATTGAAGGGCCGCGTCAAGTACGAGCACTAATTGTGTGGTTTATATGAAATTTGCTGAACTATCTCCAGGATTTCGTGTTCTTTGTTGTAATCAGTCTGTAATTAGTTTACAATTTGGTTGGACGAGGATGTGGTATGATTGTGATAATAGGGTTATTTGACCTAACATGGCCTCTATATTCCTAGAAGGTTGGGTCTCTGCTTCTGCGAGGGACAATATTCAGTGTAATTGTGTAGTAATAATTTCTCTTTTTCCTATTTTTTTGGTTTGGATAAAAGTAGTCGGATGATGACTAGAGAAGTAGAAAGTAGAGAGGCCGAGGCTTTGTTTGTTTTGCTACCTAGATCCTGACCATTTGTAATTTAGGTTTAATTTGCTGACATTATTATGTTGACGTGTTTTAATATTGGAATACTCATCTTACTTATGTCAATGTTATAGAAATTCTTAGCGTTATGTTTTTCTCTGCACAATGGTTGAACTTAGTGTGTTATTTCGAAACTAGATGCAAAATTTCTAGAATAAGATAGTACTTGATGATACACTTTTAATTAAAATTAGCTTATCAATACTCAATGTTTAAATCTACTACTAAAGTACTTTACCGTGTAAAACAGCTTTGCCAGGAAGTAGTATTGTCGCTGAAAATTTTGCTTCCAGATGAAACAATAAGAAAAAAAAGAGAGCTCGTGGTGTCAATAATTTTTTTGAAAAGCATGGTAGAAGCTGAAAAATAAAATTACATGAACATCCTATTCACTATGCAATTTATGCGCGCGAACAGTACTCAAAATCATAGCCGCCTATGAAGGCGGTAGCGCATGCATCCTTCCTCTATTCTTCCCTCTACAGAACTTAAAAGTTCTGATTCATCCTTTATTTTTGTACACTGCAACTCGCAACAGCTCTGTTCCTCTGGGTCATGTTTTGTTGCGGAGTAAAGTTAATCCGGATTAAATTTCTTACTCCGAGTTAAGACAAATTAAAATAATTATGTTTGGTTAGAGTTTGGTGAAGTAAATTAATGAAGAGAGAGAAAATTATAATATAATGTTACTCTAACTTCAGAATCTATAGATCGAATAACTTAATCCGGATAAACTCAAATACTATTTCATCTTACTCTTTCAAATTTAATTTTCGTTTGACTCTTTACAAATAGAATAGAGAGTTTATTCCACCACTTCCTCCACAACCAAACATGACCTTGAAGATTTTCTCATTATGTTATTTCCAAAGGAACCACATCGTGCATAGGAAGCGTGTGGCCCATATTCTTTTCGCCTTGCCTGTTAGGCAGCTAACACACCTGATGGAGTTGTCCATATATGCTCCATCGAGTCACCAACTCTCATCAATCGAATGCCAAGCAGTGTCAAGAGTATAAATTATTCTTTCGAGTTTGGCATGAGGTCGGCATGTATTCAGATGGAAAAATTAAATTATAAATTATTCTTTCTCACGTTGGACTCGCAGTTAGTCTCGTTTTCAATTTTGGACATGTTATCAGAACTAAGGGCTCATGTGTTTTCTTTTGGCGGCGGGGGTCAAAAAAATCTCATCCGAGCACTGGATGCCCACTTATGCTTTTCTAATTTCTATAATTATAATTTCATATTTTCTTTTTCAAAAAATAATTATAATTCCACCGTAATATATTCTAAATAATAATTTTCTTTTAAAAAAAAAGGAAAACATGCCCGTTGCAATTAGAATTGAAACATTAATTGCAAAAACCTGAAGTACCAAGCATTCAAATCTTAGTCCCAAATTGCATCATCGACACCTCCCTAATTTCAAAATACCTCTAGTTAGCAGTTCTGTTCTGTGAGGCCACCACATTGACTCTAAATAATCAATTTTGAATTAAAATTATGATCAAATAAAGGATTTCGGGCCGAATAAAGTATTACTTTCTTGTAAGCCCTTTATCTGTGTGCCAATATATTATTTTATTCCAAAAGTTACCTCTTGCATCGAATCTCCTCATATCTACACTACATCAATACAGCATAAAACACTACTCACAAATCTTTAGCACAAATATTTATTTTTTTCTAATTTGATAAAATTATAACATTACAAGTCGTACAAGAAATTATGCAAATGAACACAATACTCAAGTGTTTTATTTTATTTTATGCACATCAAATCTTTTTCTTAAATAAAGGAGAGAAACAATTAAAAAAATGAGTCATCGAGTAGGATAAATGAGAGATCAACAAATGAGGAAAAAATATAATCAACGGTTGAAACACATAAAAAGAATAAAGCTCATCTCTCTTTATTTTATTTATAATTATTCATTCACTAAGGTAACACACTACACATTTAATTAGTTATCACACTTGCATCAAATTATTGACAAACTTCTCCTTCTCTTTATAAAACCAAATCAAGGATTATGTATCGGATTTTGACCTGACGGAACGTCATGGAGGATAACAAAATTCTTAGTTGGGTTTACGTAAAAATCACTCGTCTTTGAAGCTCCTCCGCTTGGCGGCAGTTTGGAATGTGGTTGCGGCTCTGGACTGCCTTGTTCCACACGCTTTCTGAATCCGAATGTGTTAGGAAGTAGGCTACTAGCGGTGAAATGCGCTGCAGAGTCGAGCTTGGCAATCTCAAATGTAGGTCTTATGCATGATGCAACTTCAAATGAAATGGCCAACACCAAGAGCAGAGGTAAGAATGATTTCAACATCATTAATTATGATTATTAATAGAATGTTATGGAGAAAACAAGATTTGGATGTCTTATATAGGAATATGCATTATGCTTTGTTACTACAAAATAACATAAGATCTTGTTAGGGAAGTGCAACAATTAAATGTGACATCACATGTAATAGAGTATAGCCTCAACTAATTATAGCGCAGTCTGGTACATAGTGAGTACTGATAGAATAACAATTTTCCTAATTAAAAACAGTACGTTAAGATTGATGAGACAAGTTATTGAAGTAACCCCTCAACCTAATAAAAACTAGAATTTGTTAATAAAAGTAAAATGATTGGCTGATACATAATATATAAGTTGAACATGCTCATCTTTTATAACTAATCTAATTGTTCTATAGAAATGGGAGATACTGAGATAGTAAACACTGAAAACAAACAAGACAAACAATACGTGCAAATAGAATTGTCCCCGTTTGTTTAAAGAGTAGGGTTAAAATGGCCAGTTGGTTTTGTGCCTCAATCATGCCTCAAATCTTTATATTTGTAAAAGTCCAAACAATTGATTAGAATTGCTCAACATAACCTTCATTTAAAATATGCTTGGAGACCAAATTTCATATTTTCTAGAAAAACATTAGCATTTTTTAGATAGGTACAAAATCATTGTTTTCATATGATTTTGGACCATCCAAAAACAATGACTTTGTACATATCTAAAAAGCTAATAAAAACATTCGAAAAAATATACTCTAAGCATATTTTAGTATGAAGATTATTTTGAGCGGCTCATATCGATTTTTTGGACTTTAAAAGCAATAATAAAGATGCGAGGCATGATTGGAGCACGAAATCAATGGAGCATTTTAACTCTACCCTTGTTTAAAAGACGAGAAATTATCATAACTTCTTGATTTAGATATTTTCCTATCAAAATTTCAAACTTAATTATTTTCCCATCTAAAATAACTTATAACTTATATATATATATTTTTAAAAATAGTGGAAAAGCCCACCGATTTCATATTGAAACTAAAAAAAATAACTTATATTATTAATATATTAATTTCTTAATTTAATCGCTTAAAAATTAAGTTTAATAGTTACAAAAAATTAAAAGGACAGTTTGTCCTTGAAATACTATGCTCTAATCCTTTCTTGCCGTGGCCCTCCCCTAATCCCCTTCCCTTCGGTTCTTACCGCCCAAAAATAACAAAATTGATTCGCATTTAATAGATTGCACTTTAGGTAAGAATATGCTTCCATCTTCAAAATCTATCAAATTGACTTTAAACAATAAATTCAAACCGTTCAAACCGATTTTTTAGTTTTCATATAAACAATTTTTATTTTTGAATTTATTTACTATCAAGTAAAGTGGTCAAAATATGAAGAATTTTGTGCGTATTTTAATGCACTATTTTATTAAAATCTTTGGCTGCTTGACTTGATAGTAAACAAATTTGAAAATTAAAAAATTATATGCAAAAGAAACTCTCATTAAGAAGATCGGTTTGAATTTGTCGTTTGAAACCAATTAGATAAATTTTAAATGCTAAAAGTATATTGTTGAAATACTAGAGGAAGCACTTTAACCAGACTATTTTTTTTTTTCCTTTCCTTTTCATTGATCATCTCACACTATTGTTGCGGGTGGGGGCATGATAATGCGTGTGAGAGTAGATTTAAGCAAGAGAATGAGAAATATTGTTTTCACTTGGCCTACAAAGATAGCAAACGCAGTCATGCCTCTCAACTTTGGGATCCATTCTTGCCTGACTAAATTATTTTAGATGAAAATGAAAGTTATGCCTTCCAACTTTAAATTCACGAGGGACCTGTGACCTCAATTTGATAATAAAAAATAATTTGTGCTGCAGTTGTCAAACAAAGGTTGTTGTAAAATATCCCTTCCCATTCATAGTTTGGAATATTTTATGTACAAAATATTAAATGCACAAAAAAATGCAAAGTCCAAACTCAGAGTTAGTATCCATCAAAGAAATTTAGGCAATGGGCATGGGATAAATATCTAGGCAGCGGAACCCAAATTTGTACCAGCAAAAAATTGGGACTGCAAACCAGAAAATATACATTTATTCGATCTACTCTAACATCGAAGGAACATGTCAAAAGGATATCTTTTTCTTTAACATGTCAATTGGATTAATCATCTGTCATTTCGTGCCATTTTGTAATCGGATAATTGTTCGGCCCAGTGGTCCACTAATTATATGCTCCTTTGATCAAGAAGGGAATTTGGTACCAGTGGGACTGTATTGGCCACGTCTGCAATATCTTGCTGAAATTAAGACATTTTCAAGTCCCAAAAAAATCTACAAAGTCTATTACATATCAATTTCATGGGGTCATTCATTAACCCTTGTTAATTATACATGATTTGAACTATAGATTATGGCGTCTTTTACAATTAATTATATGATATGATACCGGCGATAATGATATTTCCGATTGTTAATACTTGTGGTGAAATGCTCTACAGAGTTTGAGCTTGGCAATCTCAAATGTATGTCTTAATTATGCATGATGCAACTTCAAATGAAATGACCAAAACCAATTAGCAGAGGTAAGAATGATTTCAACGTCGTTTTGATTCTATTATTGTGGTAATTAATATAATTTTTTTATGGAGAAATTAAACAAGATTTGGAAGAGAGTAACATTGAAAACAATCAAGACCAACAAAGGGTGGAAACAAAATTTGCTCCTGTTGGTTAAAAGACAAAAAAAGAATTTATGTAAAATTATGTGTTAGAGTTGTGAAGTATTTTTTAAAATAAATTATGGGTTTAAGCTTAACTTATGGTTTGTTGAATTTATATAAAATTTTACAGTTAGAAAAAGGGAATAATTGACAGCTCAGTGAGTATTGAGCTTTTAAATATATATATATATATAGATATATAGACGTTGGTAATATACAATCGATTGTTCCTGAGCTCCCGTGCAACTAAGTTGTTTTTCAATTTTCAAAGTCCAAACGGCCGATCTAAACCGTTAGATGTGATCTATATATTAAAATGTGCTTGGAGAACAAATTTTATATTTTTTGGAACTTTTTTTGCTATTTATTAAGCCACTTTGAAAATCGTTGATCCAACAGTGGCTTCTGTTTTGACTGTTTGGTTAAGCCATCGTTGGATCAGCGATTTTCAAAGTGACTTAATAAATAGCAAAAAAATTCCAAAAAATGTAAAATTTGTTCTCCAAGTACATTTTAATATAGAGATCACATTTAACAGTTTAGATCGACCGTTTGGACTTTGAAAATCGGAAAACGACTTGGTTGCACGGGAGCTCAGGAACAATTAATTGTATATTAGCCAACCTCTATATATATATATAATTATATATAGATTGACTAATATACTTTCGGTAGCACTTCGGCAGAAGTGCAACCAAGTTGTTTTTCAATTTTCAAAGTGCAAAAAGTCGATCCAAACTGTTAGATATGATCTCTATATTAAAATGTGCTTGGATTTACATATTTTGTAATTTGTTTACTATTTGTTAAGCCATTTTGAAAATCGCTGATCCAACGGTGGCTTAACCAAACAGTGAAACTAGAAGCCACCGTTGGATCAACGATTTTCAAAGTGGCTTAATAAATAGTAAAAAAATTTCAAAAAATGTAAAATTTGATCTACAAGCACATTTTAATATAGAGATCACATTTAAAGGTTTGGATTGACTTTTTGGACTTCGCAAATTGAAAAACGACTTGGTAGCACTTCGGCCGAAGTGCTACCGAAAACATATTAGTCAATCTCTCTCTCTCTTTATATATATAATTTTATTAAAATTAGAGAAACAACATAAATTGTAGCCTCGTCTCTAAAATTCGGTTGCATCTCGCTCTCACGACCGTAAAAGTTCTTCTATAAGCAATTGAAAGTTTCTTGTTCAGAACAGCATACAAATGCTTTTCATTGATCATCTCTCACTATTGTTGCGGGTGGGAGCATGATAACGCGTATGAGTGTAGATGTAAGCAAGAAAATGAGAAAAATATATATCTTTTTTGAGAATGCTGACAGTGGCGAAAAATATATATCAAAAGGATGATTCTCCGATTCTTCACTTTGCCTACAAAGATAGCAAATGCTCGGCATGATCCATCCTTGCTTGACAAAATTAACTGTAAAAGTTGACGAGGGAACCTATATAGATCTCAATTTGATAGTAAGAAATAATATGTGTTGCAGTTGTCAAATAATGGTTGTTATAAAAAATATCCCTTCCCATTCATTTTTTGAATTTTTTTTTTAAGGTTGGCAGAAAGTGCCGACTTGTTTGAAATTTTTTATGTACAAAAAAGTGAAATGTACAATAAAAAATGCACAGTTCAAACGCGGAGTTGGTATCCATCAAAGCAAGGCAATGGATAATATAAATATCTAAACAAAAAAATAGTGATTTTTCTCTATCGGCCCTGCTAAATTGTTTTGATTACTAATTATATAGCAGCCCAAATTTGTACCAGCAAAAATTGGGACTGAAAAACCGTCCTTTCGTGCTATTTTGCTATCGGATAATTAATAGCTTTATGTACTAGCTTATGTTAGGCCCACTGAATTAGATGCTCCTTTGCTTAACTTAGCAAGAAGGGAATTTGGTACCAGTGAGACTGTGTCGGTCACTTATTGGCCAACTCTGCGATATCTTGTTGAAATTGAGACAGTTTCAAGTCCCAAATATCTACAAAGTCTATTTCATATCAATTTCATGGGGTCATTCTTTTACCTTTGTTAATTATACATAATTTGAAGTTTTGAACTATAGATTATGGCGTCTTTCACAATTAATTATATGATATGATTGATACAAGTGATAATGATATTTTCCGACTGTTTGAAATGAAAAGCACAGTAAAAAAAAATCCCTATTTCAAACCATTTAATTGAAGTAAATTTCAATTACTTGATAATATCAAGATTTCTGAAAAAAACAAAACAAAAGGAAGGTAAAATGAATAAAATTCCAAATCTATACAAGACAATCATCATAGTGTTTGTGGAGATACATGATCTGGAGATACTCTTTCATCAATTGGTACTATTACTTCTTGATCCATATTTTGGGATTTGGAGTTCTCGTCGGATAAATTAGAGATTTTGCTCTCTTTATGCTTCCCCCACAAAACACAGTAGAGACCAGCAACCGTCAAAATTCCACCCAGAATACTGCAAACAAATAAAAATTATTAACAAAATGCTCCCTTAAACTTGTTTATTAACAAACTAACTAAAGCAAATTGTACAAAGTAATTACAATCTAACAAGTCTTATTGTGTATTTGTACCAGTTATTCATGTAGAGTATGAAAATAGATTAATGTATATATAATTACCTTCCGAAATGAATTGTCTCCCCTAAAATTATCAGAGCGGAGAATACGGTGAAAACAATGGCCAAGGGATTTGACATGGCAACAAAAACCGGTCCCTTCACTTGCAAGACCCATGCTTGTAAGTACCATGATATTCCGGCATTACAGAGCGCCTGAAATGCAAATCATATAAAATTGTCAGCTGATTTTTTTTTTTCCGGAAAAGCATGAGAGGAGTATAATTTTTTCTGACATTAATACTTACACAGTAAACAACAGCAAGAAGTCGCACATCAAAACCCATCTTCCATTTGGTAAAGTCTCTTTCAAATGCGATTGCAACAATAAACGACTGAACTGTGCTGAATACACACTGAAGTGTGGTTAAGAGGAGCTTCGAAGGGCATTCTTTGAGTATCAGACCCTGAACATATCATCAATCAAATATTGAGCTTTTTATGTCCATTTCTCTTTAAATTACAAAGTTTGGGCGAGAACATAACAAATTTTTTTTTTTTTGAGAACTTGGCAGTGGCTACCAAGGAGAACATAACAAATTGGAGCTTAATTAAGTTCCTGTAATTTGTTTTGGCTTCTGTAATTTGCTATGGTGGTTTCTTTGTTTTGGGTTGTTTGTACTTTGTAGCTTTGTTTGGCATTTGGTCCAGTAAACACCCCCCCCCCCCCCCCCCCCCCCCACCTCCAACCCACAAAAAAGGAAAAAAAAAGAAAGAATAAAAAAAGATGAATAAATAAATAAGTAATTACCATCACCAACATATATTCTTAAAAAAAGAAATTGACACCTACTAAGAAGTATTAATAATAACAACTACAAAATGGCAAAGTGAATGAATTTTAAAATTAAAATTAGTAGTGTGTAAAAATTAACCTGCGCCACCAACCAGAGGGACCAGGCTGTGTTAGCAAAGAAGAGGAGGAATGTTCCTTTAACCCATTCTCCTTGCGAATGAGATGCCGATTGACCGCCGTTTTTCGGCTGAAATAGACGGTGGTGATTCAATGGATGTATCGTGAACCCCACGTAGAAAGCAATGACCACAACTCCGGCAAGGCAGAATAAAACACCTATGGCCTTGGCTATCCCGTGAGAGGTTCTTATCTTTAGGGTCTCCATCCTATTTCATTAATACATCAAAAGAGTTGTTAGCATATCATTTTCCTAAATCAATATACTGATTGTAATTTTTATGGACAAGTTATATTTTTAGATATTGCATCAAGAGGCTACTATGCACCAATAAACAGTGAAGCATGTTTTCTGTGAAAGACAGACCAATGTTTAGCAATAGGTATTGTCTTATGAATTTCTTAGTGATAGGTTTGTTTGAACTTGTATGCTTCTGTCTGTTTTCTTTTCTTTTAATAGAAGGTGGCAGAAAAGAAACATGAATGCTCATGAAAATGTGGCACAAACTTGCAAACTAGTAGTCAATTCTCATCATAAATAAATAAAAAGAAGGACACAAAGACAACAATGCAAACAAAATAAAAAATTAAACAAAAGATTGGATTCTTCTGTACCAAGTGTAACAAGGTTCTGTAGCAACCATGTGTAACATATTATATATCTGAATCAAAAACAGGGAATTCTTGGCTTATTAAAAATATTCTTTTTTGAAGGTAAGTTGGTTATAGCTTATGTAAATTCTCAAGGTTTAGATAAAAAGGGAAGAAATTATAACATAATAGGAAGTCACCTCAAGAGAAAAGCCAAGAAGAAAGTTATAACGGGGATAGCATTAAATGCAGCGCTTGCTACTGTTTCTGAGGTGTACTTCAAGCCTATGTGATACACATTTAATCCCACTGTAATTCTGGGAAATAAAAAGATAGAGAACAATTAATTAATTATTTGTTTATGAGCATAACTTTGAACATTCTTTTTCCTTAGTTTTTCAATTAATAATTAACATACTTACCCTACTAGTGAAAGCATGAAAATCTTGAATAACACCATGAACGATAACTTTGATGATGTCCTCCTTCATAGAATAACAAACACTTATTAAAAATTCAATCTTAAAACAGAGCAAGATACAAAAATAAGAAGAAAATTAAGAAAAAAAAATATTGTACTCACCATTTTGCTCCAACTGTGATAGGAACCAAGACGGCGGAGGCGACGGCTTGGCGATAGAAGAGAAAAACCATAGGGCTCAATCCCTCATCCAAAGCGGCCTTCGACAGCACAAACATGCCGGTGTAGATCACTTGAATTATAACTACAACGACATATGGCCTCATGTCTTGGGCCATGGTGCCGGCCGGATTGATTAAAATTTTGCCTCGAGCCGGAGAGAATGGAGAAGAGAAGAGTTCGAACACAATTCTATTAACAGAAAGAGATGTACAGGTAATCTATAGCAAGCACGTACAAAAAACAATTGGAAGCTTTGAGATGCCAGTGCTCTTCAGTTAATGTTGCACTTTGCTATTTATATACTATGACAACAAAGGCACCTAGCTTTCTTGGATGTTTCCACAACCGCTCCATGGCTATCTCACAAGGCACCCGCAAGTCAATGGGTTGAGTGAGTCAACAACTCAACAATTCATGCATGCGACAAAAAGATGCTTCTTTTCATCGTTGCATTTAGTTAATATCAATTTGATCCTTCCAATAATAGGAAGGCTGCCAACACTAATTGACTCTTTTCAGTTTTCTTTTGACTATAAACAAGGTAAAGAATTTATTCCTCGCAGTTATTATATTAATTGAATGAAAAGATATATTCCTCTCACATGACACATTCAGACTTGACGAATGTTTCTGATTTAAATCATTGACTGAGTACACCTAGCTAGTATAATATCAGTTTTATTTCAGTTTATATAACATCAATTTTAAAATTTATTGAATTAATTTTAAATGAAGAATCTTAACCGTTCAAACTGATTTGCTTCATTAGTTATGCATTTACATGCAAAATTTATAATTTTTCGAATTTATTTAGTATCAATAAAGCGGTCAAATGTGAGACAGTAAGAGTTTTTAAGTTTTTGATCGCTTGATTTGGTACTAAAAAAATTTATAAAAAAACATAAATTTAACGTGTAAACGCATCACTCATATAGTAAATCAATTTGAATGTATTGAATTTATAGTCTATCCGATAAATTTTGGATTGATGTCATATAACATTGATGTTATGCTAGTTGGACTTGACTCGAATTTTGTCAAATTAGAAACTGTCTATTTTAGATTTAACGATTTTGATCGATTCAAATTTTGTTTTTTATCAATAATCAGACAAAACGGCCAGATCAAAAGAGTTTTAACATCGTGCTCTGTTTAATTTAAAATGAAATTCGTACGATTAGGAGAGGAGACATTCCCAATTCAATCAATCAAGCAATTATCAAACTCACATAACAGATTACCTCTTAGATAATCATTGTTTGCAAACCGTCGGTGTTTTTCTTTTTGATTTTTTTTTATAGAGAAATGTTAATATCCCGCATTAACAAATTTTCAATCAAATATCTTAACTGATCAAAGCCTCTATCAAATCTATTTTTCTCCCATTTAAAATTTTACTTTCTTTCTGCATATGTATCTCGTATCTGAAGAAACAAAATACAGGAACACATACAATTTACGTCTCTCTTTGCCAAGTAAGCGAATATTTACAGAGCAGTTTTGGCATCATGCGGTGTAGGACTATATAATCAAAACAACTCTGCCTATAGTTCGCACATTGCATGAAGCCAAAATTATTCTGTTAAAATCTTTACCCCAATCCCCCTAATAATTGAGCATTGATCTGGTCCATTTTGTTCCCAGTCTGGTTTTCAAACAAAGCACAAATAAATTCGGTAATCAATTGAGGAATCCATAATAATTACATTAAAAGCAAGAATCAAATAGAAGGAAGGAGATAGGTTAGAAATATGGGTTGGGAATAGGTCCGATGCCCTTTGGACCACATCTCGTCCAAAGGATTTGTTAATCGTCCGATTGAGTGATAAGATAATAATAGAGAATTACTTTTATGTCATCTAAATCAAAGAAGGAAACTATTTATTTCCTGTTTGAACACCAACACGAACATCAATAAATGGAGGTTTCCATTACCTTTTGAATTCTCTTTTTTATAATAAAATCAAATGTTAATCTGACAGTTTTATTTCAAAAGTAAATAAATAAAAATATAAAGATGGAAATAACAAATAAAGATTTAACTTGTGCAATTAGTTGTTCCTTATTCTTTCAGCAATTAACATGTATTTAAATAGATACTTGAATAATTTTGTATTTCAATATGCTTATAAATAAGGATGAAATTGATATAATTTTTTTTCAGAAAAATAAATATATAATTGAACAAATTGATGTCTCTTAGAACTTGAAAGATCCATTAGATTACAAAACAAATTAAATATTTTCAATAAAATTTTTGTTCTCTTGAATAAGTGTACTACGTACACATGTCCAGTTTTCAAAGAACTAGTGCAATAAACAAAATATAAAAGCTGGCTCTCCGTACAAGGATTGTAAAATTATGTATTTCTTTCTATATCAGTTCAATCACTAAATCAAACGATATTAAAGACCCCGAAATTTTTATAAATATACAAAATCTTAAATTAATTTAACAATCTATACATTTTTTATATTAATTTCCAAATCTATCCAAACCGCTGACAGCGTGAGCGGTTTCAAAAGCCAGAACCGTGGTTTCAGAAAGCTAGAACCGCTGACAGGGTCAGCGGTTTAAGCCAAGCACGATTTTTGATGTTTTCTGCATACTTTTTGAAATAACGAACGACTCAGATTAAAACACTGTCAGAGTCAGCGGTTCTAATTCAGACGACCATAATATTTTAATCAGTCAAACACTGTCAAATTCAGATGACCATAATATTTTCGGAAACTCTGACAGTGTTTTAATCTTTGACCACAAATTCAAATGCTGAACAGAAGGATCTGCATCAAACTTGACATAATATATTTATATAGAGAGAGAGAGAATATATAACAGGTCCTTCTGTTCTCATATACTAATTTTATTTATAACAGGTCCTTCTGTTACCACAAATTCAAATTCAAATGCCTTGTTATAATGAAGCATTGGATTCACTCACGGATTAAAACACTGTCAGAGTTTCCGAAAATATTATGGTCATCTGAATTTGACAGTGTTTGACAGATTAAAATATTATGGTCGTCTGAATTAGAACCGCTGACTCTGACGGTGTTTTAATCTGAGTCGTTCGTTGTTTTAATCTGAGTCGTTTGTTGTTTCAAAAAGTGTACAGAAAACATCAAAAATCGTGCTTGGCTTAAACCGCTGACCCTGTCAGCGGTTCTAGCCTTCTGAAACCACTGACAGAGGTTCTGGCTTCTGAAACCGCTCACGCTGTCAGCTGTTTGGATAGATTTGGAAATTAATATAAAAAATGTATAGATTGTTAAATTAATTTAGGATTTTGTATATTTATAAAAATTTCGGTTAAAGACCCTTTGGACAGAAGATCAGTCCAAAGGGCATCGGACATGCTCCCAGCCCTAGAAATATTCAGGTCCCGAGCCGCCCCAGCTTCCAATCCACCTCTTCCTCCTCTCATCTTCTATCTCTCTACTCTCTTCCATTCAAACCTCCTCTTTTACTTCTTGTAGATCTCATTCTCGACACAACATCTTCCCTCTCTCTGTGTACCTCCTCGAGCAAAGAGGAGAATGAGAGAGGGGGAAGAAACCGGAACCGATCGGAGCCTAAAATGCGGTATCGTCGGAGCTTAGAGCGTAGAGTCCCATCTCGATTGTAGCGCAGTGGTGAGTAGATCCGGTTGTCGTCGGAGCGTGGCGGCGATCGAAGAAGCAGATCCGATCATGGATCGAGAGGGAAGTAATTAGTGCCAAGCGGAGTCGATTGCAACTGAGAATGCGGTAATATCGGAGCTCAGAGTGTAGAGTTTTCATCTCGATTGGAGCGCGACGGTGACTAGATCCGATCGTTGTTGGAGCACGACGGCGATCGAAGAAGTAGATCCGGTCGTGAAGCGAGATTGAATTTTTTTTAAATTGAGTATGAATATAAATATTTATTTTTATGTTATATGAGGTGATATTAGGATTTTGTAATTTTTTTTTATCAATGTATTTGTTAGTGGTAATTTTAACCACTAACCATAAAAAAAAAAAAAAAAAATTACATTAAAAGGAAATGATACTCATTGCAGCACCCTAATTTCGATGCAAACATAAACCAAAAGGTTTCTTCTATGAATTTGCAAAATTGATCTATTATATAGTAATGTGAATATAATGTCCTGCTTTGTTCATGAGTTATTGTTTCTTTGATAGATATTAAAATTTATGATTATGGATCTTCTGCATTACCTCACCGGTTGAGTATGAATCCATATCGTCCAATCAAAATTCGGATCAATCCTACCCAAGCCAACGCACGGAGCCCCTTTAAGATTCATGATAATATATAACGAACGGACCGGATTCAAACTCAAAAGTTGAGGTACCTTAGATGATATAAATTCAAAATTCATAGTGAACAAGCCATGCTTTGCTAATTTTTCTTTCTTGTTACATATATTTAGACTTAAAAGAGTAGCTGTAAAGACTTCTAGCTCATTTTGTCTTTACTAGAGAAGAAAGTATAAATATATTATTTAATTCACTTACAAGTAGTTGTAAAAGGGAAATATAACATAGTTTGAACAAAGAAGAAGAAAGTTCCTGTTAAAACAAAAGAAGTTGCAATAATAAATAGAATTGAACTTCATACTAATAAAAAAAGACAAATTGACAATACAACATTGAAAAGCAAGAGACTAGAGACTCCCTTTTCATCAGATTGAAGAAATAATAATGATGATGATATCATCATCATCATCATCATCATAATAATAATAATGATAATAAAGAGAGGCCTAATTAGGGAATGAAAAACCCACAATACATGCATCCAAATGTTTTGATCAACGTGCCGTAATAGTCATATTTTGACCCAACGTGCTCAATTTGGTTTCCCCTTATTCTGGTTTGATAAGTGGTGGGTACCACTGTCATTAGCATTTAGTTAGGTGATATGTTAGTCTGATAGACTATTAATTGGACAATTGGTCTATTTAAAATAGACTAGTGGAAAAATAGAGAAATACATAAGATTGGTCAATTGTTAATGATATCCCTAAAATTAACTTTTAAGTTTATTTTGATAACAATTCATAAACGTTTTCATAATGTAAGAAAGTTGAATACGTTACCTTCTCATGTTCTTTCACTCTAGGATCACCTATATGATTGGTGAATTTATATAACACTTGTCCTTCAAAGCATTAATGATATCTTTAAATATTAATTTTAGTGGCTTAATTTTGCACCTTTAATGAGCTATATACCATTATTGACATGCAGTACTAAAAAAGGTCATGGACCCATACAGTAGAGCGTACATGTTAATACTCTTGACTTAAAATTTCTGACCATTCAATTGATAAGTTTTGAGTGGGCTATGGTGCACCATGAAGTAAGAGTCCTTTATTACTTTACATTCATATTTTCAATTTTAAAGTTTAAATATCATTCAATTTAATCTTCATATAAAAATATTCTTGAAAACCAAATTTTACATTATATATATATAATTTTCCTACAGATAAAAAATTGTTGTTTTTAGAAGATTCAAAACCAATGAAAAACAACAATTTTGAAGACCATAATAAATAATTTTATATATTTAAATAGTGTTTATATTTTTGTCTTAAATATTTATTATATAACATTTTGTATACAAATGAAATTTTTTCATGTATTTTCCTTGTTCAAAGAACAATTTAGAAAAGTCAACAGTACCTATTTAAATATCTTCAATGAGCTAGGTAGACAAAATAACTCAAATTGTACGAAACGTAACGTAGTAACTAGCTCTTATAATTAACTTAACAAACCAAGCATGCAGATAATCTTATAAAATTCTAAAGCGACCATCGAAGTCCACATGGTGCATTGGTGCTGATGGTAAATGGGAAATTTGCACGATTTGAGGTTTTTTTGGTTTGGTTAGCACGCCTAACAAATCATAAAATAAGTTATATTACAACAGAAATAGAGGACATAGTGGAGTGGTCAAAAACAGAAAAAAAAAAGGTGCTAATTTATTGTGGGTAGTCATAGTCATTCCACCAAACAATATCTTTGGAACATTTTCAGACAAGTAGGCTAAGTATCTTTGAAATATTGATTACTAGATATATGTTTATATTTATATATAGGCTAACAGCTTTATTCTTAAGTATCAAATAATTTCAAACAAAAAAGTGCCAAACAATTATTACATGTACGGTGATGTTTATAAATAAGCTGCCATTCTAGCACAGTAAAATATATACTCCAAGAAAGAAAGAATAGCTTATAGCATTAGGTGGGGGGTCCCGGGTCCATCCTATTTTGGGTCGTGAAAAATTACCCATAATAGTTTGTAAAATTTAAACAAATAAAATTTCACCAGAAATTTTGAAGATTTTTAAAAGATGATGATGATAAGAATTTTCATTTATAAAAATAAAAAAAACACAGAAGTAATGAAATTTGATCGATTGTGGCCACATTTCCATCCGATAGAAGGATGTTTCGGTTTCTTTAGGCCATTCTAAAGGAACCAAAGCAAAATTTGGGTTCCATTATAAGCACTAAGGAGGATGCAGTATATCCGGTTTCATATCCATTTGTTGTGTTCTTCTTCATTTTTTAGGAGATCTCTAAAAGCTATCTAAAGAAACCGAAATTTCAATTTCTTGAGGAGCCGAAAATATGGTGTGTTTTTGTGTGTTGATCTGTGGTCGTGTGTGGTTCTTAAAAGGAACCGAAACTTTGCTTCGGTTTCTTTAGAACGACCTTCAGTTACTTTGGGTTGTTCTAAAGGAAGTTCTTTGTTACCCGAGATTATGTTCCCGTATCTGAGACGTATTGTATTGCTATATCAATATCTGTATTATATCGTACGATACGAGCCTCGTATCGTGTTGAAAATTACCGTAGCACTATATTGCTATTGTATCCCAATACGATATCTGTACACATGTTCATACAACATATACAGGGACACAAATTTTATTTCCTTACCTTTTTTTTTAACTTTCATACATAAAAAAATTCTCGATGACGAGGTAATGATGCAATAATGATAGTGACAACGAACCAAACAGAGTCATGCACTCACTCATGCTCGCTAATCTAATTAAATATATATGGTGTCCATTCCTGTCCCAAATGAGATAACCGTGTTGAGCCGATTTTTTTATTAAACTAAAATAAAATAAAAAATATCGATGAGGAACAATTTAATGAAATTTCAATATACAGGTAGGACATGATAATTTATCCCGTCCCACAAATTTATATACTACAGCACTAAACTAATGGTTCGAGTAAGCAAAAATCCAAGATCTTTTTTATTGTGAGACCGGATAAATTATTCCGTTCTACATATATATCAAAATTTTCACTGAATGTTTCCTATCTCAGATTTTTTTTCTTTTGTTTTCGATTAATATATAAAAAAATCGGCCGTGTTGAGACTTGAAAAATCATTGAAATCATTAAATGCTTCCTCCTTTCCTCGTTCCCATAAGATAAGTAGGTGCACTTCCTATGGTTAAAAAATGTCCAACTCGAAAGGCTTCACAGAAAATGACATCTAACAACATGACGTGAAAGCAGGTGAAATATTCCGATTCTTTTATTAATCGAAAACAAAATAAAAAAAATTTGGAGATAGGGAACATTTAGTGGAAATTTTCATATATAGGTAGGACGGGATAATTTGTCTCATTCTAGACAGGACAATTTATTCTGTCCTCGATGGATTTTGGATTTTCACATACTCGAAGTCAGATTGTTAGTTTAGTGCTCTAGTATATGAATTTGTGGGACGGGATAAATTATTCCATCCTATCTATATATCAAAATTTCATCAAACTGCTATTCATATGCAATATTTTTTATTTTATTTTCGATTAATAAAAAAATCGGTGAAATATTTGTAGAAGAATTCAATATTAAGGAATGAACTTGTTACTTGTCTGATAACGGGAAATATTGATGGTCAGGAGATAAAATAAACTACTCCTGGAATTAGCACTAAAGAAATTTTTTGTAGAGATTACGGTAATTTGCACACATACGTTCTTATTATGGATTTATATTTTCATTTTTAAGATCGAATTAAACTGTCTAACATAATCTTCATATACAAATGTGTTTAAAACCAAATTTTATATATATTTTTTTAGTCATTCTAGTGTAGAATCGGTTTTAGTTAATTCCTTCTGAATAATTTTACTATTTATTTAAATAGCTATAACATCTCCTGATCTAAAGATTATAGACCATAAAGTAGTGATTTTTATCTATCTAATAAATAGTAAAAAAAAAAATATATATATATATATATATAAAATTCGATCTTAAAGTAATTTTCATATGGTGATCATGCTAAGTGGTTTGAATTGACAGTTTGAACTTAAAAGTAATTTTTGGTTCTGCTTAATTTCTTTAGGTTTTGGGTCTATATGTATATTTTGGTTTTCAAACTTGTTTTCAGGGGTCCTTTATTTTTATGTAAAGGTACCCTGGTTTTGATTTTTGTTTTTGTGCATTGTCAAGTGAGTACAGTTGACATGTACCATAGTTTTGGTTTTCTCGTGAAACTGGTACATTGGCATATTGGCACCGTTACTCAGAGAGATGGATTTTGTAAATATTTTTCAGTTTCAATGAATTGCCTAAGGACTAGTTGTCAAAAAAAAGAATTTTTCTTTGTTACGCTATGTTCGTATTTCCTGCAACAATGTTGTATATAATTTAGCACATTAATGGGCTTTTATTTATCTTTGCATATTTTAATTTGATTGTTCTGGTACTACTTTGAATGATTTGATTAGTTTGAGTTATATTTATGTGAACTAAATAATTTTTTCTAGATAAAATTTAGTTAAATTTATTAATTTAAAAGCAGTGAAGATGTCTCCAGAGACGGATTTAGTAAGCATCAATGGGGGTCAATTGACCCCCATTTTTAAAATTTGTTTTTTACTAATATGTAATTTTGTTATATTTTACAATAAAATATCATGAAATGGTAAAAATGATATTCCTTCGTATTACATTCTCTGAAATTCTTCTATTCTTTAGAATCATCAATAGCTCAAACCAAAAGCCTCCTATATGAAAAAGATACGAGGGAAATATTGATGGCCTTAACGAGTATTTCTAGATATAATAAACTACTACAGGAATGATCACTTAAGAAAAAAAAACCTATATATAAAATATAATTACTTAAGGGCAGTGCTATTCTAAGGGCTCATTTTCAAATATTGAGAGCACAGTGATTTTGTTTTATTATTATACCACATTTGTCCCTAATTAATGCTTTCCTTATTTTTCTTTGCTCTAAAATTAATTATTTTTGTAAACTATTTAATAAAATGAATGGAATAGTTGTCCGGTTTAGGCCTCTTTTTTTTTTTGGAAATAAGTAAATTGGCATGGATAAACTTGATCTTCTATGGCTTACTATAATTCATATAGTGTTAATATAAATCAGAAACTTTCGTAACAAACAAATTGTAAAACATCATGTTAACAAATTTAAAACTAAATTGAAGCAAATCAATAACTGAATCTAAATTAAAGAAAGAACCTATTTAACTAGCACTTGCGAAATATGAAATATTTTAAAAAAGACATCTGTTTGATATTTTTTTAAAATATCAAATATTATTCAAATTAGAATACTAATTAAATTTGTTGATGTATTTTTAATTTCTTAAACATCACATGTTATTTTCTTTTACGATATTCCAATTTAGAAATGCAAATTTACACAATAACCTGTAGAGGACAAATATCAACTTATTGATAAAAAAATTCAATGAAAAAATATTCCGCGTGTCATTTTCCTTCTATTATACATTTATACTCCAACATTATAAAATACTTATTAGGAGACCTACATGTAATAATTTGCAATCACATGCATCTAATTTTTATTTTTTCTATCAGTATAATTCATGTCCGTAACAAAATTAATCAAAAATAAATTACATTTTTTTCTTCTAAACTTCCACTTTTTAAAGATAAATTTAATATACCATTATCAAATAAATCACAACCCTCCGTAGCAACCAAATTGTTAAGATTCAACCAAAATGGATTTTATTTTATATTAGAGTAATTATGGTGTAGATCCATTTGATAATTTGAAAAAAAAAGATTAAAATTATTTTGATATTTGAGTCAATTTGAAATTCAGTTTAATTACTTTGTCATAAAACAATTAAAATTAGCATGATGTGATACAATTTGTTTATTATAAAAGTTTTTGATTTATACTCAACACTATATGAACATAAGATATAGAAAATAAACTGTCCATACCAATTTATTTTATTGCCTAAAGCAGATAGCCACACCTTATTAAATAGTTTATAAAAATGACAAGTTTAGAACAAAGAGAAAATAAGTAAAGCATTAATTAAGGGTAAATGTGGTATAATAGTAAAAAATAATCACTGTGCTCTCAATATTTGAAAGTGAAAAATAATCACTGTGCTCTCAATATTTGAAAGTGAGCCCTTAAAATAGCGCTACCCATTACTCAATGAGTACTTTTTGTTGCCTTGTTTATTACAATAAAACTAATGCAGCCATAAGTAGTTTAGCACATTCAGAAAAGAAAAAAAAAAATCTACATCTAAAACATGCAAAAGTGCTGGAAAGGTTCATTCACAATTTGTACATAGAATTGTTGAATACAAGCCATAAGTGCTTTTTGTGAGGTTCAATTCAGTTAAGCTTAATCAATGCAGGAAGTTCTAATCATTAATATTGAACAAAAATCAAGAAAAACAAAAACAAGTTACATGCAGAAGTCTCAATCTCGCAGAGACAACCAAGCAATATTGACATATCCTTTTTTTTTTCTCCAACCAAAACATATATATTCCGAGGGCACAAAAATTCCTTTCTTTTGAACTCCAAAAGCCTTTTATGCAGATTGCCTCCTACTTAGCTATGAGCCGTTTGGAGGCAACATGAGGCTCCATTTACGCATTGCATTTGCAAATCCGTAAATATTATCAGGTGCTTTTTCAAGATTTTGCTTCTAGCAACTTCATGTCTGAACCTTTGAGTTCAACAAACTTCCCCAGCCTGTGTATTAAGCAATACAAGGTACAGTATTAATCAAGTATTTTTAAAGCTTGCAACATTCGAGCAAACCAATCTGACCATCCAACACAAACCCTAATATGACCCAAATACTCCTTTTCTTTTCTTTTTTCAATGAATGATCTGAGCCTAAATCAGCCAAATGATCACCAAACTAATTTGTTATCTTTTAACCTGACAAAAAACAAAGCAACCTGAAATCAAGCAGCATAAACACAAATAATCCGACATGAGTAATCCAAATGAGTAAACAGCAAATTTAAAAATGATTCAAAGCACCACATAACCCAATACAAATTTACTTGAGACCTGCAATTCACCAGTAGCTAAAAATGTCCCTACCCCTAATTAATCCGACCTGACCTGCACAATACCCTAGTTCTAAATCACACTGCACGCCCAAGCCACTCAATATGCTATATATACCAAAATCTTATAGCAAATCAACTTTATTATTTTGGATAGGAGGAAGTCAGTGATTTTGAAAAATTCCAGAATGTCCACTAACATACATTTCTTCCAAAGCAAAAGAAAATAGTAAACAGAAACTTTTTGAATGTTAAAAAGGCCCATTATTAAATAGTTGGGTGGTTTGACCTCCAACCTTCACTCAAAAAAAAGGCCCATTATAATATGTAGAGATCACATTGGGTGGTTTGAATTTGCCATTAAAATTTCAGGTATCAAAATTTCAAGCCTTAGCACCAGTAGGTCAGTGTTATGAATAGCATTTGAGTCAGCCAATCCGAACTGCTCTATGCTGTATAAACCAATATTTTTTATAAAATGAATTTTCTTGTTCTTTTGAGATTTGTTTTATTAACTAGTTTTTCAATTGGAAAATTTCATATTTGAAATTTCTGGACTCTTCAATAACAGTACTTTCTTCTTATGCAAACAAATAGTAAAAAAAAAGCGTACAAATTGGCCCACTACAAGAGCTGTCTGAAGATCACATTAAGTGATTTGGACCGGCCATTAAAATCTCAAAAATTGAAATTTTAAGTCTTTGCACCGGCCAATCAGTACTATGCATAGCATAGTAGCTTGCCTCTTGCTTGATTATTGAGGAAAAAGACTAAAATAGAGCTCGCTAGACCTATATGTTGTTTAAATTAAGAATAAAATAAACAACTAAGGTCGTGTTAGATTGTGGAGTAAGTGGTGGAGTAAACCCTCTACTCCACCTTAAAGGAGCCAAACGAGGAGTAAATTTGAAGGAGTAAGATGGAGTAACATTTGAGTTAATCCAGATTAAGTTACTCCACCTAGTAACATCATGTTATAATTTTCTCTCTCTTCATTAGCTTACTCCAAATTTCAACCGAACTCCAACCAAACATGATTATTTTGATCTGCCTTAGCTCAGAGTAAGAAATTTAATCCGGAATAACTTTACTCCACAACCAAACATGACCTAAATAGTTGTAGTATATATTGACACCCAACTTCTTTGAGAACATAATATCAGGTCAGAACTCATCTAAATTTAAAAATAAAGATTGTAGTTGTGTTATACATCATTTAGATAGATGGCCTATCAAATTTGGTTAATTTTGACAATCCTTTGAAGATGTCTCAGATGATTATTCTGGTGAGAACTCATCTGAATTTAAAAATAAAGATTGTGATTGTGTCATCAATCATTTAAATAGAGGGCCTATCATATTTGGTTCATTTTGGCAATCCTACAAAAATGCCTATGGAAGTTAGCAGTTCAATTTTAACAGATTTTGATAATGACCAAAGATTATATAAAAATTGATGGGCAGTCTATCTAAAGGATGTACATAACATCCACATTCAGATATTCTGGATTTAAACAAATTAAATGCTGACGTTGCATGTCATGGTTGTCAAAATTGGGTGTCAATACATCCTAATAACAAAAACATTTTATTATTGTTAAAATAGCAAAAGAAAAAGCTAACTAATTCAGAAATTTATGGACCCACAAAACTTATAGCACATATACCCTTCCCAAGCCAATACAGTGAAGCAATATATCAAACTTGGGACTAATGTCGGTTCACTATTGCTAATATGTAGACCTGAAACACTATTATGACCTTTAAACCACATTATTTCAGCAGTTATTTATACTTCACCAGCTGACATGCCCTGGATGGAAAACTGTATATAACTTTGACCAGTGCAAGGTACTTCTATAATTACCAATACAAGAATGAATATATAACAAACAAAATAAACAAAAATGTTCTAAGGAAATAAACAGGAAGAATTGAAGATGGCAATACCCTAAATCTGAAGGAAGCCTGAATCGCCCAATTCTTAGTCTCTTCAAGGAATATAGCTATAAAAAAGCAAGGCAAAATCAATTGTTATCTTTTCTCTTTATTTCTTAGTGTGTGTTTGTTCTCAGGGTGGTGGTGGTTGGGGGTTGGGGGTTGGGGGTTATGAAACAATCAATATATACCTCAAGTCCCGCATTTTTTACAAGCTCCCTTACTTCATGATTTCTTCCTTCATGAACCTATCAAGCACCAATAATCACACTTATTACCTAATATTTGATGTTTATCCATGCCATAACTAAGATGTACCAACTTATTGATACAAACATTTAAGTTCAATGAAACCCCTATTGATACATAAAATTGTAATGGTACCAGGCTGGTGTGATTCCAACACCAAATACCCAATACCTGTGGAGAAATAGGTTGAAAGAGAACGTACCACTATTTTAAGCCTTGGTCTTGAAGCATCACCTTGAGTAGGCAACACCTCAACAATATCAGGTACGCATTTTACACCTTCAATTATAGTTCCTTCGCTTATAGCTATGAGATGTCGCCTATGTACCGGACCATGTATTGTTGCTATGTATCTACAATGGAAAAATTAGAACTAATGATATATTAAAGTACTAAATTCAGATCTGTTTTTTGTCAAAAGAAATAACATACTCTTTGGGTAATTGAGAAGAAGGATGAGAAAGCCGTTGAGCAAATTCACCTGTTCAGAGAGCGTAAAATAATTAAATAAGGCATTTGTCATAAGAAAATGTGTGAAACAAAGATTATAATGAAGATATTATGTACCATCGTTTGTGACTACAATAAGGCCAGTGGTGGCAACGTCTAGGCGACCAACTGTAAATAAACGAGGTTTCGGTACCCCTTGATGCTTTCTATGCTAAATGCAAGAAATAAAGAAAACTCATGAAATATTAATATAATATGGAAAAAGTGAAAGTCTGGTCAAAAGAACATTCTCCTATAAAAGAAATATCTAATTTGAATGGAAATATGAAACTAAAATAAAAAATCGGTTCATTTTAATTATGCAAACTCTTGCAATCACACCACTACCCAAAACATATAGATTTATATAAAAATAAAATCATTTCAATCTTCTTCCAGCTTTGTTTTCCCTGTCAATGCAGTCAATAAGAAAATTTATATTTTACAAGGCACGTACCCAACCTTTCAAGTACTCGTCAAATAAAGATATGATTGACTTGGGTTCTTCACCGCATGAGCAGATATACCTGTAAAACATTTTATTTTATAATCCAACACAATTACCAACTACAAACAAAACAAAAATATGTGATAAGTTGCTAGTACCCCTTTGGCTTGTTAACAGCAAAATACAACTTCGGTGGTAGTCTTTTTGGGAGGCGATTTCCATTGACATAGATTGAGTCCTTGGAAATGTCAACCTTTGTCTATATAGAATGCAAGAGATAAAGAAAAATTAAAAACGTAGAAACAATGACACCTAAATCTAATCAGTTCATCCCGTGCATTAAAAATATACCTGAGGGGAAGTACAAACAGTCCCATTAATAGTCACTTTCCCTTGGAAAATAAGTTCATCACTACTTCTCCTCGAAGCCACTAGAATAAGAAAAATAATATAAAACTGAATTAATAGCTTTAGTGTAACATTTAGAATAAGAAAAATAATTGTTTTAACTCTTCATTTCATTTGTATTCACCTCCAGCTGTAGCTAGAACTTTATTCAATCGTTGAGGCCCCTCTTGTGGTTTCACTGACTTCCCTTTTATATGTTCATTGTAAAACCTTCTCGCGGCCTTAGAATACTTGGGAGGTGTCGTACTAACCACACTTTCTTTGACATCTTTACCGGTACTAACTTTTCTCCGTTCAAATTTTGCATTTCCTTTCTTTGGTTTGGGCTTCGATTTGGCATGGGTCATGGAATGGAGGAATGCAGCAGAGGTGGACTGGAGAGTAGGCTTTCCATCTGGGCCCCGCAAGATCCCTGGGATTATAAGAGGAATTGCAGGACGAGCGGAGCGGTCGGGGGTTAGGGTTTTGGAAGAGGAGGAGGCAGAAGTGGAGAGGCAGATGAAAGGGAGGCGCCGGTAGGAACAGAGAGAAGTCGGTTTAGCGAAGATGGAGGGGAGATGCGGGAAGGAGGTGAAAGTCGCCATTGCCATGGCGAGAGGAGAAAGGAATTAGCACCCAGCGGGAGATAAGAGCGAGGGAAATGGATAGAGCAACGAAGGTAGAAGGGTTTTGGGAGACTCCGGTTTTGACTCGACATTACGTGTAACGAGTTAACGGTATGATTTACAGAGACCCGACTTATGAAAAATGTATATGTATGATACAGAAGATATATATTCTTTCCAGTATTATGATTTTTCAAATTTGGGCCTTTGATTTTGAGCCCAGTTCTGGTCACTTATGGATAATTTTGGATATGACTAGGCCGGATACTGGAATTTGCTGAGTCTTATTTTCCTCGCAGTATAGAAGGTAGGACATGTATCCTCTCGCTCAGGTATTGGACAATAGAGTCCATAATTTTACGGCCTAGATTAACTTAATTCGGTGTGTGTCTTCTTTAAAATTTGTGAATAGTTAAAAAAAAAATTTCCGGATTTACTAATTCTAGAATATTCCCTTGTCCGATAACGAAGAGGACCCAAATTCTTATCAATGGATACGGATCGAACATTATTCGTTCATATGAGGATCTATATCCGGATATCTGTCGGATAAATACAGATTCAGATATATTGTGAATATGAAAACGGATATTTTTTTTCTATAGATCCAGTAATGGATATAATTTTAAACTCGGAAGCATATATGAATACGGATTTTGGAAAATTATCTGTTATAGAGGGCAATATATCACTTTGATTTGAACTTTAAGGTATAGTGTGTAAAGATCTGCTACAAACGCGATTAATTTTAGATCTAATTACTCAACTATATCTACGCATGTTTCACCTTCAATTATATTTTTCAGCACATTTACACTAGTAGTATAATGGTAATGTAGAAGGAAGGCTTAGTTATTGGGAGAAGCATTTTCCACCTTGTTTGGATGGAGAGTAGAGAAAGAGAAGTAATGGAAAGAAAAAAAAAAAAAAAGACAATTGATCTGACGTATTCTCGTCGTATTTTCTCTTTCATGAAAAAACACATCACGTGTATCACGATATTGACCACCTCTATCACATTGTAAAACTACATATTTCTCTAATTTTGAACTACAAATAGATAATGTTTATCATTTAGCAAAGTAAAACACTTTAACACCATTACTAAATTTTCACAAGTTTCGTGCATAAAATTGAGTAATTCATATTTTTCGACTTCATGTTCTAATGGAATTGCCGAATCATCAATATCCATCTATCTAGTAATCTAAATAATATATATTAATTAATTTTTTTATTGGAATCAATTCTGTAAACAATTAATAAAAAAGGAACAATAAATTGTTTGAAGAAAATAATTAAATTTTGAATTACCTTCGTTGAGATAGAACTTGAAAATTAATTTGATAATCTAATCATTTATGATGGAGAGAAAATAAAGCACGAAAGAAGAAAACAAAAATTCTGATTCAGCCGCATGAAAGCAAAGAAATAACAAAGTTATCTCCAAGTAATAAATGTTGATGGGTCCCACGAAATTAATTTTTAAATTATTATTAAAGATTTGAAATACAGCAGTTTCTTCTCCAAACAAGGACATTATGGTCTAAATTTTTTTTCTCTCTCAACTCATATCTGCGCCAATTAAAAATGGATCTGTTAAAATCTGCACCCGATCTGCCCCCGCTATCTTTTACGATTACTTGATCTGGACCGTTCTTTTTAACTTGGCACGAATCTCAAAGTCCAATAATACTGCCCCTCTGTCAGCTCGAATCACAAAGCGGCTGAAGTTAATCTCAAACCGTAGAGTCAAGGGAATCTTTTTAACTTGGAGAATGGATTGCTAATTCGTTCGAGGGAGGCAACACGTTGGCTATTCGGGGAATTTTGAAAAATAACCAAAAACGAGTTGTCAACTCGTTCTGTGGAGGAAAAAACTAGGAAAAAACTGTGGGGAACAAGTTGTCAACTTGTTTTTTATAAAAAAAAAAACAATCAATCATACTAGATCCCTAAAAATAATTTTTTTATTGATGGTTTATAAAAAAAAAAATCGTTTCAGAAATTCAGAGGTCTACATATCACTTTAATTTGGGTTTAAATTATAATATAAATGTTTTTGCTAAAAACTCAATTAATTTTTAATCTAATTATTCAATTATATCTACTCAGGAATAATCTTTTATGAGTAGAACTATAGTGTTTATAAGTTCACCATATCTCTTTATAAACTTAAGTCTAAAATTTATCGAATTAACTTCAAACGACAAATTCAAACCTTTAAAACCGACCTATCTTACGAGTGATATGTTTACATACAAAAATATTAATTCAAATTAATTTTCTATAGAGTTAAACAAAAATTATAGAATATCTCTCAAGGGCAAAGTCTTGGAGCCGCATGACAAACCGGCAAGAAAGGCTTCTTGTCATTAGAGTCTAGTCTCGTGCTCATGGAGATGTTGGTGATTTCACTTACGATCAACATATTTTATAGGAACTTCTATGGAATTAGATATTATGTTTCGCACTTTAGATTCGAATTTTATGAGTCAGTTTTGGTATATGACGGTTCTTATTATTAAGGTGGGGGACTATTTATTCTTTTCTGAGGTGTAAGTTGTTTGACCACTAGATGAGATATAATTGTTAGATGAGGTGTAATTATTTAACTTTCCCAATAAGTGGAATTAGAACTTATATGCGGAAAGTTTAGGTCTTTCTTGATCTAGGCAGAATTAGAATTAAATTGATGATCACTTTGTTGATTTGTTATTGAATCCTTCTTGATTGTTCTTAATTGAATTTTACTTGAAATTAATGTCTTGAAAAGCACAAAATTGATAAATTTGTTGCTTTATTAAGATCCTAACTGCCAAGATTTGTTATTAGTTTAGGTTAGAATGTAAATTGAAGTGAGCAATAAAAAATGCAACAAATGCGTCCAGGTTTGACAATTTATCATCCGAGGCAAAATGATCTGATCGGACAGATATGATCAACCGGTATTATACCGAAAAAGCGTGTAAAGTGTAAACAGATCAAATATTGTTCATTCAGAACCAGGTCTATATTCAAAAAATTGTCGGGATATATCCATTCTTATATTAATTACGTAAATGTTCTGATCTATCAACGACTGTGATTAAACAATAAAATTTAAGATTGAATATCAGCATTTCAATCAAATAATCTGTCTTTTATGATTTTATGCATCTTTTTTATGTTTTTTTTATGTGTAGAAGTCCAAATTTAGTTAGACACGTACTCACCACATACAAATTTATGTGTATCAATCTTGCAATCATTAATGCAAATAACTTGATACAACTCTAACCTCTTCAGAGCATCGTCCCATCCAACTGTTGTAAGCAATATCAGTATGATGTGAATTTACTCGCAACGAAAAAGTAGGCTGCCAAAAAGAATTAAAAACATTATAAAACACTTGAAATATTTCATATAATAATTATTCTAATTATTCGAAACAAATAATTAATATATTTAATCAAAATTACGATATCACAAATTTTCCATATCCTATGGTTCTCTAGTGTTAATTTCAACAGCTTTAGATAATTCAATTACCCATAACCCGGTTAGAAAATTTAACTATATGTAAACCAATCCTAAATTAAGGTCTAAAAGATACCACATTTACTACATCATATTTTAGACCAAAATTAGTCAAAAAATTCAAAATTTTAACCATACCATTGAAATTATACTAAATAACATTAAACTACATATTATTAAAAATTTAGATTTTAACCATACAAATATTTTAATCATACACAAATTTATACTATATTATGCTAAATAACCTTAAACTTCACATTTATCTAATTTTACACAAATTATACTACATATTACTAAAAATATTATACACATACCACTAAATTACACAAATTTATACTAGATTAAATTAAACTTCACAATTATCTATAATTACACAAATTTATACTACATATACACTAAATTACACTAAATTAACACTAAATTAACACTATATTTATACTACATATTACTAAATATACTCTAAATTAACATTAAATTACACTAAATTAACACAAAATGCTAAATTAACACTAAATTACACAAGAAAACTAAATATACTAAACAAACTGAATTCAATTAGTTATTCATTTTAATTCGGCTAAAATAAAAATGATAAAAAGTTCAGATTTTTACCTTTTTAACATTGTAGATATGAAAAGTTTCCAACTCTCTTGAATGATCCACGAATTTTGAAACAATTGGATTTAGAAATGTTTAAATATTTTAAGAGAATAAAAAAATAAAATAAAAAGGTAGTTCAAGGTTTGAATTACTTTGAAAGGAAGAGAGGAGAAAAGAGAAGATAAGGAAAGAAGGGACAGAGAGAAGAGAGAAGAGAGAAGAGAGTTCATGTTAGGAATTTTGAAATTACGCTTCCACGGATTGGTGGAGGTATAGGGCAGGATTTTCTATGACATAGTAAATAGACAGGTTAGAAAATAGCTCTATTGATCTGGTGAATTGGTGGAGAAAATGTGTTTCTCCTCCCATCAAGACACAGGATCGATGAAGCTATTTTTTTTTTATAAAATCCAACTTGTTTGTGCTTTTTCCTTTAAAATCATTAAAATTAGTTGTATTTAAAAAAATATCGGATAAACATGCGAGTTGAGAGTTATTATAGTTTTAGAGGATACATTATAAAGTTTTGAGTAAATACTTAATATTGTTAATATTCAAGTTTTTGAGGGGATACATGAAATCCTCATTATTGTTTTTTTAATAGCTCTTCGGTTTAATGCTACTCAATACCATCTCCACTTAGGTCCTGTTCGGCGAGTTTACTGTGCTCGTGGGAAAAAAAAATTCAATTCAGTTCAACTGAATTTTTTTTCCCACGTGTATAGTGAAAATTAGTTCAATTCCTATTCTCATTCTCAACTTTTCAAATTCTCAAACGAAATTCTTTATGAAAATAATCAAATTCTCATTCGATAGCTAAAAGTTGGAAAACATACGAAAATAATTAAATTTAAGATTATATCGTATATATTTAGACTATAAATATATCTATACCTTATCATGCTTCGACCATGTGCTAAGATATTTATTTATTATATCCTTATAATAGATAATGTGTACGGAATACTTTTATTTATTTGTACGATTCAGATTTAGTACAGTATCCGACCGTGTAGATCTGCATCGTTCATTTTAATCCAACACGAATTTTAAAACATATATCTACAGTAATTCATATCTATAGACGGCGAAAAGAATTTCGTTTTGACGGAAATTATTCTAGCAGGTAAGCTGGGTAACGCTTATTTGTTGAGAAGAAAATTTATCATGGCGTGACTAGTTACGTCATACAACATTGTGTCATGTCACATGTGTCGATTACATGACATGATTCGCATGATGCGTGACGTGATCCTATTCGAGCAAAAATTACACGTCACGTCACCCCACGGTATAAAACATAGAGTATCTAAATTTTTTAGTATGTATAGAGTATTCAGATTTTTTTTTTAGTGTAGATTCAGTGATATTGGTACTCATGTAGTACTGATTTTATTTTCTCTAGTTTAAACTAATGAAATTTTGTAATTTAAATTTCTAAAGTAATGTCAAATGCCCAACAGTTGTTCCTCAAAACAAAAAAAATAATATTTGCAACATTATTTACTTCAGAAATTTTCATATTTTTTATATTTTTTTTCTAAATTTTCAACGGTTTAAATTAAAATATAAAAAAATTAATATGACTAATTTACGTCACAACACGTCACGTCACGTATAGTCACCGCGTGACTATGCGTGACGTGACCATCCGCCACTATTTTGATCACATCATGTCACGTCACGTGAAAAAAGCAGTTGATCACGTTACGTCACATCACGTGATCAAATCACGACGTGTTTGTCATATCATGTCATGTGATCAAATCACGGCGTGTTTGTCGGCATGTCACGTATTTCCTTCTCTACTTATCCATATGCAAAGGTCAAAGTCAAAAAGATCAATCCATCTAGCAGGATCGCCTCATATTCTTGTTTACTCCTAACCGCTCATCAAGCGAACCCTTCAAAATCAACGGCTTCGATGGAGTATCGCAGAGAACGGATTCTTGCGTTTCCACGAGCGAGAAATCGGGACCACTTGTTCTGTGGAATCTTTTGTCCTTTCTTGCATTGCTGCACAGGCTTCGTTTTGTTTCCCAGCCGTGGGTCGGAGGAATCGCAAGGCGGATAAAGTTGATGACAGAAGTAAGTAAGTAACCCACGTGGTAACGGGTTCCCTTGCTGGATACTTTTCTCGACCACTTTTGTTCTCTTTTTCAGTAGAGAAAGTCACGGTCTTTTTAGGTGCTATTTTCAAACAACTGTCCATTCGGAGTTCGGACCACTCCCCATCGAAAATTCACAAATACTGTTCCTTCAACGGTAATATCTTTTTTGGAAACAAAAATTCATCGTTTTACATGCAGTTTTTTTTTTCGTCATTGTCAATGTTTTCTTTACAAACAATATTTTATCAAGAATAGAAACATACTCGAATTATGATTAAATATATACACATAATCATGCATACCGATTTGATAAGATTAAATAATATGTATGCCAACTAATATTATTAAATTATATTTAGAGCATATTACACAACAATAACTTTTAAAAAAAATTTAATCGATTGCAATAACTTATATGCTTATGTTAAATTTATAACTATATATGCATACAAGATTTAAATTGCATAATAAAGTACATTTAGTGTATGTTATTAGTGTGTGACTACAATGTTAATTTATGTCAATAATCATTGTATGAACTAATTGCTTATTGCTATAAACATGTGAGATAATTCAATAACAATTTGCATGATTGTGACCGCATGTAATCAAAATATGTACGGTATAAAATCTTCTAGATTTTTGAACTAATTAATCTATAATTTTTTTTCCAACCACAGCGGAAACATGTTGTAATCTCAAACTTTTAAGGATTTTCTTTAGTAATTTTAATCATTTGTTTTGAATTACAATATGTATTTTATAAGAACAAGTTGCCATTTTGATTCTTGTTATTGCTTCACTCAAATTGATAGCTTAATTAACTTTCACTATATTTTATAATTTGAACCTATAATACTCGTTCATAATTCTAGCATGCTTTATTAATCTTTGCGACTAAAAAAATAATTTGCGTCAGAAAATACCATTTTAATTTTGTAAATTTATTTTACAAGACTGGATATGTTCCACAAAGCATGAATGGAGAGGATCAATCTAGATTCCAAGAACCATACGAAAAGGTAAAGGCGGAAAAATGAGATCCCATTTTCCAAATTCCATTTCGTCTGGCCTCTGATTGCCCGAGTCCATGTCCTCTGGTCTAACAGAATATTTGAGTTTTGATCATCACTGTCCGATCATAATCCGGGGCAATTTGGCCCGAGAGGAAATGCGCGAGGCTCCTTTTAATATTCGTGTCAGAGAAGATCGAACGGTAAGAATCGAAACTTATAAATTGAGTTACTTTAGGGGACAGAATTCGATTGGGCACCCCCCACTTGCAGTTGGACCGCTATTTCATTTCATCCTCTCAACCGAGTTACCGACCACAATCAAAGTTACTTCCCTGACCTCCTCCCATTCCAAGTTTCCTTTTCATCCATGGCAGATGCCTCGGCTCTATGCGTCTCCTCCGCCTCATTCTTTCCCTCTGTCCGATCTCGATCTCGATCGAACCCTTCCAGCCGCTTCTTCTTCTCTCCCCAAACGAAAAAAACCCAATTACGATTTGCTGCCTTGAAGTCCCGCGCGAACAGTTCGGATGCGGGTGGAGTTTTCGGTGACGATCCGTACGGACCTTACCCGTGGGAATCTTCATCTGAATCCCTTGGATCAGGTTTGACTTTTGTTGAACTAACTGATTATTTTGTTTTGTTTTGTTGGTGAAAGGGGGATGCTTGATCATGAGGTGATCTGGGGCTTTTCTTACCGAAAGTGTAGCATTTTAAGCAATCTTGAAACAACGGAGGAGAAATTTACATCCTCAGTTGATTCTTGATAGGTGATTAGAAAGGTAAGGATTAGGTCAATTCGCATGTAATCAAATGATTGTTACTATTGGAAGCCTATTTTAATGGATAATTGGTTGTATTTGACCAGATTTTGTCTCAAATGATGCCAGCGTAGGGTAAGTTCTTTTATTTTGCTTAGATTGTATTGTGAGTAATGCAATTTAGTTCTTCCCAACAATAACTGTAAAATTATGTATATCTATCACTCCAGATAATAATTTTTTGCTACTTTGACTTCCATATTGTTAACTTTAAACAAATGCTATGAAAAATCTTTTCTTTTTTGATAAGGTTTGTTGTATCTTACAAAATTGTTTTTCTCAAAATATTACCACTTTACTCCTATAGAAATTCAGTGGATCCAAGAGGACAGAGTTACACTTTTTACTTCTGAAGGATTGGTTCAAATTGGGGGTTCACTTGTCCCTCGGAGATTTCCTACTTCAGATGTAATTTCTCCATTCTTTATAGTTTATAAGAGTGTTCTAAAATGCGGTTTTCATGCGGTATGCGGAAGGCCACCGCATACCGCATATACAGTATGAGACCGTATATGCGGATTTTCATGCGGACTTATATATGCGGATTCTTTTGTAAATTATTAATATGACATGCTCAATTTAATTAAATATTTAATATGCTTTCAGTATTTCTGTGGATAAATCCGGCGACCCATAGCAGCCAGGATTAAATATGGTGCATCGGCCAAAGCATATATTAAGGTTGTATGCATTAAAAGAATTAAATATGGTGCATCGGCCCAAATCTAGCAGCGGCCCAATTTAAAATCTTTCTGGTCAATGCATTGCTTCGGAAACCTTAGTCCCACAATTCCAACAGACAATAATCATACCACTCCCCCGCCTATAAAGCAAGCCATGAGGCGTTGTAGGAGTTACCTGAGCGGGTCCGGACTCAGTTAATGGGTTTGGACTCAGCATGGGTTTGAATATTATTGGATTTGAACTCAGATAATGGGTTTGGATTTTGAGTTTTAATTTAAATTTGTTCGGATCTGAATCTTGAATTTTTATTAATAAATAAAATATTTTAAGTGGGCAGTGGTTTTGGTTAATTCTGAAACCGGATCCGCATAGTCAGATTTTATGCGGCCGAGCACCGCAAACGCATGTGCGCCGCATAGAACCGCATTTTATTACACTGGTTTATAATTTGTATGGATTAAATATCTCATGAGAGCTTCCTATCTGATGGTTTAGGGGGCAGTGGCATTCTGTTGCTAAACTCAAAATTTAATCTTCTTACAGGGAAGGAAAGGAAAAGGTCAATCAGCAGAAAGACATGCACGGTTCCAGGAGAGCAACTATATGGTTCCTGATCAAGGCCTTTGCCTTGGTGCATTGTTCAATATTGCTGCGACAAATGTGAGTTTTCTTTTTATTATTCAACTAGCGTCGATACATCATTGTGGTCGTTGTGTTCTTTTCTAAATAGCAGTATAATGTTCAACAGGGACTAGACATGGGTAGAAGATTATGCATCTTTGGGTTCTGTCGATCCATTGAAATGTTGAGTGATGTTGTTGAACATACGGTACTAGAGCATGGTGGCGAGGTATGCTGTATATTTTCTCTTGCATTGATTGCGTTATAATTAGTTACATACGGATAATTAGTTGTGGATCTTATGATCAATTAGGAAGTCCAACTTTCCGAGAGAATCGGAAATTGGCAAAGATTTTGTGATATATGTATATATAGACACACACCAAGATTTGTTTTGTTTTGCAATCTGATGTCTCTAAAAGGCTATTGTTTCCCCCCTCCAATCTGTAACCAATAGGCAATAGCATATGTTATTTCCAAAAATGACCAAGCATCTGTGAGACATTTGGAAAATACAACAACCAAGCCTTTAGTTCCAAACAAGTTGGGCTTAGTTCCAAACAAGTTGGGCTAGGCTAGAAGTGAAACCCAATCGTAGCCACAAGGTAATAAAATAATAATCAAAATAATAATGTAGTAGAACTACTAATAATAATAGACATTTGGAAAATAGACCCTAGCATAACTGTTAGATTAGTTGATAAAGGTTACTCTTATGTATACTATCTGCATTTTTTTCCTGGGTAATATTTTTCATTCATGTCCACAATCTAAAACCTAACTGTGACATTCAGGTGTGGGGTTCCGGGTTTATCAGAAGTGTTTGAAAAAACATTTTCAGTGAACCAAAAATAAGGATCGCAGAAAATGTCTGCGATAATTCTGGTTCTATTAATTGTCCACAATCTTTAGCTACTTAATTGATTTTACTGCACTTTTTCCTATTAAGTAAAATTTGAAAGCGGAAATCAAGAGGAATATAATCTATAAAAAGTTTTTCTTGAATTAGAAAGACCTTAAATGAAAACATTTTCTATGAACCAAAAAGGAGAATTGCAGATAACGCCTGACTTGTTTCAGGTTCACTCTCCATTGCTTTGGTTTTCATATTACTAGATGAAAAGGTTATTGTACTGTCCAGTATAATTTTGTTTATCAAAAAGAAAACTAAGACAAATAATACTATGTTCTGTAGATTGTTGCAGCAGAGAAGGCAAGTAGTGAGGGTCTCCAAGAGAAATTAACAATGAAAGTAGCTGTTCCTTTGCTGTGGGGTGTGCCCCCTGCATCAGAGACTCTTCGATTTGCTGTGCGAAATGGTGGAGGCATTGTGGAAAAGGTCTATTGGCAGTGGGATTTCCTGTAAATACAAAGAAGGGGGGGCTAACCAAAGAAATTTGATCACATTTGTACATAGTAATTCCTTTCTCCATCTAATCTGTCTTTGATTGTGTTGATCCTTCTGTAAACAATTGTTAATAATACCTGAAATTGCAAATTGTACACAGTGCTTCTCTCTTCTATTTCTATTTATGCTGATATTCTTGCTAACAATATAGATAATAGTATATATCAATTGATAACGAATTAACTTAGATAATTTTAACTTCCGTTAAATATAATTTATAATTCTCAATCTGATAGTTAAATATATTTATACTTGATGAACATCATATACAAGAGAAAAGAGGAAATTAAATACAAGTCTCATTGTTCATCATACGATATGTTTGAAATTTTTTGGTCCATAATTGACAGTATTTCATAAAATAAAATTGATACACAATCAATAAATAATAAAAATTATAGATGCCTACAAAATTTATCCTTCTTTTTTAGTATTTCGTAAGTCCCTCGGGTCATTTTATTATTTATATAGATACGATCATCCATTATTTGTTGGTTAACAAGGATTCATACCGTCTATATATTGACTATTAAATTTTCAATATAACCTTGATGATACAATATTTTTCTTTCCAATCCAAAAATATATATATCTAGAAAAAAAAATCGGATAATTTATTCAAGTAAAACAGGAAAATTAGAAAAAAAAAAAAAATTTAGGCAGATAGGATCATTTATGGATCGCATCACATGGGATTGGATAAGAAAAAAATGAACTTGGAAATCGGAGTAAATCCTTCAAACTGTACCAGACAGTTGGTGCCCGATCTAATATTTGATATTTTTTCTAGTTCTGACTTGGTAAAGCTTATTTCATATGCCGGTTGTCAGCTGTCAGCTGCCCATAAATTGCCAAGTCATCAAGCACCCCGAATATTTAATTTGGTCAGTGGGGCTTTGCTCTTGTTCTTGTGCTCCATCTCCATGGCATGTTTTGACTCGATCATTCCAAAATCCCTGCACGAGTTTATCAGGGTTTACTAGAATCATAGAATGTGATTTTAATCTGCAATAGTCGTGGAATGCAAATTACACAGAAAAGGGCGCCGCATGAACGATAATAATATCTGTAGAGCTTGCCGCTTTGAGGGATTTTGACCTTCCACCCACTCCTTAGAAGGCGCTTCCGAATTGTAAGACTTCGGATCTGACTGCCGCTTTAATATCTCTTTTCCGTTTTGTTTTGCTATGTTATGCTTCTTTTCCGTTTTGTTTTGTTCTATAAGTAAATAAAGTATATGTTGGTTGGTTGTCTATCGTGATGATGCTGATATTCTTGCCTTTTATCTATCTGTCCTCTCTTCTCTTTACCTCTCTTTCTTTTGTTGGTTATTTTTCCTCACCCTTATCTCTTCTCTTTTAATTTTCACCTCTCTTCCTCTCATCTCTTCCCCTTTTTCAGGCTTTTTCTTTCATTCTCATCTATTTCTTACAATTAGTTCTCTATGGTTTTCGTTAGTATTACCACCTTTAGTTTCTACTGTGTTTATTTTAGTTTTAGTTTTAGTTTTTCTATTACTGTATATTAGTTTCAATTGTTTTTAGTGTTATTATCTACTTCCTTTTTTTCTCTTTTTACACCTCCATTTCTCTGTCTCCATCATTCTCCTTAGTTTTCTCTATATGTTTTTCGGACCGTTGTAAATGCTTTTGCGCACCTTTGCGCCTCAGTACCGTTCACAGAGCAGAGACGATGAAGAGAAGCATCACTCACCGCTTTTGTATCTGCTCACTGTTGGGTCTGGAGGAAACGAAACACGCGCCCATGACAAGAAGCTGAACTTGTACGTACATGTCAACTTGCATGTAAAATATGTTGCGTGCAGCGCAGAGGTATTTTTTTTTTTGAGTAAAAGCGCAGAGGTATTTTCTCTGAACACCATCATAAGTGATGCTATAGCCAGTACCCATAAAGTCTTGACTCAAATTATAGAAGCTAAAGGCTGGAGATCCTCCATCTAAGCGGAAGCCCAAAGAAGGAAAGTCCAAACTGGGCCATCAATATATTCAGAGGGATCAAAATATGCAGGCTCACCAACTGTCCAATTTAACTAGACTACAAAGAGTTGCTTATGTAATTTACATACCGTCCGAGTCTGAGTGTTGCTTAATCATCTAAATCTGATCTAAAGCCTACAGTGTTTTAACAAAATATAAAGGGCGCCGCACATATCCTGCAAAATAACTTTATTTTTTTGGAGTTGACCTGCCAATGGAAAGTGGCAACATGGCTTGCCAGCACTAATCAGAATACGTTATACTTGCGAAAAGAATAAAGATTCATAGACCGACAGTCAAGTTTATAAAACTTTAAAAAAACGTTACATCAAATTAAATAAGAACCAATAATCTTATAAGTCTTTCTTTTTTATACAAGAATAATCTTACAAGTCAAAACCCGTTTCTACGATAATCTACGAAAGCGGGCAAATTATTTTGCTCCGCAATGTTATGTTTTTCGAATTAGCTAAAAATAGATTCGAAACAATAATTTATTAATTAAGTAATTTTTTATGAGATATGGCGTTCCATTGATTTAAAAAAAAATTGTTTGAACGCATCTTTGTCCTCCAAAATTTTAGAGAGATTTTTTTAATTTATAATAAAATTTTTATTAAAACATAAAGTTAATTAGTGGTGCGCCATTCATTCCATTTCCAAGAAATTCTCAGTACCCCTCTCCTTAGTCGTCATTGTACACTTTTGTCCGATACTAATTTTATTTCTTTCATTTTGCCAGGTTTTTTTATTTCATCCGGTTCTAATTTTATTTCTTTCATTTTTCCGGTTTTTTTTTTTTTATTAATACTGACATGGCATTATTTAGAAAAGGAAAATAACAGTCCTCCTAGGTAAATCTTCGAAACATCTTCCAAAATCTAGTTATCTGGAACTATATTCTAACTATCTTATCAGATTAATCTTTTATATGATTACCAACAAATTTACAACTTGTGCGTGCAAGTATTGATACTTACGTACTCAAGTATTTATATCTAACATATCTAATTCTTATGTTTTATAAGAGTGATGATGAAAGTTTTTTATCTGTATTTGTATCCTTCTAATATACATAAAATGAGCTTTGATATAGTTTATTTATTTTTATAAGAAATATTTTTTTTACATCTCTTTAATTGACTATATTAGTTTTATTGTTTCAGTGTATTTATTGTCTAGTTATTCTATTAGGTCATGTTTGGTTGTGGAGTAAAGTTAATGAGGATTAAATTGTTCATCTTGTTTGGTAATTTATGTCATGATTAAATTAATCCATATGTAATAAGATATTAAAAAATGAATCTAAGTCTATGAAGTGAGCCCTGCTGGTGGAGTGTGGAGTAAGTTAATATACATGAAGAGGTGGAGTAATTTATTTTGGAATAACTCATCTCTTACTCTATCTTGCTCCTATTTTATTTTTCGTTTGACTCCTTAAATATGAAGTAATAGGGGTTTACTCCACCTCTTACTCCACAATTAAACATGATAGGTGTCACATCTTATTTTAAATTTGATGAATTTCAAAACTATTTGATTCGCTTTTAAGGTCAATGCATTTTGTTTTAATATTCATACGCATCCGTTTAAACTTTTGTGTGCACAGATCTAACATCTTAAAATCATCAAATATAAAAATAGATTCAATGCTCGTTACATCTCCTCCGCTCCAATTAGAGAAACTTCCCGGATGTCTTTTGTATTGCTAATAATGACACTAAGGCTGTGCTCCAGTTGGGGGTAGGGGAGGGGAGGGAGAGTGACAAAATTAAAATTTGTAAAATCTGTACTGTTCGATTTTTAGATCTGTGACTCCTGTCTCTTCTCCTCCCCTCCCCTACCCCCAAATGGAGCACAGCCTAAAAAAATGAAGCACAAATCTAACATCTTAAAATCATCAAATATAAAAATGACTGAGCCCTTCCGCAGCCACTGCCAATTTTTGGAAATCGTATTCTCTGCATTAACTCAAAAGGGAATCTTTTGAGTTAATCAATCTCAACCGTCTGATTTTAAATAAAGCCAATCCGACTATTCCTGTAACATAGGAGGTCTTTCAATATTAGTGCAGATCTAGTGTGCACGAATCTTAAAATATATTTGACAGTTGATAATCATTAACTCAAAAGATTCCCTTTTGAGTTAATGCAGAGGATACGAATTCCAATTTTTGAGGGTCAACTGAACGAATAATGATTCCTAAAGTTTTACTCAAAAAAAAAATTCCTGTACCTCAAAGTTTGAGATTGGCGGATTGGTGGATTCTGATCGTACAGTCCGGAGCCAAATTCAAATTTGAGTTACTTTAGAGATCCGGACGCTGATCCACATTCTAATGATAAAAGATTTTTTTTATCTTATCGGATCGCCCATAGGCCCCGACAACCCCGGAGGGGCCAAATTTGAGTTTGGATTTTAACCGTCAGATCAGAATTCGGACCAATTTAGTTGTGGAATGCACAGGACTTCTTTAATATCCGTGCAGAGCAGATTGGACGATCCAGATCCAAACACAAAATTTGATTTACTAGATACGTATTCCAATCGCGGCTCCCTCTCCAATTTGCATCTACCGGACGAACAAATCGTCTTCCATAGAAATAACTTGCCATATTACTAGTATTTTGACTTTTTAAGTTTACTGTTATATTATTTATATATAGACCGGACGAACAAATCGTCTTCCACTAACCACTGGTAACTTCTCATCGGCCTCATTGCATCTTTATTCCTCTTCTCTTCTCTGTCTTTTCCCTCAAATAAACAACAAAAATGTCAACCACCTCAGCCTCAGGCTACTGTTCTGAGACTGGCATCTACCACTCGCTCCGGCCACCAGTACAGTTCCCAACCAATCCCTATCTCTCCATGACCACCTTCCTCTTCCAGCAGTCGCTCGCTGAATTTCCCGACCGGCTTGCCATTGCCGACTGCGACTCCAACTCGACCCAATCCCTCTCCTTCCGTTCCATCCAATCAGCCATTCATACCACCGGGGTGGCACTTTCATCCCGTCTTGGCATTGCAAAATCCGATGTAGTCCTCATATTTGCTCCCAATTCAGTCCTGTTACCGGTATGCTTTCTCGCCATCATTTCGATCGGTGCTGTTGCCACAACTGTCAACCTGGTTTACACAGTTCGGGAGTTGATGAAACAAGCAAAGGATTCCAAGGCCAAGGTTGTCATTACTGTGCCGGAGCTCTGGCCGAAGGTGAGTCAGTGAAATTTTTATTTTTGGTGTCAACCACTTTTGGCCGTTCAAAATATAGAGGGAGATCATTTAGTAACCAAACTTTTTGGGCCAACCAAAAATAAAACATAAGGTCAAATATATTAAAAGAAGGATAAAAAATATAGGCCGAAATTTTTTTAGTTGTCACTTAAATAAATCCGAATTAAATAAAAACCACTCAAATCTAATTAATTCACACAATTGGGCTGGTCCGCGGATCCAGTTTGCGCACCTGACTTTTGGCAGTATAGAAATAGAATTTGTGAATTTTAATCTTATGTGTGCTATTTCTTATTTAAAACTAGCTAATTTTGATTTTTTTATGTCTCTTAAAGAATTTAAAATTATAAAGTAGATAAAATTCAGCATCCAAAACAACACAATTATAAAACAAAGTTTATAAAAGAAATAAAAAACATAACATAACCAAAAAAAGAAGAAACCTGGTGCGCAAACTGGATCCGCACACTAGCCTAATTTACAAATGGGATCCACGTGGGTGGTATTTTGTGAATTAATTAAGGTTGGATGGTTTTTATTTAATTCGGATTTTATGTCATTGGCAAAAAAAAAAAAAAAAAAAAAAAAATTTAGGCCATATAGCCATATAGGTGTGTGCTCTCTGTTGACAACTCGAGATGATGATTGAGCAGTAGCGGGTCGGTGCTTGTGTCTAGTAAGGACGCTAAATGTTAGAGCTTCATTTTAATTTTAAAACCAACTTAGCTATGAACTCCTAAATAAATTTCCATGATCAGACATGGTGATTTGTTCTACTCTCTGACTAATTTACTCTACAATTAACATGACCAAAGGGATAGCCAAATTTTTTTATTGTCTTATGAACACCACAGACTAGTAAGCATTGATATAGAATTGTCATTTCAGACAGTTGTTATTTAGTTTTAAGATAAATTTGGCTTCAATTGGGGTTTGCCTAATTAAGGACTTTGAAATTTTGCCGTTTAAAATAGAAATTAAGGGCCAAAATTGAGACTTGTTCATTTTCAAAGTTGCCCCTCCTCTTTCCTTGGTTAATCATCTTTATTTGGAATGACAATGGGACTGATGATATGTTGTTTATAACTATTCGACTATTTTGACAAAATATATTTTTAAATTTCAAATCCAACATTTTAGACAAGATCTGTATTGTACACAAATCATGCTTCTGAAAAATTGATATATAACTTGGTGTTTATTTTTCTGTTCATTGAGCGATTGTACTTTTCAATGACTTGAATTTAACAAGCTATAATGCTTTGTCAAACAACACTGAAATTGCATTAAAGTTCATAGGTAGTATTATCTGTATGTTGAACAGTGCACCTATAATTTATTTTTTGGTTTCAAGTTCTTTTGGGTTTATTATTCGTAAAAATATTGTCAAGACTCAAGATGATCAAAATGTTCCATATTCTGAGGGCTCACTTTTGAATATTGAGAGCACAGAACTTTTTTTTCATAGTTATGCCGCTTTTGTCCTTAATTAATACTTTCCAAATTATTTTGTATAAAGGAAAGTGTTTAATGAGAATAGTACAATAGATGGCAAGCTGTTTAAAAGGAGTACCTGTGTCTTTGAAGAAATTACTATTAACAAATTAACAAATGTATATATTTTTATAGAGAATTCACTCACATGATGTTAAATGTAATATTTAGTAAAAAGTAATAAAGTACATAAGAGAATTGAGTTTTCAAACTTATTATTCATGTCAAATTATATGTGTTCTTAATCGCCTCATCATTCAATATGATCAGATAACTTATATTTTTTACATGCTCAACTTCTTATTTCAATAAAAAAAAATTTGATGTGTTTAAAGAGAAAATAAGCATGTAAAAATATAAGTTATCCAATCAGATTGAATGATGAGATAACACAATCGGACATTAAGAACACGGATGATATGGCATGAATAATAAGTTTGAAAACTCAATTATCTTATGTACATTATTTGATAGTACTCCATTACTTGTCAATATTACATGTAGTCAACATACGTGAGTGAATGCTCTGTACAATTATTTACATTTGTCAATTCCTATAAAAGATGCTAGTTAAGACACATGGACTCTATGTAAAATATCATGGATTCGAAATCCAGATGGGAGAAATCATTTGTTATAACAACAAAGGTATTAATAGTTGAGTGGCTTGATCTCCGACATTTACTCAAAAAAAAAAAAAAATGCTAGTCCTCTTTTTAAGCAGCTTGCCATATATTTTATTGTTCTCATTAAATACTTTCTTTCATATTAGAATTATTAAATTTAACAAAACAATTTGAAAAGTATTAATTAAAGGCAAAATGAGCCCTTATAATAGCAGCGCCTTAATTTATTTGGAGCACATGGACTAAAAAAAATATTTGTACTGTAAATTCTTATACAAAATTTTAACTTGTTATATTACTAGGTTGAGGCTCTGAATCTCCCAACTGTAATAATCAACAACACAACAAATGCTCCGATATCTCCCACCAGGAAGTCTCAAGTCACCTACTATGCTGATCTCATCTCTGGCATCAGTGAAACCGACTTCAAACCGCCTCTGATTCATCAAAGCGACATGGCTGCACTTCTTTACTCGTCAGGCACAACTGGAGAGAGCAAAGGTGTTATACTCACACATGGTAACTTTATCGCCGCTGCCATCCAGGATACTGCTGATCAGGACTTGAGAAATGAAGGCCACAATGTTTTCCTTTGTTTCCTCCCTATGTTTCATATATTTGGATTGTCAGTAATTACCTATGCTCAGATGTGTCGAGGGAATTCGATCATTTCTATGGAAAGGTTTGATCTTGACGTCGTGATGAAAGCTATCCAGAGGTATGCGAATCCTTGTATTTTTATTTACAGAAAGGTCGCTTCCTAGTTGAGAAAATGGTGAAACAATGATAAAATCATCAACAATTATCTCTTAAAAAAGTCAGAAATAATTAATTAATCTGCCTTTTTGGGTAGAGCAGTCAATCCCATTTACTAGAAAAAGAGGGGCTTTCTGCAGTTTCAATATACTGTTAGAATCATTTTGCGCTAATTATCCCCCCCTCATGCCTGAAAAAACTTGGATATATGAAACACCATTAATGTTGATAATTGAAGCATTATGTACCAGTGTTCAAGCAAATGTCTTAGAGGAATAATACAACATTTCCATTATGCATTCAGATATGAGGTAACACATCTCTTTTGTGTGCCACCGGTCATGATTGCTTTGGCGAAGCAGGGTACGGTGCAGAAGTACAATTTGAAATCACTAAAATTAATTGCATCGGGTGCCGCTCCATTAGGTAAAGATGTTATGAAGGCAGTTGCCAAGAATATTCCTTGTGCTGAGATTGTTCAGGTATCTCACTAACTTGCCCTCTGGTATGAATTTTTGACCAAAATTGAACTAAAATGACAAACACGTCATTAATGTGGTAACAATATCTACAATTACCGATTTGTAATTAACTTTATTCTGTCAACTGAATAATTATGTAAGTTGCAAAGCAATTTGCAAAGCCTCTATATTATTGAAAAACATAAAACAAGTGGCTCCTGCCATAAATTAGCTGATATCAACATTTAAGAAATCCTATTGAAAGTGACAGATTTTTAGTTACCAATTTATCAGCATTTCTAAGTCCTATTGAATGACAGAGATGTATATTTTTAAGACAACTCTAATAACATTGGATAATATACCATTCAGGTATTGGTTACTGTTGTCATTATGACATTATTGACCCCTTCATCAATGTATCAGACTAGACTAATTTAAGGTAGAGATCAGTTTGTGAATTTTCAAGAAGGTAAGTGCTTTTATTCCTGTATAATCTATCATGGAATGAACAGCTGAGATTTAATTTTCATCAGATCCAACTTTATCCTCAAAAGCAGCACCTGTTTGGATAGGATCATAGGAATGTGTTTATTTCTTGATTAATGTCATTGTCTTTGATTAAAAAAACTTCTGAGATTTAGGGTTCCTTCAAGGTCAAACTTAGCGCAAATTTAGGAGTAATGATTCAGGAGGTGTTGACTAGAAGAACAAATATTTCCCTCTTTTTTTCTGAATGTTTTGGGTCAAATTGTAATTTTATATTGATGATTGCTACCTTCTGGAAACAGGGTTATGGTATGACAGAGACATGTGGCATTATATCTTTGGAGTATCCTGTAAAAGGAGAGCCACGCCAGTTTGGTTCAACTGGTACACTGGTATCAGGAGTTGAAGCTAAAATTGTTGAAACTGGCACATTAAAGAAGCTCCCACCAAATAAATTAGGGGAGATATGCATCAGGGGACCGAATGTAATGCAAGGTACACTTCAGTCCAGTGCGAGTTTATTTAAGTTGGTGGCTCATTCAATAATTGATGTGTCTGGTTAAGATTTACTTTGGTCGGATAGAAATTAAATGAAGCTTTATTTCATTAAATTGACTCATTAGACAAAATGATTAAACAATATAATTAGGAAAAGACACTGTAATCCATTTTTTTGCTACTTTGAAGTTGATTTAGTGTATCTTTTTTTTTTAACAAGTAAATCACACTGCTTAGGTTATTTTAACAACTCTGAAGCCACTGAATTAACTCTGAAAGAAGGATGGTTGCACACTGGTGACCTTGGTAAATTTGATGAGAAAGGAGAGCTTTTTGTTGTTGACAGGCTCAAAGAACTTATTAAATACAAGGGCTACCAGGTAATTTCTCATTATTTATGTTTCCATACAGTAGTTTTGCAGGAGTAACAATTGTAGTTGCTTAGTATATTATAACATTTGTAGGTTGCACCAGCTGAACTCGAAGGATTGCTCCTTTCGCATCCAGAGATACTAGATGCTGTTGTCATTCCGTAAGCTGGAGTAGTAAATTTTGGTAATTTTATTAGTCAACCTCATGCGACACTGAAATGAAAAATGCTTTCGCCTTGTTATTTTAGGTTTCCTGATGAGGAAGCTGGTGAAGTACCAGTTGCTTCTGTGGTCAAGTCTCCTAATAGTTCACTTACTGAAATTGATGTGCAAAAGTTCATTGCAAATTTGGTATTTTTTTATTTTTCTTTTGTCCATTGATTTCAGTCAGCTTAATATGATTAGTTAAACGTATTTTTCTTATATTTCTTTTCTTTAATAAAAATGCAGGTGGCACCATTTAAGAGATTAAGAAGAGTTACATTCGTGAATAGTGTGCCAAAGTCGGCTGCTGGGAAAATCCTTAGAAGGGAGCTGATTGAGAAAGCAAGAGCCAAACTGTAGAATGTAGTTTCGTGCCTTTACTTTGTGCTAAATACACTCAATAATATTTTAGAAATGGGAAATTTTACAAAATGACCTACTTCTAAAAAAAAGTCCGACAAAATACCCTCTCTCCAATTTTTTTGACAAAATGACTGTCTGTCCCATATTCCATTTACCTCCAACTCTCTCTTAGCTCCAAGTTATCCGTCTCTCCATTTATGGTAATTATTAAATGTAGTCATTTTTTTATTGAGTCTATTATTTACTGCCATTGTTGTTGATTTATTGTTCAATTTTCTCCGCTGTTATCATTCAATCCAAGTAAATCAAGTTCATCATCTATTTTCAAAATATAAAATATTGTGTAATAGCATCAGAACAAAACAAAAGCTAAGTTTCACTAAAGGTGCAGCCCAACCTCAAGCAAACTCGTACATATAACATTACATTGTTCCACTTCGCAAGTGCTCAATTTTCTGGCATGGTTAACTCTGAGCTAATCTAGGGAAGGTTATTACATCAAACAATTGTAGCAGACTGCTCATCACTAACTCTAGATAAAACCAAATTTAAAAAGGTAAAAACAAACCAATATGCAAGGTCAAGGATTTGGTAGTTGATGATTTGCAATAATAGTCTCCATCTAAACTTAAAATTGTTGAGTGTTTGCAATAATTGTCAGCATCTTTTTTTATTTCACCAGAAAAATAATTCAATCATAATTCACTAAGTACTTATTTGGGACCATCTCTAAGCATCACACTTACATTATAGAATATAGTAATAATATGAAATCTTGATAAGCTTAATTATGCTATCTATATAACTTATCTCATGGTATTTACAAAGGTTTTCATCATTCATAATAAGTGAGAGAAAGGAGAGGTGGGGAAAATATAATTATAATCTCGATAGCATTTGTAATATAATTAATTTGGAAAAGGACATAATGCTTTACCATTTTATAGGAAAAATCATTCTATGAAGTTTTGTTCTACTGCGAGTCCTAAACACACAAAATTGTATATGTTCACTAAAAAAGATGGAGCTACAAGCCTACAATATGGAGAATAGTCAGATTATATTATATTTTTGACAAATTAATCATAGAAAAACACATATCTAACAAAAAAAATAAGACCTTTCAAGAGGTGGTTTTTTTTATGGTTAGTGGTTAAAATACTACTAACAAATATGTTGATAAGAAAAAAGTTATTTACAAAATTCTAATTCTATCTTCTCATATAAATAAAAGTAAATATTTACATTCATACTTAATTGAGAATTTATTTTCAATCTCGCTTCGCAACCGGATACGCTTTTTCGATCGCCACCACGCTTCGACAACGATTGGATCTACTCACCGCCACGCTCCTATCGAGATGAAAACTCTATATTCCGAGCTCCGACATACCGCACTCTCGGCTCCTATCGGCTCCACTCGGCACTAATTCCTTTCCTCTCGCTCCACGATCGGATCCACTTCTTCGATCACCGTCGTGCTCCGACATTAACCGGATCTACTCACCACCACACTCCGACTGAGATGGGACTCTATACTCTATCTAAGTTCCAACAATACCGCACTTTCGGCTCCGGTTCCTTCCCTCTCTCTCATTCTCCTCCTTGCTCGAGGAGGTAGAACTGAGAGAAAGGGAAGGTGTTGTGTCGAGATTGAGATCTACAAGAAGTAAAAATGACGGAGTTGGATGGAAGGGAGTGGAGAGATGGAGAAAGGGGTTGGGTGTGGGGGGCAGCTGACCTAATTGGAAAAGAGAGAAAAGGGCAAATGTGGAAAGAGCCCTTTCAGGAGGTCGTTACTATTGATAACTGGTGTTACTTTCTGAATCAGGAGGTTGTTACTATCATCAATGAAAGATTCATTGATTTAGGTATCAGAATTTCAGCCATTGAGGTAATTAAAGCAACTTCTAGACAGTACATATTCAATTGGTTGTTACCAGTAACTATGCACAAAATATATTTTTAGAAAATGAAAATTATCCAAAAAAGAAAAATCAACGGAGATGAACATCAATTTGTGCATAAGTGGAAAAATCACGGTCGGCCTCCAAGAGGAGATGTGGGGGCTATAGGTGATTCGGAAAATTATCAGTACTGTTCTACTGTTCACAGTGAGATATATGAATATCATCAACTTCATGTTTCAGTGATCTCTGTGTCGTACATATTACCTAATGATGAGGAAATTTTGATTTGTAAAGACTAAAACATTAGAGTCTTAGACCGTGCAGTGCAGTTCATGTAGTAATCTCTAAGAAGTTTTTTCTGAGATATACAAGGGATTATTGGCGCCAGCAGAGTGCCAAACTTTGCACTGTGAACCACTGAAGCAACACGTGCAGAAGACTAATGGTTGGCTCCTTTATCATAGCCTTCCTTTAGTATGAAATGATGCAGTACGGAATCTAGGAATGAGGTTGTAGCTTATCATATCCTTTATTATTCCTTTTTGCTGATGCATGTACCGATTTATAGAGCTTGGAAACAAGTCTTATATTCCCTCTGTCAATGTTACTAATTAAGTCACTTCCAGCACTGGTACCAGTCCAGTGCATCTTAAGTTTCGGTACATGCTGTTATAACTTATAAGCTTTGCACCAGTCTTATATTCCCTCATCTTAATGAACTCGGAACCTGCCAACAAAAAAGACACATCTGCCCTATTTTTTTTATTATGTTTAAGATTTTATGGATTAGTGAAACAAACACAAGACCAAGGAGATCAACGGAAAAAGAGAAGAAAAAACATTACAGGCCGGGCCCGTAGGAAAAATGAATTAGGTGGATCATCAGCAAATCAATGAGCAATGAACTTATTCAAAAATAATTGAAGTGATCAAAATTGTGATGGATTGGCCTCTTGCAGCACTCCTGAATATATTGGTTAAACAAATATGTTCTTATAAGCAAAAGTAGGCAGATATATAATATAAGTATACTAATGCAATTGATACACTTACCCATGACATATTGCAATATTAACAAATAAGGATATAGTAGAGATGTTGTTTTTTCCAAGTTGTGAATGAGGCATGAGATATTGCATCAATCATGGGGCATGAGCTTTCCTTTTTACATGTTACTTTGTGATGGAAGCCCTCAAGTTTTGTAATTTGCAATTACTCTCTCATCTTTAAAAATAATTACAATGTGATCCATACATATTTTTTTTGTTCTGGAGGAATGCTGTAGCTAATGTTAGTGTAGATGGTTCCAATGTTGGCGTATGGAACTGAGAGGTGGTTCCAATTTTAATCTCAATCTTTTGGCATGATACTATACTATCAAATTTAAAAGAGTTAGGATTATAATTTTTCTGTTTTCTTTTTATTGATGTTTTTTATTATGGATTTGATTTTAAGTTTTTAACCCATTTGAGTTATTTTTGACAAATTGTTTTTGAGACAGGAAGGTGAAATTTTATCTGGAACTCCAGCAGACAAGGATGAATCGAAGACTGACATAAAAGAAACTTGAAATGTAAGTCTTTCATGTGCATGTTCTCTTGCTTCTTATTTTTTAAAGCTTGGCAAAAGCTGCCAGTGTTCTCTTGCTACTTACCAATTTTGTTCTTGTCTAAATAATTCTTGAAGCTTTGGTTGCTTCTTATTTTTGAAAACTTGGCAAAAGACAGTGTTCTCTTGCTGCTTACCAATTTAATTTGTTCTTGTCTAAATAATTTTTAAAGCTTTGATTGCTTCTTTTTGTGGTATTTTGATATTCATAAGATCAAATTGGGTTGCTTTTGTTTAGATCTGATTGCAGGTTAACTTCAGGTCCAGCTTTGGTTAAAGGGTTTTTTGTGAGTGTTTTTTTTTTATATTTGTAATGCTGAAAATGGATTTAGTTAATTGTTATGATCTCTAAGATATGATTTCTTATATAGATTGCACTAATAAGATTTGTGAAATGTTGAGTATTCGGTATTTATTTGATCTGTTGATGTTTTATTTGAGAGCCATGAAAAAAAATACCAAGATATTTCAAGATCTACTGTGACAGGAGAGTTCTATGAACTTGCTTAGACTTTAAAAAAATGCCGCAAAAATGTCTTTAATTACATTGCCGCTTCTTCTTCCCCACACGAGACATGACCAATGTTTTCCCTTTAACTATTTTTTAGTTAGGAAGAAAATCACTACTCTTGGATCGATGGTCCAGAATTTTTGGATCAAGTGATTTTATAATTGTCTAAAAAAATAGTTAAAAATTTAAAAAATATATAAAATTTGATCTCCAAGTATATTTTCATAAGATAATAATGTTGAACGGTTCAAATTAATTATTTAAACAGATAAACTAAAAATATAAAACTTTACTATTATGTGCCAAATATAATTCAGTTTGAATTTTAATTGATCATCCATTTAAAATTATTGAAATTCAATTTATTTAATGAAAAGCTAAACTGTTGTTAGACATTATTCCAAATTTGATATATACTCTGTTTCAAAAAACAGACAACGGACAGTTAGACACAGAGAGATCAGAGCGAAAGCCTTTAACCACTGTAAGTCTGTAACGGACAGTTAGTGGCCAATCTAGTGTTTGATATTCCATAAATTGCTGTATTATATTATATGTTACGCCAAGTCTTCAGGCACCACAAATATTTTATCTTGGCTCGTGGAATGTTAATTGCACGGAAATGGGGGCACGCATTTCCTGCAAAGCAACGTGGCAACATGGGCCGATGGGCACATGGCATGCCAGCGCAAAGCATCTTTATAAAAAAAATAAAAATCAATTTGTCAACTAATGTATAATTTTTCTTAAATAGTAAAAGACCAAATCATTTCTATTTGTCAACTAACTGGATCTGGCCATAGGGCTGAAAACGGAGTCGGATAATCCGCTCCGAATCCACATGGTATCCGAATTCGGATTCGGATAATTTTTGAATAGGCAGAAAGGATCCGGATACGGATTTTTCAGATTCGGATAAATTTTTTGATATGAAAACGGAGCGGATATCCGTATTATCCGCATAGATCCGTTCCCGAATCCATTTTCCTTTAATCTGCGAATCTACTTTTTTTTTCTGCGTTCTCCGCATGAATCAACAGCGCTCAACTATATGTAGTCATCCCAATTTGTTTTAATATTTGTTGTGGGACTAAAAGTTACATAGTCCGGACACAGTATTCGCGTGAATTGAACGAACTGCGCAGTATAGATTGATTTCTTTATAAAAATAAAGGGACGTGGTCACGTGGGTAAGTGCTAGCTGGCTAGGCACCTAGGCAGGGTAATGGGTCAACATCAACCATCTTTATACAAAAAAATATTTTTTAGTGAGAATTGTTTGAGGTACTTATTGAATGTACATAAAGAAATTTGAATAATTATTTTTCTGATTTTTTTCATAATTTTATTAAATGGTGTCTTAAAGTTAAAGCGCTCGTATGACTTAATTATCCGGCAATTATTCGAATATGTATCTGTAGATTATCCGTTTTGTATCTGCATCCGTTTAAGGGGGATTTGGTTTTGAGTTTTGACATCCGTTTACTATCTGTATCCTTATCCGTATCAGCTCATTGAAATGGAGATGTGGATATGGTATCAGCATTACCCGCTCCGAATCTGCTCCGTTTACACCCCTATCTGGCCACCATCTTTATTCCGAGGGATCTTATTTTTCAAGACGTGGTTTGCATTTTTTTTCCTCTTTTTTAGTATATTTTTGCCACTGTTTCGTAATAGAAGAATGGGTGGAACGAGATGTACATATAATTAATTATATTATATGTTTGTGTTGTTATTGTTGTTGTTTGTGTTGGTTATCCATATATTATTTTCTTCCTCTTCCCACTCCCTTCCCTAATATTTATTTCTCTTCCTTCTCTACTCTATTCTTCTAATAACATGAGACATGGGTTGTGTTTTCTCTGGATACCGCAAGCTCACTTTGTTATTCAATCAGCGTGTTTGTATTGCAGGCAATAATGATTGTTGTCTCACTAATCTTCATCTTAGCATGAAGAACTACAAGTTCTTTGTTTCTCTCTTCTTTCTTGCTTCTGAGTATCTAGTTTTATGTACTGGTCATGGTAGGTGGGTGAGTTTACTGCTATGGCCTGATATGCAATTTAGGCACATATCATATTTATTTTCTATGCATATATGTTACTGCTAGTATTTCAGCTTTCATGTACTATATTTTTCACGTTTAATAATATATCTACGGACATTTAACAAATAAAATTGTCAACTAATTAGTATTTTTTTTTTCAAAATAATAAGAACTCAATCAATAATTTGATACAAGTGGAGTGACCGAATTAATAATTCAGTCCATCATTTGTTACACATTTACACGACTAACATAGAAATATTAAAAAAAAAATGATGAGTTATTACTTTGCTTCATCCAAGATTTCAAAATGTGGACCCTCTCTTTTTTCTTCTTCCTTCGAATAACACTTGGGGAGCAAATTATTGATAGTTTTCTACAAATAAAAAATAATAATTTGTAAACATATTGATAATTATTTTTCTCAAAAAATAGTAAGAGCATCTCCATTCTAACAAATATTTAGTAATTAAAATTGGCCACGTTATTAAATTTAACAATTAAAGAGACTCATAATTTCTATATCACTACATTCCAGCAATTACAATTAAAGAGACTCATAAAGAATCTGAGCCAATCAAATAAGCAAATGTTTGCTTTTAAAGAAAATTTGTTAATTTACAAACTATCTCACAACTCAGCAAACTAGAAAACAATAGCCACATCAGATTGCAAACTAGAAAATAATAAACATTGGAGATGCTCTAAGAATCGAATCATTCATTCGACTCAGCCGGAGGTGTCCAAATCAATATTTGTTTCAATTTTTATCATATTTTTACATGACTATCGACATATACAAAAATCCAAAAGGGAGATGACCAAACTATTGATATGGTTCGTTAAGGATTTCAAAATCCGGCGTTTCCCTTTCCTTCTTCCTTCAAATAGCACTTAGGTGAGTAAATCATTGATTCAGTCCAGATGTGGACCGTATTAATGGTCAGGTCACCCTCGAGGGCATAATATGTACAACATATCGTGCAGAAGTGCGAATAAAAATAGACCGAACTAATGATTCGGTACTCTTTACTTCGAAGGAATCAATATTTTGGTCCTTACTTATTCGAAGAAAAAAAACACTCATGATGTTGCATGACACATTAATAATTCTAAGATAAAACAATTATGCATAGAGCATAACACTTACTAATGAGTTCAACTGCTGTGACATTAGTGTTATTTTAGTTGTAGTGACACTAATTCTAAAATTCATCAAATATGCTTCAAATAATGCATTCAAACTGTTAAAAACGATCTACTTCGCAAGTGATATATTTACATATAAAATTTATAAATTTTTGAATTCATTTGATATGAAGCCAGGTGATAAAATATAATGAAAAATGATTGTATAAAATTAATTTAAAATTCTTATTTTTTTTTACCGCTCGATTTCATACAAAATGAAATAAAAAATCTATGAATTTTACATGTAAGTACTAATCGAATCAATGATTCGATTAGTCTTAATTCGTTATATAAATATTTAATAGATTATAAAATCAGTATCACTGTATCATAAATAACATCGATGTCATAATATAATTCCTATTAATATCTGAATATGACGAGTATGGCTAATATGCTTTTGGTTGTATTTCGGCCGAAATACAACCAATTTATTTTTCAATTTTCGAAGTCCAAAAAGTTGATCCAAACCGTTAGATGTGTTCTCCATATTGAAATGTGCTTGGAGACCAAATTTTATATTTTTTTGGAATTTTTTTACTATTTATTAAGCCACGTTGAAAATCGCTAATCCAACAGTTTTATTGTTTGGTTAAGCCACCGTTGGATCAGCTATTTTCAAAGTGGCTTAATAAATAGTAAAAAAAAAATCCAAAAAATGTAAAATTTGGTCTCTAAGCACATTTCAATAATGGAGAACACATCTAACAGTTTTGATCGACTTTTTAGACTTTAGAAATTAAAAAATTAATTAATTATATTTCAGCCGAAATACAACCGAAAGCATATTAGATATTCCATCACTTATCCTTTTTCTTGGATCGTTGAACCGTTCCCACTTCCCAATAAATCTAGAAAGAATCATGCTAACGTTGCTAGTGACGCACTCTTGAGATGGCTCTATCTTGAAGTTTATAAAACTTCGAAAAACGTTACATCAAATTAAATAAGAACCATTATCTTACAAGTCTTTCTTTTTTATAAGAATAATCTTACACGTCTTATAAGTAAACCTGCAAAACGTTTCTACGATAATCTGAGAAAGTGTGCTCATTAGTAATTTTTTTGCTAAAAATGTTGATTTGAAGGAATAAAGTTTTTATTTTTATGAGATAGTCCCAATAATTGGATTCTCACCAAAAAAAGAAAGAAAAAAAAAATCTTATTAATACACAAAGCTGAACAAGTTTCAACGCATCCCTTGCCCTTAATATTTGTAGAGAGATTTTTTTTTGTAGTACAAATCTCATTCAAACTTGAAGTTTGTGAAGCACTATTCATTCTACCATCGTTATTTTCCAGTTTTTTTTTCTATAAATTAAATAAAAAAATCAAGTAGGGTGTTCTTAAGTTCAAAAGTTCTCTTTGTAAACTTAACTCTAAAATTTTTAAATTAATTTTACAAGTGATGCATCTATGTGTTAGAATTTAAAATTTTCAAAATTATTTTATATAGAGTCGAGTATTAAAAAAGTATTAATAAAATAAATGTATTAAAATTAATTTATAAATCTTTTAATTTTGACTATTTGACTTTATACTAAATTAATTCAAATTTTTAAAATTTTCATATGCATATGCATTACTCATAAAATAGATCAGTTTTAACTTTCAACAATTTAAATTTTTCGTTTGACATCAATTCAATAAATTTTAAAGCTAAGATCGCAAAAGAGCCTAATTTAAAATTTAAGAACACCCTATTTCTACTCAAATAACAATAAAAATAAGAGTAAGGCCTCGTCATTTCCCATATAAGCACATTAAAATCAATCAAGCAGAAAACAACCCGATGAGGCCCGCGAAATCAGATCACCAACTGCAATTTATGAATTGTGATAACTGTAATGCTCTCTTGACTCTTCCTCTCATTGTCTACAAAATATCTCCGATGATCAGGATGACAGACCATATATACGATAATTAATACGACTACTTTTGTTTAGACAAGGACCTGAACATCCACTAAATAGACGCCACATGCAACTGACCATACTTCAAATCTAGTGGTTCAGAATGCGCAAAATTTTAACCGCTGTGACCTCAAATTATGAATGGGAATTTCAGATATCGACGCAAACAAAGATATCTGCACGTACAACACAGCTCTATTTTTTTTATACAAAACGGTAACAATTTCACTCAAATAAACAACTATATTCCTAAATATCATTTTGCTAAAATGAGAATTTCGATTAATATTAGACAGGCATGAATATGAAAATACTTCTATTTAATTTTTACCGCATTCATTGACACATCTATAGATGGGCCTCCCGACATTCAATGCTGGTGAAAATATACGGTTGCCTGTATGGTAATGGTTGAATGCTTTTTAGTTTTTACAAAAGTAAACCCAAAATACATTCTCTTCTAAGATCACAATTAATATGAGATAAATATTTAAAATAGAAAATAATTCTTATATTTTATAAGAGTGACGATGAAAGTTTTTTATCATTATTTTTTATCCTTATGTTAAACATAACATGAGCTTTATATAATTATTTTCTAAGAAATATAATTTATTTACGTCTCTTTGATTGAATATGTTAGTTTTATTGCCTCAATGTATTTAATATCTAATTACTAGTGATCCTGTTAGGGAAACTTTGTATTCCGTTTCCGTACTGTGGCATTCAAAACTGAAGCATTTAATATTTGGGGAAATTGGTTATTTGCCGCTCCAAAATCTTTAAATCTGAAAAATATCATCACGAAACTATAAATATGAAAAATACCACTCTAAACTTAGTTAATTCTTAAATTTGCCACAAATACACAATTTTTATACTTTTTTTTATTAAAAATTAACTGAAAAATACAGTTTTGAGATGCATATAATGAGGGGTCTGAAGGGTATATAGGAAAATACATAAATATGTATCTTTCAGTTAATTTTTAATAAAAAAAAATTATAAAATTTGTGTATTTGTGGCAAATTTAAGAATTAATTAAGTTTGGAGTAGCATATTTCAGATTTATAGTTTTGTGATGGCATTTTCCAGATTTGAAAGTTTTGGAGTAGCAAATAACTAATTTTCCCTTAATATTTTGTCTGAATTCCCTAAAGCAACTCAAAATTAGAGTTTAGATTTGGACTGTCCAATCATAATCTGGGTCAAGTAGAATGCACGGTCCCTCACCGAAGTAAATTGGACTGTCCGGATCTAATAAAGACAAAAATTGAGTTAATTGAGGTTCCCTTCCGCAACAGCGGAACAACACACCATAAAATATTCACTTTAGGGTGCTTTTAGGAGTACCTAGTTCATTTGTACTCTTAACTCTAAAACCTATCGGATTAAATTCGAACGACGAATTCAAATCTTTGAAATCCTTCTACCTTACGAGTGATGCGTCTACATGTGAAAATTTTAAAGTTCCAAATTAATTTAGTATCAAACCAAGTGGTCAAAATTAGAAGGTTTCTAAATTAATTTTAATGCATTCGTTTTTTGGAAGCCTTTTGACCATTTGACTTTATACAAAATTAATTCAAAACTTTAAAATTTTCACATGTAGACACATCACTTGTAAAGTAGAAGAATTTTAACGATTTGGATTCGTCGTTCGAAGTTAATTTGATAAATTTTAGAGTTAAGAATACAAAGAGGCTTGGTACTCTTAGGCATGTTCGGCAGGCCATTGGGAATGGGTATGGACACGGAAATTGAACTAATTTTTCACGTGGGAAAAAAAAATCAGTTGAACTGAATTTTTTTTTCTCGCGGAAACCGTGGAGCGAACACGCCCTTAGAGTGTGCACCAGAAGAAGGGAGAGGAGGGAAGAAAAGGGGTGACCGGATTGCCCAAGCAAGTTTTCTTACTCCAAAAACATAAATTTTGGAAGGGAGCCAAGAGAAGAAGAAGAAAGCCAGAAAGAACCAAGATACAAAAATGAATGTCATTCCCCTTCAATCTCTACACCCCAATTTGAAAGATAGCTTCCATCCTTATCCCCTTCATCCACTTCTCTTCCTTCCCTCCAAATTTCGATTTAGAGGAGCACACCCTTAGGAGCACTCTAGTTCTACTCTTCCCTTTATCTTATCATATGGCACTTACGCGGCTAGGACAATCAATCGAGTGCGTATTCTCTGAGATATCTCAATTTTTGCGTGACTGACGTGCTCGGTGCCCATTCTGGGATAGCGCAGGGGCAGTATTATTTTACTTTACGATTCGTGCAAAACTATTTAAACGGTTAAAATTTTCTTCAAAGTCACGCAAAGTTGGAGATTTCCTAGAGGATGCGAATTCCAATCAATCCCGGCTCCCCCCTCAATAATTCTGTTCCCCTAAAGTAACTCAAATTTTGCATTTAGATTTGGACCGTCCGTGTATACCTCGGGTAACATTAGCCGGTATTCTAATCGGACAATCATGATTTGAACTCAAATTTTGAGTTACTTTAGGGTATTGGATCCCCTCCATATTTTATTTTTTATTTTTGAGAAAAGTCCGTCACCTCCAACTTGCCATAACATTATGGTACGAATTTCAAAGCAAAATTAATACTGTCTTTCTATCATCTCGAGCACTTACCGATTTTAATTAAATCTAGTCCGTCTAATCAACTCCGCACTGCAGGTAACAAGCTCCGCAGAGGGTCCAATCAACTCCGCACCGCAGGTAACAAGCTCCGCAGAGGATAGTGGTCCGTTAGTATTAGACTATTAGTAGTTTACTGTTATATGGACCCGACGAACAAATCGTCTTCCACTAATAACTTTTCATCGGCGTTCATCGCTTCCTCCTTCCTTCCTCTCCAAAGTTCTCTCCTCTCAAAAGAGCCCCCAAATATAAACAGCAAAATGTCTACCTCATCATCCTCAGGCTACTGTGCCGAGACTGGCATCTACCGCTCGCTCCGGCCACCGGTACACTTCCCAACCAATCCCTATCTCTCCATGACCACCTTCCTCTTCCAGCGGTCGCTCGCTGAATGTCCCGACCGGCTTGCCATTGCTGACGCCGACTCGACCCAATCGCTCTCCTTTCGTTCTCTCCAATCAGCCATTCATACCACCGGGGCGGCGCTTTCATCCCGTCTCGGCATTACGAAATCCGATGTGGTCCTCATATTTGCACCCAATTCAGTCATTTTTCCGGTGTGCTTTCTCGCTGTCGTTTCGATTGGTGCTGTTGCCACAACTGTCAACCCGATTTACACAGTTCGGGAGTTGATGAAGCAAGCGAAGGATTCCAAGGCCAAGGTTGTCATTACTGTGCCCGAGCTCTGGCCGAAGGTGAGTCGGTGAATTTCTTATTTTTTAATTTTTTAATTTTTGGTGTTGTGCCTTTGTTGACATTAGAGATATATTTGAGGTTTTAAACTCGGGAAAAGTTAGCGCTCAATGGAGATATCTTAGACATGATCCAACTACTTTTAGCAGTTCAAAAAATATAAGGGAGATCATTTCGTATGTTTAAATATGGAAAATAGTAACCAAAATTTTTGGGTCAACCAAAATGTAAAAACACAACGTCAGAAATATTAAAAGAAGAATATACCATATAGGCCTGTACTCTCTCTGTTGACAACTCAAGATAATGATTGAGCAGTACTAGTAAGGACATTAATATTAGAGCTCCATTTTAATTTTAAATCCAACTTAGACATGAACTCCTACAAAAACTGCCATGATCAGACATGGTGATTTGTTCCATTCTGTGACTATCTCACTCTATAATATGACCAAAGGGATTGCCAAAATTTGTATTGTCTTATGAAGACCACAGAATAGTATGTCCTGATATAGAACTGTCATTTCAGACATGATATTTATTTTCAAGATAAATTTTGGCTTCAATTGATGTTTGACTATCCTAAGGACTTTGAAATTTTTGCCGTTTGAAATAGAAATTAGGGGCCAAAATTAGCTTCAAGATAATGATTTTTGCCGTTTCAATTTTTTCTTGATTGCTCAAGCATCTTTCTTTGGAAAATTTGACAAGTCTCATCACGAGAAAATTGAAATTTCTGTCAAACATCCATATGTTCTGGATTGTTTTGGTCAAAGCAGCACACTATGGTATGTCTACATTAGATATTTCACATATGGTAAGGATTTGTTAATAACTAGTCAACTATTCTGACAAAATGAATTTGAAAGTTGAAATCCAACATTTTGGACAAGATCTGTGTGGTACACCAATCATGCTTCTGAAAAATGTTAAAAATTTGGTGTTTGTTTTTCCGTTCATTGACTAATTGAACTTTTCAATGGCCTGAATTTAACAAGCATTAATACTTTGTCAAACAACACCGAAATTGCATTAAAGTTCATAGATAGTCTATCTGTATGTTGAACAGTGCACCTATAATTTATTATTTGGTTTCAAATTCTTTTGGGTTGATTTGTAAAAAATTCCATACAAGTCCTGAATGAGTAGATGTTCTCCATTTTATTATTTTAATGTCTACTTGATTGATCTGGAGCTAATGTACTAAAAAATATTTCTACTGTAAATTATTATACAATATTTAACTTATTATATTACTAGATTGAGGCTCTGAACCTGCCAACTGTAATCATCAACAACACAACAAATGTTCCAATATCTCCCACCAGGAAGTCTCAAATCACCTACTATGCTGACCTCATCACTGGCATCAGCGAAACCGACTTCAAACCGCCGCTGATTCATCAAAGCGACATGGCTGCACTTCTTTACTCGTCAGGCACAACTGGAGAGAGCAAAGGTGTTATACTCACCCATGGTAACTTTATCGCCGCTGCCATCCAGGTGACAGCTGATCAGAACTTGAGAAATGAAGACCACAATGTTTACCTTTGTTTCCTACCTATGTTTCATATCTTTGGATTGTCAGTTATTTCTTATGGTCAGATGTCTCGAGGGAATTCGATCATTTCTATGGGGAGGTTTGATCTTGATGCTGTGATGAAAGCTACCCAGAGGTATACAAATCTACTTAATGTTAGGGAAATTTGGATGTAATTTTTTTTTCGTTAATATTTACAAAAAGGCCACTTCCCTTGTTGAGAAAATGGGGATACTATGATAAAATCACTAGCAATATCTCTTGAAAAAGTAAAAAATAATTAATTAATCTGTCTTTTTGAGCAGAATAGTTAATCCCATTTAATGAAAAAGGGGGTTTTTTTTTGTTGTAATCTTTTTCTGCTAATCCCATCCCCCTAAAAACAACAACAAAGCCTTTAGTCCCAAACAAGTTGAGGTAGGCTAGAAATGAAACTCAACCGGAGTAGGGTTTCATTTTCATAAAAAAGATCTATTTTACATTGGCTCGCCACACATATCAGTATATCACAACCCTCCTCTTTCCTTGCTTGAGACAGGCTTTGCAGAAACAATCCAACCCCCCTAAGCCTGAAAAAACTCATCTATGTCAACACCATTAATGTTGGTACTTAAAGCATTATGTGCTAGTATTCACGCAAATGTCTTAGAAGAAATAATACAGTATTTTCACATTGCATTCAGATATGACGTAACACATCTCTTTTGTGTGCCACCGGTCATGATTGCCTTGGCGAAGCAGGGTACGGTACAGAAGTACAATTTGAAATCACTAAGATTTGTTGGATCGGGTGCCGCTCCATTAGGTAAAGATGTTATGGAGGCAGTTGCCAAGAATATTCCTTGTGCCGAGATTGTTCAGGTAGCTCACTAACTTGCGCTCTGGTATGAATTTTTGACCAAAATTGAATAGAAATGACAAACACATCATTGATGTGGTAACAACATCTACAAGTACGGTCTTGTAATTAATTTTATTTTGTCAATTGAAGAAATATGCAAGTTGAAAAGCAATTTGCAAAGCCTATATATTACTGAAATACTTTAAACAAGTGACTTCTTGCCGTTAGTTAGCTTATATTAACATTTAAGAAATCCTATTAAAAGTGAAAGATTTTTAGTTACCAATTTATCAGCATTTTTAAGTCCTCATAAATGACAGATATGTATATTTTTTAATAAGATAATTCTAGTAATATGGATAATATACCATTCAATTTTTGGTTATTGTTGCCATTCATTAATGTATCAGCCTAGACTAATTTAAGGTAGATATCACTTTGTGAATTTTCCTGCACAGGAAAGCACATACTAAATATGCCGATTTCATTCCTGTATAATATATCATGTAATGAACAGTTCAGATTTAATTTTCCTGTTTGGATAGGATCATAGGAATGAGTTTATTTTTTGACAGATGTCATTGTCTTTGATTAAAAAAACATATTAGCTTTAGGGTTGCTTGAAGGTCGAACTTAGCATGTTTATCGCTAAAGCTAGTTGAAGCACAATTTTTAGGAGTAATGATTCAGGAGATTTTGGCCAGAATACAAATATTTCCCTCATTTTTCTGAAAGGTCAATTGTAATTTTATATTGATGTTTGCTACCTTCTTTAAACAGGGCTATGGCATGACAGAGACATGTGGCATTATATCTTTGGAGTATCCTGCAAAAGGAGAGCCTCGTCAGTTTGGTTCAACTGGTACACTGGTAACAGGAGTTGAAGCTAAGATTGTTGAAACTGACACATTAAAGCAGCTCCCACCAAATAAATTAGGGGAGATATGCGTTAGGGGACCAAATATAATGCAAGGTACACTTTTATTGAGTTTGTTTATTTAAGTTGGTGGTTCATTCAATAATTGATGTGTCTGGGTGAGATTTACTTTGGTCGACTAAAAATTAAAGAAGCTTTATTTCATTAAATTGACTCATTAGACAAAATGATTGAACTCCAATTATTACAAATGTCAAAGTTGACAATTAAATAAAAATATGGAACAATATAATTAGTAAGATGCAATGTACTTCATTTTTTTTTTACTTTGAAGTTGATTTAGTGTATCTTTTTGTTAACAACTAACATGTAAATCACACTGCTTAGGTTATTTTAACCACTCTGAAGCTACTGAATTAACTTTGAAAGAAGGATGGTTGCACACCGGCGACCTTGGCTATTTTGGTGAGAAAGGAGAGCTTTTTGTTGTTGACAGGCTCAAAGAACTTATTAAATACAAGGGCTACCAGGTAAATTTTTCATTAATTATCTTTTAGTACAGTAACTTGCAGGAGTAACAATTGTAGGTGCTTAGTATATTATGACATTTGTAGGTTGCTCCAGCAGAGCTTGAAGGATTGCTCCTTTCACATCCAGACATATTTGATGCTGTTGTCATCCCGTAAGCCGGAGTTATTAATATTGTCAATTTATCAGTTAACCTCATGCGACAATGATATGAAAAATGTCTACATCTTGTTATTTTAGGTTTCCTGATGAGGAAGCTGGTGAAGTACCAGTTGCTTATGTGGTCAAGTCTCCTAATAGTTCGCTTGCCGAAATTGATGTGCAAAAGTTCATTGCAAATATGGTATATTTTCATTTTTATATTGTCCATTGATTTCAGTCAGCTTAATTATGATTAGTTAAACGTAATTTTCTTATATTTGTTTTCTTTAATAAAAATGCAGGTGGCACCATTTAAGAGATTAAGAAGAGTTACATTTGTGAATAGCGTCCCGAAGTCGGCTTCTGGGAAAATCCTTAGAAGGGAGCTGATTGAGAAAGCAAGATCCAAATTATAGAACAATACATTGCTCCTCATTTGGAGTCTCTACTTTGTGCTAAATACAGTCAGTTATACTTTAGAAATGTAGTGATGGATCCTAACCATGCTAATTGGACAATTTTATAAATCTGTATCAAATATTTTGATTACAAATAAGACGTGTTGTATGCAACAAACAATGAAATAATGTCACCGCATAAAAACTTTGATAAACAAAATTTCTGTAATTTATTGATTATTGAATCATACTTACAATGTGTTATAGCCGTTGAAATTAATAAAATAATGCATTAAAGAAAAGATTATGCCTTAATGATTATAGCCATTGAAGCTTCTGTAAATGGAACGATCAGAGGAGAGAATTTGCATGATCTGTGAAAGTAATCAGTTTAGTCAGGGCAAGAGCCAAGACCAGCTGAACATCCAAAAGATGTTTCTATGACATTCTAACAAGAAACAAATAAGCCAAGGCATATATGCAGCTAAGTTTCAAAAGTATAGTAAGTAGGCTAACACTAGTCTATAGGATAATATGCTAAAGGTTAAACTAGATACAAAACAGTCATGATAAAAGTTCTTCATTCAGCATCATCAGAAACACCATGGAGCACTATCTCCATGCCAGGAGGGATGAAGTCCAGTGGTATGATATCTTCTGCAACCAGCATCCAACCAGCTGTAGCCTCTTTAACCTTCTTCTTCACAGGCCTTGTCTAGTATATAACCATAGATTTAATACCAAGAATAAGTGATCTAGCAATATTTGGAGAGCAATCATTAAAACAAACATCATTTCTATATTTCCATAAGGTCCAACAAACTACACTAAGTGCAATTAAAAAACCTAATTTATCACAGTAGGGTAAGGACAGAGCATGATAGAATATATCCTCCTAAGTATGCCAGGAAGTGATAAACAGTTGGTTTTTACCTAACCAGAACCAGGCCTGTTGTGCCAAGGGACATTGAAGGAATAAGTGGTCCCTGGTTTACATAGTAGTGCAGAATTGACAGGTAGTATTACCTATCCAACCTTTTTTTGTAAGGATATCTTTGGTCAGTATTTTTTTTTTTGCATAGTTAACCACATAAAAATTCTAATTTTAGGTGATGCAGGTAAAGTCCGCCAAACTAGGAGATTAGTAGCTAAGACTTCTCTATTATTTAAAAATTTGTAAATCAACCTAGTAAACTTTCCTGATGGATCTCACCTATACACTAAGTTATCATTAGCATTTGTGAAAGAAATAGTACTAATTATTTCAAGTAAAGAAGACCAGTCAACTTAATCAATTCCTACTAAGAGTCTTCTAAAGCGTAAACAGTGTTTTTGAGATTGAAAGGCATCAGATAAAAAGAACATGTTTGTTAGTACAGAGTTTGTACAATTGAGGGTATCTAACAGCAAAAGTACAGTTTTGATACCGGAGGTCTTCCCAGAACCTAACTGTAGAGTAGTACCCAGGTGCATAACTAACACTAGCATATCCGAATCTATCTAGTTTAGTGAGGGCTAACCAGAAATGGGATATATGAGCAATAGGACCTGATTGGTATTTCATTAAAAGAAGTGTTTTCCATGTGCTGGTATATGAGGGATTTTTTGAGTTTCCACCATCATTTCAATAACAAGGAAGTATTCATGTCCTTAAAATTGAGAATCCCCATGCCCCCCAAAATGTTTAGCTAAATAGGCAATGGATCATTTCATTAAAATATATTTTCTTTTAGTCCTGTTACTACCTTGTCAGAGAAATTGTCTTCTAATTTTATCAATCCTATTAAGGACTGTAACAGGTATTTTAAAAATTGATATTGTGTACAAGGGTATAGAAGAAAGCACTGAGTTAATCAAAGTAAGTTTGCCTCCAGAGACAAGAAATGAACTTTCCAACTAGGTAGTCTATGTTCAATTTTATCCACTAAAAACTGTCAATCTAAGATAGAGAGTTTCTTAGTATGAAAGGGTAAGCCTAAGTAAGTAAAAGGAAAAGAATCATAGTTGCATCTAAAAAGGTTATTTAATTGAGAAGTAGGATAGACATGTACAGGGTACATGGATGTTTTCTCACTGTTCATCTTGATGCCTAAAAGGGCCTCAAATGCTAGCATTGCCCACCATGCAGTTTCTATATTCTCTTCACTGACTGCTAGGAAGAAAATGGTATCATCTGCATAGTGACAATTGGCCACTACCCTGTGATCTCTACAAGGAGGTCCTAAACCTACCAGTACATTCTAAGTTCTACATTTAGAGAAAATTTTGCTTAAAGTGTCTGATGCTAAGATATGAAGGAAAGGTGAGAGAGGATCTCCCTGTCTCATCCCCCTCCTACAGAATTCATTTCCCTATTTATTATTGGATTAATTTAGATGGCTTGTCATTTACATTTTGTAGTCTATTTATAAATAGAGGCTTTGTAATATTGTATTAGATATATCATATATGTAACACACATGAAAAATATATAAATAAAGATATTGTCATCTTTTATATGTTCTCTCTCTTGTTCATTGTTTGTTTGTCTTTATTTAATAACACAAGGATAATTCATGAAGCTTTTTGTTTAAACAATAATGTACAACTTTATATGATTCAAATTTTGAACAGTGCCGAAGAAATTTTATAAGTAATTAAATAATGAGATAATTTATTAGTGAAAAGTAATGGTGAAAAAATTATGAAAATATAACATCTTAAATTTTGAAACCTCCTTAAAAGTTAATATACGTTTCGTAATCTTTCTAAATATTTTATTTGTAAATTAAATAGATAATTTCATTTTTTGGATTTTTTACTGTCATGTGATTGGGTTTATTTTATTTATTTTTTCAATTTTTGTGTCCTTTTGCCGTCCAAGGTACAAGTAATTAGATTAATTATAATTTAAAGAATCACCGGTATGGCACCAACCTTTTGTGGCATTGACTGTATTAATTAGTTTTCAAATATATAATAAATAAGCAGCCAGGTCAAGGAAAACAATAATATGGGACTTCGAAGTAGTATTTTTTTTTGCTCTGCCAAAAAATAATATATGTATATGAGAAAGAGAGAGAATTTGCCATGCATATTTTGGTAGGAGTACTATGATTAACATCCAGTCCAGATATAACTGGTATCAAAATAAGCAAACTAGAAGATATCGATGAAACTTGAACTCTTTAAGGCATTTTTTTTAAAATCAAAATATCAAACTGTACAATTGTACAAACAAAAAATTATATAAACAAACTGGCGATATACAATTGTTAAATAAGAAAAACAACGGTAGCCAAGCCTGACGAGACAGATTTAAATTTCTGATAACCAGGCAGATCACAAATGCTATACTCGTGTTTCTTCTAATAGCATGCAAATCATTGTAGATACATTTCTATAAAACCTTCATATATACTATACTAGTGTTTCTCCTAATACAACAAAATAACAATTTTTAGAAAATGGCACTAGAGCATTAGTTAAGCACAGAGAGGGTATAACCTTGTTAAACTGTTTCTACAGAAAATTACATCGCACATACCTTTACAAGAACAAGCAAAAGTAATTTATTGAATTTCTCTAAGAAATGCTGGATTTGAATTCAAGGCCTTCTTTGCAAGGATGCGGATATCGTCCCTTTCCGATTCTTGTGATATACGAACCAGTTCCTTTATCCCTCCAGTTGTGATAATGTCACGTGTATTCTCTTCTGCAGAAACAAGATTTTTCAAACATAATTAATATGAAACAAGATTTGATGCAGTTGCCTACAAAACATTTGAGGTATTACATAAATGTAAACAAAAAATGACATAAATCTCGATGTATCCCTGACTTCCCCCTTTATTTAACAAGATACTATTCCTGTATACACTTTTGCTAAACAAGAACTTCCACGTTCCCTATAAAAGAAACAACACATGGAATCTATAAAGCAGGGACGTGATAGGAATCAAGGCACAGCGGTGTAAGACACGTGCATGACACACATTCACACACTTTGAACACAGCCAAAAGAGAAAAACAGCATTGCCAAAAGACTCAAAGCTCTCATACCTCTTGGAAATGCTCTTCATACACAGCACACGCTACATAAGACCCAACAAATGGCCCTAGTTCAGGCACCAAAGCCACATAAGATCTGGAAAGCCATTGTGCGAGGGAGCACCAGAAATTAACATGGGGAAGTTCATGAGGCAGGGATTAAACCCCAAGGCCTCGGGATGTTTGGACATAATTTTTACTACTAGAACAAATTTGTTTTGTTAAGAGTTCTAACTTATCAACTATATTGGCATTGTTTCCTAAAGCGTCCCCAAGTTATAAAAATATAATTTTGAAACTAGCTGCGCAGTTTAGATTATTATCAAAGAATTGACTACCAAGGTGCTTTATATATATCCACATACACATTTTTAAAAAATAATTATATTTGATTTTTTTAAATACTAATACATCTGGTACTTTTTTATTATGCGATATTTAGCAACCAATGCAGTTTCTTCAGCCGGGTTGTGTCCATGCATTCTCAAAATTGAGATGCTGCATCATGCCGTGTCATGGTCGGACACTCTAGTCTCTATCCATGCTACATACCATATGAAACTAATCTTACTTGCCCATGAGTTCCTTACTAATTTAAAACAAGTATCCCGCATGCTCTACATAATTAGGAAGATAAATGGGGAATTTTGAATACTATAAAAGGAAATGAGATAGAAGTATAGGTGATATTAACCATCTTTCAAAAGATAAATGTGAAATCCTAGCTAATGCAGGTTCCAGCATGGTACATTTTAATTTATCAATGCTGGCACACAAACTTTTGTAACATTGAGAAAGAAGCGAACCATTCTGGGACAAATGACAAAACGCCAGCTCAATATGCTTTCTAGTTGAAGCTGAAAAGGAGGTATAGCTAGTGACCATCCACTTTAGTGCACCATCATCAATGAGAAGGGACCTCCCTTTTCTATGACCTATATTTGCATGAAAATAGTGAATTGTTTTACCAAAACAAAACATTTAACTCAGGTAGTCATGAGCTGTGTAAATAATGATATAAAATTAACCTTGGGAAATTGCTCGAGATTCAGATTTAGCTAAATTTGCTATTCCCCGAGCAATCTGCGCTATAACATCAGCATTACCACTTCGCACCATCCCTACTAGTGCTTTTATGCCACCATCCTCCTTCAGTTTCACATGTAATTTCTCTGTAATATTAGAGAACTACACTTAATAAAATCCAAACCTGAGAACAGCCATGCCTAATGAAACAAAATCATAGTTTATTACCATTTCCACACAAATTAGCAATTGCACCTGCCACCATCCTAAGAGTTTGAGGATCATCAATTGTAGTTGCCACATTTGCTAATAGACGGGCACCTCCTTTATTAATTATTAATGCTTGGTTTGGTCCTACAAAAAAGATATGTTAATTTCATTTAATAATACCTTTCTATGAGGAATACTTCCCTTCTCATTAAGAGATAAGGCTACCTCAACATTTCTCGGAAAAGGCAACTAACCATTCATTGCCAAGTTGGCTATGGCGCCAGCTGTTGCTCTATGTATAATGATGTTTTCTGAGGTTTCTAGAAGAGAAAAGAGAGCATCTAACCCGCCTTCTTCTATAATTTTTGCTTGATTAATATCTATAAATAATAGAGGTGTCATTGGTTAAAGATCATTAAGGTTGCATATATTAATGAATTTTGATTTAATGTTCACCAACTTTTATAAATAAAAATGCTCTTGGCATTAATTGTAATTATGTCAAGGGACAAAAGGGTAATAATATATCATGATTTCTTATAGGATCTAATGCTACGGACACCAAAAGAATTAAATGAGCATGGCCCCACCTTACAATAGATAATTCATGAGTCCTTTATATGTTTGGATTGATCAACTTTATATTATCATCTACCAAAACAAGAATTAATCATAAAGATTAAAAAAATGCAGTATATCTTTATCAACAGGTGCAAGTACATGTTATTCTAGAATATGGATTGATCAACTTTCAGCTGTTTCAATGTTTGCATCAGGAACAAAAAAACATTAAGCTTTTTTGAATTATTCTAATTCAAATTTGATTTACATTAATTTTGTTGATGCAATATCATTGAAAAATAAGGAGAAATTTCAAGTCTAACTTAGCAAAAGCCTACATGCCCAATAATACGTACACCAAGATAATGCATATCAAACAAAATGGAAGATGTTGCATATAACTTTCATATCATATCATAAATATATAAATCATCCTATGATGTTCCTTTTCCTTAGACATCTAGTTCAAAAGTTTTGTAGGGAAATATAAGATATTTCTCATTCCGCAGTCCTTACAATACTTTTACGGGGTACATGTGAAACCATTATAACAAATCGACAATACTAGATGGTAGGGTCTGTTTACTTCTTTTCTTTGCTTGGCATGTGGGAATGTCAAAACAATCACCAAAGAAAACTGAGAATGCTGTAATTGGGACAGCAGATTATATTGACAACAAACTTATGTGACAGCCACAACCACCAATAACTGGTTATCAAAATAAAATAAAAAAGTAAAATTACAGATATTTTCTATGTAGTTTAGATAGGTTACATATCACATCTGGTGTAATTTTAAACTGATTGATCGTCCGTAATTTTAAAAAAATTAGTAATCGCACTTGATCGGTAACCGAACAATTACTAAATGGTATCGAATTTGTTACACCACCTATCTAAACTATAAAGAACACATTACTTTAAAAGTTGATAGCCTTTTTTATTGGCTGTCGTGGTTGTAGTATATCCCTCCCGTTGTAATTACTTTAGCATGAACTTAATAATTTATCCTCTAGTCTATCAATGCTTATGATAAAGGTAACTGCAAATTAACTGCTAAAACATTGGTAAACACCAAATTATAATTTTTTTTGTGAACACCAAAGCAAGGCTCAAGGTTGGATATGTTACAAAAAAATCACCTTCAGCAGCACAGTTTGCAATCACTTTCACGGCATGACATTGCACGTCCAGATCCTCAGATTTTAGGAGAGCAATAATAGTTGAAAGGCCAACTGAACAAAAGCAACAATTTCACAAGATGAAATACTCATATTAGAAATGGAAAAAAAAAAACAAGCTCATGAACTTACAAGAAGATAAGAATGTCATGTTTCTGAAACTTCACATGGCCAAATCCCATATTCTATTATTTTTGTAAGGGAAGTTTATACATGAAACGCCACGTTGCTCAATGTAAGATCAGGCAAAATTTGAGGGCTAATTGATAAAACATAAAGTGGGTTCAGCTCAATGCAAATAAGGGATTCTTGGTAATATTAAAGCTTGGAATATAAAAATATTGCAAAGAGACATTCTGAACATTGATTGACAAAAAAAAAAATACCTCCTTCAAAAGTCTTGGATCTAGTATCATTTTGACCAGAATCCCTTGATTTGCCTGTCCTAGGCAGGTAAACCCCACCGGAACTAAATCCCGATGTGGTCCTAAGCATACTAGTCCCTCTCTAATTAAAATTAACACCAAAACAAGACAAATAGTTAACAAACAGAATACACAATTACGTTTATTTTCAATTTTAATACTTTGATACCTCCAGTTGCTCAGCACCATTCTTACTGACAGCCTTTTTCAACTTCAGGATTTCATCTTCAAGACTTCTCCTGTGTCTTGTTTCTTGCATCACCTTTTCTTGCATAGATTTAAGCTCTTCATAAACCAAGTCCTGCACAAATCACAAGATGCCTTTTTTAGTGCAGTAGAAGTAATTGATTCAACAATAATTCAAAAATTAGAGTAACTCATGTAATTTGACCTTCTCTGACAGGAGTTGCCTGTTCTTTGCTTCTAACTGCTGGATTTCACTCCTTGACTCTTCTTTAAGTTTATGTAGCAGCTCCTTTTGGAGTTCCTTCGCATTGCTATATTCCTGCATCTAAAATTCTTTCTTGAGAAACAAAGATCACTTTGTTCTTTCAGCAAATCATATCCAGGTAAGCAATTGTGATAAAAAAATTTCAAAGATATTTTGAGATCTCTTTGACAATACCAAAGCAAGAGGCCAAAAATGGTCAGTTTACAAAAAGCTTTTACGGAATACTTGCCTTTGAAGAATTATCATTGCTAGCCACTTCTTGTCGGGCCCCACACAACTCCAATTCCAAATAGGAACACCGAGCTTGCTCTTCTTCTACCTTGCCAAGCAATTCTTTGATTCGATCTTCATACATCTGACTCGAATCTGACAAAGCCTTTTTGTATTTGGAGTTCTCATGCTGTTGTTGCTACTAGGAAGTAACAATTAATCTTGTATCAGCATGGCAAGAGAGATTGAAAATGTAAGTGGTCTAATTATGCAAATGTGTGACATTAATCAACAGTAATTATCCACTAGGTGTTTTTTGGCTTCCAGTGGCTACAGGGGCGGATTTTCATAGTGTCTGGGGGGTGCTAAGCCACCCTATGATTTCGAAATTTTTAATCATGTACATTGCAATTTGATTGATTTTTTTATTTCTATGAAGTTTTTATATAGTTTAGCCCCCTCATGAAATGTTAGATGTGTGCTTGTAATCTAGTGGTTAAGACTCTATTTTATTATTGAGAGGTCTTGGGTTCAAATCCCACTAACTACAAATTAATAATTATGTATTTTAAAATTTAGCCACCCCTAACTAAATTTTCTAGTTCCACCCCTGAGTGACTAGCATATGTCTAGCAGTACAATAACTGGTGCTGCATATTATTATTCACCCTCAAAATTTTGCAGTTATGCTCAGATGGGTTAATTTGCATAATCAAATCTCAATTCAACCATTTTACTCCAATTATCCCTCAAATTTGCATATGCAACTCAATCAGGATAAATCAAATGTTTGCAAAATGTACCAGATGTATTGATATTTAAAAAAAAAAATCTGGAATGGTACTGATATATCCTGATCTAGGTTGCAAACATTCAGCCATACATGCTACAGAGGTTAAATTTACCTTGTTTTGGCTCAGCGACATCTCCATCTCAACAACTTTATCAGAGAGTAAATTGTTTTGTTCTCTCTCATCATTCAACTCTTCCGTTAGCTTTTTTATCTCCATTTTCATGCAATCATTTTCCTTCTCCAAATTCTAACAAAGAAAGGATTTTGTCAGGCAACTTTTATCAAGCTCAGTATTGGATGTTATCATGGAGAAAGGGAAAATGATCTCAACAAATTAGGGATTAGGGAAAAAAATAATAGAAGGAACAATCATTGCTAGCATGCTAGCATGCCAGCAGCATTAGAGAAAAGTGAAGCAGACCTCGCACTTCAGGGTAAAGGTCCTTTTAAGTTCAGCTAAAGATTCTTCAGACTTCCTCAACTTTCTTTCCATCTTTGCTCTCTCTTCCTGCCTGATCTTTTGTACCCTTTCTAACTCTGAGGTAAGAGAATCAACCTGACACTCCAGCTTTTTGTATAAACTCTCATAATCCACCTCCTCTTTCAGCTTTACAGTATTCACTATTTTCATTGCCTGAAAATAATCAGATAACATATGCAATAAACCTTATTTCTAGAAGTAATAATATGAACAAATTACACACAAGATTAAAAAACTAAGAAAATCAATGGTTAAAAAAAAAAAGCATGAGTCTTAACTAGAGGACCAAAACAACTAGTGCTGGCCATATTAGAGATGTCCTCAACTACAAAGATAAAAAAATGTGGCATTATTTTACTAGTAGATATGCTCAGTGAGGATTGTTGCCAGAAAAGATGGCCAGTCTAGAAACACACCTTAGGAAAATATATATAATAACAAAACTTACTCTCTGGCCAAACATAATTGTGCTTGAAGTTTCGGAATAATAACGCACAGATGGCCCAATTGTTATTATAAGAGAAGTCCTTGCAGTGCCTGAATGATGCAAATTCAAAATAGTGTAAAACTTCTTTTCATTATGAAAATGAGTATAGACTACTTATTTCAGTCGAAAAAAGGGTGGTCACTGGTTTCCAATTAGACAACAAAAAAGAACAGGGCCCTATGTAATTAACAGTAATGTCATAGATACAAAATGCTATGATTACTTAAAGGTCACCATGAAGTTGATACCCATCCTGAGTACTGTTTTCCTCGTGTGTTCATACTTGGGTTGTCAGTTTCCTCAGACCTGAACTGGCGACCCGACCGGACCCAAACCTACCTGATGGTAAATGGGTTGAATATAGGTCTAGAAGAATTTTTTACCCCTGTCGAGTCAAACCCGACTCATATAATTGTGTTTTGCTGGATTTAGTTTGAAATTTTGTACAAATTAAGATAATATTACATACTAATTAAAATTAATAATATATCAATTGAGATTAAGTTGCATAAATAGATAACAAAAAAGAATTAAGAAGTAATCAAGTTACACGAGTCGGTCGACTGGTAACCTGTTAGGGTCAGGTCCTAGGAAAGGATTTTGACCCATGTCGGACCCAACCCGCCTTAGAAAACAATAAAATAATGCCAACTCGAACCCGACCAGACAATTGGCACCCCTAATGCATATGCATTCTTACAAATAAGGCAAGGATACAGGGTCTCAAAAGACTTAAAGCCAATAATGCCCCTTAAGTAGGCTCTCGGTAAATTAATCACCCTAACAGAAAAGGTGACCCAAAAAAATAAATATAAAGACAAGTACCTCCAAAAGAATCTCGAAGAATCCTAGTCAACTTAGAATCTCTTGTTGGAATAAAAGGGCTATTCTCAGCTAATGCATTGATACACTTTCCTAGTGATGTGAGGGAAAGGTTTATAAACTTCGCTTCCTCAAGCAAGTGACCTTCAACACTACCTGAAAATCAAGAGATGCATCAATAGTACAATAAATTTGCAGTACAAAAATGACAGTAAGGTGTGACTGATCTATACCTGACTTGTCTATCCTTTCTGATCCAGCAAGATCAACAATAAGCAACTTGCTTTTGAGAACTATAGGTACATTGTTAGAATTTGAAATGTCATCTGTACTAGTAGCAACAGAGGCTCCATCATTTTCATCTTTTACTTTAACACTTCTCTGTACATGGACCTGTTCATGGAGTATGATATTATAAGATACTTATGCTTAAGGGATCATCATACTAGTTCAGACAATACATTACAATCATACCATTTTTTAGTTGAATATTAGTTAATATGCTAACGAGTAGGTGAAAATGCAAAATACAATTCCAACTAGAAATCGTAGTCTATAGAACCTTCATTATTTTGGTGTCTTGACCCAGTTATTTTTCATGAGACTTGGTCTATTTCCTATAACTATTTGAGAAAATATTAGTGTTGTATTAGTTATGGTCCATACCACTAAAATAGCATGGCTTCTAGAAGATTCTGTGTTGAGCTTAGTGTTAGAAGCATATCTGTTTGCCTCTCCATAATGCAAAAGTTCGTTGAAATGATTAAGATCTCTTAGCTCAACTACAGCTGCACCAGGAAGAGAAACTTCACCAGATTTTGCGTCTTCAGCTATAGAAATGTTGGTCTTGTCCGGTGCTAGTAGATCTTGCAAAGATTCTAGATACAACTAGACATAAATATAAACAAAATAGTAGCTTTATGTATTGCACAGAATCGAGGAGGATTAAAAAGAAAGAAAAAATGGAAAAGGGTCCCATACCACCAACTTTTTCTGTTCTTCCTGTCTGTTTCCCTATGAACTTTATCAGATAACTGTCATTTATTTGAAGATGGTTCATGTAGTTACATATTTTAATTGCAAGAGTGAGTAGGAATTTTGTGTTTTTATGGATTTTGGAAATTGGTGATGTTCTGGTATGGGAAATTCCGGTCAAATTATGTGAAACAGGTTTTGTTCAGTTATTAATGAACAACAAACAAGGTTCTGGAACAATTGGTTGTGGCGGGCATGTCTGGGTGTGGGTGGGTTTGGGTGGGGGGGTTAATTTTTGTCAGTTTACACCATTATTCTTGTAATTTAAAAAAGTTTCATCCAAAGGAACGGGCTTACAGCCTTCTATCAAAAAATATACAAAAATAAATAGTGATAAGCCCTAACTACTTTTGTTGATTTTACTGCAATCCTTGCACAGAAAACTGCAGAAAAAAGACAAGCATAAATTAGAAATACATTTTCGAGTTTCAACAAACCTGAAGGTATGAAATAGCAACTGAGTCTGTCGAGGTAGAGATGCTAGCAAGGATATCCTCTAAAGCCCTGACCATAATCCCACGCTCTGATGGGTCACTTTTCCCAAGGTGACCCATTGTGTAGGTTTTTCCTGTGCCAGTCTGGCCATAAGCCATCACTGTCCCATTATACCCTTCCAATACACTCTAAAATTAAAAAAAGCAACAACAATTAAGATCTATGCCCCAAAAAGAGCTCAAAAATTTCTAATTATAACTGGGGTATTGATCAATTCTGATTCTCTTCCATTTTCTACAAGTCTGACTTCACCTTTAGGTGCTTAAACATAAGTTCAAACATCTTTGAAACATAGTAGGCACTAAATGTAGCCTTGAGCACCAATTTTAGTACGCTTATGAGCAAGACTGTAGCCAGTGCTTAATTAGCACGAATTAAGTTTCAACTTAGAAACACAAATAGGGAAACTGCTTCTAAATATTAAGATAAAACAACCAAAATTTGACTTGCCTCGACCACAGGTTTAGCTACAGCTTCGTAGACACGCCTTTGTGAAGAACCCTCTGTGAAGACTTCATCAAATTTGTACATCTCAGAACTCCAGTTGTTTTTCTTTAGTCTAAGTTTTTTGGTCTGCATAAACCGCACATATTTAAATAAAAGGTACCTTGACTGAATTTGAGGTGTGCTATATTATCTTTAGCAAATTCTTTTTCTTTCCGAATAAGCAAGAAATTAGACAAATAAAACCTCTGTTTGAAGTTCAACACATGAAGTAAAGTCTCCATCATCAGTAAAATCTTCCTTATTCTTTGGTCGAAGTCTGACAGCTACTCTAACTCTTATAGCATCTGCTTTAGTTGCACAAATTGCATTAGTATGGATAGACAAATCATATGAAATAGGATTTGTTTTATACACTATTTTCAGCATTATTTCAAATTCACAATCAAATTAGCTAGAAAAATGCAAACAGATAGAGAAAGAGAGAGACCGGCAGCATTGTCAGAATCAATCGAGGACTTCGCGCTCGAGTTTGAAGGTCTTTTCGGAGGCGCCGATTTTGTACGGACGGAAGAGGAGGCGCCGTTTCCGCCTCTCCCCGTCTGTACATGCCTCTCCGGCCGTACGGACCCCCTGGAGCCCCCTCCGACGGACGCCATAGAGACCCTCGAAATCGACGACTGGAAAGAAAGAGAAGGTGAAAAGTAAAAGTGCAGAGGGAATATCGGTGTCAATAATGGCGATGTTAGAGTGGTGGGGAGGAGGGTTGGGTTGAGGCATGCACGATCACTACAGCCGCTGTTTTGTTTATTTTAACCATTTTTGGGGTTTATTGAAAAGGGTTTAAATGTACAATCACTGATTCATGGGACGATGCCGGCTTCCCGCTCTCGTGTTAAATAATTTCTTCCATACTCCTGGTCTAATGCATCGAAAGTACTTTTTCTGAGATTGAAAAGTGGGAGCCCCAGAAATTTGTTAAGGCACATAGAAGTGCTATGGGGATTTCGTGGTTGGGCGGAGAGCGCATATTTCCCTTTAATATTCGTGTTGTCAAAATAGATCGGACGGTCCGGATTCAAAATCAAAATCTGGGTTACTTCTGGGGACTGGAAACATCGAGACGTAGGCAGTAGGGAATCGAGATCCAATAATGTAATTCAATTTTTGGATTTTAAATCAGGACGGTCCAATTCAAGATGAGCGCGTGAGATGGAGCGCTGGATTCGAGATGGAGCACACATTCCGAAATAGATCGTGCGAGATGGAACATCGGATTCTAGTCAGACAATCTCGATCCAAAACCCAAAAATTGAGTTGCATTAGGGAATCCGGATCCGGCCGTAGGCGGGCGGAGAGCAGTTTGGGTTCTACTCAAACTGAATTCGATGAGTTCCATAGCCGTTCAATTCACTTTAAAATCTCTGTGCAGTGCTTTAATAACCGTGCGCATCCGCTTAAATATCTGTGCACATGGATTAAAGAGAAACTCAGTTCTTGTCTTCAATCATCTAATATCGCGCAAACATAGTCTTCAATGTAACAAATTATTGTCAGCCATTATATTGGTCCTGACCTAAGCCAAATATACCTTCATATCGTACCTTCTGTATTTATTTCGAGGCATTCCTCAGGCTTCACTATCTGCTTCCAGCCTTACACAACAGATTTTTTTTTGAGGTAAATAAATGAGGAACTCGGGGGTACATATAAACGATATGTATTTATTTTGTTCAGACTTCAGAATTAGACAATTAGTAATGCTTCTAGGGTAGGCGTTTGGATGAATCAAGAATAGTGAGAGGATAGTAGCTATCTCAATATTTTGTTGGATTAGTAAAACAGTGAGTTATCCCACAAAAGACAAACAAAAAATAATAGCTATTCGCTAATTTAAACACACCCAAACGTAAATTAGTAGCTCGGAATAGTGCTAGTCCATAATAGTAGTTATTTTTCACCCATCCAAACGCACCCCTAATATTTTGTAGGCGTTTGCATGAAATTATTCTTTAACACATCAGTTTCCTTTCCCATCTCATACAATTGTATTTGAAAAATATTGTTTCTGCAAAAAAGAATACACGTGGCATTATCGCAACTGGAAGGATAAAAAAACTGGTTCGTGCGTATATCACAAGAATCGGTAAGGAAAGATATTCGCATCATAGACATAGCAAAGAAGGCATTGAATTCAAATCCAGCATTTCTTAGTGAAATGCAATTAATTACTTTTGCTTCTTTTCTTAGCGAAATGCAATTAATTCAAATCTCATTTTCTTTTGATTTCTGCAAATGCATCATGTAATAATAGGCTTTGTACCAAAGACACTTCTGGTGTCAATTATCAATGAAACTTGTGGGCCTGACCCACACTTTTCTCTCAAAAAAAAAAAAAAAAAAATCTGACAAGAGGTTTATATGAAAACCTGCTGTTTTGTTGTATTAAAAGAAACAGTAGTAAGTATGAAAATGTTGGCTGATCGAGGGCACTGACCTCTATTTCTTTCTTAAATAAATCGTTGGCCGAGACATTTTTTGTTTAGACTGTTGACTTAGGAACAACGGATCATATAGCAGGGAATCGGATGCCTTTTGTATACTTCCATCGCGTACCTGCAGAGAGTATACGCGTATCTACTTGTGTAACTAAATTTGGTTTATTAGGGACTTGTGTTGGTCGAAATTTGTTGCTTTTATGGTGCATTGTGTATCTCAGAATGTGCAACATATTTTTTCGGGACGGATCTATAATCCAAAAACTGAGATTCTTGCCTAATCTGAGTTCGCTGCAACAACCATAATAAAACTCCTACCTATTCTAGCTAATTATAGAGGTGCTTAGTTATTTTTATGATTTTAAAATTTTAATTATGTATATTAAAATTTAATTGAATATTTTTTGAAGCTTTTACAAGGTTCAATTTTCTCATAAAGTATGAAATTATTCTCACTTATCACATATTATGTTCACTTTTCAGACTCTCCAATCTAAAATTTTATTTTAAGCTCCACCCTTGTAAGTTTCATATTGAATTCATTAATGATTGTATAAATTTGTATATTGATATTGATTGTAATAGTTACATTTATGGTGGTTTCTTATATAATTACTTTTGAGTCACCAGAGGAGTGAAAATAATACTGACAATAATACAAAATTCTTCTGTCAAATAATAAACAAAGACCCTCGAACAACTGTTTATCCACATTATATTAAAAAGGGTTAATTCCAAGGGTGATGCTATACTCAGGGCACAAATTGCATTTTTGAGTGCAGGGACATATTTGTTTAAATTTGTACTGAATTTGCCCTTCATTTAAAATTTCTATCTAAACAAGACAATACATCTTTTAAAGAAGATATTTAATACACAGCTAATTCGTGTATCTTTATGGTAAGTACTATCATGTATTTAATTTTCTAACGCTCTTCACATTTTAGCATCTGGTAAGACTAGTTTTTTTTTTGTGAAATTTTCAAACTTAATTTAATTTCTAAAATGATTATTTTCGTTCAAAATATGTAGTATAGTATTGTAAAAAAATAATATTTTTGAAATAAAATTGGGTGATTTAACAAGTTGTCACAAGAAATGTTAGGCTCCAAACTTCACGAATTTATCAAGTTTTTTTTTTTTAATTTCACGAGAAATAATGATTGGCACATCAAAATTCATCTTATGATGGAGTATCAAAAAAATATTGAGACAGTTAAAAATAATTTGAATTGATAATAGTTTGTATCTAATTTATAGTAAAACTCATATAAGATGATAAATCAAAAAATGTTTTGATTACAAAACCCTTTGAATTTAACAAAAAAAATGAGAAAAAATAGCAGTAAAAATGCTATTGAAATCAATAGGCAAGCACATAAGAATCACAATTTTTTTAAAATGTTCACATAATATGACCCCAAATATTTTTCTATTTAACAAGTTTTGTTGTTCAAAACTAAAATGGTGGAGTAAATAAAGGCAGTCAATTTTTTTTTATAAACTATAGAATTAAGAACAATGAAAACCATTAGCTGAGTAAAATAAGACGCAATAATGGATCAACAATTAATAATTTTTGTTTTAAATTGCACTTACTGTTCGCTTAAATTATATTGGAATATACAACATACGTTTAATAAAACAGTTTAGAATATTATCTTCCTATTTGTTCCAATAACTATAAATTACAAATTGAACTTCAAAATATATTATATTTAGTTTAAAAAATGATCACGGCAAAAGATAAATTCAAACTATCTCGTCACAATGTTTATTTTTTTAGGTATTCTTTATTAGACATGTCTAATAATGTAAGAAAAAAAAGTCAATCAATTAAAGGGTAAATAAGACAGTGAGAGAGAAAAAATTGTCACCGCTCTAGTGCTCTCAATAATATAATTTTTGCTCTAAAAATATTGTTATTTTACAATGTCATACTGCATATTTTGAATGAAATAATTATTCCAAAAACTAAATTAAGTTTGAAAATTTCACAAAAATAAAAACTAATCTTACCAAATGTTATAATGTGAAGAGCAATAGAAAATAAAATAACTTGATAGTACTTACCATAAAGATATACAAATTAGTTGTGTATTAAATATCTTCTTTAAAAGATGTATTGTCTTGTTTAGATGGAAATTTTAAATAAAGAGCAAATTCGGTATAAATTAAAAAAATTTGTGGGTGCACTCAAAATTATAATTTGTGCCCTGAGTATAGCGTCATCCTAATTCCAAACGCATCTATTAAAAATTAGGACCCAGATAACTGTCCCCCCACTCCCATCCCTCTCATATCCCCCCACTAAAAGACAAAAAAATCTAGTTCCAACAGTTTGAGTATTTAAATTTCCATTAGTATTAACATCTATATATAGTGTATTTACAGTGCATCGAACAAGTATTTAACTCTATTCATTAGAGTATTAACTGTCTGTCCAACAGCGAAATAATCTCTGTCCCCGCAAAAAATTAACATATCTGTCCCTACATCCCCGCACTAAAAGACAAAAAAATTAGATTCCGACATTTGATGGTTTAAATTTTCTGCAGTATTTAACTTCAATATTTAGTGTATTAATAGTGCATCGAACAAGTATTTAACTCTATTAATTGGAGTATTAACCGTCCACGTCTGTGTCCAACTTCAATATTTGGTATCGTCCCCGTGTCCCCACACATCAGTATTTAACTTTAGCAATGTTAGTATTTAACATTGTGAATGTTAGTATTTATCTATAAAGTCAAAAGTATTAATCTCTAAAATTATAAATAAGTTGTATGGATTCTATTTAGTATCATATATTTTAGTATTTAACTTTATATACCTCAGTATTTAACTTTAGAAATATTAGTATTGAACTTTAGGAATGTTAGTATTTAACATTATGAAAGTTAATATTTATCTTTAAAGTTAAAAGTATTAATCTCTAAAATTACAAATAAGTTGTATAGATTCTTTTTAACATTATATATCTTAGTATTTAACTTTAGAAACGTTAGTATTTAACTTTAAGAATGTAAGTCTTTAATTTAAATTATTTATAAAAATTTTCAAATTGAATTTTCATATAAAAATATGATTTTAATTACAGAATTAAACACTAATTTTTAGAATAATCTTATTCTTTAGTCGGAACATTTCTTAAATAAATATCTACTTTTTTAAAAAAATTTACAAAAAAATCCGTTGAGAGAGGAAATTGGATATGGGCTCTCATATATAACTTCCTTCACAATAGGACCGGTGCACTAATTCATTCCCACTGAATTGTTGTCCCCGCGTTATTTCAAAAACACATTTCCCAAAGACCAAACTATTTGCGCCACGAACAAAAGTCCCACCAAACGAGAAGCCATAAAAAATAAGCTGTACCTGGTCTGTTTGGAATATGCGGGGATAGTGCGGGGATAACTCCGCGGGGTGCTATATAATTATTCTAAAAATTAAAGGGTTAAAACATCAAAGTAGTCGATTTGCCCATCGGAACTTATATTTCTCTCTTTTATCCCCTTTTTAGTTCATTATCAGCCTTTAATAAATTTAAAATTAACTAATTTGTCATTTGCTACATACATACCGTATATGATCATCTTCTTAACTAATTAGCAGAAAAAAAAAATGTATTAAACAAAGCAAAGAGGAAGCACCCAGTTTGAAATTCGTATCGCCTAAGGTAACAACATATTTATGTTTGGATCAGGGCTGTCCAATCAGAATCCTCATGACTATTCAGGAGTGGAACTAGAAAATTGAAATGAGGGGACTAAAAAATAAAATGTAGTATAATTTTATTTTATGAATGGAGCTAAAAGTATTAATACATATAAAAATTATAAAATTCAATAGACAAAATAACAAATTTTCAATGCATAGGTGGCTTAGCCCTTTTTAATTCTATTACCTTCCGCCACTGTAACTATTAAAGCGGAATTCACATCCTCCCAAGTGCCTGAAAAGGGAATCTTTTATCGTTAGTGGAGCCGGACCGTTCTTTTTAACTCGGCATGAATCTCAAAGGCCAATAATTCTGCCCCTTGCGCTAGTCTGAATCTCAAATGGACTGAGAATAAATCTCAAATCGTAAAGTGAGGGAAATCTTTTGCAGTACCTGAGATGATGTTGATCCATTAAAGCGGCCCCACGTGTTCCACTTCGGACGGGATTGTCCCGAATTCTGATCGGACGGCCATGATTCAAATAGAAATATTTTGTTACCTAAGGGGATATGGATTCCTGAGGCATACTCATTTGTCAATATCTTCCTAGAATTTTCCTTTAATAATTTTATGTTTATTTCGAAACCCGATTTAGGACTTTGATGACAGGTCGCTTTTGATTTTGAATTTTTGTGAATTGTACGTAGTTTGAATGTAACCATTGTTAATTTAAATAAAATCCTACTAAAATTTGCAGCTAGAGTTTAGATGTTTTTTTTTTTTTAAATTGGGGTCTCGATGTCTTCATTTTAGAGTAGGCGAGATTCTCTTCTATGGGCTATTTGTTATTTTGATGGATACATAGACTATTTTGTTGTTTTGATAGGTAAATTGGCTACTCCGAAAATTTTAATAGATAAATTAGTATAAATTCAGAGTAATTGTGTGAGTTAATTGTCGTTAGCATAGCCCCAAAATCTAGAAAACAAGTACAGTATTTATCTAGTGCAACTATTTCTCAACAAAAACCGTCAACATTTGTCCATATTCGGGTAAGTAAGGGGAGGGATAGCTAAGACAGGTTTGTAACTTTGTATCAGCTTGCTTTATTCGCTGGAAAAGCAGGATCTATCGTATAAATTCAATTCTTGTGATCTTCACCGCTGATATTTTTTACAATCCAATTTATATCGTAAGATTTAAATCGACGGACCAAAATTTCCTTCTATTCCAGGCTTTCCAGCAGGGGTGGATCCAGGATTTTCATCGGGGGAGGGGGGTGGGGAAAAATATATTGAATCAGATTTAAATAGCTAATTGGGTTCAAATCCATTAATTAATTAAGTACTTAATAAAAAATAATATTTTAATCTATACTTTTCAATGCTCTGACTTGTAATTTCTGATATTTTAATATATAATTCTAATCATTAATCATAATTGAAGAAATTTATTTTAATTTTAACCCTAAATTGAACCCGAATAATAAATTAAACATCCAGCGGGGGGCAAAAAAATTCCAGGAAGAGACAGAGTCTGTTAAAACGTTCCAACTTACACTAAAACGCAAAATCTATGGGAGACAGCTGCCGCCCCGATTGAACCTGGGTCCGCCCGATTTTTTTAATAATCGAAATTAAATAAAAAAAATATCGAAAAAGGAGATTCAATTGAGTTTATTTTCAAAAGTAAGAAGACCGGGTTAAATTTTTCCGTCCTTAGGGACGGGTAAAATTATAACGTCTTTAGTAATCTTAATCCCATCCTAACTTAAGCACTAATGAACAAACGAATCACAAAAAAAAAAAAATCAGCAGGGACAGGGATATTAAATTTTTACCCGTCCCTCACGGATGCTAAATTTTTACCCATCCCTCAGGGACGTTAAAATTTAATCCGTCCAAGAGCGTTATATATCCATTCCGCTTCTCTTCTGAGCTAGCTCTCTGTATTCTTTATTAGTATATTTTTAAATATATATTATTAATAGTTGGTGTGTATTTTTTTTGCAAGTTGATTTTTGTTTCAAAGTTTCTGGGTGCTCTGTCGTTCTACAGTCTGAAAATCTCAAACAGGTAAATTTTTTGTATATATTAGTTAATTAGTATTTTTTTTGCAACAATAAATTATACATAATTGATTCGTTATTTTGTAGGTTAGTTGATTAAAAAAATTAATCATGCTAATATTGAGGATTCATTTTGGCGGTCAAATACAACACAATAAAAGTGGAGTACGGTATAGTATTAGTTCTCAATTTGCATTGAGTGTAACTGGTGAACAATCTTGGTACGATGTGAAAGGTAAAATTTATCGACAACTTAGATATTCCGAGAGTGAGTACAGCCTCAAAGCACATGCACGGGTTAATGTTGGTACAACAACCCGACGTTATTATGAGAGCATAGAAATCGGACTGCAGAATGACAGAGCACCGAGAAACTTTGAAACGAAAATCAACTTGTAGAAAAAATACACACCAACTATTAATAATATATATTTAAAAATGTACTAATAAAGAATACAGAGAGCTAGCTCAGAAGAGAAGCGGAATGGATATATAACGCTCTTGGACGTATCAAATTTTAACGTCCCTGAGGGACGGGTAAAAATTTAGCATCCGCGAGGGATGGGTAAAAATTTAACATCTCTGTCCCTGCTGATTTTTTTTTTTTTTGTGATTCGTTTGTTAATTAGTGCTTAAGTTAAGATGGGATTAAGATTACTAAGGACGTTATAATTTTACTCGTCTCTAAGGACGGAGAAATTTAATCCGGTCTTCGTACTTTTGAAAATAAACTCAATTGAATCCTTTTTCGATATTTTTTTATTTAATTTCGATTATTAAAAAATCGGTGGGTCCGCCCCTGTTTCCAGCTATGCAGAGAGAAAAGCAGCGGAAATGATACCATGCGATTTGACTTCCATTCGGATTCCCTAAAGTAACTCAAATTTTAAGTTTAGATCTGGACCGTCCGACCTGCTTACCGTCCCGTGCATTCCAGATCGGTCCGGATTTGTCCGGATTCTGATCGTACGGTTCGGAGCAGAATACAATTTTTGGGTTACCTCAGTAGATCCATACCAATTTACTTTCATTCGATCCCCGAAAGTAACTCAAATTTTGTTGTTGGATGTAGACCGTCCGATCTGATTGAACACTAATATTAAAGTTTCAGCGAGCATTGCATCTCGGTTCGGATTGGTCGGATTCTGATCTGACGGTCCATATCGAAACTCAAATTTTGAAGTACTACAGGGATCAAGACCCAGTTTACTTTTCTCAATTGTTAAACCCATTGCAAAAGAAGAAAAGCGAGAAAAAGAAAAAGAGAAACGCTCTTAAACCCTCCAACCGAAAGACGAAAGTCTGAATGATCCCCTCTAGCGATCTCCATCTCCCAATGCTCCAAGACCTCTCATGGCAATTTGCCACCTTTCTCACTGCAACCCACTCCCAACCACCTTCCTTTTCTCTACGAAGCGTCTGGATCCTCCTGTCAAACTTAAAGTAAGGGAAGTCCCGTTTGTCAGAAGACTCGCATTGGTCAGATCAAGCGCGAAATCGAGGTGCTTGCTTCTCCTCCTTTTTTAATTCATCTCACTTTATGTCTAGTTTAATTCTCTAGTGGACACAAGTTGATCGATTTATTGTAAGAGGCGGACCTCACATCTTTTAGAAATGCTTGTAAAAGCGGTTTAGAACTTTAGATCAAACTCAAAAAGACCGGTGTATGTTCTGGTAGTTCACATGGGTCCTATTTGGTATCACTGAATTAAGTTGGAATTTAGCAATTGGTTTGATTCTGAAATTAGGGTACCTTACAAATTGGAATTTAGCAATTGGTATCACATGGGTCCTATTTGGTTCACATGGGTCCTATTTGGTTTGGGGGTTCAATTTTAAATGCTTCTTAAAGTCTGTATGAAGAAAATTGGAAAAGTACCTTACAAATTGATTACTTTGAAAAATATGGGGGTCAATAAACCCTCATATTATGCACATAGATTTGTCATTGCATAGGAGTTCTCTCTGGATTTTCCATTGTTTTTGGCCGTAATATTTTTTAGCTGTGATTTATTCACATTTTAGGTACTAAGTTCGTAAATAACTTTGGAGACAAGTATGGTTGGAAGAACTAATGTTTACTTATTACTTATAATCTGTTACTATTAGTAAACTGTGCATGTCGTAATCCTTATTCTAATCTAATTAGAATAAGTTACATTTACGTTAGGATCTGCAATCCTTATTCATTATTCATCATTTATGTTCTTCTAGTGATAAGGTAAGAATTTCGAATAGGAAGAGTGATGAGCAAATATGTGAAGAATTACGGGACTTTATTTCACTTGCTGGCCTTCCTTTAAAACGAATGCCCTCTTTGAAGGTTTTATCTGACAATGGAAGGTTTGTTAATTCTTTTTTTTTTATTTATCTCTCTTTCATTTTGTGCGACTCTATGAAATTCACGTGTACCCCTCTGATCTGATCTTATTGTTTTTAATGTTCACTCATAATTATTGTAGGAAAGACTTGGCAAAAGTTATTAAGAAAAGAGGGTACAAAAGTTTCTCCAATTTCTTTCGAAGTTCAGTTACAAATGATGAAGTTGAAGAAAACTTGTCTGATGGAATTCTAGAGTATGAAGATGACTACTATCTGGAAAGAATCGAAGGTGTCTCTCCATCAAGCGAATTCTCGGTAATGCATCAAGTTGACGGGCGTGGACTGATAAACAATGGTATACATGCTAATGAAAATGCAGAAGGTAATTGTGTGATTTCCCTTTGGTACATGCGATTTAGTAGCTTCATGATTGAAATGTATGATTTGACTTTTGGATTTTTTATTGAACTTTTCAGCCCATTTGGTTGCTGAGGCCAAGCAAACAAATGATACCGACAAGGCAAATTTTATTGAAAGGTTGTAGTCCCCCACCCCCCTCCTTCCCTCCCGTGTTCTCTTTTTCTCTTCCCTCACTGATGCATATTCCGGTTTCCTTCTTTAAAGGTATAAAATTGATATTGTAATAATATTGTCTTTTCTTTCAGGATTGATTTGTCAGTGAATGGAATTGTCAATATTGAAGAGAAACCAATATTTCCATTGGTTGGTGATTGTTTACCGGATGAACTCATTAACATTGAAGAGAGATTGGTTCTTTCAGTGGTTGGCATCTCCTCTTCATTGTCTTGCAAGTTGTTGATTAGTTAATTTTTGTTGATAAATTAATTGGTCTATACATTTCTTTTATTATTTTCTGCAAGGTTAATGAACCAGGAAATTATGCTACAATCAACAGCCTAAAAGCTTTACTGGTAGGTTCCATTATTTTTCGTGATCTTTTTTACTTTGTTGTTCATAGTGGTTCTTATGTATCTTGACTTTGTAAATGCTAATTTTGAAGGACCAGAAGGATATGGAGCTATCCAAATTGATACAGAAAATAGAAGAGGAAAAGGTAATTATCCTTTGTTATGACTTATGACAATTTAAATTGTGTTGAATACAACTGTTTTTTCTACCATAGGGCGTTAACTTTATACCAACAATGTAATAGAAATCTCCTTTTTTGGTCTCTAGATTTTGATTATTGAAGGTAGCATCTTATAGTATTTGTTTATTTATTTGGATTTTTTCACAAACTCGTTCTTAGATTGAATTGTTAAAGTTGCAAGAGAAGGCAAGAGCTAAAATTGCAAATGTGGAACTAACAATTAAAGATAATTGCCATGTGATCCATGATGCTGAGGACAAACTAAAAGGATTAAAAGAGGTACGTTGTGTTCTTACATCCTTTTGAGTTCATTTCTCTTTAAATAAACTGGTATAGAAGTATACTACATTGGATTAAATTGAAAAATAGATGAAAGAGTTAAGTTTCTTGTGAGAAAAAAACTAGGTTCAATTTTAGCTTTAGTTGTACAACTCATGGTTACAGCTCAGTTTTTTCAGTTCTGGTTATGGCTGTGATTGCATGTATGATAATGTGTGGTTTACTTGTAACAGGTACGCATTGAGTTCATGGCTGATGCTGAAATTGTAGAAATTGCCGGTAGTTTTAATGGGTGGCAGCACCGGCTAAAGATGAATCTGGATCAATCATCAAACTCTGAAGATCCATCAAATTTCAGGTCCTAGAAGTTCTGATTCTAGTTTTAACAAAATTAAAAATGGAATTTCCTTTTCCTTTCACTTAATTGACGTCCTTCATCAAACAGGCAGCCTAAAGTATGGACTACTGAGTTATTGCTTTATCCAGGAGTTTATCAGGTATGATTATGAAGAATAAGGATTCTATACATTAATCCATATTTCCATTGGCATGTATGAAGTGTGAACTGGTTGAGTTATCCTAGCAATGTAGAAAGAAATGAATTCTGATAAAATAAACCAACAAACAAGAATAAGCATCAACCCTTGACGAAACTTTTGACTGTAACTGGTGTGTACTGTTATGGTAATTACCAGAAACATTAAACAAAAAATTAGCAAGTGCATATCTATTGAATAGATCTTTGTTGGTTCGGGTTATCTATGTCTTCTGGTATGACCTTATATATCTCTTGATAATACTACATTATTCCAACTTTGCTGTTTTAATTTTTTTATTAAAGTTTACCCTTTATTGAAATCAGATAAAATTTGTGGTGGACGGGAACTGGAGAGTTGATCTCGAAAGAGAGCTTGTCACTATTGGTGAATTTGCTAACAATGTGCTCAGGGTAGAAAAATAATTGGCATTATCCCTTTTTCTTAAGGTATACATCTTTAGTCAATAGTTGCATTGATTGCAAGTAAATAATATTCTCATTTAAATAATTAAATCAGAATAATTTGACATTTCATTATTTTCTTGGGTGCCTTTATTGTTACATAGGTCAAGATCTGAACAAGCTCTCTCCAGCGCCTATTAAGCCTTTTAGTAAAAAATAACATCTTTGTGGGATGACTTGTCATGGCATTAAACATCAAAGGATAATTCGACTAACTTTTTCAACTGATATGGGCATTTGCTTGTAAAATAAAAAAGATGCCTAAAATACTTATTAATATGTTTGGTGCAACTTCATTAGAGATGAAATAATAAATTAGTGTATAGACATCATCTCCCTTGTGCTTCCAAATTTTTCTAATTGAGTTTTAACTTTTTTTTTTTTTTCTAATTTGACCAACTTTGACTAATGTGGGCATTTGCTTGTAAAAACAAAAAGTTGTAATCATGATTTTGGTGGGGTCGTACCATTTTGACAAACAAAGAAGCCTAAGAGACTGTTATCAATATGTATGGTGCAATTTCATTAAAGATGAAATAATAAAATAATGTATAGACATCGCCCTCATGCTTCCAAAATTTTCTAATTGAGTCTAGCTTGTTCAAAATGTCAAATCTCAAATTCTCTCTGGTGCTTTTAATGTGATGTGCACCATGCCTTTTGCAATATCTACATCGTACTTATTCGGTACCAACATAATGTATTTTTCACATCCCACAAACAACATGTAAAACGGTTAGGTGGTGATAATTGGATACCTTTTTCAAAATCATATTTGTGAAACTTCAGAACTCTTTTTACACGTGCCAAAAAGTTTTAATTCTTTTGAACGGCATCTAGGTTCATAAAAAAATTATTAGTTAGCTATGCATTTCTACATCCTAACCTATGTTGTAATAAAATTTAATGTCAAGTGGATGAGCAACAGCCAACCATACAGATAAATGTCTGAGGGAAAAAAAAAATCATATTTTAATATAAATGCCCGAATAGCAAACGATCAACAGTCAACATGAGAGACATAAAGCCTCTGGTTCTCCAAATCATAACCGATGTTCTTATTCTGCTGCGCCATAATGCCGAATATTGATAGATCATTTTTTGGTACCATAGTGAGGCAAATAACACCAGATGCTTCCTCGTCAAAATAATTCACCGGGTGCAAAACAACATCAAGATTAGAGAAGTGAAATGTCAAATTTGGCACCTCGGGACCTGTCTTCAAGTCCTTTTTACTCCCCTTGTAACACAATGCTGCCATGTCACTGCCACCTGCTACCGGCTTCAATTTAATTGCATTTCTCAAGCTCTTTGTTAGCAAGTCTAATGCAGAGTAGTGTAGTATTGTAAATTTCGCACCTGAATCGATAATAACTCCCCCGGTACCGTCTGATTTTTGATCGAAGGTACCAGGTGGGATTGAAAGCTTCTCTTCTCCTACACTTATGTCATTAAGAGTCAAGTAGTAGTATACAGAACCATACTCGTTTCTGTTAGCTATCATAGGTGTATAGTCTCCATGAAGTTTTGCATCTCTTCCAAAGATAAATTCACCACCATAACCAGAATTGTTCTGGTTATCTGGCGGTGCAAAACAGTATGAAAACTGCCATCCCATGTCGGGGCCTAGCTGCGTGACAAGGGAAAGTGGGCCCCCTCCGAGACCTAGAATTCCAGATTCTCTGTATGAAAAAATCCCTCCATTGTCGTCTCCACAACCAAAGATCATATTTGGTAGAGAGATTAGTTCGCTATTTTCTGAAGTGATAGTGAACGTGTCAAAAGCGAGATATCCCCTTGTGTAAGATTGGTCGTCGTACGAATAAGAATAAATGCACTTGTTTTCGTAACATGATATTTTATGGAGATCTGAACAAAGGTTAGAGGGACATGCGACTGGATCATACGTGGATGACTTGTGAGGATCAAAGAGAGGATACTGTTGTGGGTAGCAATGATTGCATGGCAGGCACTGTGTCCAAATAAAACTGCTACCAGTATCGATTGATAAATACACATCATGGAGAGGTGTGCCGATGGATAGTTTCATTAGATAACTGTTGTCAGTGGGGACTAAAGAGGAATTGATGATTTCTGATTGGTTTTGAATAAGAGAGTTTATGTAGTTGTGGCGTGAGACAGAGTGGTCATAAGATGAGATCCACCGGATCAATGACATAGCGCCTGGTTCGGGAAATGGAGACAGCGGTGTGTCCTGGTGAATTAGGGTTCTGGTGAAACCCTTATAAGCGGTCTTGGGTTTTATTTGGTGAGTGGTGGACGTAGCTAGTAAGAAGAAGATACGAAGTAGTTGTGCAAGGAGAAAAGTTCTTGCCATGATGTGGCTTGTTGGTGATATGAAGCTTTGTGCATGTTTAATTGGGGTTAATGGAAATGGAAAGAGGGAAATTGTTTGCAGATTTGTAGAGAATCTTTGTTGAAATTGGGAACGCAAATGGTAAATAAATTTTGTTGAACTGATGAAGGTTCTTAGCCCATTAATTAATTTCGAAAAAGCCACCACCTTCTAGCAAAATATTAATTCTCTGTTTTGCATGAAGGAAAGGAATCACATATAGTCGTCATAATATCTTCGTAAAAGTCCGATATTTTTCAAGGATATAATAGTAATATATTTCCAACTTTTTTTCAGGGTAAACATACTTACAGCGTTGTCTAGCTTCTTACAGCGCACGGATAATAGAGTCGAAATGAAAAGATGTATAACTCCTGCGCTACATAAAGGCAAAACAAATTGTCAATAATTTAATTTACTTCTTTTTCGGACCTGTTGAGCCTCTCATCTCTCAAGCATGCTATCCAATGTAAGGGAGCTGTTATAATTAGGAGAGAGCTATTTTGAGCGCTCAAAAACTATATCGAGCGCTGCTTTTCTTTCTTAATTTCAGTTTTGCCCTCTAATAAATATCTCCGAATCTTGGCTAATTTTTAATTTGTTAATAAATATTATTATTATCATTTTGATAATGAGGCACTCCTATGTTCTTTGCACAAATATGCTCAAAATTTCGGACTTCAAGCCAGAGCACTATAAAACAAAAATTGATTAAATTCAACTGGCTTACTCAAAGAAAGACTAACAAAACTCATGCTACAAGTTAAAAGGTTGTATGATGATATTTGACTAGTAAGCATATTATAATGCTTCAGTTTAGTAAAATATAATTGATAAATGAAACAATGGTTAATTTGCAATGCTAAAGCGATCTATATGTAGGTATTCCGTGCTATTAATATATATATATATATATATATATATATATATATAGAGTAAGGCTATTGTGCATTGCGAATTAAAGGGGGTGTTTTAATTCGCACTCATATCGCTATTTTCAAAGTTTAAATCGCCGATCTGAACCGCTCAACATGTTCTCCATATTGAAATGTGCTTGGAGACCAAATTTTATATTTTTTGGAATTTTTTTACTATTTATCAAGCCACTTTGAAAATCGCTGATCCAATGGTTTCACTGTTTAGTTGAGCCACCGTTGGATCAGCGATTTTCAAAGTGGCTTGATAAATAGTAAAAAAATTCCAAAAAATGTAAAATTTGGTCTCAAAGCACATTTCAATATGGAGAACATGTTGAGCTGTTCGGATCGGCTATTTGAACTTTGGAAATAGCGATATGAGCGCAAATTAAAACATCCCCTTTAATTCGCAATGCACAATAGCCTTACTATATATATATATATATATATTTTTCCGGTTGCTAACTAATGATAAGTTGCTTGATTTACAAAAAAATTGCCGTTTTAGATGATTTTTTTTTTTAAATCTTCACAGAGGCTGTGAAATCGTGAGCAAGTTCAAATTCTCGATCTTTGAGTAGCCACATTAGATGATGATTTCATTAAAGAAAAATAAGACAAACCGTTTTCCATTAAATGTATAAAATATTTTCTTCAAAAGTGTATATATTGCATTTAAGAGTAAGCTAACAAAAAGATATTTAATAAGGGAAAAATCAATATTATGGAAAGACGCGCTGAATATTACAAATTAATACTTAAATTAGCATCATCCTTATAATTACCGTAGTTCTAAGTTGTATCCTGAAATTTGTTTCTGTTATAAAATAAAATAAACAACATAAACAAAATGGAGAGAGTCTAAATCATGGCAATATCTTTATTTATATATTTTTATGTCAATGTAAAACACAATGCTTCTATTTATAGGTCACAAAGTGTAAATGAAAAGTCATTACAATATAAATAAGATAATTAATTTCAAATAGTAATGGCTATGAATTCCAATAATAATGAGTTAGTGGGGAAGTGAATGATGATTAATATTGGGAGATACAAAATGAATGACATCCACACATTTATAATATATTCATAACACTCCTCCTAGATCCTCATTATATAAGAATATGTCTCATTAAAACCTTAGTAGGAAAAATTATATGAGATAAAAATCTAGTGAAGAAAAAATAGTACAACATTCTTCTAAATATGCAACTACAACTTTATCCGGAAAATCCAGTGGAACCATGATTAAGGAAAATATAGTGCATATTAACTCTCCCTCATTACAGCATCAATCAAGATCTTTAACTCGATGAGCTCCAATATTACAAACTAACTTTTCAAATATTGTTGTAGGGAGCGCCTTAGTGAATAAATCTACCAAATTTTCACTTGAACAGATTTGTTGAATATTAATAACATTGTTATGATTTTATTTGAGTAATACATGCAATATTATCTTCATATTTGAGTAAACCCTAAATCCAAAACCCAAAACAAAAAATATAAGTAGTCATTTGCCAGATCTGCATCCTTATCGAGACATTTGGGGGTGAATTCTTATGACATAAAGATGACAAAAGAACATGTCATTAATGTCTCCTTTGACATGACACACGACACATATTTTCCATTCAGATGGAGGACCGGTATCTAGTTATTAAATCTTGAAAAATTCTTATGAGGTATGGATCGTCAGTGTTCATGATGTCTTCAATATCTTTGGGTGGAACCCTATACGAACTAAATGTCTCTCCATACGGGCATCACTCATCCAAAATTTGGAAGCTACGGTTTTATGAGCATTGGGTTTTGACTGATTTCCTTTATTTTGGAGTTCAAGTTTTGGTGCCATGGTAAGATTAGGGTTTCAAATAAGCACGATGGATTAAACAATTTCTAATAGTTTATAAGCAATTTCTAAGAAATCAACTAATTTAGGTGGTATGGGGGGCACAATGGATCGCCCCCCATTTAGGCGGTCTGGACATATATATATATTTTTTATGGTATTAAAAAAAATCAGCTAATTTGTGCTCGAGATAAATTTGAATCTGATAGACATTTGACCGTGTAACTGGGTTGTACTTTTTATTATTATTTGAAATTGGGTTGTATTTATTTGTTCATCAGTTAACAATTGATAACTGTAGAAGAGTAGAACTAGGGTGCTTCTAGGAGTACCAAGCCTCTTTGTATTCTTCACTCTAAAATCTTTCGGATTAACTTCGAACAACGATTCCAAACTATTGAAATCCTTCTACCTTACGACTGATGCGTCTACATGTGAAAATTTTAAAGTTTCGAATTAGAAGGTTTCGAAATTAATTTTAATGCATTCATTTTTTTGAAGCATTTTGACTACTTAACTTTATACTAAATTAATCCGAAACTTTAAAATTTTCACAAGTAGACGCATTACTTGTAAGGTAGAAGAATTTCAACTATTTAAATTCGTTGTTTGAAATTAATCCAATAAATTTTATAAATTTTAGAGTTAAAAATACAAAAAAATTTGTTCCTCTTAGGAGGACCCTAGTTCTACTCACTACGGAATGTCATTTTCGAAATATAGGAGTCCATTTTGATATTCCTATGAGATCTCATTCTACCGGGTCAGTTATTGCAATGGCTCTGTTATACTCTCGCTAGGTAGCCCGTTTTATGTAGTTTTGGGCTTTTCGGCCTAGTGCACTAGAAGATGACCAGTAAGCCGAGCCCACAGTATATCTAGACCGTTCATTTCATTATTTTCACAGATGCACGAGCAGATCCTGCTGTTAAAATATTTCCCACCCCAGTCGGAGAACTAGTGCGAATCCTCGGAGATATCTCTTATTTTGCGTGACCGACGTGTCCGGTGCCTATTCGGGAATAGCGCCGGGGCCAGTATTATTTGATCTTTGAGATTCGTGTGAAACGGATTTGAACGGTAGATATTTTTGAAAAGTCATGCAAAATATGAGATACTAGAGGTGAGCCTCGCTTTGCTTCGGCAAGAGATATATATGAAAGAATAGCATAGCCATATAAATGTATGTACTCTAAAAGTGTTAATTTACAAAACAATACCTGGCAGTATTATTTACATATATTGTACTAACTATAGTATACAAAATGATTGTGTGTTATTGTTATGTGATAGCATCTGCTGTGATGATGCCAAATACATATTGCAGGCATGGAGGTTGAGGACCATTAAGTTATTTACCATCAACAAAATACTTTTAACTGTTTGTAGGAGGGTTAACATAGCCATTTTATTCTACTCCTTTGGCATTTTATCTTCAGTACTGCAAAGATGACAATGTGTGCAATGTGTTAGATTGTTTCATAATTGATACTATATGTAAGAAATGGTTGTTAAATGTTGAAATAAAAATAGATGATCAAACATGTTGTTTTGCTCGTTAAAAGAGAGAAAAAATATGTTCAAACCAGTGGTAAAACCTGTACAATTGCATCAGTATCTATTGAAAAAAAAAAGTTGATAAAAAATCATTGGAACTGGCAGGATTATAATAAAGCAGCGAAACAGCCAACTCAAATTAGTCCGAGCTAGTTGCAATTTTTCTCCTATTTAAAACAAAAAATCCAAAGCGATATTCCTTTGACATACCATGTGTTAAGGGGAATAAAGAGAACAAACAAACAACATATTTTTTTACACATATTTGACAATTATGCCCTTGACTTTTGTGTGAATAATAGTATGATTATTTTCCCTTCTCCAAAAGTATTTGGTAAATTATCATAGTTAAAAAAATCATTATCTAAGATTAATAGGCCATCAATGATGAACTTTAAAAAAAAAACATTCAGTTCACAAACTTCAAGGACTCGCAAACTTTTTCGTATACAAAAAGCATTTGTAATCAAAGTTACTCAAAGTTGCTCAAAGCATTAGGGTATTGTCTGTAAGTAAACAAAACTATGTTGAAAGATACAGCAAAAAAGCATACTTTGTTTTTATAATCTAATTCAGTAGATAGACAACACAAAAGCCAAGTCTACCGACAAGTAATTACTCAATAACAACTATATATACACCATATAAATTGAACAAAACTTGTGGAAAAAGAAATTATTCAGTAATTACTTAGTAAAAATTAGATCCACTAAGCATCAAGAGAGAAAAATGAACACATCAACAATACCATCTGCTAAACATTCATAAACTAATAAACACAACAACATCTCAAGAGCAGTCATATAATTTCATATTCTGATTAGGTGTCGCTCAGGTCTGGTAAAACTAACAGACAAATATCCATCACATCATTTCGCATTTGCAAGCTCTAGTGAGCACTTTTGATATCAAGTTGTAGATGAAGAACACATAGATGTGCAAATAATAACATCAATAATATTAATTACCTGATGAGAGAACAATTATGTACTGCCAACCAAGAGGTTGTGTGTGGCTACAAATTGAACGCACATCACTCGCAGATGCCTTAATTGTATACATATTTGTAGCTATCTGCAATTAATAAAGCATTAAATAAGAATAGAAATCTTCAAAAATTATTAGGAAGCTTTTCTTATGGTGTATAATTGTTCCAAACTGTTCTTATCTGACAACAACACATGTTGGTAATTCATGAGAATGTAAAAGTCAAGTATTTTTGTCTGTCTTACATGAAGAAAATTCAATAAGCCCATATGAATACTAAAGGGTAATTAAGTAACTATTGATTTGTATGTTTTATTAGTTAAGCATTTCAACTTAGTTCCATGAGAAAATTTAACAGTAGAGTAGCCTCTACTTCTGTAAATCTTAATGAAAGAAGAATGTCAATTTGTACCAATTAAACCCCAAAAGTTATGCAACCTTTCAATAATGCTTGTTGTTGCCTATGGTAAAAAAAATGGGTATAAATAGTAAAAAAATAGTTTCCATATTAAAAAAACAATCTTCCCTTTATCTGTTGTCTCAGCATCACTGTAACCTAAACAATCAATTCACATCTTATTTGGCTTATACGGTACCAAATCTGTCGTGCATAAGAGAAATGCTGTGTTTGGGTTTATTATGAGCTGCATCCTTTTTTGTGTTATCCAACTTGTAAGGATTGTTAAAAGTTTGTCAGTCATATTTTGGAGTCACAGGACATTGTTCATTGTATTTTTATTAACTGTAAGTTAGTACCTATTTGGAAAAGCTGTTATTTCTGATATCAATTCATCTTGTTATAAGCATGTGCCCGAATATGTTTTGAAAGTATATGTATAGAATTCTCTTTTTTTAAAGCTTAATTAATAAAAGGATAATTACTAATTATTTCTTAAGAGTTGAATAAATTGTTACCTGCAAATTTAATTAACTTGAGAGAACTGAATGCAAGAATAACTTGTTGTGTTATTTAATGCTCATCTATTCTTTGGATATCTATTTGAGGTGGATGGTCTTCCCAGATGGATATTAGTGCTTTCTCGTTCCTGTGATACAACAAATGTAAAGAAATGTAATTAAGCAAAAGACTATTTTGAATATCTGAATCAATGGACTTATATCTTAGATATGTGAAACAATGGACTTATAAGGGAAAATCAAATCATCTACATGAGACGGGCCTTATAAGTAAAAGAGTTAATTGTTTTCTTGTTGATAGTTCAGATAATGGGTACAGAATGAATCAAATTGCTTACGTAGATCTTCTATATTGGTCGATCAAAAAATATTTAGACCTTAATATATAAAATAGATAGTGAATACAAACAATAAATCAAATTGCCTCGGTAGATCTTCTATATTGGTTGATCTGAAAAAAATTTAGACCTTAATGTATAAGAAAAAGACAGATTGGGAATTGACTATAATATGTGAACCGAAATTACTAAAAATTACTATAAATCATTATTAGATATTGATGAGTGCATGTAACAGGCATTGATGAATTGGAGTAGACAACCAGAAAAGTTGGTGCTAAAATTAAAGATTCAAATTATGCTTGCTAACAATCAACATCTTAGAAGTGGGGACGCATACTGGCATGCGCACTGGAATTAGCACCTTCAATCGCCTTGTCCTAAAATTTAAGCCTTTTACAGCATGCAATGCATGAATCAAAGACGAGAGAGAGAGAGAGAGAGAGCTCTAGAGAGAGACTGAGAGACTAACTCATTCGGTTGTTGTCGTCCTCTGGCTCCTCGACATTGGCCTTCTTGCTCGAACTATTTGATTCATCCTTCTTCACTGTATCAACATCCACAGGCTTCTCTGCCAATTTATTCTCTGGTTTAGCCTCCTTTCCCTTCTCCATCGCCCACTGTCAGATCAAGTACTGTACTACTGTAGAAGTATTGTAGTAGTACTGTCTGGGCCCACTGTCAGCAACAAATAGCATATTGCAATGCAACTACGAATTTCTTGAACATAAAGGAGATGATGATTAAAATGTCCAAATTATATATCATTAGAATGTATGAGCTGTTGCATTGTTGGTGATTGATATAATGAAATAAAAAATAGTACATATAATGCAGGTATTAGTTTACATATATAAGGATAGTACAAAAAGAAACTAAAACAACATATATGCAAGTATTAATTTACAACGTATATGAACAATAAAACAAAAAAGTGTATATACATGAGTATTAGTTAACGTATGAAACAAAAACTTCACATAAGGTAGAGGTTATGAATTTCTTGAACCACCACAACTGCTGGAAGATACATTTCAATAGTAAAAAAAAATCCAATATCCCTGTAAAAACCAATATCCTTATATAACCAACGAAACATGTAATTATTCTACACAAACAAATATTAGAAAATGCATTTCAATAACGTAAAATCCAATATCATAGCAAAGTTCAAGCCTACCGCATGCGACACCGGGTGTATATCAGCGTTGGTATGCACTTTGCTTTACTGCTACCGCGTATCAGATATCTGAAGACAATGACGGATACAGAAAGAGAAGGAAAAATGGGAAAAATAACTGAGCAGGAAGAGAGACTCGTTGGAGCACCTCTTATCCTGGCAAGTAGTTGTGTCTATGTTTGTTCCTCCAAAGCTAGCTGCCTGTAACCACCAGTAATTCTTTTTATTTTTGAATATTACTACTCTGGAAAAAAAAAAGTAAAATCCAATTGCACATATTAGAAAGAAAAAATTAAGAACAATCTTTAAGAAAAAAACAATCAAGTCAATTGAAAAAAAAAAAAATTAACCTGAAGATTAGCAATTCCAGGAGAAAAGATTTCAGATTTTCATGGTTAAATTTGAATCTCAGCTCCTAAAATCTCTCCCACTTTGTGGAATCTTTGAAAGATCAGCAACCCTTTTCTGCATTTTTCTGCTGCTACGAACTGTGTGCTGTTTGAAAGAAATGTAATTAGGCTACGCATGTTAGCTGAGATATATAAACTTAAAAATCATAACATGATTCGAGGACTTATTAAAATTTCTAAACATCAGTTATCTAAACCCTTTTGTGTATTTTTTTTAAAGTTAAAATAAAATAATGACTATTAATAAGACATCGTTACATTTTGTTAACATAGAACAATGGCTATTGGATTCAAATCCAATAAGGGATAAAGAAGAAAAGAGGTATAAACCAAATTCCTCAATTCAAGCTTTACAATTCAATTCAACAGTCAAACAATAGCTTAAGTTTCTTAAAGCTCCAATCTGCCAAAACCCGTTAAAATAGAACAATGGGTATTGGATTCAAATCCGACAAGGGATAAAGAGCTAGAAAAGAAATAAATCAATTCCCTCAATAATCACTTATTAAGCAAGCTTTACAATTCAATTCGGCAATCAAATGCAAATCAAATCGTATGCATATTTTATAGTGTAATACAAAAAAGGAAAAAGATTTCAGTAAATAATCAAACTTTTCAAACAAACCTGAAAATTGATCGGGAGGGAAAAATAAGGAGAATGAACATCAGAACCAGCACCACCTTGGCTCAAGGATCCATTTGGAAGCGATTGAAGAAGAACAGGGACCCTCAGAGAGGAGGAGACGAGGAGATTTAAAAAAATCGGAGCTCCAAATGAGGGATGGAGTAGGAGGAGGCGGTGTTGAAGGCGAAGACGGGGCACCGATTACGATTGAGGCTGAGACTGACGGTGAGAGTAGAGCGCAAAGGTGACGACAAAGCGTCCATCGACGGATTGATACGCAAAAGAATTTGGGTTTAAGGTTCCGGAGGAGACAAGCTGGAAGTGAGAAGGAGAGGATCGAAGTTTCGAGCAAGAGGAGCGCTCTGACTGCGGGGACCGGGTAGAGGCAGAGGGAAGAGCGGTGAGAATGAGGAATCGCGTTTGAGAAGCAAAGAAGAGCTCAGATGGACACGTAGCGAAGAGAGGACAGCTGCAAGCGTGAGAAAGAATCCAGTCTTGAATCATCCGATTCGGATCGGACGGTGCAGAAGGGATGTGTTACTGTTGGAGTACTGTAGCACCTCCGACGCAGATTATATATATACTAGAGGCGTGCCTCGCTCTGCTTCGGCAGTGGCAGTTTGTCAGGTACTATTCCACATTAAAAATATTATACTGATCGGAACAGTCACCACACAGTATCAACTTGGAAGTAAAAGAACACCCTCTGTTTTTTCAAAAACATTCCCACTATAATAAATAAATTATATATGGTGACAGGCACAAAAACCAACAATAGTTGTTAAAAGTTACAAATTTACGATGTTTTGTCAGCATCAGAACAATACTGTAAATTCTATTGTATTTGACTTTAAGGATCATTCAATTGCCAACATATATAATCCATATTGTACTCTTAGCATTTTTGTACTTGAATTTAAAATGAAGAGATAATAAATTATTAACTTAATTATAACCAACATCCCATTGTAACCACTTAAGATGCAATAGTTAACCAAGTCGTTAGCTGATCTCAAAATCTCTGCCCTCGATGCATCTTGATCATAGTGCAACTAACTGCAAAAATACAATCAGATCCTCATCTCCAATTGAATTAGTCTTTTCTAATTGTGCTATATAGTATATACAAATGGACGAATGCATGAATAAAATTGAGCAAATTGGTATCTTGACAAAACCTGTGAACATAAAGATTTGAGATAAGGCTTAGTGATGATATACTCCTCTCCTTTCCTTGGAGCATTGGCAACAGCTTGTGTAGAGATGGCATAAGCCATTTTGCACCAAAATGCCTCCCATATCAATAATGCCAACCATTTTTGAGTATTCCTTGTCCAAATGTCTTAATAAGTAGTTCACTGCAACCTTAATTACTTTTTGTTTCAGGCTTTTTTTAAATTGTTTGCACAGTTCAAGGGGCTGGAGAGTTGCTGGCTTAATTATAAGTTTGATTTGACAACAAATTATGCAAAATAACCTGGGCTTAATTGCACTATCAAAACTTAATGTAGGTTCTCAATAATTGCGTAGTTGTTGTTTCCTGAGCTACTCCTCTCCCTTTTAATATGTTTATAATCTCTATTAGAAATAGTCTTGCACTTAATTTTTGTACAAAGTTCACATATTTTATCTGTATAGATGCATCTAAAATCTAATAACATATAGTTATTTTTTCCTTCTCTTCATGCTCATTACCTATAAGCAATTGTAGTTGGTGCATATACCTCTAACATTGTAATGAATCAAGGCTTATCAAAATTAAGAGATTAATAGTGCTTAATTGTATGAATGTTGTTACTGCATAATACTGGTAAGGGTATGCAATGGCCAAAAACACATGCTAATTGTATTTTTTTTAAGGGCAGGCAATGGCCAAGAACATAGGTTCCTTGTTAAATAAAACTAACCCATAGTCATAGCAACAAAGTAGAGATCCCTTGAAGCAATATCAGATATAATTGCTAATACATGCCTCACTCCACAACTGAGTCAAAAAATTGAATCCTACATTCAGATAATTGCTACAAAATTAGGATGCCATCCATATTAAATAACCCTTGTTGAGAGTTAGCTAAATAATAACTATCTATATATGGGCATAGGGAGGAAGCTAAATAATCCTTTTTCTCTACTATATGCAAATGAAGGCGCTTGTAAAAAAAAGTTAATACTTGCCCTTGAACAACACAATGGAGAAATGCAAATTTCCAGGGCCAAGAGCAAGTTTCTTTAAAGCACTCATAGATGCATATTGCATGTTGCTTCTTATATTTGACTAAAAATCACAATGAACAAAAGATGATGAAGTAAATGAGCTTTGGCAGTAAAAAAATCAAACAATTGAATACCCATAGCAAAAGAGAGTACCTTCATCATCACCTGCAGGAATGCTCTTACTCTCAATCAGTGACCGTGAGCATCCATTTCATTTAATCAAGTTTATAAATATTTTTTCATTATACATAAGATATGATTGAAAGAAAGTTGAGTTTTTAGTGCCAAAGGGAATGATCATATAAAGTATGGTGCGTCAGAATATGTATGTTTATTTTGAATTTTTCTGAAGAATCTAAAAAAAAAATAAAAAAAATAATGCTTTCTTTTGACATTCATTCTTATGTCAACTTCCTATCATTTTTATTTTATTGTGTGTTGCTTGTTTTATATATGTTCTGATGTCAACTGAAAGATTTGAAGCTTAGTAATGCTTGATTTATGCTTTAGGGTGCATTGTTTTGAAGTGGTAACACTTTAAGGTCCAAGGTCCCTTATTAATATGACTGCTACTGTTTGGTTTAAAACTATTAATTGAATTGGAAAGACCATGGTTGTACTATGTACAGCTTAAAATTGTGTAGAGATATTATATTGAAATTAAAAAAAAAAAAAGGTGTTGTCAATTTTGTCCCCAGCTTTTGCAGTAGGATTCAGTCAAGGGTTGTTGGTAACTTACTATGAAGTTAATCTTTCAGTAGCAATCTGGATATTGATAAAGTAACAATACACAGATCTAACCCAAGTTCAATTAGTATGTTCCATATAAACAACGAACACAATACAAAAACATGAAAGATATGCCTAATACATATCCAGTGAAAATGAATGCTTCCAAATACACATTTTTTTACAAAAGCTCATTAGCCATAATCCACACGTCATCTCATATTACCTAAATTTACCCCTTAATATACATTTCATAAGTGGATTTGATTTTTCTGGCACCATTCATAAACTTCAAGGGCTTAAAATAGATAAAAAAAAATTCTAATTTGTACGTGTCAAATGCTCAAATTATTTATATGCAAACTTCAAAAGCTTAAAAAATATAACATTTTCTAATTTGTATATGTCAAATGCTCAAATAACTTGTACACAAACTTCAAGGGCTTAAAAAAAGAAGTCATTTTCTAATTTTTATGTGTCAAATCAATGATACAAAATGAGGAGTGAGATTAGGAAACGCATACCTTGAAAAGCATTGTGAAGTTTCTCACGGTCTTCACAGAATCTGATGGAGAAGAGAAAAGAGCGAACATGTAAGAATCTCAAGTTTATTGAAATGATATGATAGATAATTTACTGACTTCAACAAATTGAATTTTCATAATATTAGATGTAAGGTCATCACTTCTCATTGATGTAACAACTAATCAATATATAGTTAAATTAATGTATTATACGAATAAAGCTTTACCTTTGCCAAGTATAAATGACGACAGTCAGAACTTCACTCTCTGTCTTTCGGCTTCTTTCTTTTGAGCTGATTTCTTATCAATTGCTTTTGTGACCTTTAATGCCCTTCCTTCTATAACAATTCCAAGGCCTGGTCACACATTTGATGCAGTGACTGCTGTTTCAACCGCAGAGGCAGCAAAGAACTTGAGAAAATTTGTTCCCCTAGGTTTCCTTACATATTAAATATTAGCACAATGACAAAAAAATACACATTTAAGAAATGATAACATGAAGCAACATTAACAATAACAGTGATAATAAAATAAGTACAACCACAACAATATTAAGTAAATAATATCAACCATTGTTACTACTAATGAACAAACACAAATGTACAACTCCAAGTGAAAATCTCAAAATTTTAGCAAATGATTATATGTTGGGTTTAAAAGAAGTTTAGGCGCACCATTATGTAATTATTGCAGATCGTCATGCACGACTATACTTGTACTTGGCGGATGAACGATCTTGTGTGCAAAAGAGGGAACCTTGATGTTATTGTTTGCAACTGGGTTTGATAAGACACAACAAAGTAGACAGTTACCAGCTTGAAATTAGTTTGATAAACAATACTATAAATTAGGCACAATCATGTTTTGATCATAACCAAGTATTGTGGTATAACTTTGAACATTAACAGTACATAATAATCCATATTAACACAAACTGAGATAAATCTGCATGTAGGATGTAATGCTATCAGAAACAATTAGTATGGTGAAATACACATATGGCCAAACTATTCAATTGTTTTCCAAAATAAAATCCAATTAAGGCCATGTTCAACACTAATAAGTCTTAATAAAATCCTCAGTTCTGCATTTAGGTGCCAATCTGACCTAGTCGCGTACAACCATAATTATTGACAACTTCGTTTGTCAAAAAAAAAAAAGTAAGCCAACCTTAAAGTTACTGCAAAACAAAATTGAAGAATACAATTAGCAATCGATGTCATTCTCTTTTTTAATTACAATTCATTGAGTACTTCATTAAGAAGTAACATGGAAATCTTACAATTTGTAGCATATGCCCTTGATTAAAATGGGGATGCTCTTTTGTGCGTCCCCAAACTTGATGATGGATTCTGAAATTGAAGAATACCATTTGCAATTGTGTCTCCTCCTCTTTATTGCCTGTGTTTTAAAGTAGTTTGCTCTAGTTCCTTCAATAAGTACATGCATCTCCATCTATATATTCGTTCAATCTCATTAATTAACAGAATTTTAATCGATTGGGATTTATAGCTTTCCTTTCTTAGTGCGAGACTTGTTCACTTTTGTTAACTTTTAGTTGATCGACTACAACTTAAATAAAGAGGGATTGTGAGATTCGTGGGGTTGATGTAGTTAGTACCGGAAGTATCATATCTCGAAGCGGACGGAGGTGCACCACATCCTCCAGTAAAATTGGAGGCACTGGATTCTCTTCCCATCTCCGCTTCGCGTCCCCCACCTTCACCAACGACGTCGCAGTGCTCACCCATAACAGCCCCTCTCTCTTCTCATCCTTCCATCTCTCCTTTGAACCTTTTAAAAGAACTCAAGGAGAGGATAATTGGAGAGAAGATGGAAAAGATGTGGGGTGTTATAATTTGGGAGGAGAAGGGGAATCAGTTCTGGGAAAGAGGAAAGGTGAATAGGACGAGGAGGGAGACGGGTACGAAGAGGAAGGGTTTTAGAGTCTTTTAGATTGAAAATAAGGATTTAGATGAAGAAAGGTGGAAGACAGGTGTCGAGAGAGCGAAGAAAGAACTCTGTATCATTTCTAAGGACCGTTGGATGATAGATCCAATGACTGAGAAAGAGACAGCACTGAATGAACAGTGCAAAACCCATCAAGGATTATATATATAAATAAAATAGATAATAGATTTCAGACAAATGCGAATTTGTCGGAGAACTCTGACCTCCTATACAGACTGTCACAAACTATGAATAAGAGATTTACATAGGTCCCACATGGCAATGACTAGTGCAGCTCACTGCTTTCTACTTGCTACAGGTTTATGTACAAGTAAATGCCACATATAACCCCGTAATCCTCACCCCATTTCTTTGCGTCGCCCAAGCTCATCTCGACCATTCTCGCGTTCTAGGGTTTTGTTTTTCTTTCGAAACCCTAATCGCTCTCTCTCTCGCGCTATAGTTTTCCTTGTAGAATCCCTCAAAATGGATTTTGATGAGTACGAGTACCTGGAAAAGGACCTGGAAAAGGCTGTTGGGAAACCGCAATCGAAGTCCAACGGCGTGGATTCGCACAAAGGCTCTGGTGAGAAGGAGCGCGAGCGGCGGGGCAGCGAATCGAAGCGCCGCTCAGGAGACGATGAACGGGACCGAGAAAGGGACGGCGAGCGCCGATCCAAGCGGTCTCGATCTGAAGAGAAGGAGCACAGAGATAGAGACCGGGATCGTGACCGAGAGAGGGAGAAGGATAAGGAGAAGGAAAGGGATAGGCACCACAGGGAACATAGAGAGAGGGATAAGGACAGGGATAAGGATAGAGAGCGGGAGAAGGACAGAGATAAGGATAGAGAGCGGGAGAAGGACAGAGATAAGGATAGAGAGAGGGAGAAGAGCAGAGATAAAGAGAAGGATAGAGATAGGGAGAAGGAAAGAGTAAGGGAGAAGGAGAGAGAAAGGAGCAAGAGCCGGCACCGGGATGAAGATCGGGATAGAGAAAAGGAGAGGTTTAGAGAAAGAAGCAGAGATAGAGATTACAGAGACAGGTGCTGTTTTTACATTCCTTTATTTGTTATATACTGTTGTTGAAGATTTTTTAGAGTTGATTTCTATAAAAGCTAATAATGTTGGTGGTACCTATTTCGTGGATTTTCAAAAATTAATGTTATTTTTTGTATTGCTTTTCCATGGATTGCCTACATTGTTATATTAGGTATTCGTTTTTAATAGCAATTGAACATCATGCATGCATAGTTTCATTACATTGTTTAGATCAGTGGTTTAATGTGTGCAATATTACTGATTATGTACTGATCTTTTTTTTTGGTCAGAAGTTCTTTCCTTTATTTTTCCAAAAAAAAAAAAGGGTTTTTTTCTCAGATACTTTGTCCGTTCTAAATTGTATCCAGCAAAATTGATTTTTTAATGTTATGACAGAAAATCATAGTTAATAAGTTCAATTTCTACTATGTTCCTCAAGTATAAAGACTTAGCATGACATTGCCAATTGAAAAGTAAATATTCAAAGATATTAAATAATAATATGGGAATCGCAGATGTGCTAGAGCAATCCTCTCGTGGTCCTGGCTACTATTGTCTCAAGAAAATCAGGTCATTAAATAATTTTTTATTTCTAGAGCTTTGTAGAATTTGGAGGATGCCATAGCCTAGGAAGGGCATTATAGAACATTATATCTGAACTATATTTATTCTGTTGCAGAATATTGGTAAGAGGAGTTTTGAGGCTTTCTCTCTCAGGCATTGCAAATTGCACAAAGAACCATTTCCTTTTCATTTCTGTTTTCTCTTTCCTTTTCTGTTTGCAGGATGATTTGTTGAATTCCTTTTGTTCCGTCAACCTTCTACAAACGTTTTCAAATTTATTGGCAGTGTATTTTCTTTTATGTTGGTATATAGGGCAGTATGTTGAACTTGCATGTGATACTGAAAAAAGAAATCAAGTATAATCTGATGTGTAGTAATTATGTAATTGATGCAAGTTATCAAATATGCATGAGGTGAATTTCCTGACTTTTATGGTTTTGTCCTTAGCATGCTTGTAGGTCTTGGGCAGCACAAATTTTACACAATGTTGAGGTTCACAAAAAAGAAGCTTTAATTGGTTCCTTTTTTAAAAACTTCTAAAGGAAATTTAATTTAGCTCGTCTAGAAGTTCTATTTATTTGTTAAACGGATCAATTTTGTTACCTCAACTTTTTTTGTAATGCAGACGCAAGAAAGAAGAAGCTGCCGAGCCTGAAGCAGACCCAGAAAGAGATCAGAGGACTGTTTTCGCTTATCAGGTTAATTATAATTTGACAAATATACAACAGTATTCATATTTCCAAGCAAGTTGAGTATTTTGTACTGAGATGTCAGTTTATGGTTCTTGTGCAGCTCTCTCTCAGGGCAGATGAAAGGGATGTTTATGAATTTTTCTCAAAGGCTGGAAAGGTTCGCTGTAAATTTTTAAAATTTGAAGTTCTGTTTTGTTTCCAACTTATTTATCTTTCAATATTGCATTATAATTTGGTACTTGATTAATGCTGCTCTCTGTTTTGTTTAGGTCCGTGATGTTCGTCTGATAATGGACCGTAATTCAAGACGTTCGAAAGGAGTTGGGTATGGAGATCATATATTATTATTTTGCTTAACAATTTGCTTATCTTTACTTGTTACACTAATAGTGTTGTTCTCTTCGTTGACTTCAGTATTTTAACTGTTTTCTTACCTTGTTCAGGTACATTGAGTTTTATGATGTGATGTCGGTTCCAATGGCAATAGCTCTTTCTGGCCAGTTGCTTCTAGGTCAGCCGGTGATGGTTAAGCCATCAGAGGCAGAAAAGAACTTGGTGCCTTCAACTGCCACAACAGGTGCATCAGCTTCAGGCGGCGGGAGAAAAGTATATGTTGGCAATCTTCATCCCAACATAACTGAGGATCAAATTCGTCAGGTGAGTTGCTAAATACTGTATACTCCTTAGTTCATGTGGTCACATGTATTTTGCAGTGCCAGACTGGCTTTACAATGTTTTTTCAGTGCACTGTAAGATACATTTCCTTATTTTAATATTTATGTATTGATTGAAAAATTCTAATATTATTTTGCATACAATTAAATACTGGTGGTATTTTATGACAAAATTGGTCTAAACTGAATTGAACAAATTGCATCTTAAATACATTGTGAAGTATAACGGAGTTGCTTCCCACACAGGTCTGGGGAGTAGCGAAGAACCCTCGAGAAATCTGGGCCTGATCTCTTTGTTCGAGTCAAATATTCAATTCATCATCTAAGTTAAAATTGTATCTTTCAAAATTACTTGATGCTTCTGTAGACCAAAAGTAATGACTATCGGTGTTTTTCATTTTTATGCAGAGCATGTGGGAGGGGACTACCTTCTTATGTTCTATTTTCTACAGGCTAAACTTGTTTTGTGTCACTGGGGTTTTAAAAAATATTTTTTTTCTCTCTCTCTCTATCATTTTTCACATTTCAGGTTTTCGAGTCATTTGGCCCGGTGGAACTTGTTCAATTGCCCCATGACCAGGTCACTGGACTGTGCAAAGGCTTTGCATTTGTTCAGGTGTGTACTATATTCATTTTGTTTTAGAGAAATTTGTGCAAAGGATCCATCTTATGCCAGCACTGCAGATACCCTTGGTGGTTGTTGGAATCATGGTTGAGGAATGCTCTTCAGAGTTTCTCAACTGTAGAGTTCTTTGGTTTAATTTTCTTAAGATTCAACAGATCAAACTGCAGTTTTTGATATGTAGGGTGTTTAATTGTCTACTTAGGCTTTTGTTTTTTTAATGCTTCTTGTTCACTGATGAGCCGTGTTGGATGATATATATAGTTTGCAAAAATGGAGGATGCAAAAGCTGCTCTGACTTTAAACGGTCAACTTGACATTGCTGGGAGGACCATTAAGGTGATCTTTTTTAATATCTTGATTAATTTACTATATTCTATTTTGATGAAACATGACCCATGTCTTCCTTTTTGTTTTGTTATTCATATCACATGCAACTTTGAGCACTTCATTATGTCCTTTTTGTGTATTTGCTCAGGTTTCAGCTGTTACAGACCAGCCTGTTCAGGCCAGTGCAGCAACTTCTGCAGATTTAGATGATGATGAAGGTGGAGGATTGGTATGCCTATTTTACATTTTTTTTTCTTTTTCAAGCATTTATTGCCATTTTGTATATTCTGTTTTACCATATTGAGATGTTCAAACCTTTTTAATTTTTGATACAGTCACTGAATGCTAGCTCCAGAGCTCTTCTTATGGCAAAATTGGACCGTAGTGGCACTACAGCTGGGTATTGACTTCTGACAAATCCATTATCAAGTGTTTGCTTGCTTGCTAAATAAACAAATTTACCAAACTAAAAAAATGTTTCTTTTTCATTTTCCAGTTATTCAACTGGAATTGTTGGTCCAACTGCAGCAAGTGCTGGATCAGTTGCGCTACCAAGTGCATCGGTTTTGGGTGCACCTCCAGTAATACCAAATCCCCTTGTATCGAATCCCCTTCTACAGACCACAATTCCTGCCCTTGCAGGGTTAGCACAACCAGGTCTTCTTCCAAACCCCACCCTCCCTACAGAAGCTGTTGTCCCGCCTACCGAGTGTCTTTTGCTCAAGAATATGTTTGATCCAAGCACAGAGGTATGTTCATTTTGTAGTTCTTTATCTGCACTTGCCTTAGTGGTTTCATCTAGTAGTTACACTTACCTAATTCCTGTGTACCTGCAGACTGAGCCCGACTTTGATTTGGATATCAAGGAGGATGTTCAAGATGAATGTACTAAATATGGCCCGCTGAAGCATATCTATGTTGACAAGTAAGTTGGGGCCATGGGATTGCATATTTTAATGGGTTCAAATATAATGGGTTTATATGTTCTTCTTGGTAATTTTAGGTGAAATCATCGAAGGTGACCTGATATTGATTCAAATTTGTTGTTAAAAACTTCCCACTACATTTTGATATGTTAATTTGATAGCTCGAACTGAACTTCTGAATATTAATTTTGACCTGATAATTCCAATTTCTGCTCCATGCTGGTCAAGGTGCTTGTGTGTCCCACTTTGTTCAAGCCATTTGTTTTTTTTTTGTAATGAAACAGGAACAGCTCTGGATTTGTATATCTTCGATTTGACGGTGTAGGTGCTGCCATGAAAGCACAGAACTCATTGCATGGGAGATGGTTTGCTGGCAAGATGATCACTGCAACTTACATGGTAAAGTTAAAAGTTAAAATTTCCTTTTGATGTTTTCTTTTGTTAGTTTCAATGTTAGTCTGCTTATCAAACTTCTTATTTTGTGATTTACAGACTCCTCAGCAGTATGATGCAAAATTTCCGGGCAATGAGAATTAGCAAGTTAAAATTCCCTGCAGCTTTTACTGCATTTCTGGTTTGGTTAGAAGATAACTTTATGGGCTTCCATTGTCATATGTTGTCCTTAATACGGGACAGAATTGCGCATGTATCTTATTTTTGTTGTCTTGACAAGTCATTGCTGTATTAAGGGATGTTATTTTGATGTTTTACTTGGATGGTGCTTTATTGAGATTCATGAGGTAGCTATCAGCTCTGTTTTATTTTAAGTTAATCTAGAGGAGCGGAGAACATATTTTAGTAGCGATCTTCATCATGGCTTGTTTTATTTAGTCAAATTTGTAATCTGCTTTTATTGCATTTGAAGTTTTCGCGTATTTCTAGAAACAAGTATTTATCTGTAGAATTATGGAAATAGCACTGCACACCTTATTAGCAGATAAGTAACTGATTGATTTGACGATCTCTGCTATTTTCTTGAAGGCCAATTTGTCTCTATTTTGGTAAACAATATGGGAAAGGCTACGGTGCTATCCATAGCACCGTGGACACTATGCAACGGCTAAAAATTTGAGTTTTTAAAATTCTAACGGTTGATCTAAACCGTTAGATGTGTTCTCCATATTGAAATGTGTTTGGAGACCAAATTTTACATTTTTTGGAATTTTTTTACTATTTATTAAGTCACTTTGAAAATCGCTAAAAACGGGTGAACAGTGAAAATTTCTGGACGGTTCGGATCAGCGATTTTCAAAGTGGTTTAATAAATAGTAAAAAAATTTCAAAAAATGTAAAATTTGATCTCTAAGCACATTTTAATATGGAGAACATATCTAACGGTTTGGATCGACCGTTAGAATTTTAAAAACTCAAATTTTGAGCCGTTGCATAGTGTCCATGGTGCTATGGATAGCACCGTAGCCTTTCCCAAACGGTATATCCAAAAGTTGGCAATTAAATAAATTTGTACACCGAAAGAAGTCTTATTCGTGGCTTTGTAAAAGATTACGTTCATAAATGTGGTCTAAAATAGGTTAATTATATAATGTGTTTATTATTGCTTTAAATTAATTTGAATCATGTTTATCTTAGATATTACTAAAACTAAGAGAACTCCTAATCTCCATTTTATACATATAAATTTACCTGTATGAAAATAAGACGGATATTATGGTAATTCTTTTAAATATGTTAAACCATTGCATTGTGTTTGTTGACACTTTTAATCAATTTAAAACACATTTCTAGCAAAAATTGCAGAAAGTAAGAGCCCAACAACTCCAAAATTGATTGGATATAGTTCAAACAACTAATCTAAATTGTTTAAACTGATTTACTTTATGAGTGATGCATTTACATGCAAATTTTTATATTTTCGAATTATTTTAATATCAAATCAAACGGTAAAAAATATTGAAAAATAAATGCATTAAAATTAACTTAAAAATTCATACATATGACCATTTGACTTGATACTAAATAAATTCAAAAAATCATAAAATTTGCATGTAATGCACAACTAATGAAGTAGATCGGTTTGAACGGTTTGGATTCACCATTGGAAGTTGATTCAGTAAATTTTGGAGTTGGTGCTATATAAGCTAAAATGACATTGATGTCATACTAGCTGGACTCGTTTATTAGATGTGCATAATTTCAATCCTATTGTTCAAAAGTTGGTGCATTTATATCGATCGATCTATTTCAAACAATGAATTTAAACTGTTCATATCGATCTATTTTATTAGTAGTGCATTTATATGCAAAATTTATAATACTTTGAATTTATTTAATATCAAATTAAACTGTAAAATAGAGTTTTTTAAGTTAATTTTCATACATCTAATTTTCATCTTTTTTTAACCACTAACTTGATCCCAATGTAATTCGAAAAATTATAGATTTGGCATGCAAACACATAACTCATATAGTAGATACGTTTAAACGGTTTGGATTTGTCGTTTGAAGTTTATATGATAAGTTTTGAAGTTGGTGAGAATTACCACCGATGTCACAGTAGCGGGATTCTTTATATCACATTGTGTGTCTGTTTTTATATTTTTAATTTAGATTCCATCTAAAACCAAAATCATAAAAAAAAAATCTAAGTTGTGCTTAATAAACGTGCATAAATTCAACCTACTGAAACAAACATAAACAATAAATTTTATTCTTAATTTCTTTTAATGTATTTACAGTACATTGTGTTTGTTTGTTTGTGCTTAATTTTTTGACCTGACTGATAAAGTACCTGGGAGGCTGGGAGTTTTAGGACTGGTAAAGTATTGTTAGCAATCTGACTAATTCAGTAAACAATAGCAACTTGAACAGCAAGTACAATTAGCAACCTACCCCAAATCAATTGCACCAGGTGATGCCACATCATGGAAGGCACCGAGCTCAGTCAAATCAGAGAAAAAGATTAGAGTCGGATTTGATCTTCTCTCCTGTCCTTAGCACGGTCCCTGTATGTTGGAGCCTGTGGTTAATTCTTTGTTCTCCTCTCTGCATCATGAAAGAAAAAATCGTTGAAATTGCAAAAAACCAAAGACAAATTAATCAGAGAAAAAAAAATTAGAGCAGCCGCACAGATCTAGAATTTTCGATCTGGGTTGAGTAGATGCGCAGAGAGAGAGGGAGAGACGCTTCACAACCACTGTCAATTTTTACAAAGAGAGGAGAGATCTCTTTGATGTGCATGCTTGTACTTTGATTTATACTCAGCAATCATCATTAAACATTGCCACAAATGATTAAACATATTGATGAACTTATGAATTGAGAATGTACAAAATTTTATATTATTAAAATATTATTTGTTAATCTATTGATATATTTAAATATAATCATTGTAAGTTTTATATTATTTAAAAAGCGGTAAAACTTACACAATCATGGGCATCATATTAATATATTAAAAATTATATTTTATAATGAACTTTTTGGCAAGTGATGTCACAATGTCTAATTATCAGAATTTTAATAGTTCATATTTCATAAATAAGAAGAAAAAATATATATACAAGATAATATTATTTAATAGTTCATATTTCATAGTATTACAAATTATAATAGACGAAGAGTAATTAATTTTATAAGTGAAATGAAGGTAGTATAACTATTTGAATATTTTATATATTATAATAATCAAAATCAGCTTTCAATAAAATGAACAACGATAATTTTATAGGTGAAAAATACTAGACGAAAAGCAAACAAAAGGAAGAGTTAATATTTAAATATTTTTTAATATATAATTAGAGACTAAATCACAAATAGAAACAAAAACATCAGTTTAGCATACTTATTATAGCATACCATGTAGCATCAGAAATAAAAATAAAATTATAGAAGCACATGTAAATTGTAAAATAATCTCATATGGCATAGCAGTAGCAATAGCATTTAATGCGTAGCTGTAATAACGATCAACTATTATAACTATAACGGTCGTAGCTGAAATAATACACTTTTATCTCATAACGTAGTTTTTATGGTTCGAAAAAACTATATAACAGAGCTTATAACGCAGCTATAGTTAGCTATTTAGAACACTGATATTCATCAAACACAATAAAAGACATCAAGCATGAGAATTTCAAGATCTAATTCAGCACTATACCGATAGACATATTGAGATTGGATGTGGCTCGACATGTTTAACAACAAGCAAGTTTGATATTAAGAAATTTAATGTTTAATTTCTCACAATACAATCAGTTTAAATTTATTTGAATCAACGGTAACAGTTGATTTTAGTTAAAAAAAAAACAAAATTGAAACAATACATATATAAGAAAACAATAATTTCTTTGTATACTGATATGTTAGGATCTTAAATAAAACAAAAGTTGAACATCTCACTGGGTTCCTAAATAGACAACTTAACGCTACTTTGATCCCTGACTTGCATTGTGTTAACAAATTTTTCATCCAAACAAAAACCTCTACACATACTTTAATTTACAAATGTACATCTACGCTTCTACATCAATCCGTCACAAAACACAAGTCCAACAGAAAAGAACAGCCAGCAACTTCAAGAAGCATTACATTTAAAGTCTGGTGACAGTCAGCATTCTGTTTTCTGTGGCTTCTTTGATTTTATCCATCTTGGCATTTTCAGACAGCCTGAACCTCCTCCTTGAGCAGCCTCGATCTCAATAGATTTGGCCTTAGGCTTCTTTACCTCCTTCTTTGGCACAGTAACTGTCAGCACACCGTTCTCCATGGCACCCTTGATCTCATCCATCTTGGCATTCTCTGGCAACCTCAACCTCCTCATGAACTTTCCGCTGCTGCGCTCTACTAGGTGCCATGTGTCAGTCTTCTCCTCGTTTTCACCAGTGCGCTCCCCGCTGATCTGGAGTACGTTACCTTCCACTTCCACCTTGATCTCTTCTTTCTTCATTCCTGGAAGATCCGCTTTGAGCACATGGGCTTCAGGAGTTTCCTTCCAGTCGATGTGAGCCATGGAGAAGGCAGAGGTGTCGGACAGGAAGGAGGAAGAGGGGTCAAGAAAGCTGCGGGTGAAAGGGAAGCCATGGAATGGGTTCCACAGGTCGAGGGAGAAGGGGTCTAAGACGTCGCTCCTCCTGGTGATGGACATTGCTGTGATCGATCGTTATTTGATTAGATCAGTGGAATATAAGTTTATAGGTTGATTTTGTGTGTTTTTTTTTGCTGAGACGAATGCTAAATTATCATGGTGAATTTATAGAGAGCAGAGAAGTAAAGTCTGGACTCCAGCGCTTTCTAGAGAGATCGCCAGTCCTCAAGTCCTGATACATAGCTTCGAGTTTAGTCGAGAAAGGATAGAGATCACCTGCCTCCCGGGGGGCAGGAAAACCGGGGGGGGGGGGGGGGGGGGGGGTGGGGGGCAGGATTTTCCTGTCCCCAGTGAGACTGACAAGTAGGTTCAGACGGATTTATAAATTTAAATATTAGTTTTTAGTTTTGGTGTGGCCCGCATTTCAGTGACTCAGGGGCAGAAAAATCCTACCCCCTGGAGGGCAGAGAATTCAATCCCGTCGAGAAAACCCTGCTTGTTTCTTTGATTTTTGGGCTTCAAGAGCTTAAAATCGTTAGGGTGGGTCGGTACTCAAGAGTACTTGGTTCTAGCTATCGAAGTTAGATCTAGTAAATTGGGGGCTTTAAGTTTCCTTTTTATTTATCTCTGTATTCGATTTCTATGATTGAATACAAATTGGTGGTATATTTGGTAGAAATATATTTTGAAAACACAAAATTTTATATAAATAAATACTTATTTTAATATTAATATTTTTAAATTTATGAATTATAGAGCTATTTGTGAATTAATTATTTTGATCTAATTTCTACATAGAAGTTCATTATGCATCGCCACAGAAAATCAAATCAAATATATATTGGATATGAGCTGTGGCTGGCATCAATGCTTTCTGTTAATCAATTGAATCAATTGAGAATAGCATTAAAATCAAATTCCGTTTGAGTTGATCTACATATGCTGACCATTCATTCATTCATATTTGACCGTTTATTTTTCTTTTAATATAAAAACGGTAATAAAATGAATATTATTTTAATTATCATAAATACGCATTTATCTGTGTTAATGTTATTTGTCTATAAATAACACCTGATACTTGAAGAGATGATCATCCTAGAATCTAATAATCCAATAATCCATTCAATATTTCATATTATCTTGTTCTTTTTCTTAGCTCTATAATTCATAAAATTCAGCTTCTATTCTCCCACAAACAATATTTTCTTTATAGTAAAAATATTATTTTGCTACCATTGTTGAAAGCAGCTACATCAACCTCTACCACGGTTGCACCCGCAGGCAGAGGAATACCGGCGTTACTTGGGGCAAGTTTAACCGATTATTCCTGCGCTTAGGACGGGAAGTTGCCTTAGGTCCGCATTTTGCAGCTCTGGGTAATAAAGTTTTAATTATATTCTTGATTATATTTTTAATATAATTTTTATTTATTTTATTGATCAAAATTCAGATTTAAAATTAGTTGGTTAGTTAATATTTGCACTCTTTACAAAGAGAAAAAAAATAACTAATGGATTCAATGAAGGACAAATATTATGGAGTAAATATGAAAAATAATTTCTACAGTTATCCTTTTTTGCATTTTTTATTTACATAGTTTAGTTGTGAAAGCAAATGTTTCTACAAGGAGCATTAAATATAAATTGGGACGTAATCGGTGCGTTGTGATGGTTTTTTGTTAATAAATATTTTTGTATGATTACGAATTTATGTTTAAGTTGCTTTAGATCCTAAGGTACGATTTCTAAAAAAAAATTGGTTTTTATATTCTTGCATGATAAATATTTGAATGCACGCAATCTATTTAATATTTTTCTATGTGAATTCTCTACACAACCTCGCTCCAGTATAGAATTTTCCGCTGAAATCGAATTCATATACTGCAGTAACAAAAATTTGTCGATGTTCATTTTGCGGGTATATTTCTTTGATAAAATTTTTGTTTTCCGGGTGATACTTTTTACCAACATATTTCGTTTAATACTTTTTGAGGAGAATTATTTTTCCATATGAAAATATTAGAGATTATAGGAAAAATTCTTTATTTTGTTGTCTACAACGTTCAAATTTAGATAATATTAACTAAAATAAAATAAGAATGAATTTAAAATACACAATATATATTAATCATTCTTTGTATATATAGAAATAATTTTATCATATTTTAAACCATTGATTGGTTGTTTTTATAAAAGTTATATATCAGAGAAAGTTTGCTTCTATCAAATCGCTCAATTCAATAACATTCTACCTGGCTCTATATAATTATAATACCATGTTCATGAGGATATATAATTCATACATAAAAAACATATAGTATTCAATAACATTCTACCTAGCTCTATATAATTATGTACATATACTTTTAATTATTAAAAATAATTAATTTACTCATTAAACTTATCAAATAAATTTAATTTAAATTAATTTCATTGTTAATTAATAAAATTGTATGAAATTATCATTTAGAAAAACTTAGATAAAACAAATACAATACATATACTGTATAAATGCAGAAAAAGAAATAATAAAAATGACCAACTAATTAACAATATAAACATACATAGATGATTTGTAACAGTTTAATCATTGCTAACGACTAATGGACTAATTAGTCAGATTAAACGACCTTTTTTTAAACACTGATTTCTACGTAGGTCCTGCAATTTAATACTTGTTTCTTAGGTACATAAGATTTTAATCTCAACTCATAAACTACAAACTAATAAACTCCAACAATCTATTAAAAAAAAAGTTAGAAACTGGGGTGCATGCAGATTAAGTGTGCGTGGAACTTCTGAGTTCTGCAAAGATTCAATCTGCGTAAATGGTAGATCTTGAATTAAAAAAATTGCTGATAAAGTTAGAATTTTAAATAATTAAGCTGGTAACTATTTGTTTTTAAAAACTTCAGTATTTTTTGTTGTTGTGAAATTGCCCGTATACTTAATTGGATATTTTTTTGGAATGGGATCCGGATTTCTAAATTAACTCAATTTTTAGATTTTGAATTGAGACTATTTGATTGAATTCGTTATTCAAAATTATCTCATAATTTAAATCTGTCTCTCAAAATGTTTATGCTTCATTTTAAAATAAATTAGGGAGAGTTTCACATATACCCCTCAAAAACTTCAGATTTACATATTCCCCCCCTCTAAAATTTGAAATTACATATTTCTTCCTCTAAATTTTAAAAACTATGCAATGCACGTGGATCGGACGGTAGAGAAACCTTTCAAATTCAAATTTGAATTCGATGGGGTGTTTTATACTTTTAATAAAGTGTAAAATAGATATTTTATAAATTTATAATGAGTTTTATTACAAAAGACAATAAAATGGATAAATATGTGAGTTATTGAAATTTAGAGAGAAAAATATATAATTTCAAAATTTAAAAAGAGAAATGCATAATTTTAGGCCCTGTTCGGATGGCAAGGGTTTAGTGGGATTTCTGGGCCAAGACCCATTCGGATGACCATTTTTTCCCCATTGGGTTCCCATCATTTTTCGCAAACCATTCCTAACATAACGTAATTCGGTAGGAAAAACTTCAGATTTACATATTCCCCCCTCTAAATTTTGAAATTACATATTTCTTCCTCTAAATTTTAAAAACCATGCAATGCATGTGGATTGGACGGTAAAGAAACCTTTCAAATTCAAATTTGAATTTGATGGGGGCGTTTTATACTTTTAATAAAATATAAAATAGATATTTTATAAATTTATAATGAGTTTTATTACAAAAGACAATAAAATAGATAAATATGCGAGTTATTGAAATTTAGAGAGAAAAATATATAATTTTAAAATTTAAAAAGAGAAATACATAATTTTAGGTCCTGTTCGGATGGCAAGGATTTAGTGGGATTTCTGGACCAAGATCCGTTCGGATGACCATTTTTTCCCTATTGGGTTCCCATAATTTTTCCCAAACCATTCCTTTTTTTTTTTTTTTTTTTTTGCGTGTTACAAGCCCTTAGGCCAATTTTTCCCAAACCATTCCTAACATAACGTAATTCGGTAGGAAAAATTTCGCGAGATCAGAGAGCATTATTTAGTTCCCATCTTATTCTCTCTCTTCTTTTCGTTGGTCCTATTATGAGACAAGCCTCTTGCCTACAATAACAAATACGCTGAACCGAGAAATAGTTATCAAGATCTTATATACATGTACTTAGCATCTTCATTTTACTCTGTGGGACTATCTTCAACTAGTCAGTCCGGAACTGAACTGTACAAGTTTGCTTGAGAAACTTGCATATATATATATATATATTTACTGAAGCTGAGACTAAAGCTAACACTAACTACAGTTCGCAACTTAGTGCACGATTTTTTTTTTATTACATCAATTTTATAAGTACTTTCATAATACATGAACTTTAGTCTCTTAAGGTCAGTGAACAATTTTTTATTAGTATTAATTACATCAATTTATAAATATTATTTAATTTTTTTTCTTAATTTAAGATAATATTTTCTAAAAAAATAAATTTAAATTTAAATAGGTGAGATTCCATATTTTTTTTTTATTTCCGAACTCAATTTGATCTCTCTATTCAAATTCCAAATATATATTTGTTTTCTTATTTTAAATAGGTAGAATTTAAATAGAAATATATAATTTTAAAATAAATAAAGATTTCCTACAATTAATCCCACGGTACAACCGAATACTCATTTCAACATATTTCCATAATTAATCCTGTACGTATATGTGCGATCATGGGTTCTCATTTTTTAAAAAAGTGAATTCCCATCTCTATTAAATTCTATCCCGTGTAATTCCGTAACAAACGGATAGGCCCTTAAAAGTTTTTGAGATGTATATGTGAAATTCTCTCAATAAATTATTGCAGATTGAAATCGGATGGCAACAATCTAAAACTAAAAAGAAAACTGAGTTACTTCACTGCATGTGAATTTAAACATTCCCGTACTTACACACATTAAAGATAAGAATGAACGCTATGTGCGTGAGGGACCCACTTCTAATAATGACATGATAGACTTTTCCATGACTTTCCTTGTCTTTTGTTGACCACATGCAAGGCCACTGATGCATCAGCGATGATTCTTTTCTCTTCTTACGTCATCAATGATCTCATCCGCCGTAATTCAATGATCTCAATCAAATAGTGTTATACTTATACACTCACTCTCATATATAAATAAAGGAAACCTTCTCTGTGCTGAACCCATCTTTCATATATCTCCTTTTCATTCTCATTTTATCCTCAACAGAGATCTTTTTTAAGCTCATCTGCTGCTGAAAGGCTGTTTTTAGTAAGAATGGATACGGTAGAAGATATTGTAATAGTTGGTGCTGGCTTTTCTGGTCTTGCAACTGCACTTGGATTGCATAGGTGTGCTCATTTATCTCTCTCTCACAAAAAAGAAATTATGTGGAATCGACCTTACCTTCCATTTGTTTTCAGATCAGGTGCTGCGTAGCACTCGTTCTGCACACAATCTGACCAACTATTTTTTTTTTGTTAAGATTCGTGCTTTCCTTAAGTTTCGCACCCTCTTAAAATCCACATACATATACACCTTCAATTTCAGCCATATTAACTTTCCAATGGCTTCATCCATAAAAATTGGAACTTGTAGATACTGACCAATACTGGTACTATGCTAAGTACGTTGCTTCTGTACCAATTTAAGGTTACTTGGAAGTTGAAACATGGTCCATGATTTGGTACATTTGAAAGATAACTGTTCCATGCAAATCACTTACCGTTTTAAATTTATATTGTTTTTTTTTTTTATCTTTTCATGCATGATTATACAGGAAAGCAGAGACGGATTTAGGTTATAGCTGAGGTGGTTAAGTCAACCCATAAATTAAAAAAATAACAATTTTGTCCACTATATTTTATAATTTTTATAAGTGTTGATAATTTTCAACTCTATTTATAAATACAATTATACTACAATAATTTATTTAGCTCTCTAAATCTCAATTTTCTGGTTTTGTTCCTGTAGAAAAGGAGTGAAGAGCTTGGTGTTGGAGTCATCACCGACAATGCGAGCCACGGGATTTGCATTCACAATTTGGACAAATGCATGGAGAGCATTAGATGCTCTTGGGGTAGGTGACAAAGTGAGGGATCACCATCTCTTGCTGGAAAGGTGAATGATGCATGAATTATTTACTTTCCACTAATATTGTGCACTAGATGTAGAGGAAATAATAGATACATAACAGATCATCAGTTTCAGCCAGTTTTGTTTGAGAAAATGTAATTAGGTCCGCTTCAGACATTCACTGATATGTTTCTATACCAGGTGACCCGGCAATTCTTCTTTATTTGTTAATGGACTTAAATTCTATAATTGAGGTACCAGCAATAAATTTAATAATGGTATACTGGACCCTCGGTTACATAAACAGAGTAAAATTAGGGTGTTCTTAAGCTCATCCCATTCAAGTGTGCTTAACTCCAAAACCAATCACATGGACTTCAAACCATAAATTTAAATCGTTGAAATTGATCTACATGCAAAACTTATCAAGTGGTCTAAAAATAATGAAAAATGAATGTATGAAAATTAACTAATAAACTTTTTTTTTCGACTGCTTGTCTTTTATACATATTAATTTTAAAATTTATATATATATACTTTAAATATATAAATGTATTATTTGTGAAGTAAATCGATTTTAACGGTTTGAATTTGTCGTTTGAAGTCAATTCGATAGGTTGGTGAGCTTAATAACACCCTAATTTTACTCGCATAAATATGCTTGTCGTTGTTTTCCTTTAAAATCGAAGTATGCATGATAAATATTCAAGACTGAGCCTCTTTTATACAACTTCTGCAGCCTTACATTTTTGTCATCAACATCAGGAGACATTTCTGCAAAAGTGGATCTAGAGAAAGCTCAAGGCAAAATGTAAGAAATATAGTAGTTTTGTTATATTTATGAGAAATTTTATATACACTGAAAGTAGGAAACTAAACTTGTGGTTTCTTATTTGAAGCTTATTGTACATTTTTGAATCATCTCTCCACCAACCCGTGTTGGAGATGGTTTTTCTTTTAAAAAAAGTTGAGATAGGTCCAAGCCAAATTATACAACTTTGACAGAAAAAAAGAGAGAATTTTACAAAAATATATATTTTACAAGAACAATACTTTTTTTTTTTATGAAATATAAAAATCTTGTTTTTCCAATGCCAGAATACCCATTTCACTATTGGAGAGATAATAAAGACCCAACAGCTTTCTAGAAAAGATTAGGGAATAATGAGAATATTTGAATATCAAAATATTAAAAAAACCATTTGAATTTATCCATTTATATATGAATCTTAAAATTGACAATTCAATCTTTCTTTCTTTTGAACAAGTGGAATGCCTGAAGTTCGTTGCGTAAAGAGGGACTTCATGTTGGAAACCTTAGCAACAGAGCTACCAAAGGACACCATCAGATTTTCATCTAAAATTGTTCTAATTGAAGAAGACAGAAATCTTAAGCTCCTGCACTTGGCCGATGGCTCCATAATTAAAGCAAAGGTGCATAAATTCATAACACAATTATAAGTTCAATCTAAATTTAATATAAAATCAAGCGGCCAAAAAAAAAAACAAAAAGTTTATAAGTTAATTTTCATTTTTCATTTTTTTTTGACAGCTTGACTTTATACTAAATTTATTCAAAAATTATAAATTTGACATGTAAACGCCACACTCATGAAGTATATCGGTTTTAACAATTTGGATTCATTGTTTGAAGTCATAGGTTTAGGAGAGCTTAAGAACACCTAGTTCTACTCCCATCTAAACATATCTGGTATATTCCAACAAAGGCGAACAAGAAATAGATCCCAATAAAGATTTGTTATGGGAAATTACAAAATGGAAAACAATAGGGCACTTCCAATAGAATATGTCCATTGCCATTAATTGAGCAAGCTAAATCAACAGTCTTAAGATTCTCATGCAGAAATATGATTTAGACAACTAATTATCTAGTGGCTTTCAAATACAGGTATTAATAGGGTGTGATGGAATAAACTCGGTGGTGGCCAAATATCTAGGCCTAGAGAAGCCTTTATTATCAGGCCGTTGCGCGACTAGAGGCATTTCTGAGCACCCAAATGGTCATGGTTTTAAACAAGATTTTCTACAAATAAATGGAGGAGGATTCCGTTCTGGCTTCTTGCCAAGCACTGAGAAAAACATATACTGGTTTTTCACTTGGTGCCCCTCTGAAAATGGTATATTGTAGCTCCCTTTTTGCCATATTAGACTAGGGAAGTAAGTGTTTTCTTACTATGAGTAGTTAGATGGGTAAATAGTAGTTATTTTATTGAGGTTAAAATTTTTGAACCAGCAATTGATGAGTGCTTAATTAGAGTTAATTTGGGCAACATAAACAAAGTGGGTAACTTGTATCTTATTAAAAGTAATAAATTGAAGTTTTCATCCCAGGGATCCTAATGTAAAGACTATTTCTTTCTCCTATCTACAAATAAAAAATCAAATGTAAAACTGCAAAAATTAAAGTTTGAAAGCCAATTGTAACATTGGAACTTTTCAGGGGCAGAGAAGGTAGATGTAAGCATTCAAAAGATGCGAGAATTTGTAGCAAAAACTTTAACAGCATCAAAAGTGCCCCGAGAAACGATTGAAGTGATAGAAAGAAGTGAGATGAGTGAGGTGGTGTCAAGTCCCTTGAGATATCGGTCTCCCATCTCTCTCTTATTTGGAAACATCACCAAAAGAAATATATGTGTAATTGGTGATGCACACCATCCAATGACACCTGATTTAGGCCAAGGCGCTTGCACATCTCTGGAAGACGGAGTTATTCTATCAAGGTATTTGGCTGATGCTGTTCATGATGGAAATATTGAGGTAGGTTTGGAGAAATTTGCAAGAGATAGGAGGTGGAGGTGCGTAAGTGTGGTTGCCAAATCTTATATTGCGGGGTTCATACAACAAAGCAGTAACTGGTTTGTGAGTTTTTTGAGGGAAAAGTTTTTGGCTGGGATCATGGCTAGAGATCTGCTGAATGTATCAGACTATGATTGTGGTAAACTCTGAAATTAGTAACACATTATTAGATTCTGTGGATTGCGAAATTGTATGAAATTGTCCCGTTTGTTGTTCTTTTGTATTCACTACGAATAAGTGAATAAGTTCAGATGTGACTAGCAAATAATTTCTTATATTTTTTTAATATTAATAATCAGTTTCAAGTATCCTACATACCTCTCAACAAACCTTTCTGAACTGTTTCGGGCCTTCACTGAATTTACCAAGAGATCCAGTGGGGGCAGCCAGAGGTGTTTATAAGAAATGATTAGATTAACATATTTTCTGAGAAATCAGATTGTTAGATGCCCACTGGGACCCCCTCTCCTCAATTGAGTTGTAGTCGTCATTGTTGCATTTGCATCTAAAGTGGCAATGCCTATTCCACATAGCAAGACATTTCTATGAAATATAGAATAAGTATTAAAGGCTCACCTCCAAGCACTAAGACTCGGGGTTACAGTTACACTCGTGCAAATAAGGTGCTCGATTAGATGTCTCAGATACCAATGAAACCCGAAGCATATCTTCCGCAACCCAATGATGCTTTTGACCATTTCAGTCATTTCACCGTCTCTCGACTCTTCCACCGCCAAGGCCTGGCTTCTGCCAGACCAAGTGACAAACCCTGCACGTGCAGCCAGGTCATGCACATAAGGTGTTTGTTGCGTATTCATGCGACTCAGTTTGAAATCGATTTAAATTAGGGCAGTCTGTTTTCTCACTTGAAATGTCTATTTTATGATATCCATATCCAATTTATTTTATTTATCTTTTTTCCTTGCAATATGGATGTCATGAACTATCGCGCGTACCTGCTGGACGCCATAGACATATGACCCGACTATGACCGAAAGTTTTTTTAAACAAAAAAAAAAAAAATTACAGATCTTTTTTTTTTTTTTTTTTTTTTTTCTGTTAATAAATTTTTTGGATGATGCCTAATCAGACTCTCAGTCTATACCTCACGGCAATTTTCGGACAAAATCATTTCCGTAGTTCCCGTCAACATCATTAATTTTTAAACAAATATGTAATTAAGATGAGATTTAACATCTAAAAAAAATCTTAAAATGGTGGGGTCTCAGAAACTCGCACTAAATTGAATTATTTTGGTATGATTTCATCTATTTTGTAAAAAAAATATATCTTTTTTTCTATCTGGAAAAACGAAAAATAATTTCAAATTTTCAAAATAAAAATCCTTACTAAGACTCATATTTTTATCCGATTTTTTTTTAGTTACCCTCTTATTATTATTATTTTTTTAATTCTGATCTTATCAGCGTTTTTTTTTTAAATTGAAAATGCATCATCTACACAGATCAGATCTGCGTAGAAAGTCAAGCATTCACAAAGATTGAATTTGCACAGAACTCTCGAGTTCCAACGCAGATTCAATTTGCGTAGAACCCATTTATAAAATGCTGGGTTTATTGGAATCTATCTTTTCTTAAAACAAAGAGGGACAGATTCCCCTTTGTGACCACGATTAATTAAGCTATTGTTTGATATTTGAAGTATTTCTCAAATAGTATGCGTTTATCGGACAGTTTTTTGAAGTACCGTAAATTGATTAATCGGTATGTGACTGGTTAATCAAAATTTTATGAATAATTTTGTATTTTCATTAAAATTATGTGCACATACTTTTAATTATTAAAAATGATTAATTTATTCATTAAACTTATCAAATAAATTTAGTTTAAATTAATTTCATTGTTAATTAATAAAATTGTATGAAATTATTATTTAGAAAAACTTAGATAAAACAAATACAATACATATACTGTATAAATGCAGAAAAATAAATAATAAAAAACCAACTAATTGACAATATAAACAGAAAACAGACAATTTGTAACAGTTTGATAATCGCTAACGACTAACAGACTAATTAGTCAGATTAAACAACCTTTTTTTTAAACACTGATTTCTACGTAGGTCCTGCAATACTTGTTTCTTAGGTACATAAGATTTTAATCTCAACTCATAAACTACAAATTAAACTCCAACAATCTTTATTTAAAAAAAAAATTAGAAACTGGGTTGCATGCAGATTAAGTGTGCGTGGAACTTCTGAGTTCTGTGAAGATTCAATCTGTGTAAATGGTAGATTTTGAATTAAAAAAATTGCTGATAAAGTTAGAATTTTAAATAATTAAGTTGGTAACTATTTGTTTTTAAAAACTTCAGTATTTTTTGTTGTTGTGAAATTGCCCGTATACTTAATTGGATATTTTTTGGAATGGGATCCGGATTTCTAAATTAACTCAATTTTTAGATTTTGGATTGAGACTATTTGATTCAAATTCGTTACTCAAAATTATCTCATAATTTAAATCTGTCTCTCAAAATGTTTATGCTTCACTTTAAAATAAATTAGGGGGGGGGGGGGGGGGGGTTGTTTCAGGTATACCCCTAAAAAACTTCAGATTTACATATAATAAAGTATAAAATAGATATTTTATAAATTTATAATGAGTTTTATTACAAAAGACAATAAAATGGGCAAATATGTGAGTTATTAAAGTTTAGAGGGGGAAATATGTAATTTTAAAATTTAGAGAGAGAAATATGTAATTTTGAAGTTTTTGAGAAGTATATTTCCAATAAATTATTGCAAATTCAAATCGGATGGTAACAATCTAAAACTAAAAAAAAAAAACTGAGTTACTACACTGCATGTGAATTTAAACATTCCCGTACTTACCCATAGAGAAGGAAATTTGTCACGGCGTGACTAGTCACGTCACGTGTATCGATTACGTGACGTGACTCGCGTGTAGCGTGACGTGATCATTCGCGTGACGTGACCACATTCGAGCGAAAATTACACGTCACGTCATGTCACGTGAACCAGTCACGTCACGGTATAAAACATATAGTATCCAACTTTTTTGGTATGTATAGAGTATTCGGATTTTTCTTTTAGTGTAGGTTTAGTGATACTGGTACTCATGTAGTACGATTTTTATTTTCTCTAGTTTAGTCTAATGAATGTTTGCAATTTGAATTTTTAAAGTAATGCCAAATTGTCCGATGTCCAACCGCCTTTCCAAAAAAAAATAATTTCTATAACATTATTTACTTATTTTGAAAAAATTCGTATTTTTCATATCTTTTTTCTAAATTTTCAATAATTTAAATTAAAATATTAAAAAAATTGATATAACTAATTTAAGTCACGACACGTCACGTATAGTCACAGTGTGACTCCGTATGACATAACCATCCACTACCATTTTGGTCATGTCACGTCATGTCACATGAAAAAAAAAAGTTGATCACGTCACGTCACGTGACCAAATCACGACGTATTTGTCACGTCACATCATGACGTGTTTTTCTACTTATACATTTGAAGATAAAGAATGAACACACAGTCACGTCACATCACGGCGTGTTTCTCTACTAACACTATTTGAAGATAAAGAATGGACACTGTGTGCGTGAGGGACCCACTTCTAATAATGACATGATAGACTTTTCCATTACTTTCTTTGTCTTTTGTTGACCACATGCAAGCCCACTGATACATCAGCAATGATTTTTTTCTCTTCTTACGTCAGCAATGATCTCATCTGTCGTAATTCGATGCCACATCTGCAGCAGTGATCTCAATCAAATAGTGTTATACACTCACACTCACACTCACTCTCATATATAAATAAAAGAAACCTTCTCTGTGCCAAACCCATCTTTCATCATCTCTTTTCTTTCTCAACGGAGATATCTCTTTTAAGCTCATCTGTTGCTGAAAGATTGTTTTTAGTAAGAATGGATACGGTACAAGATATTGTGATTAGGGCTGTAAATGAGCTGGCTCGAGCCGAGCTGGACAAAAGCTCAGCTCGTTAATTCTGGACCGAGCTGTTAGCGAGCCAGCTCGTTAACAGCTCGCGAGCTAAAATCTCAGCTCAAACTCGTGATGAGCCAGCTCACGAGGTGGCTCACTGGGTTTGGTTGGACTTTGTTTTAAGAAGAAAATAAATTTTACAAATATTTTTGGACAGAACTGAACCGAGCTGGATCAAGCTGGATCAAGCTTGATAGTATAAAATACACACAAATTCATACAAATTCACAAATTGATGCCTAGCCGAGCTAGCTTGCGAGCTGGCGAGCCGAGCTGGGCAAAAGCTCAGCTCGTTAATTTTGGCCCTAGCTGTTAGCGAGCCAGCTCGTTAATAGCTCGGTCCACTATCGAACGAGCTGTTACCGATCGAGCCAATGTGAGTCGCGAGCGAGCCACGAGCTTACGAGCTTTTTGGACAGCCCTAATTGTGATAGTTGGTGCTGGCTTTGCTGGTCTTGCAACTGCACTTGGATTGCATAGGTGTGCTCATTTATCTCTTTCAAAAAAAGAAGTTATGTGGAATCGACCTTATCAGGGCTGGTTTTGAAAATTTTGGAGCCCGGAACGGAAGAAAAACTTGGGTCCTTTATATATACAATTTTTTTATAAAATCAGCTGATACGCTTCTATAAGTATTTCAACACTATATGTTTATAATTTTTTTTGTATTTTCAAAGTTCAAACAATAGTTCTGAACCGTTCAATATTATATCCATATTAAAATGTACTTAGAGACTATATTTTACATTTTTTGGAATTTTTTTACTATTTTCTAAGATAGATAGAAAATTCATTGATTCAAAAGATTCTGGATCATAAAAAACAATGATTTTTTGCCAATCTTAAAAAATAGTAAAAAATAAAAAAAAATGGGATAAGGTTTGGTCCAAATGGCTTTGGACCCGACACCGTCCAAAACCTATAAAATCGTACGATTAAAGTCCGAACAGTCGATACGAACCGCTCAACATGATTTTCATATTAAAATGTGCTTAGAGACCAAATTTTTAGATTTTTTGGAATTTTTTTACTTTTTTTTTAGATACGTACAAAATCACTGTTTTTGGACCGTTCAGAAAAAGTGTTGTTGTACGTATTTAAAAAAATAGTAAACAATTTCCAAAAAATATAAAATTTGGTCTTTGAGCACATTTTAATATGGAAATCATGTTAAGCGATTCGGATCAACTGTTTATACTTTAATTGTACAATTTTAAGAGGCTTTGGACGGTGTCCAGTCTAAAGCCATTTGGGCCAAATCTTGTTTCTTAAAAAATATGTAAATTTGGTCTCCAAGCACGTTTTATTATGGATATCATGTTGAACGATTTGGATCAACTATTTGGACTTTTAAAACGCAAAAATGACTTATAAGCATATGGTGTTCAACTACTTATGGAAATCTATTAGTCAGTCTCATTTTTTTTATTGATATGTCAATAGATCATATCTATTTACATAAAAATTTGAACCATTTATATATGAAAAATTCGATCTTTAATGTTTTATTTATTTTTAATATATATAGATTTTTTTTATATATATACAAACTATTTTTTTTTTAGGGGCCCCTTGAATTTTGAGGCCCGGGGCGGTCGCCCTGGCTGCCCAACCCCAGGGCCACCTATGAACCTTACTTTCTATTTGTTTTCAGATCAGGTGCTGCGTAGCACTCGTTCCACAATCCGACCAACTTCTTTTTTTTTTTTTTTTGTTAAGATTCGTGCTTTCCTTAAGTTTCACACCCTCTTAAAATCCACATACATATAAACCTTCAATTTCAGCCATATTAACTTTCCAATGGCTTCATCCATAAAAATTGGAACTTGTAGATACTGACCAGTACTGGTACTATGCTAAGTTGCTTCTGTACCAATTTAAGGTTACTTGGAAGTTGAAACATGGTCCATGATTTGGTACATTTGAAAGAGAACTGTTCCATGCAAATCACTTACCGTTTTAAATTTATATTGTTTTTTTTATCTTTTCATGCATGATTATACAGGAAAGCAGAGACGGATTTAGGTTATAGCTGAGGTGGTTAAGTCAACCCATAAATTAAAAAATAACAATTTTGTCCACTATATTTTATAATTTTTATAAGTGTTGATAATTTTCAACTCTATTTATAAATAAAATTATACTACAATAATTTATTTAGCTCTCTAAATCTCAATTTTCTGGTTTTGTTTCTGTAGAAAAGGAGTGAAGAGCTTGGTGTTGGAGTCATCACCGACAATGCGGGCCACGGGATTTGCATTCACAATTTGGACAAATGCATGGAGAGCATTAGATGCTCTTGGGGTAGGTGACAAAGTCAGGGATCACCATCTCTTGCTGGAAAGGTGATTAATGATGCATGAATTATTTACTTACCACCAATATTAATTGTGCAATAGATGTAGAGGAAATAATAGATACATAACATATCATCAGTTTCAGCCAGTTTTGATTGAGAAAATATAATTAGGTCCGCTTCAGACCTTCACTGATATGTTTCTATACCAGGTGACCCGGCAATTCTTCTTTATTTGTTAATGGACTTAAATTCTGTAATTGAGGTACCAGCAATCAATTTAATAATGGTATACTGGACCCTCTGTTACATAAACAGAGTAAAATTAGGGTATTCTTAAGCTCATCCCATTCAAGTGTGCTTAACTCCAAAACCAATCGACGAGAAGTGGAAGCGGATCCTGGGAAGAGACCCGTTAAGAGGCGATTGTAATGGCGAAAAGGAAAAACACTCCTCTAGGGGATGGATGGTTCCAGGTCACCAAGCTTGACAATGCTCAACCACGAGGGAGGGGACGACCTCTGCACCACCTAGGGAAATGGAGAAGAAACTTCAACCAATACAAGGGATACAACAGGGGACAACACACCCCAGGTAATCATTCTAATTCCCTGACAGCCCCTAAGAAAGGTATAAAGTACACATCAAGCCGCCCAATACAGGCCATTAATGCCTCCTTTGCTCATGCCAATGCCAATAAGCCAGCAACTTCGGCTACATTCCCTTCCCACCCATTCCATCACAGTTCCTTCACCATTAATGCACACAGAAGCATTAATGGCAGCCAAACAAAAAATTCCTCTACAAAAACCATGTTACAAGCCCAAACTTTTCAAAACACCCAAGTATTTTCCACATCACAAACCAGTTTTATGACTAGGAAAAAGCCAAGTTCTACCAACCACCACTACCAACGTTCAATATCTAACCACCAAGACCCACCCACCCTACCCCCACCGCACTTAAGGCAACCCCCACTCCATTTAAATACCCAGAACCAAAACCTCTCTTATGCCAATGTCACCTCTCAGCCAAATAATGCACCACACGCTCCAGCTCAAAGGTTCTATGGACCTCCATGGCAACACTACATGGATCAGAATCCATGGCAGTTTGTTCAAATTCCAATCAAACACAAAACAGGCTCAAGCAGAACACATCCAACCTCAATCCCCACTACCTCTACCCCCAGACCCCGGCCACCCCAAATGGCGCGGGCGTTGCTACAACTGCCTGCAGTACGACCACGACCAAAACGAGTGTAGTGCGATGGAGCGAGTATGTGCCAAATGCTGGACGAAGGGCCACGAAGCCAAGCACTGCACACAAACCACCGTAGCCATGAAGTCACGCTTCGACCCGCTGCAACCGCGTGGCCATATGGGTGAGGCCGAACTGCCAAAAAATAGACCACAGGTGGCTATCGTGTTCATTCCTGAAACACAACAGATGTGGCAAGACACGTTCGAACTTGTAACACCTCGGTATTTCAAGGTCTGATATTTAATAAATACATATAAAATCCAATAACGAACACTAAGTCCCAATGAGAGACCAATCTAAAATATACGTCTCGAGTTAGGATCACACTCGCAATTGTCCAAATAGAAAACATCGTAGGAAATCTTGTAAAGATCTAAATAATTTTGAAGTAAATTATTACTTAGCTTACCTCACAATTAGAAAGTAAATACCAATCAAAACCTTATTAAGAACTTCATTTGTGCTATCTCTTTTGATAAACGTTCGAATTTAGCTTCAGCTATAATTTTTCAGATGGATAACCGTTAGTATTCTAATCACAGATCTCTCTAATTATTTTGGATTTGAATGAAATTCAACAACTGAAAGGATAACATCATGATCCACAACTTTCGTGTAGAAAGCTACCCCAAATTCCAAACCTAGGGTTCCCCATAAAATTGTAAAGTCAGAAAATATTTCTGTTCGGAGACTGCAGACCTTCATCAACCATTTCTATCATCTCTCCTCACTCGAAAATCCGATCGAGGCCAAACCAGTTGCGTTAGAACCATAACTTAAAATCCAACGACTCTTATGTAGGAAATAATCTCAGATCATGTACTAATAATTCCAGTATTATCAACATTTGAAGATGAAAATCAAAACTACGAAAACAGATTTATGTTCTTAGCCCAAATGGACAAAAATAAAGTGATTAAGCCCATAAAAGCCCAGTCCAGCCCAACCCAAAATTTGAGGGAAGCCCTAACCTCACCTCTATTTAAACCCTCCTCAAACCCTAGCCACCACAGGCCCCCCCCCCCCCCCCCCCCAAATTCGGATCCAAACCCCAGCAACTAGACCGAAACCAGCCAGTTGGATTCCGCAGAGAACTGCTGCCCGTATGTCCAGATTCTAAAGAAGAGTTCAACACAAGAGTTGTAGTGCTCGCTGATACGGATCCGTGAGCACTGGATTCATCTCGATCGGAGTCTCCGTTGACAAGAACCGTCCAAAACAGTTACTTCTGTCCGTACCCAAAACTGGAAACCGAGCCGAACCAATCACCTAACTTCCACTGAAAACTGCAACCCATACGTCCCTGTTCTGAAGAAGTGTTCAACACGATGGTTGTAGAGCTTGAAGAGACAGATCTGTGAGCACTGGATTCACTTCGATCTGAGTTTTTATCGCTGAAATCTGGCCAAAATCGTGAGTGCTGTCCGTACCCAAAACTGAAAACCGAGCCGAACCAGTCACCTAACTTCCACTGAAAACTGCAACCCGTACGTCCCTGTTCTGATGAAGTGTTCAACACGAGAGTTGTAGATCTTGAAGAGACGGATCTGTGAGCACTGGATTCACTCCGATCGGAATCTCCATCCCCGAGAACCATCCAAAATAGTGACTGCTGCCCGTACCCTTTCTAAACCGCAAACTCCAAGTAATAATGTTTTGGTCATAAATCTCATTTTTGTTAATAAAGTCTTGACTATTAAATTGTATTCTTTATATAATAGACTAAAAATATATTCCTCTTTATTTATTTATAGATATTCCTCATTCTCTTAGTTAATAAATAGTAAATAGATATAAACTAAAGTTTCATATCTGTTAACATATATTTATAATTATAGTCATTATTTCATTAAGCTACATCTAAAGTGAGTTTGGATTTCTAACTAAACAAGTTTCGGTTAGTTGATTTATTTATTTTAAATTATTAAAAATATATAATAAGTGAATCACAATAACCCATAACATATAGTTTAGAAGTTAAGACTAATCATCTATGATTATAATAATAAATAAAGAACTTTTAGGAAATAAGAATACGTGAACTAAACCCTTATTAATTATAAGTATGATTAATTCTTAGGTTCGATTCGTGAGGAACTAAGAGACGCAGATAACGATCCAGAATTTGCTACGCTAACAGGTGCGGGTTTCCTGAGCTTTTTGTAAAATACTTATTCCTTGATATTTTGTTTCATAATGCATATGTGTGAATTGATTGCATGAATTGATAGCATGTTGTGAATCGAACCTTCCATAAATCTTTTAGGTTAGGCATCAATGTAAATCATAAATGAATTGTATAATTGCATGAGTAGGATGTGTTGAGCATGAAATGAATTGTATAATTGCATGAGTAGGATGTGTTGAGCATGAAATGAATTGTATAATTGCATGAGTAGGATGTGTTGAGTATGACATGAATTGTATGTGAAATGAACGGATAATGATTGTATGTGAAGTGAACGGATAATGATTTGTATGTGAAAGGGGCCAATATGCTTGCATATTGGGATGTATACATTGGGTCTGGTATTCGACTGGACCCCTCGTTAACGTGATTGTAGGCGAAAGCGGTCCTGTCACGGGTCAAGATCTAGCGTAGGGTGGATTCCCCGTCTAGTGAGACAGCCTCCTGCTGTTGGTTGGACTTCCCAGCAGGTTGGCGGCATTTCCAATGTTGGTTGGACTTCCCATTGGTTTGGCGAGTAAATGGTTAATTGAATAAAGTGAAAAGTATTTGAAAGTAGAAGCAATGACAGCCTCCCACTGTTGGTTGGACTTCCCAGCGGGTTGGCGGCCTTTCCAGTGTTGGTTGGACTTCCCATTGGTTTGGCAAATAAAAGTGAAAACAATTTTATGATATGATGATTGCATGAGGATAATATAGTTGCATTATGACTGTTGAATATGCATACTAGATTAGTAGAATGATTCTTAAATTTACAAATGTTGCATTCAGGATAGAACTGCATAGTAGGATATACTTTTATTATTGAATGATTATAATAGTTCAGTTCATAAAAAGGATGATTTTACAAACTCTCGGGCTGGAACTAAATCCCGCACTGAGAGAAGGTTCGATATCTCACCCGTTCCACTTTTATGTGGGTTCTAGGTAATGAAGAAGAGACGTCAAAACGAGGTCGTGAGTAAAAGCACAGCGGAAGGATCTCTGTTTAGGATGAGTGCCACTTAAGTTTATTTTGTTTTCGTTTGTTTATTTTCAAGTAAATGGGTACACTTGAACAGGCATGGTTGTCACCGTATTTCTAACCATGACTGTCGTGACCACTGTTGAACTACTTGAGCCATTATTGTAAGGCTATTTGTTGTGAAATTAATGTGGCATTTATAAATGTTGTTGATAATATATGTGATGTGTATATGCCTTACGTAGAAATACGTGGCGGGTTGTCTCGGGGTGTGACAGAACTCAATCGGGCTATAGTGATTGATGCACGTCTTAAACCGACACACTCAATTGAAATCCTACAGTCAGTTCTCATGTCAGTGTGTAAGTCTGATTTTCCTTTTCCTGTCACACACATGTCTGGCACACAGTACCTCCTTTTTCTTACCCCAGGATCAGACCGACATCGTTTCATGCTGAGCTTTGAGAAGCAGTTACAAGAACTCGGTTACATACTATACCCTTGGAGCCCGGCAATAAATGGCTACCCATTGTGCCTGAAATTCAAGGTATGGATCGAGCTCCAGCATATGTCACCCCAAGCATGGAGCGTCGACCACCTAGTGCCAGCAGTGAGCTCCTTTGGGGTGGTACTCGAACACTCCTCCTTGACGCATGTGATATCGCTAGACCGGATGTTTGTGGTGGTGGCAGTTACCGATCTGAGCCTTATTCCCCACACGCTACTTGTTTGGATAAGAGGCATTGGCCGAAATGTTAAAGTCATTGTCCACAGTTGGTTAGAGGAACCATTGCCACTAAGTCCGGCGCTCGACACTACTCCCAACCCTGACTTTTTTGAAAAGGTACGTAATGACAACATTAAGGCAGCAACTGGTATCACAGGAGACATGCAAGAAAAAGGCCTTATAACCATAGATTATAACACTCTTTACAAAATCTGGGTTAATCTCGAACCGGGATCGGAGAAAGAAAAACTAGAACAAACATTGCGAACATCACCCTTATTCCCTAAAGATAATGTCTCACCGGTGGCTCAGGCAACCACTGGGCCGGCGCCTCCACTACCAGTGAAAGAAAAAGGTAAAAATGTCCTGGTTTATGATCAAATGGAGATGTCCATTAATTCTAAAAAAAGAGAGCACTTGGTAAGAGCATTAAATTTGGGGACAGAACAGGAGATGCACGCCTCTGGCTTCTCTCAGATTCGGGTACCAAGTGGGGACCATGATATGACTGAATTGGGGGGGATTAAAATTCAAAAACTAAACTCTATCTCTAATTCTAAGTGGGCTCACCAGGGAACCAGCAACAATCCCATTATCCTCAGCCCAATGAAAACACAATTCAACACAGGCCCAATTACAACTTCTACACCCATAACAGACAGAGCAATAGGCCTTATTCCCACCTTACCTAATACCAGTCCAAAACCCCTTAGCTCCAATAAATCAAATGAGACACCACATGGGCTACCTGTGGGAAACGTAGGAGACACAACTGGAGGATCTGAGATGCTCTCGCCTCACATCGGCCTGGGTCAAGTAAGACACCTCAACCCTGAAGATAGGTTCAGTTTTGAACCAGAGGAGATTGTTGAAGAGGAAGAAGAAGTACAAGGCCTCTTGCGCAACCCAGACAATTTCAACTCACCTGAGCACTATGACTCCAGTGGCTCCATTAACCCTTCTCAATCCCACCCATCTGACGGGTCCGCACCAGTCTCGCTAACCCAAGCATCTCCACCAAGTGACAAGGAAACCCAATCTCTGAAAGCCAAATACTTTGATTTGCGTACCTATGAGGCAACTTATGAAGGCAGCCACCACGACTACACACTGTCTGAGGAGGAGCGCTTCCTCGAAATGGAAACAAAGTACAACCCCGAGCTCCGGCACGAACTTGCACTGCATGGATTTGGCGACCTTCACTCAGGTGAGCATTCCATCTCTCTAACTGCCACAGATCCGGATGCAGAGGAAAATCCGGGTTTTGAGGATGATCAGATCGAGATGGAGGACCCCACTGTGCAAGCGGCGGTGGAGGCCGGACTGGGTGTCGATCCACAACCAGAGGCGGACCAGGATCAGATTGGAGCCCCTGCTGCAGACCCGATTGCAGCCCCTGCTGCAGACCCGCTTGCTGCCCCTGCTGCAGAACCGGCAGCAGCTCAAGAACCAAACCCGATAGCAGCTCCGGACCCGCTTTCTGACACAGAACACCAACAAGTGAGGCGCAGCAAGCGTATTTCTGAGAAGGAGCCAAGGACCTACAACACTAGCAAACCAAGGAAGAAGCGAACCCCAAGCAAGAATGAGGCTGCGGAACTGGAGCGCCGCACAAGGCTCCAGGCACAAATTCTTCACTCACTGGAGGATGACATGCTCTACGCGGAACCACTGGAACAGCTCAAGGCAGCGGAGATTGAGCAGTACTGTGGCATTCTGGAAAATGAATTGGAGAAAAATGGAACCGGCAATGGTGAAGGCACGAGCCACGGCCCAAACCTGATGGAAGAGGACTATGGCGAATCCATTATTGGTGAATTGGAGTTTGATAGTGGAGATGAGGCTCTCACAGACGATGAGTCTGGGGAGACTAAGTAGTGTTATTTACTATTTTAAATATTAGTTGCTACTTTTGTGATGACTCAATATGAAGTCAATTTAAATTCTGCAATTTCCATTTAGGCAACTTTTGTGCAACTTAACTAGTTCTACTTATTGCTTGTTAGCAACTTTTGTGCAACTAATTATATGAATATGAATATCAATCCAGTGGCTTATAATTTTAATTCTAAGTTTCATTTGAGTTTATTAAATTGGAATGTAAGAGGCCTAGGTGACTTAAATAAATGTGTTGTAGTTAAAGATGTGGTGTGTGATACAAAACCGGACATTATTTGCTTACAAGAAACCAAATGGAGCGATTGCACTATTTTTAAAGCGAGGCAAGTGTGCCCCTCTAAATTTAGGCAATTTGCGTCTCTTAATGCGGAAGGATCTAGAGGGGGAATTTTACTCGTGTGGAGTTCATTATTCACTCACCTAGATACCTTCAATTTAAATTTTACAACTAGTGTGGTGTTAAAAAGAGGAGAATTTAAATTTATGGTCACAGGTGTCTATGGTCCACAGGAAGATAGCGCTAAATTGCTTTTCTTACAGGAACTACGAGCAATCCGCACGAGGAATGAGCTGCCATGGCTCATGGTTGGTGACTTTAACATCCTCCGCGCTGTCGAGGATACCACAGCAACTGTCAGAAACCTAGGCCCCATTATCGAATTTAATCATTTTATTAGCGACATGGGGCTTACAGACACGCCACTCAAGGGCAGAACCTTCACATGGTCCAACCACAGACCGAATCCAATCTTTTCAAAGCTAGACCGTACCCTACTATCCCATCACTGGAACTGCTTTGGCTCAACAGTGACATTACAGGACCTCCCTTCTACTGCCTCTGACCATGTACCTCTCCTACTGGTGATCAAACCTCACACAAACCCTGGACAACGAAAATTCAAATTTGAAAACTACTGGTTGAATTACCAGGAAGTGCATAATGTGGTGGCTGACGCATGGGAAACGACAAGAGTAACAAATAGTCGTGCCCAAAATTTCAAACTAAAGATCCAGAATACTCAGAAAAAGCTTTCCCAGTGGGCTCTATCTAAGTTCCAGCGAAGAGACACCCACCTAAGATGCTCTAAAGAGGTCCTAAGACAGTTGGACAGAGTCGAAGAGCGCAGACAGCTAAACACGGTTGAATTCAGATTGCGAATCAAATTGAAAGAACATATCTTTAGGCTGGCCGCAGACAAGGAAACCAGATGGAAACAAAGATCGTGTTGTGCCTGGCTAAAATTGGGCGACAAAAATACAAAGTTCTTTCACGCGGTGGCAAATGGGAGGAAAAACTCAAATAGCATCATCAAACTGCAAACGGACGATGGTTCACAAGTGCAACTAGAAGAACTAAATCGTTACGCTCTCCTTCACTTTAAAGGCCTGCTGGGAACTAGGCCAGCCCGATCGAGACCTTTCGACTTGACGCGTAAAATAGGCCCCGCACTTGAGGAAGAGTTAAAGGGTCTGGATGATGCCATATCGGAAGAAGAAATATTCTGTGCAATACAGGAATTGCCGTCGAACAAAGCAAGTGGACCGGATGGTATACCGATGGAATTCTACAGATCGTTTTGGCCAATAATCAAGGGCGACCTTATACCCCTGATTACGGAATTCTATGAACAAGGACGGAGCATCAATTGCCTTAACAGGGCATCTATCACGCTTATACCCAAGAAAGAAGCTCCAGTGGTTATCTCAGACTACAGACCAATTAGTGTGATAAACACGAATGTCAAAATCATAACCAAAATAATGGCTAGTAGACTGCAGGATCACCTACCTGCCCTCATCTCGCCTAACCAGACAGCATTCATTAAGGGACGATCTATAATGGAATCATTCCTGGTCGCACGAGAGTTCCTTACCTTCTGCACTACAAGAAAGTTGCCGGCAGTCCTGTACAAAGTGGATTTCGAAAAGGCATTCGACACCATCGATTGGTGTTTCCTCATTAACCTCCTGGTGGAACGAGGCTTTCCGCCGAAATGGTCCTCGGCAGTCCTTAATCTTCTAAGATCAGCAACATCCGCGATAAGAGTAAATGGGACTTTGACCGAATTTTTTGAGCATGCACGCGGACTGAGACAGGGGGATTCGCTGTCACCCATGTTGTTTATCCTGGTGGCGGATTCCCTGAGTAGATTCATACAGAGTGCCCAACAATCAATGCCACAGCACTCACGCCTAGCGCCAAAAACAATCCAATTTGCGGATGACACCGTCATCATTTCAGAGGCCCATCCAACAACTCTCAGGATCACAGCTTCATCCCAATCGCAATCCCACAACCCCTAATCCAGGCAATACAGAACATTCACCGCTCCCCTGCAACAGGCCTACCATTAAAATACCTAGGTCTCCCACTGACAACTCGACAACCACGAAAAGTCGACTTCTAGACCATGTGACAAGTGATACAAAATAAACTACAAGGATGGAAGTCCAACCTCCTATCCTATGGAGGCAGGGTCACATTGGTCAGGACGGTTCTGTCGGCCATGCCAATCCACTACATGCAGGCCCTGAAAATGTCGAAAGGGGTCATCCGACACATTGACAAAATGAGGCGAGAATTCCTCTGGAGAGGAAACAACCCATGCAAACCTATCAACTGTCTTGCAAGTTGGGAAAGAGTCTGCAAACTCCAAATCAATGGAGGGATGGGAATAATCTCACTACAGACCCAAAACGAAGCCTTACTAATCAAATGGCTATGGCGCCTTGAGAAAGATCCAACAAGTCTATGGGGATCGACAATCCGCGAACTCTATGACATATCGGAGACGCAACAGATTGCTGACTCACCACATGCCTCTTTCTTTTTAAGAGGCCTGCAACCTTTAACAGCAATATTCAAAACATCGTGTTACCATGACCCAAACAATGACACCTTGAGCTGGAGATGGACCCCGGATGGATTGTACTCATGCTCTTCGACCTACAAATTCATACATAACGGAGGAGTAAAGTCGGCCTATAACCAAAGTGTATGGAAGTTTCGGGTACCAATGAAGGTTCGGATTTTTTTGTGGCTCCTATTTAGAAACCAAATCCTGACACAAGAGGTCCTGATTAGAAGAGGTTGTACGATGGATGAAGGTTGTAGTTGTTGCGGCAATAATGAGATAGAGACACGACAACAGTTGTTCTGGGAATGTACTTATGCAAACTCCTTCTGGCAAGGCCTAACGGCAGAACTAAACCTACCAACAATGACAGGAACAACGTTGATAAACGTTTGGATACGGGGACGCAACGGACTCGCTAAACATGATAAGTTGAGGTGGGACACTGCTTGGGCAGCCGGCACAAGGACCCTGTGGAAAGAGCGAAACATAAGAATTTTTGCAGGAGAAAGGAGGTCTGTAGGAGTTCTGATCGGGCTAGCAACTATGGATGCCCACAACTGGATACTCTTTAGTTAGTACTGGGTTAGAGGCGAGCACTAGTGTGTTATATTTAATTTAATTGTAACGGGTTACTGTGTAAATTGGGTTCTTGGTGGTTTGGGCTCCTTAGACTACATCTGAGACTCTTCCTCGGATAGAGTCTAACTGAGAGTTGTACATAGATTAAGTCCATGTAAAACTCTTTTTATCAATACAATTGTTGACGGCAAAACCGTCAACCTTAAAAAAAAACTCCAAAACCAATCACATGGACTTCAAACCATGAATTTAAATCGTTGAAATTGATCTACATGCAAAACTTATCAAGTGGTCTAAAAATGATGAAAAATGAATGTATGAAAATTAACTAATAAACTTTTTTTTTTTTCGACCGCTTGTCTTTTATACATATTAATTTTAAAATTTATATATATACTTTAAATATATAAATGCATCATTTGTGAAGTAGATCGATTTTAACGGTTTGAATTTGTCGTTTGAAGTCAATTCGATAGGTTGGTGAGCTTAATAACACCCTAATTTTACTCGCATAAATATGCTTGTCGTTGTTTTCCTTTAAAATCGAAGTATGCATGATAAATATTCAAGACTGAGCCTCTTTTATACAACTTCTGCAGCCTTACATTTTTGTCATCAACATCAGGAGACATTTATGCAAAAGTGGATCTAGAGAAAGCTCAAGGCAAAATGTAAGAAATATAGTAGTTTCGTTATATTTATGAGAAATTTTATATACACTGAAAGTAGGAAACTAAACTTGTGGTTTCTTATTTGAAGCTTATTGTACATTTTTGAATCATCTCTCCACCAACCCGTGTTGGAGATGGTTTTTCTTTTCAAAAAAGTTGAGATAGGTCCAAGCCAAATTATACAACTTTGACAGAAAAAAAGAGAGAATTTTACAAAAATATATATTTTACAAGAACAATACTTTTTTTTTTTATGAAATATAAAAATCCTGTTTTTCCAGTGCCAGAATACCCATTTCACTATTGGAGAGATAATAAAGACCCAACAGCTTTCTAGAAAAGATTAGGGAATAATGAGAATATTTGAATATCAAAATATTAAGAAAACCGTTTGAATTTATCCATTTATGAATCTTAAAATTGACAATTCAATCTTTCTTTCTTTTGAACAAGTGGAATGCCTGAAGTTCGTTGCGTAAAGAGGGAGTTCATGTTGGAAACCTTAGCAACAGAGCTACCAAAGGACACCATCAGATTTTCATCTAAAATTGTTCTAATTGAAGACGGAAATCTTAAGCTCCTGCACTTGGCCGATGGCTCCATAATTAAAGCAAAGGTGCATAAATTCATAACACAATTATAATTTCAATATAAATTTAATATAAAGTCAAGCTGCCCAAAAAAAAACAAAAGGTTTATAAGTTAATTTTAATACATTCATTTTTCATCTTCTTTTTTTTGACAGCTTGACTTTATACTAAATTTATTCAAAAATTATAAATTTGACATGTAAATGTCATACTCATGAAGTAGATCGGTTTTAATAATTTGAATTCATTGTTTGAAGTCATAGGTTTAGGAGAGCTTAAGAACACCTAGTTCTACTCCCATCTAAACATATCTGGTATATTCCAACAAAGGCAAACAAGAAATAGATCCCAATAAAGATTTGTCATGGGAAATTACAAAATGGAAAACAATAGGGCACTTCCAATAGAATCTGTCCATTGCCATTAACTGAGCAAGCTAAATCAACAGTCTTAAGATTCTCATGCAGAAATATGATTTAGACAACTAATTATCTAGTGGCGTTGAAATACAGGTATTAATAGGGTGTGATGGAATAAACTCTGTGGTGGCGAAATATCTAGGCCTAGAGAAGCCTTTATTATCAGGCCGTTGCGCGACTAGAGGCATTTCTAAGCACCCAAATGGTCATGGTTTTAAACAAGATTTTCTTCACATAAATGGAGGAGGATTCCGTTCTGGCTTCTTGCCATCCACTGAGAAAAACATATATTGGTTTTTCACTTGGTGCCCTTCTGAAAATGGTATATTGTAGCTCCCTTTTTGCCATATTAGACTAGGGAAGTTAGTGTTTTCTTACTATGAGTAGTTAGATGGGTAAATAGTAGTTATTTTATTGAGGTTAAAATTTTTGAACCAGCAGTTGATGAGCGCTTAATTAGAGTTAATTTGGGCAACATAAACAAAGTGGGTAACCTGTATCTTATTAAAAGTAATAAATTGAAGTTTTCATCCTAGGGATCCTAATGTAAAGACTATGTCTTTCTCCTATCTACAAATAAAAAATCAAATGTAAAACTGCAAAAATTAAAGTTTGAAAGCCAATTGTAACATTGGAACTTTTCAGGGGCAGAGAAGGTAGATGTAAGCATCCAAAAGATGCGAAAATTTGTAGCAAAAACTTTAACAGCATCAAAAGTGCCCCGAGAAATGATTGAAGTGATAGAAAGAAGTGAGATGAGTGAGGTGGTGTCAAGTCCCTTGAGATACCGGTCCCCCATCTCTCTCTTATTTGGAAACATCACCAAAAGAAATATGTGTGTAATTGGTGATGCACACCATCCAATGACACCTGATTTAGGCCAAGGCGCTTGCACATCTCTGGAAGACGGAGTTATTCTATCAAGGTAATTGGCTGATGCTATTCATGATGGAAATATTGAGGTAGGTTTGGAGAAATTTGCAAGAGATAGGAGGTGGAGGTGCGTAAATGTGGTTGCCAAATCTTATATTACGGGGTTCATACAACAAAGAAGTAACTGGTTTGTGAGCTTTTTGAGGGAGAAGTTTTTGGCTGGGATCATGGCTAGAGATCTGCTGAATGTATCAGACTATGATTGTGGTAAACTCTGAAATTAGTAACACATTATTAGATTATGTGGATTGAGAAATTGTATGAAATTGTCCCGTTTGTTGTTCTTTTGTATTCACTATGAATAAGTGAATAAGTTCAGATGTAACTGGCAAACAATTTCTTATTTTTTTTTAATATTAATAATCAGTTTCAAGTATCCTACATATCTCTCAACAAACCTTCCTGAACTCTTTCGGGCCTTCACTAAATTTACCAAAAGATCTAGTGGGGGCAGCCAGAGGTGTTTATCAGAAATGATTAGATTAACATATTTTGTGAGAAATCGGATTGTTAGATGCCCACTGGGACCCCCTCTCCTCAATTGAGTTGTAGTCATTGTTGCATTTGCATCTAAAGTGGCAATGCCTGATCGACTTGTGCATATGCAAAACCAAGCCCAATTTCAATTTGATGTGTGTTCCACATAGTAAGACATTTCTAAGAAATATATAATAAGTATTAAAGGCTCACCTAAAAGCACTAAGACTAGGGGTACAGTTACACTCATGCACATAAGGTGCTCGATTAGATGTCTCGGATAGCAATGAAACCCGTAGCATATCTTCCTCAACCCAGTGATGCTTTTGACCATTTCAGTCATTTCATCGTCTCTTGATTCTTCCACGCCTGGCTTCTGCCAGACCAAGTGACAAACCCTGCACGTGCAACCTGGTCATGCACATAAGGTGTTTGTTTGCGTAATCGAGATGATTTCACTGGCATGACCCTGAAAGGAGTGATTTTGTAAAGGCAGGCTGGCTGAGGTGGTAGGCTGTAGTTCAATTTCTCAAGATTTAGTGTTCAATTCAATTTTCAAATTTTCTGCACATAATCAAAACAAATAAATGGTCTAAAATTCCTAAAACAATTCAGATTACATTGTATACACTGCATTTTTGGCTAAAATTCCATTTGTACATGACTGATTAACATTTGGCGCAGACTAACTGGATCATTGTTAATCAGTGATTCCTTGGCCTTTTGTCGGGAATATACAAAAACTTTGATTATCGAATTAACTTAAATCTTAATAAAACAATGAACATTCAATTTACTTAAATTAGATAACTCTGTCATTTTTCTATTTAGAACTTAACAGTGCTGACTTCACGAAGCCATGTGCAGAAAAAATTATATCCAAATTAGCAAAAAATATTGGCCTATATTAGCTAAATCTTCACGCCATCACACTTTGATTTGTTATAAATAGAGTAGCCCAACTGGAGCAAATGGAAAGTTCAGTTTGTCATGCGAGGAACAAATCAAATGTCAAATACTAATATGTAATATAAGGTGAACTTTTGTGACCTTAAGAGTTTATTTACCTATCCTGCTATCCATCAATATCATATCAGTAGTGAGCTATATATAGATAAAACTGCCTCTCTTTAAAACCATTTCATCTCTTTTCTTTCATCACAATAAGCTCTTTTTATAAAACTGAAAATGGAGCATGTAGAAGATATTGTAATAGTCGGTGCTGGTCTTGCGGGTCTGGCAACCGCACTTGGAATGCACAGGTACGTGTTTAATCTATCTCTATATATGTCTCGGTAGCAGATCAACTCTGCAATACTTGACTATAGAAGTTGAGTGCTTTTGGTTTTTAGCCGATGTCAGGTTTTCAATATTATTTGTGTTGCAAAGACAAACCTCAAATCTAAAAGGGTTGGGTTGGGCTGCATTTGGCACTAACCATGTTACTGGTACAGTTTCTTTTCAATTCCATTACCAGTATTAAGTTTAGCAGAAATGTCCCATTTTTCTCCAAAATCCGACTTCTATCTCCTTATTGAAACAAAAATGCTCAAAATCCTATTTCAAAATTATGCCAGAAAGAAACTTGAATCCATCATCTCTTAGTGTTCATCATCACACCTATTCCAAGGCAATAGGCTATTAGGATATTTTTAATACATCAAGCTAATCGCATTCTTATCCAGCTTCCTACATTGGTTTTCATTATTTCGATCCTTGTCAGAAACATTAAAAAAATGATTATGTTTTAACTTTTAATAGGAGAGGAGTAAAGAGTCTGGTGTTGGAATCTTCACCAGCAATACGTTCCTCAGGATTTGCGCTTGGGATATGGACAAATGCTTGGCGTGCTTTGGATGCTCTTGGGGTCGGCGGCAAGGTCAGAGAGTATCATATCTTGGGGGAAAGGTACATTATGCACTTTACCTAAATTTCAAACCATACCATATTGAACCAATCTGTTTTTTTTTTTTCAAATTAAGAAAGCAAAATAATAAAAGGGTGAGAGTTTAGGAAGATCTTTGGTATATTGAAGTGCGGTTCATTGCAAAAATCTGATGTGCTAATATCTACTAGTCCAGACATGATTATAATGATTGATTGCATACCTTTTTCTATTCATTCTTCACAATTGAATGTATACCCACCAAAAACCTTCAAGTTTATGGTCAACTTCTGTAGGCTTGTGGTGTTATCATCATCTTCAGGTGTCACTTTAGCAGAATTGAGACTAAAGGGAGTTCAAGGCAAAATGTAAGCAACAAAATTAACTGGCTTTTAATATCAGTACACAATTTTGTTTTTCAAAATAACAAATTAATAACTCATGCCTTCTTTTCTAAATTAGCATATTTATGGCGAGATATAATACCAGTGTTAGAGTTGATGATCCAAAAATTAAAATCAGAAAAAAAAATAGCAAAAGAATGTACATTATAAAAAATGTAATTGAATAGAGTTAATTGTGGTTATCCATATTTGAACTTAACAATTTATGATTAAGCCTTTTCTTGTTTCTGTTTATGTAGTGGAAAGCATGAATTTCGTTCTGTAAAGAGGGACTCCTTGGTTGAAATCTTAGCAAATGAGCTACCCGAGGACACAATTAGATATTCATCTAAGGTTGTTCTAATTAAAGAGGATGGCGATCTTAAGCTCTTGCACTTAGCTGATGGCTCTACAATTAGAGCAAAGGTACGACAAAACCATGTTTTATCATAAGTTCCTACCTGGCTAAAGTACATGTATACAAAAAAAATAATTAAGTAAAATAACCCCTAATCTTAGTTGCAGAAAAAGAGAAATTCTGGGTGGTAACAGTATAATTTGTACAGGTCAATTAAAATTACTTAGTCTCATATCCCAAGTTTTATATGTTTTATAAAAAAATTACTATTATTTTAGATAGGTACAAAATCAATGGTATATAGAACAGTAATTTTGTACATATCTAAAAGAATAATAAAAAGTTTCCAAAAAATATAAAATTTGATCTCCAAGCACATTTTAATATGGAGATCATGTTGAGCTGTTCAGATCGACTGCTTGGACTTTGAAAACAGAGATAAAGATATGAGGCATGATTGGAGCACAATAACAATGGGGCATTTTAACCCTACTCAAGTTTAATTGTGTTTTTTAGAAGCTTGGCCCAGATGCATGCAAAAGGATACTAGTAGTATAGCTTGACTAGCTAAACATTATAAAAAATTGTTTTTAAATCACAAATCCGTAAGGACCATAAGTGCACTTGCATTAAAAATATACAAGTACCCAAGCTGTACTTGCAAAGCCTGTAAAACGAAACCAAAACTTGCACTTGACTAATTAAGCAAGCTCATGTGCAACTACAGGTCTTAGTAGGATGTGATGGAATATATTCAGTGGTGGCAAAATACCTAGGTCTAAAGGAGCCTGATTTCTCAGGTCGTTTGTCAGCAAGAGGATTTGCTGAGTACCCAACTAATCATGGAGTTAAACCCGAATATCTGCTAATTACTGGAGGTGGATTTCGTGCTGGCATGTTACCCACTTCAGAGAGAAGCATATACTGGTTTTTTACTTGGAGACCATCTAAGAAAGGTATATTTTTGTTCCCTCTGTTAAATTGCTCTTTAAGTTGCATTCAACAACTATATCAGTGACCATTGGATGATTTGGTTGTCCCACAAACTATGTCTAACTGATGGAAATTTTTTAAAATGTTGGATTTAGCTGAGTCAAAATTGCATATAAAAGATTAATTGAGGTTTAATTATTTAATCAAGGATATATACAGGCAATGTTGGGGCTAATTTTGGGTGCATATGAGCAAAATCAGGTAAACTGATATTAACAGTAGTAGACTTATGAATCAAGTTTGCAGATAAGATTGATCAAAACACAACAAAGATGCGAGAATTTATCATAGAAAAACTAACAACTTCAAAAGCCCCAAACAAAATCATCGAAGTGATAAAAAAAAGTGAGATGAACAAGGTGTTGTCAAGCCACTTGAGATATCGGTCCTCATTCTCTCTCTTAAATGGAAGCATCACCAAAAGAAACATTTGTGTAATTGGTGATGCCCTCCATCCTATGACGCCCGATTTAGGCCAAGGCGGTTGCATGGCACTTGAAGATGGTGTTATACTAGCAAGGTACCTGTCAGATGCTATTTACACGGGAAATATGGAGAAGGGTATGGAGAAATTTGCAAAAGACAGGAGGTGGAGGTGTGCAGAGGTAGTTACAAGAGCTTATGTTGTGGGGTTTATACAACAAAGTAGTAATTGTTTTGTGAGCTTTTTGAGGGAGAAGGTTTTGGCTAAGATTATGGCTGAAGCTCTCCTGAAGACACCAGACTATGATTGTGGGAAATTGCGAAATTTATAATAGGTTGTTATTTTTATGGAATTGGAGAACTTATGAGATTGTTGTCTTTTTGTTTGCTTGTATTTTTTTTTTTATAAATTTGAAGCATACTTGTTTAGCAAATTATCTTCATTTTCGAAGCACACCTGTTTAGAGAAACAGGTTCACTTTCTTAATTTGCACTAATTTTAAATTTTGTGCATATAGCAAAACAAATTAGTCCAAGCTTATTCCAGCCTTCAGTCAATTAAGATTTAATTGTATACATTAAATTTGATCTAATGCCTTATGCTTTAGAATCAATTGCATACATCAAAACCGAACCCAAGTTTGATTTGGGTAACAAATACAATGTTCAAGACTAGTGTTCCACGATTTCAAGGGACAAATAGGTGGAACAAGGGTGGATCCTTCTTCTGGAAAAGTCTGCTGAGGATACTGTCTCTGTTTGCTTGGTCTACAAATATCAGTAATGGGACTGTTACATGGAATTGGGCAAGCAATGGACTGTATTCCTCCAAATCGTTCTACACCATTCTCATGACAGGGGGCAAAGAGAAATGGCCTCATCCGGAAATATGGAAAATGAAGGTGCCTCAGACTGTTAAGATCTTCTCCTACCTACTCCTACAGAATCAGATTCTGACAAGAGAGGTACTGCAACATAGGCACATCCCGTGTGCGACTAACTGTGTGCTATGTGCAGCATGCAGCCTAGAAACTGCCATGCATCTCTTCTTTGAGTGTGAATATGCCAGGCGAGTATGGGCTGCGATGTCAGGATGGGTAGGAGTTGCCTTGCCTCAAACTGGGGACGATGTCAGAACAACCTGGGCGAACAGCCATGGTTTATGTAAATCCTACTCTAGCCCTGAGAGGATATGGGTATGGTTTGTCTGCACCTGCTGGCACATCTGGCTACAGCGAAATTGCAAGATTTTCCGTGATTCTGTCGTACCGGCAGAGGTTTGTGCTTTGAAGGCATTTGAGTTGGGAAGAATGTGGTTCTCAAATTGTGGAAAATAGAAGGGGCATAATGTAATGTCTATGTTGGGATAGATCAGTTGTTGTAAATAATCCTAAGATCTATCTGTTTATGGATGTATTTCTGTAAATACTTTGTTATTAATAAAATACGGTTGGCAGCCTCTGCCAATCTTTCAAAAAAAAAAAAAAGACTAGTGTTCCACATTTGACAGAGTGAAATTTTTTATTGTTTTGATTTCTTAGTTTTTTCAAGAACACAAATCAACAAATAACAACATACCTCCAGGCACCGAGATTGAGCAACACAATGTATGAATTACACCCGAAGCCGCTTATGCACACAAGGTGCTCGACTATATGCCTTTGAGCACAAAGCCAATTCTCTGCATCTCCACCAGAAAAACAGTAGCCTTTGACCATGGCTCTACCAGCATCTCTTCCTCACCTTGGCCACTTACCAGTGCATCTCCCAAGGACTGGTTCAAGCTAAAAAGATCCTGCACGTGTAGCAAAGTCATGCATGCCAGGTTTTTGATAGTCTCATCCAGAGAATATCAATCATATGACCCTAATAAATTAAAAACTGTTAGAAGTCAGAGTGTGTATGAAGAGGCTGATATGGATCCCTAAACACTCAACAGTTGCAAGGCAAAACCTGATCATGTTGGATTTTGAAGGCCCATCTTCTTGCTACCCGCGCATGCCAGCAGGATTTGTCGCATGTTGGCTTATAATTGTTCAACCAGTAACATGGTGCGGGACTATTTTTATTCAAACCCACCATCCAATATAATTCGCCAACTATGCCCACCAAAACTAGATTCTATCAAAACTACTCAAATCAACTATTAAATAGCCGGTTTCTAATTTTTATTAGGAACCGGCTATTAAATCGCCGGTTCCTATTTTTTATTATTTTTATTTTTTTGACAAAAGTTATAATTTTTTTTTATTAAAGTTTTATAAATTTTTTATATGTTTCTTTGAAATTAGATACAAAAAATATATAATTTAGTTTATTAGAAGGACTAAAACAAATAACCTGGATCAATATTTTTTTAGATCGGATTTTTCACAGCTGTAAGAAAAATTAAAATATTTCTTTGTCTGTTATTGAAAAAAAAATAAAAATACTTTGAATCTTAGTTATTGATCCCAGTTCAAAAGTCACATCTAAGTAAATATAGAAAATATTTCAATTCTTCTATTTTCAAAAAAATAAAACAAATTTCCGAAACTCTGTCATAATTTTATATATTATGAAAGATTTTTGATGTAGAATGCACACTTTTTGATCCGAGAATTATATCAGATTAAAACAACGAACGACTCAGATTCAACACTATTTGAGTAATGATTACAAAGTTGCGGCAACATTTTTCTTAAATTATTATATATATTATGCACGATTTTTGATGCACAATGAACACTTTTTGATGCGAGAATTATATTAGATTAAAACAACGAACGACTCAGATTCAACACTATTTGAATAATGATTACAAAGTTGCGCAATATTTTTCTTAAATTATTTTATATATTATTCATGATTTTTAATGCACAATGCACACTTTTTGATACGAGAATTATATCAGATTAAAACAACGAACGACTCAAATTCAACACTATTTGAGTGATGATTACAAAGTTGCGGCAACATTTTTCTTAAAGTATTTTATATATTATGCACGATTTTTGATGCACAATGCACACTTTTTGATGCGAGAATTATATCAGATTAAAACAACGAACGACTCACATTCAACACTATTTGAGTAATTATTACAAAGTTGCGCAACATTTTTCTTAAATTTTTATTTTTTCAGAATTAGAAATACCATAATATTTTTTGTATTTTCCTAGAAGTGACTTTTGAACCGGTATCAATAATTCAGATTTAGAGAATTTTTATTTTTTTTTCAATAACACACAATGAAATATTTTAATTTTTCTTACAGTCGCAAAAAACCCGATCTGAAAAATATTGATCCGGGTTATTTCTTTCAGTCCTTCTAATAAACTAAACTATATATTTTTCTATCTAATTTCAAAGAAATATATAAATTTTTTCTAAAACTTTAATAAAAAAATAAAAAAATTATAACTTTTTTCAAAAAAAAAAAAAAAATAGGGACCGGCGACTTAATAGTCGGTTCCTAATAAAAATTAGGAACCGACTATTTAATAGCCGGTTTGGGTAGTTTTAATAGAATATAATTTTGGTGGATATAGTTGGCGAATTATATTGAATGGTGGGCATGAATAAAAATCACGAGCAACAGTCTGCGGGTGTAATGTTCTTTGTAATTTGTGTAGTATCTTGTTTTTAGGCTACATCCTAAACCCTAAATTCATATCATTTGTTTGGATTACCACCGTTCGATCGAAATCTGAGCCAATCCGGCCTTAGGTAGATTGCACGGGTTACTTCAATGGTTGTGCAAATTCTGATTGGACGGTCCATATTAAACATAATATTTCTGTTACCTTTAAGGTGATACGAAGATCCGATGCCATCGGAACAAATTTGGGTTCGATAGGCACGCTACAGTTCGATCCGAATTTTGAGTATTTTGGCTTAATTAACGGATCCCTTCCTCCTTGAACCCTCTCTTTTTAACCCAAGTGGATCCGTATCCTCTCTATTACTACAGAGGATGCGCATCACTTTACGGTTTGAGATTAAATCTCAGCCGGTTTAAGATTCAGAAGAAAATAACGGGCACTATTATTGGGCTTTGAGATTCGTACCAAGTTAAAAGAACGGTCTGAATCCATTAAAAAGGAAATCATTCTAAAAGATTCCCTTTTGCGATACTACACTGGATACGAATTCGTGTAGTAACGTAGAAGAGAATCTTTTAGAATAATTCCTTTTTAATGGATTCGGACCGTTCTTTTAACTTGGCACGAATCTCAAAGTCTAATAATAATGTCCCTTATTTTTCTCCGAATCTCAAACCGGTTGAGATTTAATCTCAAACCGTAAAGTGATGCGCATAGTAATAGAGAGCATACGGATCCGGTACTACTGGATACGAATTCCTTCGTTACTCCCGTCTCTCCGTCTACACCGATTTTTCTTTCTTCTACATCATTAATCAAGGAACTCCGCCCCTACCTATTTCCTCTCGCACCGCTTCTCCTTTGCCTTCTCAGTTATCTTCTTCTACTTCCATTACCACTTATCCGGTTCTGATTTGGTAAACTAGTTTTATGATTACTCTACGCTATCTTTTGTTTAGTTCTTCTGAATACAGTGTATATGTGGTGAAGTAATAATATTTCCATCAGACAAGACTAAATTACTCAATTCCATCAGCAATGGTTACGAATCTCAAAGACGGTTTGGAAAAAAAAAAATAGGTTGTATTTGCCCAAAAAAACACCAATAATTATCACTGGAGTTACGAAAGCATCAAGTATGATGATGTCATGACTTAATAGTACCCGCATCTGACCATTAATGATGGGTATATTCTTAATTTTTTTTTTTTGAGAAAAGATATGGGTCTAGCCCACATTCCATTGAAATGAAGTCAGTTACAAGGTTGTTAACTAACTTAAATAGAACTCTTAATTTAATTTTTCTTTCTGTAATTTCTTCACCCTGTGCAGGAATTTCTGTCAGTAAATGTGTTTTGACAATGATGAAATTTTAGGATTTGCAAAGTTTAATCTTGTTTTCTTGTACAGTTTACAATGTTCAATAAGTACCTTTTAGATTTAGAAAAAGTTAATCAAGATGTTAATATATATGGTTTTATTGGAAAATTTTGGAATAATTTAGGTCTGAAGGATAAATAGTATCATTTGTTGGTACATGTACCATGGGTTCACAATCAGATGAAAATACTAGCAACATGGAGTTGGATTCACAAGGTTAGTATATAATTGATATTTAATTAATTGGTGACCTATTCTTTTGTTAGAGGGATTACATAGATTTAATGAACATAGCATTAATAATGTTTCTTCTTGCTAGAAGCCATATCAAACAATATTGAAGATGGTACTTCTGATGACAATCAATTGTCAGAATATGAAGTTCATGTGGCAAGGCGTTATAGTGTTTTGATGAGGACATTCAATGAGATTTTTTCTATAGCATCACACAATGAAAAAGCATATAGGTATGTGCTTGGAATGGCAAGGGAAGTCATGTCTAAGGTGGAGGAGCTTGTTTCTGAAGAAATTCAATGTGATCAATTAGATGGCTATCAGTTACCAAGAAATGACACATCTAAGGACGCTTTGGAAGCAATATCTAGAAAGCCAACCGGTATAAGGAAAAAGGACAACGAGCGAGGACAACGCCGGTATCCAAGCTCTCTTGAAACAAACAAGAAAAAAAGAAATATAGGTTAGTGGCTATATAGATTAACACTTCTCTTAATAAAAGGATAGGTCCAATTAATTAAATATCAATTGTATGCCGTACTTGTCAGATTAGATGGTGCGGCCATGATAAGTACATGATTGTTTCTCCTCTATATTATTAAACATGAATTAATTTGTTCTTCACATTGCAGGTTGAGAGAAGTAGAGTGGCTTTCCTGTGTAGATGTAGCTTTTGGTTTAGGTATCTAGATATCCTTTAATATAGACTAGTCAAGTGCCCGTGCTTTGCAACGGGTAAACAAAAAAATTAGTTATCAAACATTTATTCAATAATTTTAGATTATAAACTTACAATGTCATCACAAATAGTTTTTGAATTTCTAAATTGCATGAAGAATGGCTTAAAAATATACCTTTAATTTTATGAGTTACAATGACAAGTCAAGTGTTGAAATTTATTTATTTATTTATTTATAATTGCATATGATGTTATGGAAGATGATGGAAATAACTATATTAATTGATTTGAACTATATAATGATGATATCAAAATAATGCAAATGATATTCTATTTTGCCATAACTGGAAAATACCTCAAGAAAACAAATTAAATTAATTGATTTATTATTTATTATTGGTTGTGTCATGTGTCAGACATCAACCACCGAATTAGCAATGCATCTAATGTTTACATGTCATATTCACAGAGTTTGGCAAGGGGTTGAGGCTTAGATGGGTCGTACAATAGTTAAGCTGGAGCAAACAATGGAGGCAACTTTGCACAAATCGGTGGAAGAAGTGTCTAATGCAGCACGGAGGTAGTTTGTCAGTATTGTTTGCGTGTACATGCTGGTCCACATGAAAGCAGCGAAACAAATCAGTCTTCAGAAAGAAGACATTGTTGCATGACAAACTTGTAGATAGAATACATCATTTCTCCTTTAATAATTCATTAAAAATAGCAGGGTAAAATAGAAGTTGTTGAATGAATATTCAAGGCAAGAAATGACTACGGATCGGGATTCCCAAGAAAGAAAATCATACAACTTATGTGTTAATCTGCTATTCTCTGTAGGAAATATGGTTCTTGCTATTCAATGTATAAACTATTTTCATGACTGCATGCAGTGATTTATTCTCTGTGGCCCCCTCCATAACTTGAAAATACAAGCAAAAGATTTAAAATCAGGCAATAATCAAGAATAGCTAGGCATGCTCAAGTTTTCAATAAGCAAAAGTGAACTAAGAAAAATTTATATAGCCAAGTATAAAATGCTTGTTGGTTTATAAGCAGTATAAAAAATTATATAGCCAGTATACAAATTTATAAGCAAAAGTGAGCTAATAGATGAGAAGTACCTCCAAGTTCGAGAAAATTCAACTTGCTTGTGTTATATATGATAAGCCCTCTATGCCCTCTTATGAGTCAATCACTCTTACAGTGAGAGTTCCTAAACTCATCAATTGTATTCACTTTGACCTAAAAAAAGATCACGTATAAGACAATCAGAAGAACAAACAAAAGAAATAAAAAAAAATAGTGTCTCAGTAAAAATATAGAAGAGGAAAAATGTAATATACCAGACTATGATGGGGTACCAATTACAAACAAAAGAAATACAAAAAAATAGTGTCTCAGTAAAAATATAGAAGAGGAAAAATGTAATATACCAGACTATGATGGGGTACCAATTAAGAACATTTCATTTTTCTTTCAGATCCCTAATTTTGTATAAACTAATTTATCCATAGAAATATTAATTAGCTAATTCTACATTACCTTAGAAAGACCCTTGAGCTGAACACTTTTTTCTTTCATCTTACAACAGATCGTATATTTGGTCTAAAAAAACTTCAGTCTAATATTTCTCTGTCTTCTCCATTTTTATGCAGGATTTCTAACATTGTTAACAGATTCCTATTATTTCAAATAATAATCCAAAACTTTCAATTAAGTCATGGGCTTTTAGAGAGCATTGAAAACAATTCAGATTTTTAAATTAGTTCTTATAACAGTATAAAATTTGTCAAACCAATATGAAAAGATGGGAGAAAAATGTACAAGGTTCAACAATTTCAAGAGAATAATTTAGACACAGAGGGTCTTTTAAAAACCGAATCTGAATATGATAATAACAATTTGCAAACCCTGGTCACTATAAGCGTTGAGTGTAAGAGCATTAGAAGGGAAGTGGGATCTTGATTTATACTCTGAGTTAAATTAATGCATCAACCCACAATTGTATTGATTTCTATAAACAACGTACAATATAAGAAAAAGGGAAATAATTTCTAGAGGCAATCAAAGAAAGAAATTAATCATAGCAGTATAACAATCAAGCAACAGAAATCATATCAACAAAAACAATCAAATCATTGCTGAGTATTAATCGGTCTAAACCTAAAAGATTACAAAGGTGAATAAGGTTACCAAAATTAGAAAATGTTGTCTCCTGTATAGAAGTAGCAACCCCAATTTCCTCTTCAAAAGTGCCACAGAGATCGTCTATGTGAGATGCTGATGCATATGTGTCTGTCTAAAAAATAAGATATTGTAAGACAAAAGGAAATTTGTATATTTAGTCCAATTTGTACCAGTACCGGTACTGATACCGAGATGGCATATATTTCCTAGTCTTAATGTGCATTGGTGTTGTGCTGACTGTTGCAAGCACCTCTTTACAGATGCTGACTGCATTGGTGTTGTGCTGACTGTTGCAAGCACCTCTTTACAGATACCGAGATGGCATATATTTCCTAGTCTTAATACCCCAGCAAGCACCTCTTTACAGATGCTGACTGTTGCAGTACCAACTACAGGTGTTGCAACTAATGCCGACTGGTACACATGAAATATAAAAACTGATATATTTAGGGTCACTGTAGGTGAGTAACCCTAATTTTATTGAAGTAGATCTCTCTCTGTAGGTGAGTAATTGAATTCATACATGCATTCAGGCTGATAAAATTAAACCCAATAAGCACATATAGATTTGGTTCAATTAAATGCTTACATAGGCCAGAAATAGGTTGATTTGTACTAATCTCATTATATGCTTTTAGCAAATTGGTTAATTTGAGGACATAGATGAGGAAAAAGGATTAATTAACAATTAGGGCTAATTGGGATGAGAAATCATAATCATATAGGTATGGTACTGATTATATATGAAAACAGTAGCCAAATGAAATGTTGGTATCAGTCAGGATTTTGAAACTTGAGACAAAAATGGAACCAGTAGAGAATGGCACCAGTAAAGACCATATGGCTGGGTTGTTAATACCTTTGTCTGTTGAAACAAAACATTGTTATAAAGAGAATAGCGAATTTGTGCCAATGCAAACCGCAAGTGAAAAATCGGGTCTCCAATTTAGGAGCAGCGAATTTCTTTGATATAAATAGATAGAATAGTCGGTTTAATTTGAAATTGCAGTGGCGGGACAATTACCTGTCAAATCCATTGAGGAGAGATCGAAGAATCAAGAACTTGCACGGAACCTGTGGTTGAGAAGAGAGCAGAGACCGAAGAACCAAGAGCAGTGGACCATCGGAACAGGAGAGTGGACCATCGCTAACCCTAGCCTCCTTCACGCGACAACAGGAAGGAGAAAAGAAAAAGAAAAAAAGACTGGGGGGAGAGTGCATATCCTCTGAGATATCTCAATTTTTGCGTGACCATATGTCCGGTGCCTATTCAGGAAACCGTGGGGGGCTAGTATTATTTATCTTTGAGATTCGTGCAAAATTTATTTAAACGATTGAGATATTCCAAAATATCGGGCAAAGTTTGAGTTACCTCAGAAGATGCGAATTTGGAAAGTAAAAACGCGTGAGGAGGGGAAGAAAAGAGACAGAAACAATTTCTGTGTGCCTATTCGTGAGGCAGGTACGAATATAATTAAATTTAGATCTCTACACAGTTAACAACATAGAAGAAATGCATGAGATCGGAATTATTTATTAAAGGCTGAGATTGAGATGTGTTTTGATGAGCGGCTCAGATTTATTAAACGAACGGTCCAGATTCTATTTCGGTAGATAGGTGTTTGGAGGTAAAAATTTTTAAGGTGATATTAGAGTAGTACTGACTGATAAAGATTACTGTTTAGCTTTTGGTGATATTTTGATATTTTATGTTAAAAATTGTGCAACTATTGCAACTCTACGAAGATTACTGTTTAGCCTTTTGGCATCCAATGCTTGTATATGGGTACTTGGTCTAAAATATTTTACGAAAATTGTTTTGGCATCCAATGATTTCTGGTATATTTTAATTTCTTTTATTTAAATTAATATTGTATATATTTGATTTCAGAAACTATTTTCAGCCTTCTTGAAAACTTTGCAGAGTGCCATTTGCAAATTCAATATCTATATGTAGGATTGTTGGATGGAGTTGAAATCAGTTGGAAAAGATGCTGTATGAATTGTTCTATAAACAATAGATAAATGCAAATCCTAACTCAAAATCAGTAGGGAGTTATTATTATTTTAATAGTCCTAGTTGATCACATTTTTCTGGTAATGCTTAAAATTAGGGTTTAACTAATTATTCTTTTTTTTTTGTTTTTTGGATTTTATTTCTTTACGTGTTGCAAACTATTGGAATAAGTCTCGAGTAGTTAAAAAGAAGAAATTTCCATGCATTTCCATTTTTTTCAGATTTAAAATGGGTTTTTCTTTGTTTGGTCAACATAAAAAAGTTGACTTTTCTAGGGTTTTTGAAGGCTGAAACTAGATTGGTTGTATCTTCTAAAGCAATATCCTGAAATCTTTGATAATAATTAAAACAAGTATATTTAAATGTCCTTTATGCACTGCTACAACCTTGGAAACAATTTCAAGATAATTAGGGACTGATGATGTTCTTCATGAAACTGCCTAATTTGCCCCTGAATCCGTAACAGTAACAGTCCTTTTGAATATATGTGTTCATGCTGTCTTGTATCAAATTTTGCAGAGTTGACAATTAAAACTAAAGTTACATTCATTCAATGAATTTAGACGCATTTTTGTGATATGCATTTAGACTTGAAAATTTTGAATCAATGCACTGAGTATCAATCATAATGAAGTTTTATTTCTTTACCAGTTTTTAAGTTACATGAAGTTTGACTTGAACAAATTTTCAAATAAAACCTCTGCTACTTACAATTACAATTACAATTACAATTACACTAATCAAACCCTTTGCTACTTGCAATTAAACAAACATCAACCATTACTATCGCATTCCTTAAACTATACCCCATTACAATACCTCTAACTTACACATAACTAATTATACATATTATCAAAAGCTACATAAAATAAAAAAATAATAATAATCTTGTTTAGCTCCTGATCTCCTTGCTGATATCCATTTATTGATCTTCTTAGTAATCTTCATTAATTTGTGCAAAATCTGATGTGCAAAAACAAAAGATTTCTTTTAGAATTTTACATGTAAAGGGGAAAGGCTACGGTGCTATCCATAGCACCGTGGACTCTATGCAACGGCTCAAAATTTGAGTTTTTAAAATCCTAACGGTCGATCCAAACCTTTAGATGTGTTCTCCATATTGAAATGTGCTTGGAGACCAAATTTTACATTTTTTGGAATTGTTTTACTATTTATTAAGCCATTTTGAAAATCGCTGATCCAAACCGTCCAGAAATTTTTACTGTTCACCTGTTTTTAGCGACTTTCAAAGTGGCTTAATAAATAGTAAAAAAATTCAAAAAAATGTAAAATTTGGTCTCCAAGCACATTTCAATATGGAGAACACATCTAACGGTTCAGATCGACCGTTAGGATTTTAAAAACTCAAATTTTGAGTCATTGCATAGAGTCCACGGTGCTATGGATAGCACCGTAGCCTTTCCCCATGTAAAGTATCAAGTAATTGTTTGATATATGTGCAACAGTGCAAGAGCCATTGTTTACGTAGAATTATCATAACAAAGCTGGAGAATTCAATTAAAATACGTTTATAAATTTGTAAATTCAAGGAATTGGAAACTAGAGATGTATATACTGTAAAATGCAATGCCAACTTTATATATATTTTTAAATGCTAACTAAAAAGAATTCAATAATAAAACCACTATATTTTTTTTAAAGAGGCTATTGCTCATTTCATATTACTGAAATATAATAATTACAACCAACAGTTCACCAAAACTGCAAAACCTCACATCTGCAATAGGTCACCAAAAAAAATTTGTGCTTAAACTGTTTCTATATATATAACTGGCACGCATGACGCAAGTAATGTCTGCCTAGATTTTATGGGTTGCGCACACATTTGGGCGGGTGCACACGCAATGTCTCTGTGCCGGGTTGCCGGCTAACATTGGAATTTTGTCCAATATACTACCAACTTTGTAATTTTTGTAAATGCTAACTAAAAAAATTCGGATTTTATTATTGAGTAGTTTTAACATATATTAATTATAAAAAACTTATTTCAATAAGAAAAAATAAAATTAGAAATATTATTTATTTATTTATTTAATAACATGTGTGTCAAATCTGAATCGACTTAAATGCTCCGCAAGAGGTGAAGCTGAACGGTGCAAATTGATTATTACATGCTCCCCGAACTTTAAAAGGGAAAGGTATTGAGACATTTTCATTTTCTATACCCCTCAAAACAAGCAAAATTTGCCTCTCCATTTAATGTGGAGTTTTAATAGTTTTATGATAAATGATCAATTAATTAAATTAACTCAAATTCGAAAGCATGTTCTATCTAAATAACTAATCACATATCTGCAATTTTAATATTTTATTTGGAAAATATTTTCACGTTTATACTAATGTATCACAGAAGTCAGATATATGTTCAAATTATTCTCAACTTTTAACATGATATGAAGAAATTGTAGCAATTTTAGTAATATTACGGTTTTCTTGAGTCTTTTTTTAAAAACTGTAATGTTGCTATAGTTTTTTATTTTAATTTTCTCTCAGTTTAATGTATTTAAAATAAAAATACTCAATGAAACCATACAATTTAATGCTACGGGTTTTTTATACAAAAAAAGCTCAATTTTTTTAATAATGTTAAAGTTCTTTTTATTAAATAAAATTTTAGACTATCATAGTATCATGCCTTCTAAATTAACAAATATTAAAAAAAAAAAGCAGGATAAGATTAACCACAGGCCGGAAATAAATCTGCTGTTATTCCAATGGTTCCTGTTGTTCCGATCCCAACCATTCAACTTCATTGAGATTCGTGTATGAAAAAGTTTCTTTAATGAAATTTGCACATGAATTTTTTTGAATGTTGTCCGATGCCTATTCGGGAGAACTTAGGGGGCAGTATTATTTGTGCTTTAAGATTCGTGCAGAACGTTTTTGAACGATTGAGATATTCCCAAAAGTCACGCAAAGTTTGAGATATCTCAGAGGATGCGAATTCCCCGGTTCCCAAGCCCTTACCCCATTTATTAAACACGCATCCAAGAAAGAGGCTTGGGCCTTGGCATATAGGTACCAGTCAACAGAACCTTCCTCTTCTCTTATCAAGTTCCCCCCTTATCTCAGTTAAGCTGTACTAAACACCAAACTAAAAAAGTTCAAATTCCTTTAATTCCTTAAAAGTAGGGAAAATAAACAGACCCCTAGATGATCTGACCTTCTACCTGAACCCAGCAGACCCTGATCACCCCACCCCCACACACTCACACACACAAATTAATAGACTTAAGAGTTCCTCTGTTTCGAGCATCAATCACTATTGGTTCTTCCAATTTTAACTAGTCAGAATAGCGAATGGAGGCAATAGAAGATATTGTCATAGTCGGTGGTGGCTTAGCAGGGCTCGCCACTGCCTTAGGTCTACAGAGGTAAGAGTTTCACAAAGCAATTAGGAAACCAACAATTAAATCATGATGACTTTCAAAACTGTTGTAGAAAAAGGTCCACCTTTCTCCTTCTGAGGTTATTGTGCATGAGAGAGTTAAGTTTATAATAACGGGTAAAATTGGAAACTTATAAATTAAAATGAGTTTTAATAGAAAATGCAATTAATTGGGTAAACTTGTGAGTTTTTGAAATTTAGAAGGGTAAATATGATATTATGAATTTTAGAAGAGGGAATATGTAATTTCGAACTTTTTGAGGGGTATACATGATTATTCCCCAAATTTTGATACCATCCTTCTTTTTTGTTTTAATCAGGAAAGGGATTAAGTGCCTGATCTTGGAATCATCACCAGATCTACGTACATCAGGATTCGGATTCACGATGTGGACGAATGCTTGGTGTGCAATGGACGCCCTTGGGATTGGTGACAAACTCAGAAACCATCACGTGTTGGGTAAAAGGTGGAATTCTTAGTAAAATTACACTGATAAAATTTATGTTTTTATGAGTCAAGATGTATGTACTTCTACAATTGAAAACGAAAACTATATATGAAGGTTGTTTGAGATTTATTTTTGTACATTGCTCTAGACCTTGTATCTAATCGGTAGGTATATACTGGTACAAAATGAACCTGTATGCAAAAGCACAGCTCTGTTAAATTCCAACACTCCATACTGTGAACTACTACATGACTACAAAGCATATAGATCAAGCATGCGACAAACAAAGGTAGGAATCACTAAGAGACTTCAACAAAAAGTGGTTGATAGCTTCTTATTAAATTAAAAAGCATATTGAGTGATAATCACCCTTTGTATTAGTTTATATGGAAAGGTTCTCTGATTAAGTTGGTATAATAAAAGATCCAAACTTTAATAATTTCTTATATTTTGATGTGATGTCTATGTTTTGTTTTGCTTGGTCCAATAGATGTTTCTATAATGGTGTAAAGATCTTGTTTTTTGATCTTGTCTGAATAAATTATTGTGTAATAACTTCTGATGGGTTTGATAATATCTTATTCTGAGAAAATAACATATTTACATGCATAAATGAACACTCCGAAGTTAATATTTTGTTATTCAATTTTGCTGTAGGCTCACCATCTTGTCTACATCTGGCAAAACTTTGTCAGACAATAGTATATCAGGAGTAAGCGGGAAAAGGTAAATGGACAATAGTTTTTTGTGTGTGTGTGTGATCACAGTACATGCCTTTAATTAAAATTTATTCAAACTTGAATTAGGAGGATAGCTTAATTGTGGTTAATATATTTTCAATTTAAAAAAAAAAATGTGATGCTCTAATCCTTCTGCTTCTGCAGTGGATTCCAAGAGTTTAGGTGTGTAAAAAGAGACCTCTTGTTAAAGACATTAAAAGATGAGCTTCCCAATAACATTATAAGATATTCATCAAAAATTGTCTCAATTGAGAAAGATGGAAACCTCAAGCTCTTGCACTTGGCTGATGGGTCAATAATTAAAGCTAAGGTACATATATTGAATCTATTCTTGAACTTATTATTTTTTAAATAAGCTGTACAATTTTATTTTTATAGTGGAGATGGTAACCTAACCCATGTGAAATACTATTTTTTACTGGTAACACAACAGTTAATAATTTTGAGCATGTGATATTCTGGTAACACAACACTTAATTACATCATATTACAGGAAGATTTTTTTTCACTGTGAAACATCCTAAACATTCAAGTTTAGCCATGATTATAATGGACGTACTGCATTCTTCTATATTCATAAATAATTACCAAATTAAGAACTTAATATGAATCATAGTTTTGACAGGTACTAATTGGTTGTGATGGTGTAAACTCAGTGGTGGCAAAATATTTGGGACTAAAGAAGCTGTCTTTTTCGGGGCGGTTAGCAACTCGAGGTCTGACTGAGTATGAAACTGAGCATGGCTTTCAACCTGGATTCTTGCAAATAATTGGAGGCGGCCATCGGGCCGGAGTAATACCCTGCTCAGAGAAAAGTGTCTATTGGTTTTTAACATGGATTCCCTTAGAAGAGAATAGTAAGTTCAGCTGTCTTGCTCTTTCATTATGTGTCAAGGACAATTAGTTAATTGGTTAAATTGTTCCAACAGGAGCATGCCGATCAGAAAGGGTCAAATAAATATATACATTTGCAAAATAGAAGCTCTAGAGACAAATTTAATCATCTAAAATATGGTGTAAATCATGGAATAAGATACAGGAAAGTGCCAATTTAATTTGATGATGTTCTGAACAACATCATCTGAGCCAAAAAGAGGATTGTTCTTATACACAAATAAAAGTTTTATTATTGAAGGCTGCACATTTGGCAGAATTTACCAATCTATCCAAAGAGTCTCTTTTCTAGAACTTGAGCTCTGGAATTGATTTTCCTTTTTCTTTTTGAGTTACTAACTTGATACCAATCTGCCAGAAAATGTAGACCAAAGTATAGAGAAAATGAAAGGCTACGTAATCAGAAATCTAAAGAATGCGAATGTATCTGAAGAAACCTTAGAATTGATCGAAAGGAGCGAGATGGGTAATGTAATTTCCACTCCATTAAAATATCGATCTCCGTTCTCCTTACTGTTTGCAAAAATAACTGAGGACAATGTTTGTGTTGCTGGCGATGCACTACATGCCACGACGCCAGAATTAGGTCAAGGTGGTTGCATGGCCCTTGAAGATAGTGTTGTTTTAGCTAGATGTTTGAGTGAGGCTATAATTGGATCTAAAAGAGAAGGTGATGCAGAATATGAGAGAATTCAGGGGGCTCTGGAGAAATATGCCAAGGAAAGGAGATGGAGGAGTATTAAGGTAATAGCACTATCTTATGTTGTTGGTTTTATTCAACAAAGTGCTAATCCTCTTGTGAGCTTTTTAAGGGAAAGGTTGCTGGGTAGAGTTATCGCCAATGTATATATGAATATATCTAGCTATGATTGTGGAATGTTATGAATTTACTAAGTTTTGATTTTTTTTATATTCTGATCGATTATGTAAGGATTCTGTTATTTTGATCGATGGGTGTATAAAATTTTCTTTTTAGTTCCTTAATAAAGTTAGTTTTACCTATTGTAATTCTGTAAGGAATGAATTAATGGGATGCTCATTTGAATGTTGCTGTCTTATATAGTTATATGATATCTGTCAATTTTATCTTAATTAAAATCGTTTATTTCTGTACCGCTGGGTCCTATAGGGGCCGTTCGGCAATAGAGGATTAAGAGTGAAGGATCAAGAGTTTAAGGAGCGTTAAGAAACCGATGTTCGGTTATCTTAATCCGCGGATGAAAGATTAAGTGCTTAAGAAGGGGGTATAGGTGCCTTAAAGTTCAGGTAGGAGATTAAGATCCGGACAAAAGGAGACTAAAGGAGGTGTTCTTAATTCGCGCTAAGAAATTGGTGTTCGGCGAGATTAAGCGGCTAAGGAAACTAAAAAAAACGGATTAAACCTTAACGAGCCTTAATCCACGCTTGTGGAACAGCCCCATAAAGTTTCGCGCAAGATTTAAATCTCACGTTTAACAACACCTCGCTTTTCTGCATTATTTTCCGTTTCCCATACGTATACATTTGTCATTTGTGTAGCGAGTATAGTTTAATTATTATATTTAAGAAAGCACGTGACAAGAACCGGACGACTGTATACGATTTGGCCCGTTAGATCCTTTGCAAATAGATGACAGGACCATTTTTCAACCGTGTGATTTGTTTCATTGCCAGTTATTCCAAAAATAAATCATCCAAAATATTGCAAATATAATATAATTATTATATTTAAGTATATAACTCAATCATCAAGTGATGTTTAATTTTTGAAAATATAATTTAAATAAGAGAAATATATAATTTAAGATCGATTTAAAAGGATTTTAATCTCAAATAAGAAATGTTTCGATTTAACAAAACATAATATTAAAAAAAACATTATATATTATATCGTATATTTTTTGTGTTTATACTTTATAGGGAAAATTATATGAATTGTATTTAATAGTTTTAAATTATTAAAGTTTCAAAGAAGAAGACATAATGATAGCGGTGAAAACGGAGATAGTGGTAAAACCATATCCATATCTGTTTTTTGTTTTCCTGATATGGAGATATTAGATGGATACGGATACGAATATGGATCGGATGGAATATTTATTAAAAATATATATAAATATTATTAAATAATATCAAAGTTTGTAATATTTATCTAATTAGATGAATAACATAATTTTTCATAATATATATTAAACTGTATGATATATCTACTATTCGGATACAGATAACTGAAACGTAAAATCATATCAGTATTTGTATCCACACGGATATTCGGATATTGGATATCCATATCTAATTTTTTCAATGAATTTTTTCAGCATAAACCTTCTCTATTTATTTTTAGAAATATGATTCTTGTGATTTTTCATATTCTATTGATTCTTCTAATTCTTCATATTTTGTTAATTCTTTTAATTCTTGTAATTCTTTTGAATACGGATCGGATATTATCCACTTGATTTTCACCTCTACATATTGAGTTATAAAAATGAAGGCATTGAAATCTTGCTTAATTTTTTTTCTTTAATATAGATCTCACTAATTCTTTTTACAGTTACAGATTTCTTAGCTGCCTGTCTTACATCTAAGAAAAGAAAATACTAATACTTAGATATGTCCGGATTATAGAAAATCTAGAGACTATTAAATATACAAGTAATATTAAAGACATTCGATTACAAGAAAAGAAAATACTAATACTTAGATATGTCCGGATTATAGAAAATCTAGAGACTATTAAATATACAAGTAATATTAAAGACATTCGATTACAAGGATAGATTTCAAAAGAGATTAATATTTTGTTGCCTTCAAATTTTTAGGTCCCGTTTGACATTTCCTGTGTGTGAGTGGGAAAAAAATTCACTCACGCGCACAGTATTTCAGCTATTTAAAATTTTTTATTCCCGTTCTCTTTAGAGAGTTGAACATACTCTTAGCATTAGTTAATATATTCAAGGAGATCGAGGTATACACCAATCATACATAGTACGTTAAAATTTATTTTAGCCCTCCAAACTTCGTGTGTTTGCTTTAAAAAAAATGGTTGAGCTATACTCCAAGTCTCCAACCATAGTATGTTAAATTTTATTTTAGTCCTCCAAACTTCTTGTGTTTGTTTTAAAAAAAAAGGCTGAGGTATACCTCTAGGGCTACACAAAAAAATTATAATTCGTGATTCGATTTGAGTTTAATTCAAAATAGTTCGAAATTAATTCAGACTAAATTCAAACTGGATATGGTTCGTTTGAAATAGATTCACAAACTATTCTAGTTCAAATATCAAAGTAACGTGAATCGTTAATTTCTACTGATAACTTAAAAGTTAAAATATAAAGCCGCATAGCAATAAGTCATAACTCGTAAGTCGTAACTCTCGTTTTTAGTTCTGAAACTCTAAACAACTTTCACCTTTCGCTCTCGAGACTACAATCACGCTTTCTTATTTTAAAAAAAGTTCATAAAAAGTTTGAAATTAAGTTCATATTAAGTTTGATTTAAAATTAATTCAATCCAAACTAAGTTAGATTCGGTTCGATTCGTTTGCAGCCTCGCTACTATACACCCCACCATATAGTGGATCCGCATCTGCTGCGATTCTTCGCTCATGAGTCATGAATAGTGGCCTGTGATTCCTGTTTTTTCAAATCCAACTGTTGAATTATTTTGAGATTCGTGCAAAGAAAAATCAGCTACTTTGAGATACGTGCACGGAATTATTGAACAGTCAGATTTGAAAAGGCAGGCATTTTAGAATCACTGTTTACCTTTCTATGATCGCAGCAGATGTGAATCCCCGTATAGTATGGATTCTATGGAACCATCAACCATAGATAAACATGAACCCTTCTCTTTTTCAAATTCATTTCGCACTTTTTCCCCTCTTCTTAAGCTGTGCTCGGTGCTCCAGAGGGAACCCTCATTGATCTCTTCGAACAGGAAAAACTTACTACACCGAGCTAACAAATTTCGTCAAAACCTACGTTAAGTTCTCCTCCGAACAATACTCCTTTCCTTCCGTTCCCCTCCGCTCCCTCTGCAATTTCTCTCTTCTGGAACACTCCGCACAGTGAATTTGCAGTTCCTCCCTCCGCGTCACCCCGTCTGGACCACAAACAACCTCTGAGTAAAACCAAAAATGGAGCCTGTAGAAGATATTGTGATAGTAGGTGCTGGCATCGCTGGTCTAGCAACTGCACTGGGGTTGCACAGGTTTAATTCATCTCTCTAATTCTGACTAATCTTTTTGCATGTTTTAATATCAAGGTTAAATTAATCTCTCTATCTGCTTGTTTTCAGACAATATCAGATAGGTACCATTTAATTTCCAGAATCTGAACTCTTCTTTTGAGATATAAATGCTCAAAATTCCTATCTATATTCTTGATTATGAACAGGAGAATTTGAATCCATCTTCTCTTATTGAGCCAATATAATATAATTGATTTTATTGATTTGGGTTACTCTTTCTATCCCCATCTACTTCCAGTTACCTCTGTTTCAACTCTTACAAAAATGATAATAAAATTTACAGGAAAGGAGTTAAGAGCCTGGTGTTGGAGTCATCACCGACATTGCGTAGCTCAGGATTTGCAATTGGGATGTGGACAAATGCATGGCGTGCATTGGATGCTTTAGAGATAGGCAACAAGGCCAGAGAGCATCATCTCTTGGTTGAAAGGTAACTGTTTCATGCATTTAAGCGAGCTTACAGCCATACCATACTGTACCAGTTTGATTTCTTTTATTGAAAGAAAAAAAAGAGGAAAGAAACAGTGAAAATTGAGAACTGGCCTTCTGTTTTTAACTCTTTATTAGCCCGATTAATTATAAGTTCGTGCCGTGCTGATATACACTATTAATTACTTGACACAATTTAAAACTCATTTTAAAATTATCAAAAGTACCCATCTTACCCTTAACACAATTTTAATAAAGGGTAAAATGGGTACTTTATAAGTTTAAAATGATTTTTAATAGAAAAGTTATAAATTGGATCAATTGTGAGTTTTTGAAATTTAAAAGGCTATGTATGATATTATGAATTTTAGAGGGGGAATATGTAATTTCAATGTTTTTGGGGGGCATACATGAAATTCCCCTCTGTTTTTGCTTTACAATTGAAGCTGTATATCTACTCTGCTGAAATATTCAAGTTTCTTGTTAACTTTTGTAGGGTTATAGTGTTATCACCATCTTCAGGTGTCACTTTAGGTGAAATGAGACTCAAAGAAATTGAAGGCAAAAAGTAAGCCATAAAATTATTTTTCACCTGATAGTTTCAAAGATGAAAATTTAGAAACTATTCTTTTTCTGTCAGAAGTAATGTAGGTCAGCTTGAAAGATGTTTTTGGGGGAGATAGAATATTGAAATTCAAATTAACAACATCAAAGCTAATAGACTAGCATACACTATAAGAGAGATGATATATTCTTTTGAGTTATCGACAAAGTTTAGGCCCACTGTTTAATATCAACTAAAATAGGGGTGGTTCTCAAAAAAAGGAAACAATATTGAAAATATCTCTTCTTTTATTTTATCCATAATGGAACTTTCAAACTTATGATACAGCCTTTTATTCTCTCTCTTTTGTCTCTGTGAAGTGGTAAGCTCGAAATCCGTTGCGTAAGGAGGGAGTTCATGCTAGAGACCTTAGCAAGAGAACTACCAGAGGACACAATCAGATATTCATCTAAGGTTGTTTCAATTGAAGAGGACAGTGGTCTTAAGCTTTTGCACTTAATCGATGGCTCTGTAATTAAAGCAAAGGTACAAAAGATCATGTTAAATCATAGATAGACTAGTTACAACCTTCAAAAAAGAGATAAGACTAGTTACAGAAATATTTTTTGCAAATTTAGAAGGGAATTTGTAATTATCACTATAGTATGATTTGTGATGCTTACAGTCACTGCCTTGGATGCTTTTAAGGAGTTGCCAGTACTGTGCATTGACATGTCACAAGTTATGAATTACAATTGAATTGGTAATTTAATATATATATATATATATATACATAAGCTTGGGCATGTAATTGTTAATTAAGCTTGGGCATGTAATATTTCAGGTATTAATAGGGGGTGATGGAATAAATTCAGTAGTGGCGAAATATCTAGGTCTCAAGAAGCCATCATTCTCAGACCGTTTAGCAATTAGAGGACTTGCGGAGTACCCAACTATTCATGGATTTAAACCATATTTTATTCAAATTAATGGACAAGGGTTTCGTGCTGGAATGATACCCTGCACCGAGAGAAGCATTTACTGGTTCTTCGCTTGGTGCCCCTCTGTAAATGGTATATTTTTGTTTCCTCATGAAAGTGCTCATAATTAATTTTTGTGAGTTGGGAGTTTTTTGTGCTTAATTTTCTAGTTGAGCATCGGAATAGTCCTTGCTAATCCTAATTTGGGGGCATTTATACAAACTAGGAAACTGATATTCATTGTAGTATTAAGCCTCTCAATTTACTATCGAGGGGCTCATCTAATCATTACAGTTTTAAATTTTAATTGCAATCTCCAAAATTGTCAGGTTCAGAGAAGGCAGATGAAAGTACAACGGCAATGCGAGAATTTATCATAAAAACACTATCAAACTCAAAAGTCCCAAAAGAAATCATAGAAGTGATACAAAGAAGCACATTTGAAGAGGTGAGGTCAAGCCCCTTGAGATATCAATCCCCATTCTCTCTTTTATTTGGAGATATCACCAAAAGAAACATATGTGTAATCGGAGATGCGTTCCATCCAATGACACCCGATTTAGGCCAAGGTGGTTGCTTAGCTCTTGAAGACAGTGTAATTTTGGCAAGGTGTTTGTCTGAGGCTGTTTATCAGAATAAAATTGAGGGGTTGGAGGAGTTTGCTAAAATCAGGCGGTGGAGGTGTGCCAAGGTAGTTGCAATTGCTTATGTTGTGGGGTTAGTTCAACAGAGTGGTAATTGGTTTGTGCGCATTTTGAGAGAGAAGGTGTTGGGAAGGTTCATGGCCAGAGCTTTGCTTAAGATACCAGACTATGACTGTGGAAAATTATAATATACTGGGAAAGAGGGAGGCTCTGATAATATGCATATTATGGATCGACCCATGTTATTGATTCATATCTCTATTTTCCAAGTTCAAACAGTCTATCTGAACTGTTAAACATGATCTTCATATGAAAAACTACTTGGAGACCAAATTCTACATTTTTAAGGATTTCCTTTACTATTACTTAGGTAGAAAAATCGTTATGTTCGGATGGTCAAATTTTTTTATATCAAGTAATTTTCTACCTATTTAAAAAAAAAGGGAAAATTTTTAGTGTGCCCATGCAAACTTTCAAGATAGTCAATTTCCCCGTGAAAACACCAGGATATCCAATATTCATACTAGAACTTGACATTATTTCTTCTATTTCCTTTTATTTGTTTAACCTTTTATTAAATTATTTTAAAAATTGAATTGACAAGTATACCTATTTGAACTCAGTTTCATTTATAACTTCATGAAACAACAGCTTCCTGTATCTGCATAAATCGAACAGCCTGAGTTCATGAACTCTTGCCAAATGGAAAAAGGAACAAGAAAATTTGTGAAGGGCACTGCAAGAAATAGTAGCAGGACAATGCTTTGACCTGTTCTATGATGATTAACTTGATTTCTGATGTTAGGATTTCTCTTTTAGCTTGAGGACAAGTTGATTAAATATTATCGATGATGCATTGATTATCCTAAAATAATTCCTTAATCGTGAACCTAGATCTACAGTGGTGAATGAACAGTATTTTCAGTTGCCTTTAAGTTGTGGGATGCATTTCGATGGTTAATTCTCTTATTGATTTTGTACCATCTGGTACCGGACCCAATAGCTCATTCTCTTGGCATTTCTCAATTTCCCAGGTTTAATTTTAAGATTTGCTTCTTCTTAGATTCATTAAGCACCGGAGTTATTTGCATTCATGTTTAATCACTGCTGTCAATCAAAAATGGTTCTTTTCGCTAATCTCTGAAAAGAAGCATTGTTTTGTTGTGCCGCACAATATGTATGGTTTAAGGCAAAAGTTAACTCAATCTCAATACTTTAAAAAGTTTAGAAATTCAAAAGATAATCCATATCTACCACAATGGGTCACTGATGTCGGTCGTACAGGGTTTGGACTTAAAGCCAGGTAATACAAATCATATCTTTCTTTCTTTTTCCTCCAATCCCAACATGTGCATTACAAATACGCTTTTAGACAGTGGCAAATTTGGACAAAGCGCGGCTCTTTTTTTTGAAGTCAACTGCTATCGATCAAACACTTCTTTGATTGGGCTACGATATGGGTGGTAGGAGATGGAAATTCGATTTCCTACTGGCATGATCCATGAGGAACTCAGCCTTGAAGGAAACGGGATCCAGATGCACCAATCATGCTTTATCTCTGAAAGAAGCAGTGGACCTACAGCTCGAAAATGCCCCTGAGGAACTGCTACTGATTGAAGACCAATCGGACAAGCTAGAATGTCGATGGGAGACGAGTAGGAAATACTCGGCAAAGTCAGTATACACACTCTTCACGAGTGGAGGGCGGATCAGATGGGAATTTGCATCAATTTGGAAATTCACTGTCCCGCCATCAGTCAGAATTTTCCTCTATCTCATGCTTAATGACAAGCTCCTAACTAGAGAAGGAATGGCACACAGGAACTTCAATATCCAGGACTTATCATGCCCCCTATGCGATAGTGGGGTTCTTGAATCAGCTCTCCATTTATTTTTCGAATGCAGTGACTCAAAATTGATTTGGAATAGGTTGGAGACAACGATCTCATGTAGGATTATGAGCGCAGGCACCTCAATTTAGCAGGTCTGGCAAAGGTCAACCTCAAGGTTTAGAAGTGATGCTGACATGAGAATCAGATGGCAGGCCCTTTTCTCTTCGGCATGCTGGTCAATTTGGAAGCAGCGGAACTGCAAGGTGTTTGGTGAAAGGAGGCTTCCAATAGACATGGTGGTCATTAGCCAGGCCACTCTCTGGGTAAAGCGTTGTAAGGGCAGGAAAAATTAACAGGGTATTGGTTAGTTGGGTTCTAATTATTGGTAGGCTGACACACTGGTTATGCTAGGAGGTAAAGCCTTGGGGCTTAGTATGATGTTTCAAGTTGAATACCCTGTAATTGAGAAACTTTTTATATATAAAACACCTGGCAGCGCCTGCCCGGTTTGACTCAAAAAAAAAAAAGACAGTGGCAAATTTATCCAATTTTACTAATCTAACTTTACTATCTATCAAATTAAGTCAGTACGCCGTTGATTTCAGACTTTTCCCGTCTCCTTTCTCTCTCCTTTTGTCCATCAAACTCCCGCCAATCCTTCCCCTTCTCACTGTTGTTTCTTTCTCTACCAACTAATGATGAATTTTGCGGAAATATTAAAAGAGAGAGATGATGAATTGTTTTTGTTGTATTGCTATTCTTAGTTTTACACAGAGATGAGTTGGGTTTTTATACAATCACACATTCACATTCCAACGGTACAATTCTATAAATGGTAAAAAGGTAAAGGTACTTTATTAGCTCCCTTTTTACCATTATTAGCCGATAATGATAAATAAGCCATTGGACTAATTATTTCCTTAATCATACTTTATTTTATTTCTCAACAACTAATCTTCCTTTTAGAGTTCATCAAATGTCGAGATTTTTTTCAAGGGGGTTCTCTGTTGTCATGGTTGCAACAATTGCCACATAAATAAAATGGATGATGTGATGAAAGAGTATACTTGTCCATTCAATATTTAAAATAATTTAAAAATTAAATAAATAAAAGGGATAGAAGAAAAAATGTTAAGTTTTTGTGGGGATATTGGATATTATGATGTTTTCATGGGGAAATTGGCTATATTAAAAGTTTATATGGACACTAGAAATTCTCCCTTAAAAATATAAAATTTTTTATAAAACTTGGTTCAACTATATTTTCATATGGAGGTCATGTATTACAATTTGCATTGACTATTTAAACTTTAAAAGTAGATATATGGATCCGTACTATGGATTGATCTGTAATATGCATATTACCATTGGCTCACTCTTGGAAAATGTGTAAAATGTAAATTTGTAAGATTGCCTTATGATGTTTAGTTTTGTTGTTCCTTTTATAATTACTTGTAATTACAAAATTTTGATAGTGAGCATTTTCTTGTATAATTTAGAAGCAATATGTGTAGTTTGTTATTTGAATCACTACGAATCAATAAAAGCGTCGTTAAAAATATGGGTCTCATTGCTAATGAAATATAAATTTTTGACGAAAAGAAAATTCAAGAAATTACAAAAGTACCAATTAGTATTAGAATAATTTTTTTGTAAAAGCCCAATCAGTATTTTGAATAAAACAATTGTTTTTCACGAACATTGATGTTAGGAAAAGAAATAGGGAAGTCTTTTTCAAAAGAAAATTCCGGACCAATTTTCCACCAGTATCTAATGATTTAAAATTACCATTTCTTGTAAAAAATGAAAATTTTCAAAGTAATAAACTCTTCCTATTTGAATATATTGAGGATCTTTATTATGCTTACCTATTCCTCGTTATAAAGGCGGTATGAAATGAAAGCCTTTTTTTTAAAAAAAAATTTTAGGCCTATCAATAAGGCCCAGTTAAGCCCAATAACACATCTAAGCTTACATTTTCCAGATTCTGCCCTGATTGGAAAAGAAAGTTGTTACTACTTATTTTAAAAAAAAAAGTTCTGGAAGTTAGTTAAGCTTCTGGAGATCTAGTGTGATTTATGGGCATTATTTTAACTGTTTTTTCTTATATATAAATGTTAAATTTTTCTACAGAAATCACATGGGAGAGCGATATGGATCCCACCAATCTCATGTTCGCTCCATGTGTTCTTTGAAATTAATACTAATCATTTCTTTGTGAATGTCAACTGTGTAGGATTCCAAATGGAAATTTGATTAACAACTCCACAATTTGTAGCCTTTTATTTTACTTGATGATGCAAATATAGCATTAGCTAACATGTGTCTTTTATGTTGATATATATCCACACATGTGGTGAAGCATTGCAAAAAGTAAAATAAAAATTAAAACTATAATTTGCATAAAGATAAGAATATATATATTGAACAAGATGCTCCTCATGAGCTTCAAATTTTCTGTATTAATTTTTAAAATCATTTTTTTACATGGGTTCAATAACATTTCGATGTAAGTATCTCAACCTAGAGATGGACTATGGTACTCTATGGAGTAAAACGCCTCGGTACTCTACGCTATATCTCCATTTTAAAAATCCAAACACCCGATCCGAACCGTTGAACATGTTCTTCATATTGAAATGTGCTTAGAGACTAAATTTTACATTTTTTGGAATTTTTTTGCTATTTATTAAGCCACTTTGAAAATCTCAGATCTGCTGTGAACAGTAAAAAACAGTAAAAATTTCTGGACCATCGGATCTGAGATTTTCAAAGTGGCTTAATAAATAGCAAAGAAATTCAAAAAAATGTAAAATTTGGTCTCCAAACACATTTCAATATGAAGAACATGTTTAACGGTTCGGATCGGGTGTTTGAATTTTTAAAATGGAGATATAGTGCCGTAGAGCACCGAGCCATGGTACTCTATAGAGTACCATAGCTCAATTCCTCAACCTACGTCCAATAACTAACATAATCTAAATACGAAATTTGGAATCCTACAGAAAATGGATCATAAATTAATATACTTTTTCGAATTTAAATAATACGAATTTTATCTCACGATTAACTCAAAATTCAGTACAAACCAAAAATCCATGTATATTCAAATATAGATGCTTCGCCGACATAAAATAGATATAGTATTGATCCAAAATGATTGAACAATCCAAATCCGCAACATAAACCCAACATGATGATCAAACTTGTATCCAAAATGTTTGAATACGATCTAATTAACCAACAACAAAGGAATCAAACTCATTATGCTGTAAATTCAAAAAGACTACATCAGTCAAAAGCCTTAAATGAATTCACATGAACGTGTTTTATGAATCATAAACAGGGTCATGTGAGTAATTAAAGTCATTGAGGATTAAATTGCTTACTCCACTTTATTTATTCAAGAAAATATGTGACATGTTATGACGTGATGTGACGTGACTAAGTTTTTTTTCACGTAACGTGATATGACGTGACTAAGTTTTTTTTTCACGTGACGTGATGTGACGTGACTAAGTTTTTTTTCACGGGACGTGACGTGATTAAAATAGTAGTGGACGGTCACTCAATGACACATGTGACGTAAATTAGTCATGTCAACTTTTTTTTTTATATTTTAATTTAAATTGTTGAAAATTCAGAAAAAAAATATGAAAAATTATAAAATAAGTAAATAATGCTGTAATTTTTTTTTAAAAAAAGCCGTTCGGTATCTGACATTACTTTAAAAATTTTAATTACAAACATTCATTGAACTTTAAACTAAAAAAAATAAAAACCAGTACTACATGAGTACCAGTATTGCTGCACCTACTCTAAAAGAGAAACATGAATACTCTATATATACAAAAAAAAAAAACTAAAAATTAACTAGAAAAAGTTAGATACTTTATACATACTAAAAAAACTGGATACTCTTGTTGTCCCTAATGGCACCTAGAGAGAGGTGAATAGGTAGTCTTAAAGACTTTTAGTCATTTTTCGGTTTAACTATCTAAATCAATAAATCAAACAAACATCAAACAAGCACGTGCAAATAAAGTAAATAGAGTAGAGTTTAGAGAAAATTGACATGCGGGATAATAACTGAGTTCGGTATAAAATGCCTACGTCTTTGGGGTAGAGCAATCTCATTGGTGCTCCTTTCCAATTACCCAAAAAGAAAATATACAACTTGTGACACATGAGCCTAGCGAAGATTTCAGAGTTACTGTTCATGAATTTTGGATTTCAACAGATCTGAGTACTACAAAGAGATATAACACACAATAAGTGACACTTAATTAAAATTTGAATTTTATTGCATTCTGTTCCAACATTTTGGATTACATTACTTTTCTTCCGTTCCAAAATTCATGAACAGTAACCCTGTAATCCGAGATCCAGCCGTCCAACTTTTTATGTGCACGTATCTCAAAATAACTGATTTTTCTGTGTATGCATCTCGAAGCAATTCAATAGCTGGATCTCGAATTTCAGAGATTTCAGAGTTACTGTTCATAATCATGGATTTCAGCAGATTTGGATCCCTCTTTGTAACCAGCCACAATTATTAGCTTCAATTCGTTTGACTAGTAAACACTATAATGTAATTATATTATGAAGACTAATGATTAAGTCCCTCAATCTGTAAATACTAATCATGCTTATAGACACCAATCATGTTCCCTTTTGTACGGAGATAATTAGAGACACCAATCATGATTCTCTCAATGTACAAGCTTAATCAAACTACAGATCTAATATTCGATAGCTATATGCGTTTTGGACTCATTAGCCTTTTCAATTTAAGTGTGGAGGAGCCATAGAAAATAAATATTTTTCAATTAATTATCCCTACAAATCAAATATGTGTTCTTTGTGTTATCGTATATATAACATATTATGATGAAAATTCAAAGAACTATAAATGTGCCTAGAAGAGAAGTACAATTCATTAATATTTTGAATTATATTTATATCTTGTATGTGAGAAATATACGCTCTATGTTAGAGTTTTTTTTTTTTATAAATCTTATTAGCAGCGGCTGCGAAGTATAATTTTGATTATATCATGTTAGACTTAACTAATCTTTAGAATGTTTTATTGCTCGAATTTATATTTAATATTAAACAATGTTTCATTACACTATATTTTATGAGAGAATTAAATAATTAATTTGACTATTTAATCAAACAAGAGTTTATGTAGAAATACTTTTTGTATTTTGAGACTATTACTTTATTTTTAGCAACAATATATTCCTAATAAATTATATTACAACAAAATTACTTATATAGTGCTGTGTTTGATTTTAGAAAACCTTAATAACATAGCACAATCGTCTGGTAAAATAAATATTAATCATCTAAAAAATCTTAGTATATATATGTTAGATCAATTTTCTTATATATTTTATCTTATTTACAATCTAATATTTGAAAATCATTGCACCCAACACATTATGATTTTCTTTACTTATTTAAAGCTTTTGTCTTTGGCTAGCAATTTTTATTGTATCATGATTGACATCCTTCCTTCAAAGATTTTTTTTTTTTTTTTTGGAAAACTTTCTCAAAAGTTGCAAAGTCGTGAGAGAGAATCGAACTCTCAACCTTTGAATAATCAACAATTTTAAAATATTTTTCCTAACTAAGTGAGCTACCTCCCCTATCTCTTCCTTCAAAGAATTGTCCTCCAAAATTGAATTATACAAGTAAATAACCATGGAGTTCCTTAGCAGCACTTTCCCTGTATTAATTGTTTCATTTTCTCTGTTATACATTTTTTTTTTAATCTGTCACAGGTGCATGGCTTAGATTGTCAACATGATCGTGCCAATAAAATTGAAGACATCAATTAACCCTCGATTATAAATCCAAATTAATAACTGTGAATCAACTTGATCAAGTCAGTTAATAATAGTTCATTTAATTAATTAACTGGCAGTTAATTAACTTCTACAGACAAAATCTGTGGGAGAAGCCGCCTAAACTCCGGATTGACTTTGACTAAATAGAGATAACTTTTCATATTTGTAAAAAACACTTCACATAACCATTTAGGTCAACAATATCGACCCACTTTTTTTTTAACAATCAATCGACCGATCTTAGAAAGCTCCGCTAAGTACCTTTAAGTTTCAGTTGATTAACCAAAATTATCATGACCTAGATTGGCCTTAATGAATCATAATTAATTGTTCTTCTCATGTAATTTACAAATTCATTTCAGGTAAAATCAATGCCAGACTCCACTACAATGAACCCTTATTTGATCTAACTAAACACTCACCAGAGAACCATGTTTTGGTTTATTGGCAAATACAATGCTCTTCGTGTGGGAGACCGCATGTTCAAAATTCAAAAAGATAATTCTTTGTGTGACCTCTAACCTTTACTAAAAAGAAAAAAAAACTAAACACTCACAATTTTAATTCAAGAAAAATGTTAACAAATGAAATGCATTTGACCATTGCTAATAATTGTATGGACTTTTGACACTAATATTTATTGAGGATATAGAATCTAATTCAAGAGTACATGTGATGTGATGCGTTTTGACAATTCCTAATAATTGTATGGACTTTTGCTACCAATATTTATTGAGGATATAGGATCTAATTCAAGAGTACATGTGATCCATTTCATTTAGCTGGAAAAATATCTTTTAGATGGTAATTGATAGACCCAAATGTCACATAACAGAGAAATCAGGTACGGTCTGATAGGCATCGGATCAAATTTGGTTCAATATCAGTTAGAGTCATCTGATTCTTATTAAGATTGGTGGTAACAACTTTAAGATTCATGCAGATCAAATGCACCCGAATCTTAATGCGGATCGGATGACTTTGACTGGCAGATCAACTTCTTTCCTAACAAATATACACCATGAAAATTAAGAGCCACAAGACCATTTGCTTGTGTACAAGATACAGAGCTTGAGCCCAATTCAGATTCTAGTTTTAATCATTCAACTGCACAGAACAATATTTGGTTGGTGAGGAGGAAGATTAGGATCATATTGATTCGATTCGACGATTTAAGTTGGGATATAATTATATATACTCTAATTATATATGTTCCATTTGATAGATTAGATTGGTCGGAAAAGCATCCTACATATGTAGCATGCATGCATGGTCATAACATATATCAGTGTTTAGATCCTATGATTCGACGGTTGATCGTTGGCTTGAGAGCCCCTGGCCTGTTCGGCTGTTCCATGGACCAAATATCAATAATAATAGTAAGATTGTGTTGCAGAATTATCTCATTAAATAAAAAAAATGGAAGAAAACGGACGGAGAAGAGAAGACAGTGATGTGTTAACCTTTCCTATATTTAAAATTGAAAATTACAGAATTGTTACAACTTAGATTGTCATTTTTTTTTCCTATTTTCAAATCTTTTAATTAATCTTTGTTGTTTGAAATCCAATTTTTTACAGATATCTCAATATGTTATTTATTTAAATATAATCTCATCAATTGATATATTTTTAAATTATTCTCATTTTACTTTTATAAAATAAAGTTCATAAGTATCCTTAAATTTTAAACAATTATGGTCTCAATTTTGAATACTTTTATTTTTTCTGTTTCAGATGAAATTTTGAGTGAAAATTAGACCATTTATTACATCATTATTATATGGATTAATATAGTTAATTACTATAAACGCATTTCAAAAATTAATTTATAATTTGAATTATATTTATTATTAGAGTAGGGTTTAAATGCCTCATTGTTTTTGTGTCCCAATCATTCCCCAAATTTTTATCTCCATTTTCAAGTTTCAAATAGTCAATCTAAACCGTTCAACATGATGGTCCCAATCATTCCCCAAAATATGCTTGAACACCAAATTTTATATTTTTTGAAATTTTTTTTACTAATCTTTTAGATGGTCCAAAACAGTGATATTGTACATGTACCTATCTAAAATAATAGTAAACAAATTCTAAAAAATAAAAAATTTGGTCTTCAAAGTACATTTTTATATGGAGATTATGTTGAGCGGGTTGAATCAACTGCTTGAATTTTAAAAACAGAGATAAGAATATGAGACATGAATGAAACATTGTAACTCTACTCTTGTTATTAAGAGGTTCTGATAAGTTCAAAAAATAGTTGTAATTAATTTGAAGTATATTGCTTTATCAGATTGTTAAATAAAAGCGATTTATTTTGTTCAAAATGGATATCATTAGTTTGCAAAAATGAAGGATAATTGTGGAGTCTGTTTGTCAAAATTATAAGAACAATTTAGATTATATTAATAGAAGAAATGTATGATATTGCGAAGAACATTATGATAGCATTGCAAAGAATTAAATTTAACTCAAATTGAGTTTAAACGACAAAGTTATAATAAGTAAAAAGTTGAAAGATGAGAGATCCACTTACAATATTTGAAAGTTACAACATGTTACAACATTCGGTTTTGTCGATCCAAACCATTCAACATGATCTCTATATTAAAATGTGCTTTGAGATCAAATTTTACATTTGTTTGAATTTTTTTACTATTTATTAAGTATTTTACAAAACTAATATTTTTAGACAATTATGGATTAATGAAAAACAACAGTTTTGTAAAATACTTAATAAATAGTAAAAAAATAAAAAAAATGTAAAATTTGGTCTCAAAGTACATTTTAATATAGAGATCATGTTGAATGGTTTGGATTGACTGTTTGAACTTTAAAAATTGCAAAATCGAATGTTGTAACATGTTGTAGGATTCAAAATGTTGTAAGTGGATCTCTCCTCAAGTTGAAAACATATTTAGCAATTAATTGATTAGGATGAGAAGAAAAATAAAAACACAATGCGATGATCTGTTATATATGAAGGTGTTAGAACAGGTACGAAATTCCAATATACACTACCATTTGCATTGATGTTTGCTTCTAATAACTAATTAATGTAAATTTTATGAAAAAAAATATAACATGTCAAAATTTTACTGAATCTACTGCAAGCACTATCATCGGTTGATTATTTCATCATTCGCCGATTAAGCCTGTACTTGCCTTATTTTAAATTTATGAAAATTTGGATGATATATGTGTGTGTGTGTGTGTGTGTGTGAGGAGGGATCAAGTTACAATAAATTTTAGTTAGAACAATATTTTTTTTTTCATTTTCAAAGTCCAAATAGTCGATCCAAACCGTTCAACATGATTATATAAAGAAAATTTTCTTCCAAATCAAATTTTACATTTTTTTTTGAATTTTTTACTATTTATTAAGTATTTTACAAAAACTAGTCAAATTCAGACCATTGAATTTTTATGAGTAGAAAGAACAGTTTTGGATTGGTATAATTCCTATCGATTCAAACCAGTTGTTCTTTTTTTTTTAAAAAAATTCAATATTAATTTTTTTTTTTTTATAAAAATAGACGACTCTCTATTTTTTTTAAATTATATTTTAGTAGGGAAAATTAGAAAAGACAAAAAGAAAAAGTGGTTTGGAATTTGGATAGGTAGGAATTATACCAGTAAAATTTACCGATTTTCTGCGTATGAAAAATTTATTGGTACTCTATCTATTTATTTTTCTTCTTTCTTATATTTTCGATAAACAAAAAAAATCTCACCGGTGAATGGTAACAAATTGATCTACAAATTACGGAAAGAGGAAAAGCAGTGTTAGCTAAAGACAAATAAAAGAAGCTCCCAACCCAGATCCTTGTACGAAATCTGTACAACACCAAACCAAACTTTTATACTATTCTTCTCCACTCCAGACAAGAATTGAGATTCTCAACTATGAATATTATGATGACAGATGATATCTAAATGGAAATGCTATCCATGGGAACGGACGTATCCATTAATGTTTGAAATAGAGAAATATGGTTATATTGAGATCGTAAATTTAGGCATGATGCATGGGACTGCTATTGCATGTGATAATGGAATTAGAGGAAACGTGAGATCATGTGATACGCTTTCTTAGTTAATCCCTTGATTAATCCTGGTCAATTATTGTTCAATTTCCTAAACCCCCTGAAATGTTATGTCGTTTCTAATCGGTCCCTGCTTTAATATCTAGGTGTAATCTAATTAAATTAGTTGTAATATTGCTAACTTTGTCTTACTTTTTTTTTCCTACCATATCTAATGAGGATTTTACATTCATATATATATTTTTTTAAACTAAAGAACTTGGGATATTGTTAATAACACAAATATGTTTTTTTTTTTTTTTTTATCATTACAAGAAAGGTCCTCTGTAAAACGAGATATTCTCCAAGGAAAATCCAGAACCAAGGGAAGAAGCAAGAAAACAATAACAAACAAAATTCGAATAAACCACTTGCACACAGAAACTTGTCAATTAAGTCGCCAGATTTCGGCAAAAATAAATAATTAATAAACAAGAAAGTCGGCTGCAGGGAATCTCACATGACATTAAATTTTTGTTTTGGAATTTTAATTACATATATGTAATTAAAATATGTATTTCGCATTTCAAGCCTCTCAAGGTTACTTGTAGTGTGTACATGTGCCTACTAATTAGCTTTAGATCTCATGACTTGCTCAAGTCCTTTGCCTAATTGCCTCCCACTCAACTCTTATATAAACCCTAGCATCAAGTTGAACTTCATACTCACCTCCAGTTGACTTCTAAACCTAGCCATTCTTCTTACTCTTCCATCGACTTTCCCTCTCTAATTAAGTCCTTCATCAAATTCATCGAGCATCTCCTCGAAATACATATTTCGTCAAGATGTCTAATTTCTTCAAGCGTCTTGTCATACTAGCAGTCTTCTTTATACACACGCTAGTCGATGGTCTTGATTCCACCACATACAATGCTCATGCTACATTCTATGGCGGTGCTGATGCCTCCGGGACTATGGGTATGGAGAAAAATTTAATTACACCATATATGTACTTCTGATTTAATCAGTCAAATTCATGCAACAGGCACTGTATCTTAGTTTTCTAATTGTTTGTTGCATATAGGTGGTGCGTGTGGTTACGGAAATCTATACACATATGGATACGGGACAAACACGGTTGCGCTCAGCACAGCACTCTTTAACAATGGAGCATCCTGTGGACAATGCTTTAAGATATCTTGTAACCAGTATTCCACTCCCCAGTGGTGCTATGCATGGAAATCAGTGACCGTCACCGCCACCAACTTTTGTCCCCCGAACTGGGCTCTACCAAGCAACAATGGTGGATGGTGCAACCCGCCCCGTCAGCATTTTGACATGGCTCAGCCTGCTTTTCAACAAATAGCTAACACTCGTGCCGGGATCGTCCCAGTGTATTACCAAAGGTTCAGCTCTTTTTCACATTTCCAGGAAATAAAATGCAACATTCACTCGTAATATAGGCACTTTCATATGTTACATTAATATGTAAATTTTGCTAATATAGATGTCGTGTTTTGCAGGGTTCGATGTTACAAGTCAGGTGGGGTGAGGTTCACGATAAATGGTCACCAATGGTTCAACCTCGTGCTCGTGTGGAATGTTGCGGGCACTGGATCGATCCAGTCAATTAAAGCCAAGGGAGGCTACACAAACTGGCAGTCATTGACTAGAAACTGGGGTGCAAATTGGCAGTCAAATTCAAACCTTAACGGCCAGGCCCTCTCCTTTCAAGTAACCAATACTGACTGGCAAACGATTACACTCTATAATGTAGCCCCTTCATGGTGGCGTTTCGGACAAACCTATACCAATAGTTGGCAGAATTTCTAGCTATTGATTTCATTAGTTTACGCAAATTTCCTAATATTAAATAGCAGACAAGCTAGCATTGCTAGGAAGCATTGATTGGTTTGAGAGCCGTCGGTATACTCATCCCTTCAACTGTTGTATATTAACTTTTTTCTAATATTAAAGCCAGGAATGGAGTCATTTTTGGGTATTTCATCAATTTTAATTATATTTTATTAGGGCCAAAGCAGGAAATAATTAATTCAGCTTACAAGTGCAAATTCTAGGTTTCATTGGTCCAGATAAGAAAAAATTATGAAATTTTGAGTTTGGCTGGGGCGTGCTTATATAATTCTGGTACGCCCGCCATACTAATTTTAGGGTTTTGCACGCAAGTTAGTTGACCTTCATTAGCAAGCTAGCTGGGGTTTGAAAGCAACTTGTGAGCTGAAAATTTAAGTCTTAATTAGCGCAAAATGTGCCTATGCTATATGTTGGTGTTTCATTTGTATAATTAGGTTAATTAAGAAGTGTTGCTAGGCTCAGCAGTGTTTCTATTTGTAAAATCTACTAGCAGGAGTATCCAATGTTTTGTACGCTCAACACATCATTGGTTGATTTAATGTATGACTGATTAATTCATTTCTTGATGTGCGTGAATTATATATGCTTGGCAACAAGGTTTACATGTAAAATAAAAATTAGAAGAACTAACCTACTAATTAACGCGAATCCATTTTTACAGCGCTGTAATCTGTGCGTACAGCGTTTACAGCGCTGTAATCTGTTCCTCTCTCCCTCCTCTCAAACGCTGTACGCACCAAAAACAGCGCTGTAAAAATGGGCTCTCTAATTAACTTACCTATCCGAACAAACCTACTTAACTCCTAAATTATGAAATACTGGACATTGGTGGATTAAATTGCTCAAGGTTTATGCATTATATATGCAACATGTATGATTTTCTTATTTATATATACAGTCATCATTCCGATGCTGATATCTTCACCAGCTAACAGTAACGCGGTCAATTCTTAACTTTGATTCACCATGAAATTGATTGATCGGTTCCCTGTCTTTATTTTTTCTTTTGGATAGACTTGGTAGGAGCTACCAAGTTTTGGTTTACGATCGGTTCTGTCAAAATTCAAAATTTGGAAGCGCTCCAATGAATTGCATTGTCCAAATCGATCGGATTCTCAATAGATGGCCCAAACAGCACGACTAAGATGGAAAAGCTAATTTGAGCTGTAATATAGTCCAAATTGGGCCCATAATTAGAATTATGTGATTTGTATTAAAACATGGACTGAGTTCTGAGTCGTCTTACTGAGGTCCTGAATTTGCTTTTTGTGAATTTGGTTGCGTGATTCAGCTTGTAAACTTAATTTGCATGGTTTGGAACTTGGAGGACTTTCATGGTATTTATTATTGAATTGTTATTTTTTCGAACTTTTGGATCTTGATTTATTAATTAATTGTGATCTAATTTGCTATATGATTTTTTTATGTATTTAAACATTAATAAATTAAAATTTGAAGTTCAAATTTCAAAATAAAGCTGTTAGATTTGATATATATCATTTATCTATACACATACAAAAGATTACAACATTTCGATTTTGTTTTGATCAGTATGAAGAGCATGCAAAAATACATTAATATGGATAAATTCTGGACATTACTTTTTCAACTTGTTGATTCATATAAAAACAAAACTGAAAAATGATAAATCTGTTATATGCGTGTAGAGAAAATAATATAGATCATATACAATGGTTTTAGTTGACATTCAATTTTAAATTTTAAATTATTAGAAAATTAAAAAATAGAGACTTAACGGAGGCACAAAAATAGAGGCATTTGATTATTTGACATTTAGTTTCGATTGTGGACTAATCTAATTCAAATTGGTACACTTTCTATCAAAATGCACTCATAATCAGGGGTGGAATCAATCTTTCAAACTATATATGGGGATCAAATGTGAATATGAATTAATCATATAAAATTGGGATATTATATCTTACCCCCTTCTCTCGTCCCCTAACAGTCCCCCGCCTTCGGATCACCTTTGGATCTTAAGTTAAGAAGTGCTGATTAACTGAATTATAACTGTAATTAACTGTTTTCATTGGACCCCACTTAATTACCCGATTTTGAATTTCTTTTCTTTCCAAGTGCGTCGCGCTTTGGATTTCTTTCCCAGTTCCAGGATTTTTTCTTTCTCCGTCGTTTTCTCCGTCGAACTCGGATTGCTTCCTTCTCCGGCGATTTCTCCGTCGCGCCTTTTTCAGTTTTCCTTTCTCTGTCGATTTCCTCCTCCGTCGGTCACTGCGTCCGTCGATTTCTTCCTCCGTCGATTTTGCTTCGTCCGCTTTCTTCGTCGATCTCGATTTCTTCCTCCGTCGCTTCCAATTTCTTGATCGATCTGGCATTCTACTTTCAGGTAAATTTTTAATTTTGATCTGTCCATAACTGAATCGTGATGTTCCATTTGATATTAAATTTTTGTATTTTTGCGATTTCCTGTCTGATTTCTATGTGAATTATATGATATTTTGGTTTGAATCACAATGTATGCTTAATTGATTCGAGATTTACATATTGTCAATTTCAGTTTGAATCATATGAATTATTGCTAATTGTTGGTAAATAAGTATCAGGTAAATACTTTTAACTATGTAAGTGAATACATTATGTATAATGATGAATACTTTAGTGTTTAGTCATTTGCACTTTTATTGATGACTGGTGAATTTTTTTGCTGAATCAGTATTTTCTGGTAGAAACTTATGAATTGAATACTGTGTGTTGCATACTGAATACTTTCACAAAAACAGATGAATACTTTTACGAGAAGTGTTTTCTTACATATGTTACTTTAAAAGTTTAATCGAGTAATATGTTTTGGTCATAAATGGATAATACTTTACCCATTACAGATGAATACTTTAATGCTAAAGATGAATAGTTTATCTGAATAAGTTAATTTTGTTTCACTGTGAATGAATAATTAGTTATTATGGCATGTGCTGTTAGTTTGAATGAAATTATTGATGAATACTTTATCTGTTTAGTATTAATATGGCTGTTGAATACTTCTTTAATGTGGTTAAATACTGTATGGTTTATATTGAATACTTTGGCCAAAACAGATAAATATTTTTATGAGAAGTGTTTTCTGACAGTTTTTTTAATGGTAATTTTTACTGTGTAATATGTTATGGTCATAAAAGGTAAATACTTTATCATCACAGTTGAATACTTTGAGTTAAACATGAATAGATTATGTGTATAATTTACTGTGATCATATGAGAAGTGTTTTTTGTTGAATACTTCTTTAATGTGGTTGAATATGTCAGTTGAATATGTATGTTCATGTGCAGTTAGTTTTAATTCACACTTTTACTGTGATGGTATGAATGTTGAATACTTCTGTAATGATGTTGAATTTTTTGTTCATATGGTTGAATGCTTTATGTTTTTTGATGTACCAGGATGTTGTTTGATCTTAATGCCACTTGTGAAGAAGAAATATTGGTGCAGCATACCAATGTAGAAGTTGAGGAGGTCAATCCTTATCAAAATTTTGAAGAAATTTATCGGGCTAATGAAGCGTTTGATGACAATGTCGGCATTATGGAGAATATTTTCGAGTTGGATTTAAATGTACAACCTTTGGAGAACTCTTTGCCAGAAGTTTGTGAAGTTCAAGAAGAAGTTTGTGAAGTTTTTTGTTTCAGCTGCTAAATTGGAAACTAAGTTATTGTCCGGACAAGTTGAAGGTCCTTCTGGAGGTGCTGTTTCTAAAACAGATAATGCAGCTGTTGCTGGTAAATTTTTAATTCATGTTTTCATAGTTCGTTTCAGTTAGTATATTATTTCATATGCTGTGTTGAATACTTGGAACATTTTGCAATTAGGGTTGACTACTTTCATAAATTTGTAGATGTACAAAAGATGGTACATTCTTCTAAATTGGACCTATTAACATATGCTTGTGGAGAAGCAGCTGGCCAAGAAGAAGATAAAGATAGGTTAAAGATAGCAGCGAATGAGGAAGAAGAAGAGGAAGATATTCATGGATTTACAACACAGGAAGATGAATCTCAAGACCCTAACATTGATAGAATTGTAAGAGAGGTGCTAATGAGAAGTAGTAAATCAATGGCACAGCAGGAAATTAAACAAGTTATAGAAGGTGGAGAAAAAGGTATGAATTCCATTATGAATACTTATGTGTTATAGTTGAATACATATATATTAGAGTTGAATACTTTAGCAGTCAGCCATGAATACTTGTTGAATAATTTAGCAGTTCTATATATGTATTTTTATGTTAGAGTTGAATACTTTAGCAGTCCTTTATGAATACTTGTTGAATTCCATTAGAAAGGGGGTGAAAAAGGTATGAATTCCATTATGAATTCTTATGTGTTAGAGTTGAATACTTTAGCAGTCATCTATAAATACTTGTTGAATACTTTAGCAGTCATTTATGAATATTTGTTGAATACTTTAGGTGTTAGAGTTGAATGCCTTGATCTTTGAATGAATACTTTGGTTAGTATTATTTTTTGGTGCATTGAATGAATACTTTTTTTTTTAATACAGTAAATGATGAAAAGATAGTAGCAGACAATGTTGCTGTAAATCTTCGTGAAATGGAATTCCCATCTTTTGATTTGTGCATCTCACCAACTGTAGAAACTCTTAAAGAGGTCTTGTCACAAGAACAACAAGACCTGGAGGAACCGAAAAGCCCCTTAAAGTTCCGCCAGAAATGCCATGCTATTCGTGGACGTGCAAGTGGACGTGGACGTGCCAGTGGACGTGGATGTGGCCGTGGACGTGCAGATGGCAAAGCTACTTCTAAACGGAATTCTCCACAAATTATTGAAATTAGTTCACAAGAAGAAGTAAGGGGCACCAAAAATACTGGACGAGCAGGTAGAAGAGGAAGTAGGAGGTACCCAATTAGACCCAGAGTGCAGCCTAAGAGAGGTATCAAGGATCATAAGGCTCCATTTGTTGGACAACCTTTTATCCATGAGGACGTTAAGATCGACGAACCCTTCTCTACTTGGATTGAGGCTGTTACTGCCAATGATGGCGATGAACATTTTGAGTTCGATGAAGTGCCTTTCAGATTGAATGACCCAAATTGGATTTACTACACAGATAGTATTTTTATCGACTCCACTTATGATTTATCTACCCAGAAAGTCCCATTGCCTGACAAATCATGGGTATATGACCGTAGAAACTTCGTATCAGACGAAGTTAGTAATGTATTAGACGCGTGGGTGAAGAAGTATTTCCAGGAGGAAATTTTCGAAGAAGACTATCCTTTTCACAATAAAAAGATTGACTTATTCCTAAACATTCATCAGTTCAGGGATCTGTTATTCCATGGAAACACTGTTGGCAGCGAGGTATGAATTTAAATTTATTTTAAGAATGTTTATTAGTATTTTTGTCATGGCATTCCTTTAAATGAATACTTTAGATAATGTTAATGAATACCTGATCTGTTAAATGAACACTTTAGATGTTGTTGTTGAATACCTTAGATTATAAATGAAAACTTTAGCTTATGTTGGTGAACACTCTAACTGCAAAATGAACACTTTAGCGGTTGTTGGTGAATACTTTAGCTTAGAAATGAACACTTTATTTTATGTTGATGAACACCTTAGCTTATCAATGAATACAGTTTGTTGTGGTTGAACACTTTAAAAGTTAGGGATGAATACTTAGATCTTAGGAGATACTGTTGAATACTTTTGCCTGTAATGGATGAATACTTTGAGCATTATTTTCAATACATTTGACTGTGTGGTTGAATACTTTCAATTCAGTGTTGAATACTTCACAGTAATGAATGAATAATTTGAGCATTAATTTGAATATTTGTCCTTCACTTTTTTTATGCAGGTTATTGACATTACAATGTTCATCATGCAAAGGGAAACATCTGTTCCACAAGAGTGGTTTTATCTCTGTAACAATGTTGTTGTAAGTCTTCTAAGTTAAGAAGTTAAAGCAAAATTTATGTGTAATCTGTTTTTTTTTATTTGGTGCTTATTTGATTTTGTAAAATTGTAGGAGATGGGCCCTTTAACTTCATTCTTGCAATTATTCAGACTTCAGCAAGAGTTGTTCTCCTCGCAGTTTGCAAATGCTAGATGGTTGTTTGTTCCTATGATTGCACAAGTACATTGGATATTAGCTGCCTTTGATCTTGTCAATATGGAACTCCACATGTACAATTCGATGCCTCCAATCACAAATGGCTATTATTTAAAGCCTCACATAAACTACTTGCACTGGGTCAAGTATTTCCTGTCATGGAGGCTTGGTAAGTACATTTTCACTTTTTTTTTTATTATTACTTTATACTTGGTTTCTAATAATTTTGCTAATGCAAAATACAGGAGATGAGAGATGGATGGACGTAGATGTCGAGTGGAGGGACTGTCCTCAACAGTCTGCTTCTCTGGATTGTTCTATATTCCTAATCCGAGCTGTTGATTGCATCTCAAGAAATGCACCGTTGGATTTCAATCAAGTATTGTGAATGGATTTTTTTGTATAGCATACATGATGAATACTTTATCTGAAATTGTTGAATACCTTATCATCTTTGAATGAATACTTATTGTTGTCAAAACCAAGTTGTCTGAATGGTGATAGAATACTTATTATAATCACCATAAATACTTCTATGTTAAAGTTAAATACTTTTGACTATCTGAATGAATACTTTGGTCATTAGTATTTTTTTGCTGTGAATTGTTACCATGAATACTCTGTATCTTTTTTTTTGAAAGATAGTCTATGACCAAGTTCTGGTATCAATATTTCAGTGTTGATAGAATGAGATGAAACTGACTCTTTATATTCTCGCCTGGTGTTGATTGTTGTTGAATACTTAATTGTATTACTTGAATACTTCATTGTATTACTTGTATCAATACTTCATTATATGTTAAGAATGATATCTTTATTTTTAAATTCAACTGATTATGAAACTGACTCTTTTTTATTTTTTAAAATTTGGAGCACATGATCAGCGTGGAACGCGTCCTAGTAGGTTATAGGATGCTTATAGACGAGAGAAATGATTGCAAGTTTGAAATTGTCTGAAGTTAGGATTGTCAGTTGCAACTCGTAATTTCTGATTGGTGCATTGTCTGAAGTTATCATCCTAGTTTGTTATTGTAGTTGTTATATGAAATTGTTAATATATGATTGGTGCATTGAAATTTTTTTATCAGTGAATTATTAACTGCAAGACAAGTTTTGCTATAATGAATACACATTACATTGTTATTGAATACTTCAATGAGATGAATACTTGAATGTTAAAAATGAGTTCTTTATTTTTAAAAGTAACAACAAATACATAATTTTGAAACTAAACGGTAAAATGAATGCTTTTGAGTTCTAAAATGAATATTATAATGCAAATGATTGAATACTTGACATATTAAGTATTAAAAGTATCATAAGTAATGAATACAAATGATTGAATACTTCACAGATTAAAATGAATACTTTGAGCTCTAAAATGAATCTTAACTGTGCACGCAAGAATGAATACAAATGATTGAATACTTCACAGATTAAAATGAATACTTTGAGCTCTAAAATGAATCTTAACTGTGCACGCAAGAATGAATACTTCGCATTGTGTCCCTGTCGCTTTCAATGGACGTTAATGGTCCCCACAGTTAAGTTCGGTGTTGATGTGGATGTCTGTGGTCCCCCCTGTTTGCCGCTGGAACTGAATTTGCCGTCCCCGCCAGTGGATTTTCTGCCGTTCTTAATGTCCAGACTATTGTTGAATACTTGTTCATCTTTTAATGAATACATTTAAGCTGATAATGAATACTATCTGTGTTCCGTGTATCTTTTGCGGGATTAAGGTGTTTTATCAGCGGTTTTCCGCGTTTTTTTTGTACTTTTGCTGTTTTCAACTGTTTTTATCTGGGGGACTGTTAGGGGACGTTTCATGGGGGACAGCTAGGCGATCCCTATAAAATTTTCATACATCGAATAAAAATCAATTTTACACTATCCATAACACTCAAAACTATATAAAAACTTCCATATATATAAGTATAAAAAATTTGAAAATAAATGAGGGTAAACTAAAATCCATTTGGTTGCACTCAATCCGCCCTTGGTCATAATACTTTCCTTTTCTTTTCTCACTTTAGATCAATTTTACTCCTCTTTTGGATTACGTTATTGTTACTAGTAAGTACTGTATTTTTAACGTAGCTAGGCTACTTGTAGGGTCTATTTGGTTGGCTATAGGTAAAATAGTAAAAGCAAAGAGAAAAAAAATGTAATTTTGGAATAGTCTTCTATTCCGCATTATTCCAATGGTGTTCGGTTGAATGAGTCAATTTCCTGAAAAATACCAATTTTTGTGTTTCACAAACCATATAAAGTAGAGAATTGACTCACGGTGGAATAGATAGACTAACTTACCTTGTGCAAATTTAAAGACACCTGTGCATCTAAGGCTGGCTCAAAAAAAAATCATTTAGCTAGAATTGGATCGTAAATGCAGTATGCTTGAGGATACTCTTTCATAAAATACTGGAATTTGACTCCAAAAATTACAACTCAATTTCACTTTTTCAATTTTCACAACTCCACTTAATTTTATTCCTATTCGGCTAAAGTAGAAGCTCTATTCCAATGAATTCCAATTTTCATCTTCAGCCAAGCAGTTTGTAAAGTTTTTCGTAGGTTGTTACACCCCCGATCCGGAGATGTAACAATTTACCATGTATATTTTTCATTCAATATACATAACACAAGACATGTATTTTTTTTATGTATTACCAATAGCATCAATTATTTTTGTTACATTCCAATTTATTTACAAGAATTACTTGACATTTTATTGTGGATGATGCTAGAAAAATATCCTTTGCATCCTATTAGATAAAATAACCTCAAATTTCATATTTTTAGGTGGCCCTGCTATCAATTATAACCAGAAAATGTTTCTCTAACCACATAATGAACATGTAAACCCACAAAGGAGAAATGGGTGAGAAATAATAAATTATTTCTCAGTGCTGATTTCATCTCATATTATTGGATTAGAAGGAAATCCATATTCAGAATTAAATCTTCTCACGATAACTAACAATTCATTTTATAATGACGAATGAAAATGCTCAATAACAATATCCAATTGAACAACAAAATTGTATAAATAAATCAGAACTTTGAGAATCTTATCAGAATAAATGGTTTGGATCTAAATATCTTAAACTATAAAGTTTGGTAACGTTTTATTTCCTAACTTTATAATTTCTAGTATAGTAGCACTGATAGATACCATTCGACTTGACATGCAAACGCCATCCTACAATTTTCACATAACATGTATCTGTCGTGTCAGGTCTTATACTATTCTAACTATCCTGACAATTTGTTAACAGAAACAATACGAAACTAATATTGCAATATTGTCATTATAACTATCCTGACAATTTGTTAACAGAAACAATACGAAACTAATATTATAATATTATCATTATCGGAAAGACAATCAATAATAAGACAGTTATCACAGTTCATTAGGCTTATAGTCACAACTCACATTTATTTAATATCCCCTATTCAGCCGGTACTAGGTTGGGTTCAGTTGGGGTTATTCACCATATGCGCATAAGGATCCTGGAGTAAAGTCTAGTAGCTAGCTAGACTTTACGATATATTATTATCACTTTTCTCCACTATACGAAGGTTCAAAGATTACAATATTAAATATTGAATCAATTCAATCATTGTGGTCAAAATCAATTATTTGTAATAAAAATCAATCAATCGATAAACAATATCAACATGATGGTCAACAGACTTACCTGTAGTTCAGCTTCAATTATATTGGGCTATGCATATGATGCAACAGTTCAATCAACATAATTAATCAAATATTCAAAATACACAACGAATTATGATTTAATTTCTAGTCATGAACCTCAGACTAATCAAATAATCTTGCACCTGATATTGTAGGACAATCAAGCAAGGTCACCAATAATTTATTCTTCCTGAACATGTCATCTTATCGGTCTCCTCCGTAATTATACCTTAATTAATAAAAACACTTGTTTAAATGGATAGTATCTTTTGATTAATCATTTTTATTTCAATTCCATCTCAGTTCAATATATATGTATCCAACGGTCCAATAAACAAAATCCAAATCCAAAATCAAATCCAGTCTTATTCATTTTCAGTCCAACAATTCAAATAATAAGATCCAATCCTACATTCCATTTATAATTTCCATTCATTCTTTTTCGGCATGATAAATTGTTCATCAGTTCACAGTCCAAATCTATTTCCAGTTCAATCATCAAGTTCAATCAAGTATAGTATAATTAAATCCAAATTCAACCGTCCAAGTCTAATTCCTTTTTAATTCATTTATTTTCTCTATACCCGAAAGCCCAATTCTAACCTCATATTAAATTTCCAATTTAATTTATGAACCAAGCCCAAAAGGCCCACCATCCAATTTTTATATCCATTTAACTTTACATCCGAATTTTAACTTCTTCATTTTTTTTTAATTTCAGACAAGGGAAATTTACGAAAGCATTGATATTTAACATATTTAACCCTTAATTCTTTGTTTTTATGAATCAACCCCTAGAAACCAAAACAGTGGGTAAGACCTACAATCTCACAAGAAATCCATCTTTTCCATGCAAAAAAACAAAAAGTATTATAACCATCAAGCAAGTGAAGAAAGCACTAGTACAATGCTATTTAAGACCGGTATCGAGTTTGGGTTCAAACCCAATAAGAAAACAAAAGAAGAAGTAGTTTTTTTTTTTTATTTTCAATCAACAACTTTCTCATTTTACATCATTACATGGCTTGCTTAATTCTTAATAGTTACCAAAAATCATGAGTTGTATGTGCCCACGAGAGATTGAAAGAGAAATAATCCACACACAAATTCGAAACTTCTCAAACAAAGAACACAAACTCTTAACCCTCATAGGTTATTACCTCTTCTTTTTCGTAAGAGAAAATTTAAGAGAGAGAGACAGAAACAATAGGCGGTCTTAATGGTTACTGAAAACCATGAGTTGTAGTGCCCATGAGAAATTGAGAGAGAAATATCTACACATGGATTCGAAACTTCTCAAACAATGTATACAAACTCTTAACCCTCGTTATTACCTCTTCTTTTTCGTAAGAGAAAATTTAAAAAAGACTGACAGAAACAACAGGCGGTGGGACAAAGAAATAAGAGAAGATGAGATAGGATGGAAAAAAAGAGGTTGGTCTAGGGGGTGTAAACGGAGCGAATTCGGAGCGGATAATGCCAATACAAAATCCATATCCACATTTCAATGAGCGGATACGAATACGGATAGTAAACAGATGTCGAAAAGTAAAACCAAATCCGTTCCTTAAATTGATACGGATACGGAACGGATAATATACGAATACGGATTCAAAACAAATAATTGTCGAATAATTGAGTTATATAAACTTTAAGATATAAATATTAATTAATAACATTCAAATTGAGTATAGAATCTTGATATAATATATAAAAAAAGTAATCTGTTTGGAGTACTCGGCGGGTCTTTGATTAATTTGATAGATCTTCATATGAATCACAAAAGTTTATTATAGCGATTTTTTGCGATTTATAAAATTACATTTACTGTTTACTATTTTAACCCGTACGTAGACAAGAAGTCCAGTAATTAAGTAGACTGGGCTTGACCTAATATCACTTTAACAAAATACTTGTCCGGAATATCAATTGCAGAATAGTCCACAAGATGTATTGTTCAAAACATCATATCATATGAAAGTTTGTTGCGGATTGTGCGGATATCTAATCCGTTTAGCTGATCCGAATTATTATCCGTATCCGAATCTGGATAGTTCCGGATACGGATCCAGAATGGAAGTATGGATTTTAATTGAATTCGGAGCAGATATCTGTCGAATATAGATATTCCGCTATCCGTTTACGGATTTTAACTCGATTCGGAGCGGATATCCGTTGGATATGAATATTCCGCTATCCGTTTACAGCCCTACTTTTGGTCCCATATGCCATTTTTACAATTACAACATTTATTTAAAGTTTCAAATTTTGTAAAGCAACCCAATTAATTAGATGGATAAAGATGAAAAAAAAAAAAAATTACGTGCCCTATATTTTATATTAAGATTTTGATCTATATTAACTAACTTGAAAATTATCGTATAATCTATTTATTTAAAACAATTTCATTATAATTGATTCTTGATTTTCCAGAATTTAAACAATTCTACATATTATAGAATTTCTGAGTTAATAGCATTTTTTTTTTATAACAAATTTTTAGTAATCAATTTTATACATTTCATTTAGGGGTTAAACACTTACACTTCAGAGAAGGACAAACAGTTCTCCACCTTAGCCTAAGGACCATCCTATGCCAAAGAGACTCGAAATATAAATTATAAGTGCAAAACATAATATCTAATTCCATGCCGTTTGTCATCGAAAATCCAAAGTCTTGGTAGAGCAACAGCCGCTTATGCGACTGCATAAAAAACTGTGTTGTCGCATCAAAATCTGTGCAGCCGCATTAATATCCGTGCGACCGCATTAAAATGGTATTTTCTTCTCAAACCCACAAGGCAACAATTACAATTCCTCAAGGTCATACTGCATATCTTTCATGAAGTGTCGGGACTTAGAGTAAATCTAAAAAAGTCTGAATTCCTGATAACAGTGGCGCCAACACATGAAGTTGAAGAATTAGCAGGACATTTGGGATGTCAGGCAGGACAGTTCCCTTTCAACTATCTAGAACTGCCACTGTCAAGCAAAAAGATGAATAAAGCGCACTATGCGCCACTCATATGGAAGATCACCAAAAAATTATCAACTTGAAAGGCGACACTTCTGTCTATAGAAGAAAGGCTGACACTGATAAATGCGGCCCTTACAGCCATGCCAATTTATATAATGCAGACGTTCTTACTACCAAAATGGGTGATAAGAAAAATCGACCAAATTCGGAGAAGGTTCTTGTGGTATGGTCACAAGAAGAACAACAAGAGGTACATGAGTCTCATATCATGAGAAATAGTGATCAAACCAAAAAAATTAGGAGGGTTAGTGGTCAAAAATTTGTAAACCTTCAACCAAGCCTCGTTAACGAAAGTCATGTGGTATTGGATACAGGTTCACAAGCCGGGGTGGATGGAGCAGAATTTTCAGTTTGGTTCGCTATTTTGACCGAACATGTAATTAATGAAACCACAAAAATTTAATTAACCCAGCCAATTTTATCTGAAAGCCCGTACCCTAAACCAAAATCATAAACCCGTTGACTATTCATATTAATAGCATTTCTTATTATATTGAAACTTTCTTATATATTTGAGCAACTTAATAAAAGAAAATTAATGGAAGCTAATATGGAAGTGCAGCACGTACAAAATCTGTGCAATATGATCTTATTTCGATATTGTCGACCTTCATATATAGATTTAGTGGATCTTCAATTTATTGCATATAATTTATTTACAAGAAAAAACCATTCAATCCATCCATACATTTAAAAACCATTTCACGCACCTAATTTTGTATTTGATATATGTTGGTCTCATTGATGTACCACTTCCATATTTAACATATATAATTGAGTAAACTTTTAATGAATTATGTATTAACATAGATTTTTAAGTACGTGTATTTTTTTATTTATTAGAGCAACGAAGAACATTATATTTTATTTTGTAATTTCTTGGTATAAATTAGTAAGAAATATATGAGTAATGAATTTAATTTTATATGTGGCAATAAAGATAAATTTATCTTGTTTTTACATATTATAACTATAAAATGTCAATATATGTGATATATATTCTTTATTTAAAATTTGAACGGTCTAACTAGTTGACTTAACCGTCCAACCAGTAAATCAGTGATCCGAACGTCATCCGAGTTGATGACTTGTCCGGTTATGATAACATTGAAAATATATAAGAGGTACAAAAACTATTATTTATTAGTTGTAAGCTTAATTAAATAATTAATGACAGTTAGGTAATTCTAATTTTGGTTTCATCCTCTTGCGTTTCTAGTACTCTAACATTAACAAGAACAAGTTTTATATTATAGCAATTATCTTTCAGGCTGCCTGAATGCTACATTTAAAAGAAGAATAAAGAATAATAAGACTATTTATCTTACATTTTACCAACCAATCATGATTAATGAACTGTTCATATCCTAAACTTTCGCGTGATAGGAGAAGAATTCTTCTCCCAACCGCACCATGTGCTTAGGGAATTTATTCATGTGGTTATCTTCTAGTAGTTGCAAGTATGTGAAGCGCTCAAAATGATTAGCCCAAGTCAAAACAGGTTTAATAACGCACCTTTGAATTAATTGTAGACTTCAACGCTGGGGGATTTGTTTAAGAAACTGCAGAGTACATGGCTGTTAGTTGCTGGCATGTGCCAAGGATTCGATTTCATACTGTACGGTAGGTATTTGTTGTGGTTACTGTTGGCAATTCTATTTAAGCATTACCTATATCTTGTAACAATTATTCCTCATCTGCTAGTTTGACCTCTTGTTTTAAGCATTATCTAGGCCTCGATCTCTTGCTTGAAAATTTAGATATGGGGATTCGAATGTTTTTCAAGTTGTCAGTTGTTCTTGCAATGTACTTCATGCGCACTGCATTTGCATATGATGGTTCATGGTACCAATCTCATGCAACATTTTACGGAGGTGCTGATGCCTCTGGCACCATGGGTACGTAAGTTTAACACGTTCATCATATTATTTGGTTGCATGCATTAAGAGGTACATGTACAAGAAATTAAGTTTTTGTTCATGTTTTGCAACACATATACATGCAGGTGGTGCTTGTGGATACGGTAACCTATACACTTTTGGATATGGAACCAACACTGCGGCACTAAGTACAGCTCTCTTCAATAACGGTGCATCATGCGGTGAGTGCTACGTCATCATGTGCGACTCTAGCAGAGTCCCACAATGGTGCCGGGCGGGTACATCTGTGACGATAACAGCGACCAACTTTTGCCCGCCAAATTGGAACATCCCCAGTGACAATGGTGGTTGGTGCAACCCACCTCGCACACACTTTGACATGGCTCAGCCCGCTTTTGAGCAGATAGCAATATATCAAGCTGGCATCGTACCAGTGTGGTACCGAAGGTGATCCTTTTTGCTCCATTTTTTTTATTATTTTCTTCATCTTCTGTTATCTTGAAGAGAATTATGATAGGCATTTGCATGGTCTGCATATCTAATTAATATATTAAAAGTCTTTACTTATTGGCATTTTTCATAATCCTTTAAAAGTGATGCATGTGCATTCAATTATGGTCGCATGCTACTGTAGCTGGCTTCGAAATAACTAGCTTTGACTAGTCAAAAACAGCTCATACAATGCATGCTTGTCTACGTACGTACACTCATTCATTGATGAATGCATACAGAGCAAATTAATTTCCGAAAATAAATAGTAAATCGATCGGCGGGTTTATCTTCTTTTCTTAAAATAAAATGATATTATACACACACACACATATATAAATACACACACACACATGTATACACATACATATATATACACAAATACACACATATAGAGAGATATGAGCTATGGTAAGTGGCGAAGTAAGATTATTGTTTTATTTCACACTCATATTTTCTATTTTTAAAAGTTTAAAAAGTCGATCTGAATTGCTCAACATGGTCTACATATTGAAATGTGTTAGAAGACCACATTTTACATTTTTTAGAAATTTAATTATTACTATTTGTTTAGAATTTTTAAATCACTGTGTTTTTTATGGTCCATAATCCATTTAAAAACAACAAATTTCTTCCCATCTAAAAAAATAGTATAAAAATCTCAAAAAATATAAAATTTGATCTCCAAGCACATTTCAATATGGGGATCATGTTGAGCGGTTTAAATCGGTTATTTAGACTTTGACAACAAAGATATAAGCATGATGTAAAACAAGAATCTTACTTCACAACTCATCATAGCCCAACTCTCTCTCTCCACACACACACACACACACACACACACACACAATATATATATATATATGTTGGCTAATATCAAAATGTTTGTTCTGAAGCCGTGGTGCAACCAATTAGTTTTTCAATTTTAAAGTCCAAACGGTTGATCCAAACCGTTAGATATGATCTCTATATTAAAATGTGCTTGGAGAACAAATTTTACATTTTTTGGAAAATTTTTACTATTTACTAGGTCAATTTTAAAATGGCTGATTTTAACAAAAACTGAAAATTTTTTGGATCATTGAAACCAATGATTTTAAAAATAGCTTAAAAATAGTAAAAAAATTCAAAAAAAGTAAAATTTAGTCTCTAGGCACATTTTATTATAAATTGAATGTTGAAATATTTGGATCAACTATTTTGACTTTGAAAATATAAAAACCGAAGCATTTGTTCCACGGCCTAGGAATAAACGTTTTATATTAGCCAACTCCTCTCTCTCTATGTGTGTGTGTGTGAGAGAGAGAGAGAAGGGTTCAAATGCATCATAATTTTTGTGCTCCAATACGTTCCATATCCTTTATCTCTGATTTTAAAATCCGAACAGTCGATCCGAATCACTCAACATAATCTTCATAATAAAATATGCTTGGAAACCAAATTTTATATTTTTAAAAAAAAAATTTAGATAAGTACAAAATCACAGTTTTAAGGAGATTATGGACCATCCGATAAAGTGATATTGTACCTATGTATAAAAATTCTAAAAGATATAAAATTTGGTCTCCAAGCATATTTTATTATGAAGATCATGTTGAGCGGTTTGGATCGACTGTTCGGACTTTGAAAACAGAGATAAATAATGTGGAGCATATTGAAGCACAAATTAATGGTGCATTTGAACCCTCCTCTCTATATATATGTATATAATACTATGTTTAATATTCTCTTAAAAAAAGAAGTGTTTAATATTCTCTAGAGGAAATAACAAACTTTGTCAAAATTATGTTAACAAAATTTCCTTAACAATGGTACATATGGTTTGCCATCTCTAACGTAACAGCAGCCAAAATCAAGAATTCTCAACACCTAATTAACCTCGGTTTTATTGGATGAACTCCCAATATATTCAGGGTTCCTTGCTGGAAGAAGGGCAATATCAGGATCACGTTAAATGGCTTTGATTACTTCAACCTCTATCTCATATGGAACGTTGGTGGGGTCGGCTCAATTGCCCAAGTGAATGTTAAGGGCGATCAATGCGGTTGGATGCAAGCAGTGCGGAACTGGGGAGCGAACTGGCAGGCGAATAGCGTCTTGCTCAAGGGACAAGCGCTAACTTTCGACATATATAATTCAGATTGGGAAAAACGTAGTTACCCTAATGTTATTCCTAATACCTGGACCTTTGGCCAAACCTATGAATTATGGTCAAATTTCTACTGAAGGGTTAGTTCACCGCTTTACCGCCTTGGGAGCTGTATTTGCATGTGTTTACAAGTCTATTTCGCCACTACGATGTCTACGTGAAAATGGGTATTTGTAGGGGTACATATGCAAAACCCCATCTTCTTATAATTGATGCGTCTTGGCCTTTTGTACTTGCATTACCCTGCCATTAATTATTGGATATGGAGTTATTTGTTTTGTATATAATAAGTTGCTTGGCCTATGTTACAGAGTCGTATAGAGGGCATTATTATTATGTAAGGTTTATAATTTGTACTTCTATTTTTCATTTTACATATTTTAATTTTGGTAAATTTATTATATATGTATGGCAATATATATAATTAATTGATAAAGCCTCTCTTTGTCTATTTTTTTTTAATTGAAAGTTTCTCTCACACTCCTTTTCTTCCGATAGAAGTGAAGTCAATAACTAATAAATTTATTAGACATAAATCTAAAACGAAGTACCATAAGTTTAAAATGTCTAAATTATGCACAAACTACCTGGAGGCTGGAGCAGAAAATAAGGTAGCAAAGAAATCTCTCTCCCCCTCCTCGAATATTTATTACCTAAAGTAACTCAAATTTTGAGTTTAGATCAGATATTAAAGTGATCCGTGCATTCCACCTCGGGCAGGATTGGCCCGGATTCTGATCAAGCTGTCCGGATCAAAACTCAAAATTTGAGTTACTTTAGTGGATCGATCCGGACTCCAATTCACCACGGGCTCTCTCTCCCTCCCCTCCCTCTTTTTCTGAAACCTTGGCGTGGCTGCCAAGACTCTCCGTCTCTCTCAAGCGACAATGGTGGTTGGTGCAACCCGCCTCGCCATCATTTTGACATGGCTCAACCAGCTATTGAGCAGATAGCAATATACCGTGCTGGCATCATACCAATGTGGTACCGAAGGTGATCCTTCTGCTCCATTTTTCATATTTTTCTTCATCTTCTCTTATCTTGAAGAGAATTATGATAGTCGTTTGCATGTTCTGCATATCTATCTTGAAGAGAATTATGATAGTCGTTTGCATGTTCTGCATATCTAATATGAAAAAGATAATATACTGTTGAGATATGTGATAGTTTAGGGGGTCATTTGGTAAAAATGACATTAGAGAGAATTATAGGGACTCGGATGTAAGATGTAACATTTAATATAGACTCAAGAAGTCAAATGAATAAAAAAAATATTCTTTTTCAGAAATTTCTATTTGGTATCAGAGCACTAATTTCCAGATCTAGGGTTTGCATCAAAATTCGTGCAAGACCAGATCCGCCCTATCTGAGACGCCGCCGGCGGATCCGACCACCGGAGCCTACAGAGGGCTGCTCCGCCCACCTCCGCCCACCACCAGGGGGCAGTTCCGCCCGCCGCCAGGTGTTGCTCCACGCCACCAGAGGCTGCTCCGCCTCTGTCAGGCTGGTCCGCCACCAGGGGCTCCGTCCTGCGAGTCTGCCTCTGGTCTGGCCGCCATCTAGGCACCAGATTCGCCCGTTTCCAGCGAGTCTGCCGCTGGTCTGACTGTTTCTGGCCCGTTTCTGGTCTGAAGTTACTGTAGCACGGAACACTGTAGCGAGTCTACTGTAGCACGAAACACTGTAACGTGTTTACTGTAGCACTCTCGAATCTTGATGAGATAAGATCAAGATCGGGTTTAAAAGGAGGAGGAAGAGGTAGAGGTGATGAAGGCTTGATTTTTGAAGGTACAAGATTGGTTTTTTGAGTAAAAAGGAAGGATCCGGACTTAGATCGATACTCGAGGTGTAGATTGGAGTCGGATCAATGTCGACTGAGAATGAGGGGAGTGGCAGCACGGGTAGTCGGCTAGCCGAGGCTATGTCGATGCTGAGTCCCGAGGATGTTGTGGCTCTGATGCAAGTGTTCAAGTTGTCAGCCGCAGCTAACACTAGCCCTCCAGTAGTTGAGAGCAAACCGAAGCAGCAGCAGCAGAAGGTTGAGTTGCCACCAGTCGATATGAAGCTCGATGGGTCAGCCACTTATCTAGGCTGGTCACGTCGGGTGAGGTACACCCTGGAAGGGAAGGATCTGGAGGGGTACCTGACTGGAGAGAAGGCGGAGCCAGATCTGACTGCACCTGAGAGAGCTGAGTGGAAGTCGACTCACATGCATGTATATATCTGGCTTTTGAGCTCATTGACTCCGGCTATTGCATCCCAAGTAGATGGCATAGCAAAGGTACACGATGTCTGGGAGAAATTGAAGAAGACTTACGAGGGTGCTGGGAACAACCTGCGGGTGTACCAGATCAAGAGAGAGGTATCAGCTCTGGTTCAGGGAGAGAGGACAGTGCAGGAGTATGCCATAGAGCTGGACCATCTGTGGCGAGACCAGACCCACTTCAGGGTCCGACGACGATGCTGCACTGACCCTGTGTGTTCCGATATTGAGATGGAGGACAGAGTTATGGTGTTCTTTGATGGTCTGGCGCCAGTGTTTGAGCAGAGGGCTGCTATGCTATTGGCTCAGACGAGGATTCATTCGCTTGAGGAGGCCGTTTCAGCGATGATCCAGGAGGAGAGCCGGATTATGCTACAGGCTGGGGCAGGGGGGCTTCCAGGGGTGAAGTCAGCTCTAGCTGTCTCCAATCCAGGTACTGGCCCTAGGGGTGAGACCCGAGAGTGCTATAACTGTGGTGAGGTAGGCCATCTGAAGCAGGCTTGTAAGAAGCCACTGAAGGACAGGAACTCAGGTGGTCGTGGCCAGCTTGGAGGTCGGGGTCGAGGCAGAGGTGGTAGGAGAGGTGGTAGAGGAGACTATCAGGCACATCTGACGGTAGCAGAGGGAGATGACGATGGGAGTGTGACTGGTGTGGGCTTCTCTGAGGAGGATCAGGCATTCTTGGATGTACTTCTTACGAGGAAGCAGAAGGCAGAGGGTGATGGCAAGAGTGTGGTAGATGTTGCATCCACCTCGTCTTCATCCAGGGGTAACTTTGCTTCCTTTGCTCACTCAGCCACAGGTACTTGTGATACTCTTGCTCTTGCCTCCATATCCACCACTAGATCACCAGATTGGATAGTTGATTCTGGTGCATCTCGCCATGTGACTGGTGCTGCTAGGGAGTTTTCTTCCTATAACTCCTTAACAGTGCCAGAGAGCATTCAGACAGCCGATGGTACAGCCCAGCCTGTGGTTGGTAAGGGTACAGTGAAATGTACCAACACTTTGACTTTGTCTAATGTATTGCATGCTCCTTCTTTTCCTGTAAATCTCTTATCCATAAGTGCTATTATCTCACAACTAAAATGTGTCGTTTTGTTTGATATTCCCAAGGTGATCTTTCAAGAGAAGGGGACAGGCAGGCAACTTGGGACTGGCACATGGCATAGTGGCTTATGGTACCTAGATAGGGAGGGTATGGATTTGGCCCTCTCATCTATTGTGGATGGAGCTGGAGGAGTTGGGAGGAGTGTGGAGGACTTGTTGCTGCTCCATCATAGGCGCTTGGGTCATCCCTCTTTTCCTGTTTTGAGTAGGTTGTATCCGCCTTTGTTTGAAAAGGCTAATAAAGAAAAACTTGTGTGTGATGCGTGTGAGTTGGGAAAGCACACCAGAAGCTCTTATGTTAGCTCTGGTAATAGGAGTTCTTGTGCTTTTGATTTGATTCACTCTGATGTATGGGGGCCTTGTCCCACAAATGCTGTTAATGGATTTAGATATTTTGTTTCTTTTATTGATTGTTTCTCTCGTGTGACATGGCTTTATTTGATGAAAAACAAAAGTGATGTATTGGCTTGTTTCAAAGATTTTCACAAAGGAGTTCAAACTCAATACGGTGCAGTGGTGAAAATATTGAGGTCTGACAATGGAACAGAATACACCAATGGGGCGCTTAGGGGGTACTTGTCTTCTCAGGGGATACAGCATCAAACATCGTGTACATACACGCCAGAGCAGAATGGGGTAGCAGAGAGAAAAAACAGGCATCTTCTTGAGGTGACTCGGAGTATGATGTTTTCGATGAAAGTCCCAAAGTACTTGTGGGGGCAAGCGGTGCTGACAGCTGCCTACTTGATCAACCGGATGCCATCACGAGTATTGGATTGGAAGTCTCCGATTGAGATGCTGAAAGGTAACAAAGGAGATCCTCTCCCTTTGAGAAACTTTGGCTGTGTGTGCTTTGTGCAAGACAACAGACCAAATGTGGGAAAACTGGATCCCAGGGCTGTGAAGTGTATCTTTGTGGGGTATTCAGCCACTCAAAAGGGGTATGTGTGTTGGAGTCCTGTGGAGAAGAGATTGTTTGTGAGTATGGATGTTACATTTCGCGAGTTCGAACCATATTACTCCTCCGGTGTGCCATTATCCCTTGGAGACTCGCTCAATACAGGAGGTATGAGGCGAGAGGGGGAGAATAGTGGTAGTGATGGTGAGAGGAGGGTGAGTGTGGGTGATATTTCTTGCCCGTTTGAAATTTCGGCTGTGGTTGAGCCGGAACATGAGGAGTCGGCTGGAGTTGAGCCGGAAGTTGTGAGGAATGAGCTCGACAGTGGTGGAACTCTGCCTCAGGGGGAGTCAAGATACCGTGAGGTGTATGTGAGGAGGAACAAGCAGATTGAGGGAGCCGTGTCTACAGTGCCACCAGTGCCAAATCCCTTGTCCCTGCCTTCTCCGACTCCTGAGACACCTACACCATCCACCACAGACTCAGAATACACAGGTGATATGATTCCTCTCTCTACTCCTCCCACACCCCTACCGATAAGGAAGACAACCCGCAGCAATGCGGGAGTTCCTCCTGATCGGTATGGTTTCCCACATAATATTGCCCAGTTTGTTTCTTACTCTCACATATCACCTGCACATGGAGCATTCATTGCATCATTAGACACTGTCTCTATCCCTAAGTGTTGGCAGGTTGCTAAGGATGATCCAAAGTGGAAGGCGGCCATGCTAGAAGAGCTTGGTGCCCTTGACAAAAACAACACGTGGGAGCTTGTGTCACTACCACCTGGCAAGAAGGCAGTTGGATGTAGGTGGGTTTTCACAGTCAAGCAGAATCCAGAGGGCCTGATTGAGCGCTACAAGGCTCGGTTGGTGGCAAAGGGGTACAGTCAAACTTATGGAATCGACTATGATGAGACCTTTGCACCTGTGGCAAAGATGAGCACAGTGCGGACCCTGATTTCCTTGGCAGCAAATGGTGGGTGGAAGTTACACCAACTTGATGTGAAGAATGCTTTTCTTCATGGTGATTTGTTGGAGGAGGTATACATGGAGGTACCACCAGGTTTTGGCACAAAACAGACGAGTGGTAAGGTGTGTCGGCTGAAAAAATCTCTTTATGGGCTGAAGCAGTCTCCCCGAGCCTGGTTTGACAGGTTTAGGAGAGCTATGGTAGGCATGGGATATCGACAGACCAATGCAGACCATACAGTGTTCTTTAGGCAACATGGAGTTCACATTACCATGCTTGCGGTATATGTGGATGACATGATTATCACTGGTGATGATGAGAGTGAGATTGCTCAGCTTAAGGCGAGATTGGGGAAGGAGTTTGAGGTAAAAGACTTGGGACAACTGAGATACTTCCTTGGAATTGAGATAGCTCATGGTGCAGAGGGGATTGTTTTGTCTCAAAGGAAGTATGTGCTAGACTTGCTCACAGAGACAGGCATGCTGGGGTGCAAACCTGCAGTGGCTCCTATGGATCAGAAGTCCAAGCTGAGTGCTGAGGCAGGAGAGCCAGTTGAGAAAGAGAGGTACCAGAGGTTGGTAGGTCGCTTGATCTATTTGAGTCACACTCGTCCAGATATTTCTTTTGCGGTGAGTGTGGTGAGTCGTTACATGCATAACCCTAGGAAGGGTCACATGGATGCCGTGTACCAGATCTTGAGGTACCTGAAGAGTGCACCAGGGAAGGGGTTGATCTTCAGAAAAAACGGGCATTTGAATATTGAGGGCTATTGTGATTCAGACTGGGCTAGTTGCGCCGATGACAGGAAGTCCACGTCTGGTTATTGCATGTTTGTGGGAGGAAATTTGGTTTCCTGGAAGAGCAAGAAGCAGTCGGTAGTTGCTAGGTCCACAGCTGAGGCAGAGTACAGGGCCATGGCATTGGGTGTATCGGAGTTGCTGTGGTTGAAAGCTCTATTGGTGGAGCTCAAGATGGATCAAGGGGCCAAAATGAAGCTGTGGTGCGACAACAAGTCGGCCATTAGTATTGCCAATAACCCCGTGCAGCATGACCGGACTAAGCATGTAGAGATTGATAGGTTCTTCATCAAGGAGAAGTTGAACAGCGGAGTACTTGAGCTTGGATATATAGCTACTAGAGAGCAAGTAGCTGACTGTCTCACTAAAGGGCTTAGTTCGTTAGATTTGTCGAGACTTTGTGACAAGATGGGCCTAGTGGATATTTTTCGTCCAGAGGCTCATCTTGAGGGAGAGTGTTGAGATATGTGATAGTTTAGGGGGTCATTTGGTAAAAATGACATTAGAGAGAATTATAGGGACTCGGATGTAAGATGTAACATTTAATATAGACTCAAGAAGTCAAATGAATAAAAAAAAGATTCTTTTTCAGAAATTTCTATTTATACATAGAGCAGAAGGGAGGTGCCAAAGTAAAAACAAACATAGAAACCCAAACTCCATATGTAACTGATGCCTTTGTGTAGGATATATTTCTTGGCGTCTTGCATGAAAAGAGGCAGCATCCGCCTGACGCTGAATGGGTGCAAATACTTCAACCTCATTCTTGTATGGAATATATGTCGACGGTCAGTGGCGTAGCCACTCCAAATAAATGGTGGTCAATTGACTCTTTTTTTTTCAAAATTTTTATATTTATACTCTATTTTATATATAGTTTAGAGTAAAAATGCTATAGGGAGTGTAAATTGACCTTCATTCGTAGTAAATTTTGTTAATACGATTGACCTTCATTCATGTTTGACTCTCATAACTTGAAAGTCTGACTCCACTCTTGTCGGCGGTCCTGGCTCAATCACCTCTATTAATTTTTTTTTTTTTTTTTTGAAAAAGTGGAAAATCCACCGGTTTCATTACGAAACAATGTTTGTACAAAACTTACAAAACCGTGCATAGCACCTAAAATCCACTTATTCTAAACTAGAGAAAGACAATCACCTCTATTAATGATCAAGGGTGCAAACACATATTGGATGCAGATGAGCAGGAACTGGGGAGCAAACTGGCAGGTGAACAGTTGCAGCCTCATACAGCAGTCTCTCACATGAAAACCGATTGGCAATCCATGTACTTCCCGGAAGTTGTCCCTTACAACTGGATATACAGCCAAACCCACGAAGGCTACGAATTTTTTTACTAAAGAGGCATGCATGATATGTGGCGTACTTAAACGAGTGTTGTGTGTTTTGCATCTGTTACCTTGTGAATATACAAATTTAACAGTTGTCCACAAAAGTTTTATGTTTAATTACAGATTGCAGGCACACTGATCAGTTGCAAAGATATCTATGTGAAGTGAGTATTTTGTAGGGGGTACATCTGAAATATTCGCGGCAATCTACTAGTGTGTTGTGGCCGTTGTAATTTTTGTGGCCCGCCATTCATTATTGAATTTGAAATTGTTTGATTTGTATATAATAATAAGTTGGTCTTGTAGGACAAAAGTCCCAATGTCGCCTTAATGTATTTGTATCATTGTATGTATTGCGGTTATTTTTTTGATTTGATATGTATTGCGGTTATGTTACAATTTATATATATCACAATTATTTTACATTTGTATATCTAACTTTAATGTATTTGTTTATATATGTACATGCACTGTAGATAATTAAGATTTCTAATGTCGCATTGAGGGTTTTTTGCCCAAGGAATTGGATATTTTGTCTCCAAGATTTTGGACAAATTTTATCCAAAGTCCATCCTAAATCGTTCAATCTATTTAATAATTCGTGCAAACATATACAAAAATTAATTAATTTAAACCGTCTCGTGAATCTAATTAAGTTGTCCATACAAAATTGATGTGGATCAAATGGTACGGTTTAGGTCAAGCTTTGAATAAGATTGTTCGAAACCCTTTGGACAAATTAAACCCCACGACACACCCTTCGCCCCAACCGTCAATGTGATGTGCATATATGCAATTCTTAACTAGTAATTGTGTTTATTTTGTATACATCATATGTATCTTTCGACGTGGATTTCCATTTGTCCATTAATTAATTAAATGGGCCACAAGGATTTCATCATTAATTGAAGCTGATTTTTGTCAATTAACAACTATGTGTGTCTCGTGAGGATTGAGCATGCCGTAAAGGAATTATTCAAATTAATTATATTTAAGGTGACGATAAGCAAAATATATTAATTGGTGCATGTCAGCATGTCTCGAGTACCTAGCTTAAGATATCAATATATTATCCCAAATTTCTTTTCATTCAAATGCGAGCAATATTGCTTCTAATGAATGGTAGTTTATATTATTTCTTTCCTTCGAGTTTATGGTTGATACTATATATGATTAAAAGTTTTGGCATTATTATTAATAGTAAACAGAAAACTTCCATTAAGGATTAATGGACAAAATGGAAAAGTTTTGGCATTATTAATAGTAAACAATGAAAAAGAAGACTTTATAACATTTAGAATTTGTTAAAATTCTTTGTTTCTTTATTTATATTGCTAAAAATAGAGGTCATATATAATATGATGATATTCTCGAATGAAATATATATAATTATATTTTTATATAACTGTACTAGTAAAATCTTATTGAAATGTTACTAGTCTTGGATATTTTTGCGCAATTAATTAATATAAAATTATATCGAATTCAATTTTCTTTTGAGATAAAAGATGAAGGTCAAACCTTCTGACATTAAATACGTACGTACAAAGACCTTCCATACAGAAATCATTGATTGTCTTAATACTAGACTAAATGTTTTAGCTAGCTAATGTAATTTTCAATATGCATGCTTTATATGAGAAACTTGATATTATCATATTAATCACTACCTGCATTTTTAGCTACAACATTTTCCAATTTTGATTAAAAGCTGATGCATGTTGATTTGTTATCTAAAATGTGGTTTTAAAATTGTATACGTTTGAATATTGCTGCACAGCGCAATAAACGATATACGAATTCATGTGCGATAGAATACAATAGTGTAATTAAACAAATTAATCTGTGTTTAAGAAAAAGTCTAAAACTTACGAATTTAATACCTTCGTACCCTAGTCCTCGGGAATATTCCCCATTAGCACAGATCATGAATTGTGTGAGAAGACGTACATGTTGTCACATAATTTACTAATCAATCGATCCTTCATATATAACTTACACAAGGGACAGGTTTATTGTGTACGCTGTACAAAGTACAAACTGATTAAAGAATGTGAAGTACATGCAAATTCAACGGACTAATTTCTGACATGTACAGTACTAAACCTACAGACTGAAGTAAAACATAGTCGAATTTCACAGCAAGTGTGAAAGCATGAGGAAGAAATTCGCCAACAAGGAATCTTGTTTTAAGAGTAAAATACATATAGGTATATACAATTAATACGCGCTTCCACCCTGAAATTTCATTTGCTGGTTAATTGAAACCCTACATGTGCTTAGCCTCTAGGTCCATGTGGCACCACTCGGTTTCCTCTTTCATTCCCTCCTATATAATCACCACAAGGAAAACACTATTGCATTCCTCAGATTTTGACTTTAATTTGCATCTAACTATCTATCTCTGATCGATCTACCATTCTTCATCCCCTCTCTCTAGCTATACTCTTTCTAATGGAGAAGCCCAAGTTCTTCAATTTGCTCGTCTTCGTCGCTGCATGCTTTATGCATACAATTGTCGTCAAAGGTTATGATGGTTCATGGAAACAAGCCCATGCTACGTTCTACGGAGGTGCCGATGCCTCTGGCACTATGGGTAAGCCACTAACAAAATAATACCGTTATCATCATTGTCATTTTTATCTTTGCATGCATAAAAAAGGTGGCTAAATTAAATCTCAGTCAAAATTTAATTAATGATTTAATTCTAGGTGGTGCATGTGGTTATGGAAACCTTTACACGTATGGTTATGGGACGGACACTGCTGCACTGAGCACAGCTCTGTTCAACAATGGCGCCTCCTGTGGGCAGTGCTACCAAATCATCTGTGACGCCAACCAAGTACCACAGTGGTGTTTACAGGGAACTTCAATCACAATCACAGCAACTAATTTTTGCCCGCCAAATTATAATTTACCCAGCAATAGCGGTGGCTGGTGTAACCCACCGCGTGAACACTTTGACATGGCTCAACCTGCATATCAGAAGATAGCAATATATAAAGCTGGCATCGTACCAGTGTGGTACCGAAGGTGATCCTTCTGCTCCATCCTTTTTATTTTTTGACCCTATTTTATCGAAAAGAGAATTATGATAGGAATTTGCATCGTTTGCCTATAACATTTTATTAATTTAATGTCAAACAAAATTAATGAATTATAAATACGTTACAAAATTGTAAAACCAAAACAAAAAGAATTTAAAAAAATGTACCAACATAATACTGTGAGAAATAGTAAAAACTAGCACTCCTGAATCCTGATCTTGAATCAGAGTAAAGAAAAGTCAAAACAAAATAGTACCATTTGCTGTCGCCTAAACGATAGTTTGCATGTTACTGTGTTGACTTCTGTTCATGCTCCTAGCTTGGCCTTTAATTATTAGTTTAAATAGCCAATTAGACAACTCTAAAATTCTCACCTACATCCTGCATAGCTCAACAAATTCTCACCTACATCCTCATAGATTAATTTGTTCTCTTCTATTCTCATGCTGATTAGATAACAGGGCCATGTCATCCAAATCGCAATTATTTAATCGAAGGATCGATCCAAATACCAAACGGACCAGATAAAATAAACCCATGAATTAGTAATTAATGGGCCTGCTACTGTCCAATATCTAGACTCCATAGCTTGGCGTGATTTTCATTTTAAATTGTCAAACACAACCACATCAATGCATATACTACGTGTAGCTTGTAAGCCTATATTGAAATGAGCTCTAAACTTCATATAAGACATTGAGTCATTGACACAACAAAAATAAAGTTTTTCCTTGCGGTCATTAGCTTGCCATTTTGTGGAATTGAGATGAGTACCAAAATGGAGATATAACCTAGTTCTTATTACTCTCTTAAAAAAAGTGGATCCTTAATTTTTTTTTCTACTTACTATTGCTAGAGAAATAACAAACTTTGTCAAAATGTTACCAAATATTTCGTAACAATGGTATAGCTTCCGATCTCTAATAGCAACCAAAATCAAGAAATAATCTCAACACCTAATTAACCTCGGTTTTATTGCATGAACTCCCCATGTATTCAGGGTTTCTTGCTGGAAGAGGGGCAATATCCGGGTCACGTTAAATGGCTTTGATTACTTCAACCTCTATCTCATATGGAACGTTGGTGGGGTTGGCTCAATAGCCCAAGTGAATGTTAAGGGTGATCAAACCGATTGGATGCGAGCAACGCGGAACTGGGGAGCGAACTGGCAGGCAAATAGCGTCTTGCTCAAAGGACAATCGCTAACTTTCGAAATATATAATTCAGATTGGGAAAAACGTAGTTACCCTAATGTTATCCCTAACTCCTGGAAATATGGCCAAACCTATGAATTATGGTCAAATTTCTACTGAAGGGTTAGTTCACCACTTTACCGCCTTGGGAGCTGTATTTGTATGTGTTTACAAGTCTGTTTTGTCACTAGGATATCTCCGTGAAAATTGTTATTTGTAGGGGTACATATGCGAAAAAACATCTTCTTCTAATTGATGCGTCTTGGCCTTTTGTACTTGCATTGCCCTGCCATTAATTATTGGATATGGAGTTATTTGTTTTGTATATAATAAGTTGGCTCTTGATCTATGTTACAGAGTCGTATCGAGGGAATTATTGTTTTATTTTTTAGTAAAGGTTGGAGGTCAAGCCACCCAACTATTTAATACCTTTGTTATTACAACAAAGAATTTCCCCCATATGGGTTTCGAACCCATGACCTCTCACGTTGAGGCCATGTGCTTTAGCCACTAGACCAAAGGCTAGTTCTCGTATAGAGGGAATTATTGTTATGTAAGGTTTATTTGTACTTCTATTTTTCATTTTCATATTTTAATTTCGGAAAATTTATTATATATGTATGGCAATATATAATAAAATTTAATAAATTGATAAAGCCTCTCTTTCTCTCTCTCTCTCTCTTTTAAAGTTTCTCTCTCACTCTTTCTTTAATTTTTCATAGAAAATAAGATAGAAGTGAAGTCAATAACTAATAATATTATTAAACATAATCTAAAATGAAGTACCATAAGATTAAAATGTCTAAAAAATGCGCAAACTAGCTGGAGCAGAAAATAAGATGGCAAATAAATCTCTCTCAGCTCTCGCTCTCCCTCGAATTCTTATCACCTAGAGTACGTAACCCAAATTTTAAATTTAGATCAGACTGTCAGATCTAGTTTGGCTCAAATATTAAAGGGCCCTTTACATTCCACCTATGACAGTCTGGATTCTCATCGGTTGATCCGAATCTAAACTCAAACTTTGAGTTACTTTTGAGAGTTTTTGTACCCCTCCGTTCCCGACTCGCTGGCTTGGTCTCTCCCTCTCTCTCTCTTCTTGAAACTTTAGCAGCAGCGGTCAAGTATATACTCTCTTTCTTGTATCCTATCCGTATCGTACGTATTCGGCAAGGCGTGTAGAGGTGAGGTTTTATTTCGTTAGCTTATTAAGTATGAGTATGGTAAGGATTTTTTTTCATTAGATAAATGAGAATGGATACGGATAAAGGCTATTTCGTACCCGTTGGATAATGGATAATTATATATAAATATATAAATATTATATTCAACTTATATGTTTTTTATTTTCCATATTGTTATATCCACGCTAACAAAAATGATGAGAAAATTTTCTTCTTTGTCACAATAATTAGATATTATTAAATATAATATCTTGAGAAAATGTATGTCTTTTGTTGTAAGAAGAATATTTAGTTAACGAATTGAATTTGTTAGAAGAGATATTTGTGTTTTTGATTTTGATTTTTTTTCTTTATAATAAACTATTAGTTAGATTTGTTTGTATAATTATATTTTGATTTTTATATTAGTAATTGTGATTGCATATGTTTGCCATGATGAATTTTGATGTTTTATTTGTAAAAATAATAGAACCATTATATTAGTATTATTCGTTATTCGCCCGCTATAATTAGTGATAATTTTCCTTCATCCCGTTTATTCACTAGATTCAATCAAAACTGCCTGTATATATTCTCGAGCACTTTTTATACGGGGAATTTTGGTCATTTGATTGGAAATTCATACGGGGACGTTTGGTTTTTTTCCCCTTCACTTTTAATTAATTAATGATATAATTTGAACCCTTGATTTGTTTGCATCAATGAACATTTTTGCACCGACCGTTTAATTATGCATTACAATATGACCAGAACGAGTACTATATATTTCTCAGTTGCCTTGCCTAGCAAAAGCCAATTTTGGGCATTCTGTCCATACTACTGAGCTGCATGTGCAGGGTTTGAGCCGAGACCGGCCCATTAGAACCACGAAATCATATCATCTAAGGTACCTCAATTTTGAATTTGTTATATACTAGCACAAATTTTAATGGGGCCTCGTGTGCCGAATTGATCTGGATTTTAATCGAATGGTTCAGATAATCAATCAAACATATAATTACCTCGGATGATATCCGGAGTCTTAGAACCACCACGCGCGTACTAGTATATGCATCGCTATTATACTCTAATTATTACTATAATAATAGTAATAGTAACCGGGGCGGAACTCAATTTTAAGTATATAGGAGTCTAACCGACTAAATATTACATATTTTTTAATAAAAACCAAAATCTATATATACAACACAATATAATTCTTTATATTTGATTTCATAAAAAATACAATAAATAACTAACACTAATAAGAAGACATATTTTTACTTTGAAATAAAAGTCTTAAGGTTTTCTGTTAGATATAATTTTAACCATGTACTAATTATACACAAAAAAAATAGATAATCTCTTCTATAATTCCATACACAAATCATGTTATACAATTTATTATTTTAACAACTTCATATGAAGAGATCATGAACACAGAAATATCATGTTGGACATTTCATATGAAAATAAAATACTAAAATTAACCTTTTTGTAAAAATTACAATGAATAACAATTTAACAATTTGTAAATAGTCAATTAATAAAAAACAAACCTCAATTTTAGAAAAATAAAAATATATATCACTTCCTTCACACCAATTTAAATTTCAGTTTTATTATTTTGATTTTTTTTCTCTAAATTTTCCTGTTTTTCAAACAATTTCTTTTTTTTCCCCAATAACTTCCTTTTTCATATTGAACAGGTTGAGAATACCTTGGGATATAAATACCTGTTGGAACTCTACCTATAGAATGTTGAACCGATGCCTTCCTTACTCTACTACTATAGGGGAGTTTTTGAGAAACTCAACTGCCGATGGAATGGTTTTGGAACCCTCTGTCGGAGAATGGTCGCAACTATTTAGACTTAAAAATTTCCTTGTAACCTTTTTTAAAGCAACTGTCAAACTATCCTACTCGTACTCACCGACAGTATTTGAGTTGCTCAAACATGTCTACCAGATTTCCAAAAGTGTATCTTGAAATGGAAGAAGCTGCAGCATCTGATTCCTCTCTCGCGCCGATCGTAGATGCCATGAAAAAAATTCCTAAAATATTGGGAAGATGTACTCCTCTCGGCAATTATCGCAAGCTGCCTCAATCTGGCATACAAGAAGCATTACACAATTAGGATACTTGAAACGTACAAGAGTAATCTACATTTAGACGATACCGGGGTGGAAGCACACATGGATAAGGCCTTCGATGAGATGTTTGCCTTATACAACTCAAGAATGAATGACGACCGAAACCAACCATCTTCGTCCCATGTCGCCGCTAGGTATGAACTTAAATATATGTGTTTTTTATTTTTATTATTTATAATATCTACATTATTTGTCCACTATTTTTTTATTTTTTAATAGTTTAAGGAGCAACAGCAGTGGTGGATTGTTATCAGATTTCTAGTTCGATAATGACCCGCACACATCCCGTAGCACAGACGAGTTAATGAGCTATCTTATGATGCGTCACGAACAAGAAAACGTTGACATCATGGCGTGGTGGAGGAGGAATGCAAGTCCCTATCCAACACTGGCGATGATGGCCCGCGACGTATTTGTCTTGCCCATGTCAACCGTCCCTTCCGAATGTTGTTTTAGTTCAGCGAACAGGATCCTCTCCGATAAACACAGTAAGTTGGGCGCACATGTTTTTGAGAGACTTGTGTGCTTGAAAGATTTGATTGATGCTGAAAATCGCACGCAACATGGAGATCCTCAAGCAACATTATCCGAAGTCGAAACTAAAGAAAGCGGTACCGAGCGACGATCCGAGGCTAATTCAGATTCAGACAGTGCGGAAGAGAGCAAACCGTGGTATATGAATGACAACTTCTAGATAGGTAGTGTCGGTATAAATTTCTAACATCTTTTAATCTTTATGGTTATTTTTTAAACTATAAATTTCTAAACATTTAAATTATTCGTTTTAAAAAAGAATTATTAACAAAAAAAAGTTAGAACTCCACCTATGTTATTTTACATAGCCGGTCCCAAGCTCATAATAAAGGAGGGTAGCTTTTGTTTATAAATCTATTGTTTTAAAATAATTCATAATTTTTTTTAAAAGTAATTGATTTAATAAAATTTTTATTTATATTTTATTATTTTCAAGTAATTGATTTAAGATATTTTAAAGTAATTGATTTAAGCAACATTGTTTAAAAATAATTCATAATTTTGATTTATATTTTACTATAACAAAAATAATTGAATTCAATGAATTTTAGTTTAAAAGAATTATATTTTGAAATATAAATGAATTATATTTTGAATTATAAATAAATTATATTTTGAATTACAAATGAATTATAAATGAATTACAAATGAATTATATTTTGAATTACAAATGAATTATAAATGAATTACAAATGAATTAATTTGAATTACAAATGAATTATATTTTGAATTATAAATAAATTATAGTTTGAATTACAAATGAATTATATTTTGAATTACAAATGAATTATAAATGAATTACAAATAAAAACAAAAAACAGAGATGAAAAAAAAGAAAGAAAAAAAAACGCAAAAAAACACACACAAAAAACAGAGACGAAAAAAAAACCTGGTCCGGGTTAGATCCGGATCGCCCGGACCTCCGACCCGAACCACCCGGACCGTCCGGACCGCTGACCCGTGCTACCCATAGTCCTAAGGCGAGCAAGGATAAGATTTCAAAAAATTTATCCGTGCTACCCGTCCTACCCGAGATGCTCGTGCTCGAGATGCTGTGCCCCCGTACGGGTTTGACCCGGCCCAGACCGACCGGCCCTTATTCAATACACTATCTCTAGTTCTTGAAAGAATTGTTGTCTTGCACTTGCCCATGAAGGGCCATATACACTTGTCAACACCAGTTTTGACCGGCCTTCATCTGTTACGAGGATCCATTAAGACCGTTAAGATGGATCCGCTTCCCTAGAAGAGCATACATTAAGATGGATCCGCTACAAGGCTCATTACTCATCAGTACCCTAAACCCTAATTATAAAAAAAATGCATTAATGACCAATTAATCAGTACAAATTAGTAACGTAACGAACAGACCCCTGACTAGCTTCTAAACGGTCTCATATATACCATAAACTAATTTGCGTGCAGAAATATGAGTATATTAGGGTGTTTTTAAGCCCATCAGATCTCTTAATTGGTGAGCTTAATTAAAAAACCTATCGAATTAGCTTCAAACGATACAATCAAAACTATTAAAAATAATTTACTTCACAAACAATGCATTTACATGTAATTTTTTATAAAATTTTGAATAAATTTAATATAAAGTCAAGCAGTAAAAAAATGATTTATAAGTTAATTTGAATGCGTTCATATATTTTTCATCTTTTTTTTACCGCTAAACTTTGTACTAAATTAATTTGATGATTTGGATGTGTCACTTTTTTTACCACTCATAAAGTAGATCGATTTCAATAATTTGGATGTGTCTTTTGAAGTCAATCTAATAATTTTTTTAATTATGCTCACAAAGAAGCTTAGTGAGCTTAAGAACATCCTAATTCTGCTCCAGAAATGTCATTAATATACTGCTACAATGTTGGGCACAGGGGCATCTGTATGGAGTAGAACTAGGTGTTCTTAATTAAACTCATCAAGTTTTTTGTAAATTTAACTTTGAAATTTTGTCGAATTGACTTCAAATGATAAATTCTAGATGTTCAAGCTGAACTACTTCATAAGTAATGTATTTATACGTCAAATTTAAAAAAAAATTGAATTAATTTAGTACAAAGTTGAGTGGTAAAAAAAATGAAAATTAACGCATTAAAATTAACTTATAAATTGAAGTTTCATTTTTATTTTATCGAATAACTTTATACTATATTAAGTCAAAAGGTAATAAATTTGGCATGTAAACACATCACTCGTCATATAGATTAGTTCCAACAATCTTTAAGCTCACCAATGAACTTGTTGAGCTGAACTCCAATACCTATCGAATTGGTTCCAAACGACGAATTGAAACCATTGAAACCAATCTACGTAATTCACGAGTTGAACTTACAAGCAAAGATTATATGTTTTGAACTAATTTGATATAAAGTTTTTTTTTTGTTTTGAAAAAGTGGATATTCCACATGTTTCATTAGAAACACACATTGTTCATACAAAAGCAGTGAGTAATTGGTATTCACTGATGTCCTAGAAATTAAATTCCTAACATACACAAGGGATAGCAAGGATGAAGTTTGAAGCTTTAGATATTACAAAACAAGATCTAAAGATTAGTTCTAAGAAATAAGCACATCAAAATATGGTAATGTGTAACACTAATAGCATCTAAAGGGCTGGGGATGAATTTGATATAAAGTTAAGCAGTAAAAAAAAATTATATGTTAATTTTAATGCACTCATTTGTCATTATATTTTGATCACTTGATCTTTTACTAAATTAATTTGAAAATTCATAAATTTTGCATATATACATATCGTGAAATAGATCAATTTTAAATATCTTGATTCGTCTTTTGAAGTTAAGCTCACCAAGCCCTTTGATCATGAGCTTAATTTAAAGAACACCTAGTTCTACTCATAAAACACATATAGTAAAAAAATAAAATTTACATGGATAAATTTACATATAATTATTAATAAATTTAACTAAAATAAATCTACAAAAAAAAAAATTGAGCATGTGAGAGGATGCATGTGAATCTGGGTAATTTATATCGAGCGCCGACAATAAGTCAATCATATGAAAGAGAATCTATGAGAAAATAATGGGTCTGAGTGTAACTCTTAATTAAGTATAAATCTATGTTGCATAGAGGAGGAATCTACGCTAAATGGGAAGTATATATCTAATTGTCATATATAGCTATCGTAATGTATATTATTACATATGTATCTCAATTTTTATATAATGCACGTAGTTATTCTGATTCATCAATTGAAAAATAAAATTTCAAATTTAATATTAGCCATCCAATCACATAATATATTCATATCTCCGATTAACAACACCTCTCTCTACTCGGACTACCATGTCGATCCTATTTCTCTCACTCTTTCGCCGCCTCTATCACCTCTCCTATGTCGTGCCGGCTCCTCCAGGTAAACTCTTATATATCTCAATTTTAACTTTTCTGTTGCAAAAGAAAAAATAATTGAATGATGAATGATGCAGTCGCAGGACTGAGTAAGGACTGAGGGAGAGACGCTAGATCGAAACCTTTGTTCAATTCTCTTCGTGCTGGTATAATTCATTTTTTTCTCTTTCCAATTTTGTTTGATTTTGGGTAAAATAGTCATTAATGGCCGACTTAAAGTATGAATGAGTGATTGCTTGCTTGGTTCCTACTTATTCTAGAATTTGTGCTCAGTTATCTTGATTTAATTGCCCTTGGTATTTTTTTTTCATTTTTCTATCTTTACTGATTTGACTGGTTTGTATAGTTGTCATGTGAATTTTATTAAATTGAGAAATTTTCTTGATGCTATCTGAAAAATCGAATTTAATATCTGCCAGTTCTCTTGTTTTATTATGAGATTCATGTTTTTATTATATGTTTTCAATTTAACATTTAACATTTAAAATTTCTAATTTTATTCTATTCTATTCTATTCTAATTAATTGGATTTTCTGACATGTTTATTTAACATTATATGTTTTCAATTTGAGCAATTATAATTTATTTTTCATTTTTTTTGTTTATTTTCAAAAATTTCAGACTACATCGAAGAGGATCACACTAGAAATGATACTTTAATTTTTTATTCATATTATATTTGATCATTTTTTCATTTGTTGTTGTTTCTTTTATTCCATTAAATAACATATAAATTGGATTTTCTTTTCATATTCTATTCAATCTTGTAATATAATATATATCCGTTTTAACGCACGGGCACAATATTAGTATTAATATATATATTAATTAGAATCGTCTATCCTGAAACTAATTAATGTCATTTGCTGAGAAATGCTAATATTCGAAACCCTAGTATATCATGTGCGTAGCCACTGGGTCGGTCACTGCCAGTTATCACATGTGGCACTAGCTAGCTAATATTTCTCCTCTTCTCCGTCATATATATTATATAACTACCAACCATACTTACCTGTATCGATCTCTAATTTTGACTTTTCACCTAGTCTCGTATCAATTTACCATTACCGGCCCTCACAATTTCTCTTATGGAGATGTGCAAGTTCTTCAATTTCTTTACACTTCTTGCAACATTATTCTTTCTGCAATCCACATTAGTAAATAGCTTGGATACTTCATTGCATAGTGCCCATGCAACCTTCTATGGAGATGGCGGTTCTAACGGATTGGGTAATTAATCCTCTAAACTAATATACCAATCTTTTCATAATCAGTACTCTTTTAGTTCAATTTTGGTTATCATTAATCCAAAAAACAATAAGCTAAATATCTCAATGAATTGGTCATCTCCAGGTGCCGCTTGCGGCTATACAGATCTATTTTCGATGGGATACAATCATGATACGGCAGCACTCAGCACAGCGTTGTTCAACAACGGTTCTTCTTGTGGGCAGTGCTACAAAATCGTCTGCGACTACAAAAGTAATCCACAGTATTGTTTGCAGGAAACTTCGGTAGTAATTACGGCCACCAACTTCTGTCCTCCAAACTACAACTTACCTAGCGATAATGGTGGGTGGTGCAACCCACCCCGCAAACACTTTGACATGGCCCAACATGCCTTTGAGAAGATAGCCAAATATGATGCCGGCATCGTACCCGTGTTGTACCAAAGGTGACTGATCTCAGCTTAATTAATTATTTCTCCTATCATTGGTTCTTATCAAGATGGTTTAATTATATATATATATATATATATATCTCATATATATATAGTTCTTAATTATTCTTTAAACTCTTGGTAAATAATGCAGAGTTTCTTGTGTAAAGAAAGGCGGCATTCGGTTCACCATAACTGGCAATGACTACTTCAATTTGGTTTTGATCTGGAATGTGGGTGGGGCCGGATCGATCAAGGCGGTTTGGGTCAAGGGCTCCAGCTCACCATGGACACCAATGCCGCGGAACTGGGGCGCAAACTGGCACGCCAACTCATACCTCAAAGGCCAGTCGCTCTCATTCCTTGTCAGCAACACATATTCACATACGATACTCTTCCAAAACTTCATCGTCTCAACGTGGACTTTCGGCAAAACCTTTGAGGCCAATGGCAATTTTGTTTAATTTTAAGGAAATTAATTTTTGTATGTATTTTGTGTTATATTATACGAAGAGTTAATTAATTAGTTGAAACTTTGAGGGCATTATTGTTATTTACGAAAGTAATCTGATTAATTACACTGCAAAAATATGTTTGACGGTATCTTCGCGGATACTCGGTAATACCAATACGTTCAAAAATAACGATATCTCTCAATGTACTCTCGACAATAATCACTTTTTACACACGCGGATAATGACATATTTTTGCCGCCTTTAATCCAAAAAAAAAAATCATGTTCAGTAAATCTTGATTTTAAAGTATTCATTTGAGTTAATTTTTATCTGACGGGTAATCAATACTGACGCATCTCCGCAGACGAAATATTGTGGCTACAACATGATATATATAGATTGTGAGTGTGTGGATTTAATTTGGGTCTTAATTAAGCTGGGTTGCGAGTTACCACAAATGATCGGAGCTTGAGGTAAATAGAAAAAATAGCTGAAGAAAATAGTAATTGAGATGATGCACTTGTAAATGTTGAGTTTATAGGATAATTTTTGTTTAAAATTTAGATAGATTACAAATTAATTTAAGAGTTGTTATTTTTATTTTCAATATACTATGTTATTTTTACTTTTATTTGATTTAGAGCAGTATTTAATTTATATTGTGTGAGATATTTAAGAAATTATAATTATATTTAAGAATAAAGGTTCCTCAAATACTTGTGATATGTACTTGTTTTGGATCTGAACTAGATTCGATAATAACAAACAATTTTAGGTACTTGTTTATCCAGAACTGTTATTTTTTGTAAGATGAGAAGAGAAGATATTTAGAAAACAAATTATATTGCATTCTTATTTTCATCTTTACATTTGTCCATATTTATAGAAGAAATTAAAAATTATTTGTTACACTATTAATTACAACAACCAACTAATAACCACTATCTCCTAGTCTATTAATTACAAAACATTATTTCCTACAACTAGCCATTATAATTCAAAAATTATAACTAGCCGTTATTTTTAACAAGAATCAAAATACTAGCTTAAGTCCAAAACATATTGAATTGACTCCAAACGACGAATTCAAATCGTTGAAACCGATCTACTTCACGAGAGATGAATTTACAAGCAAAATTAATAAGGTTTTTAATTAATTTAGTATAAAAGTTTAGCGGTCAAAAATAATTTAAAGTTAATTTTAATGTCTTCATTTTTTATAAGTTAATTTAATGTATTCATTTTGTAATTATATTTTACTGCTTGACTTTTTATTAAATTAATTTGAAAATTTATAAATGAACTAGATCAGTTATAATGGTCTGGATTCATCATTTGAAGTCAATATGATATAATTTGAAGTTAAGCTCACCACGCTCTTTGGTGTGCTTAATTGAGAACACTTAGTTCTACTCATGAAATATATGTACCACTTGACTTTTTACTAAATTAATTTGAAATTTTATAAATTTGAAGTGTAAACACATCAGTCGTGAATTAGATCGGTTTCAACAGTTGAATTTATCATTTATAATCATTTCAATAGGTTTTGAAATTAACCTCACCAATCATTTGGTGAGCTTAAGAACACCTTAATTAGTTCTACTCTAATTTTACTATATTATAAGTTTGGAGGGGTTAAACTAGTAACTTTTTAGCTTAACCATGAAATTCTTAATTACAAAATACTCAATAAAATATAACTATATTTTTTTTTCAAAAACCGATAGTGGCTATCAGTGAATACATTTGAGGGGCTGTAATATTGTCCATGAAGATTCGCTTTTCAATTCCTTGTTTTGACTGTTTGCGCCTTTTGTAATTCATATGCATGCATCCCGCCATCTTATGTTGGAGTAATTAATGCAGTATCAGTTTTGAAGATGTAATTAATAAATAATTTATGAATCAAAAATGCAACTTGTAAAATCACAGCCAGTACGTAGTTTATTAGTTTCAATGCTCTTGAATTCGTTGTTAGAAATTAATTTAATAGATTTTGAAGTTAAGTTCATCAAGTTATTTCATGAGTTTAATTAGGAACACCTAGTCCTACTCATGAATATGTATAGAGCAAAACTAATGTGTGATATACTCATCAAGAGGGACTTAGTGAGTATATATAACTTTAAATCTATTGAACTAATCAAACAAATCCAAACTATTGAAATCACTCTACTCCACGAGTGATGCGTATATATGCAAATTTTTAAAAATTTGAATTTATTTAGTACAAAGTCAAGCGGTGAAAAAAATCATGAAAAATGAATGCATTAACTTATAAATTTCACCTTGGCTGCATCAGTCAAGTTCTTAAAAATATATATATAAACTTCATTTTTTACCACTTGGCTTGAATTAGTACTAAATAAATTCAATTTTTTTTAAAATTTGCATGTACACGCATCACAAGTAAAGAAGATCGGTTTCAATAGTTTGATTTGTCATTTGAAGTCTCAATACAACATATTTTAGAGTTCACCAAGACTTATTGGTGAATATAGCGCATGCTGGCTTTACTCGTTGTCATTATATTTTAACTGCTTGGCTTTACTCATAGCACACACTAGTTTTACTCTGGGTGAACATAGCACATAACCCTCTTAGTTGAGGTGTAAAAAAAATGGATTTATATGTTAATTTTAATGCATTCATTTTTTATAAAATAATTTTAATGCATTCATTTTGTCATTATATTTTGACCACTTAACTTTTTACTAAATTAATTTGAAAATATATAAATTTTGGAGGTATATGCATCATTCGTGAAATAGATTGATTTTAATGATTTGAATTTGTTATTTTAAATCAATATATGGTAGATTTTGAAGTTAAGCTTACCAAACCCTTTGATCTGAGCAACATCTAGTTCTATTCATGAAATGTATATATAGTTAAAAGGATATTTTTACATCGACATATTTGGATATAATTATTAATAAATTTCACTAAAATAATTATACATAAAAAAAATTCAAGCATGTGAGAGGATGCATGTAAGTTACCTTAATTTATAGGCAGCGCCGTCGACGGTAAGTCAATCATATGAAAGAGAATCTATGAGAAAATTATTGGTCTGACTGCAACTCTTAATTAAGTATATATGTTGCATGAAAGAGAATCAATCGTTATGTAAACTCTGTACATATGTATATTATATTATATATATATATATATATATGGAATAACTTATTTTGGAAATTAAAGAGAGTATTTTAATTTCCAATTATATTTTTATTTTTAAAGTTTAAATAGTCAATTGGAATCTTCCAACATGATCTTCGTATTAAAATGTGTTTGGAGATCAAATTTTGCAATTTTCAAAAAAATTGCTATTTTTTTAGAATTTTTAAAAATCACAATTTTTCATTAAAATTAAATTTCAAATCTTCTAAAAATAATATAAAAAAATTAAAAATGTAAAATTTGGTGTCTAAGCACATTTTAATATAAAGATCATGTTAGAAAATTCAAATTGACTATTTGAACTTTGAAAATAAAGATATGAGCGATAAGTAAAATATTTTTTATTTCCAAAGCAAGTTAGCTCACATATAGATATACACACACATTAATTACTAATTACGATCTTGTATCCTGAAACTAATTAATGTCATTAGCTAAGAAATGCTAATATTCGAAACCCTAGTATATCATGTGAGTAGCCACTGGGCCACACATCTGACACTAGCTAGCTAGGTTTTCTCGTCTCCGTCCTATATAACTACGTACCAACCGAAAACACTTAACTGTATTAGTTTTGACTTTTCACCTCGTCTCGCATCAATTTACCATTACCCTCACAATTTCTCTCATGGAGATGTGCAAGTTATTCAACTTCTTTACATTTCTTGCAGCATTATTCTTTCTGCAATCCGCAGTAGTAAATAGCTTTGATACTTCATTGCATAGTGCCCATGCGACATTCTATGGAGATGGCGGTGCCACAGGATTGGGTAATTAATCCTCTAAACTAATATACCAATCTTATCCTAATCAGTACTCTTAGTTCCATTTTGGTTAATTATCATTTATCCGCAAAAAAAATAACCTGAATATCTCAATGAATTGTCAACTCCAGGTGCCGCTTGTGGCTATTCAGATCTTCTCTCAATGGGATACAATGATGACACGGCCGCACTCAGCACAGCGCTGTTCAACAACGGTGCTTCTTGCGGGCAGTGCTACAAAATCATCTGCGACTATAAAAGTAATCCACAGTATTGTTTGCAGGGAACTTCCATCGTAATTACAGCCACCAACTTCTGCCCTCCGAACAACAACTTACCTAGCGATAACGGTGGGTGGTGCAACTCACCGCGCGAACACTTTGACATGGCTCGACCTGCTTTTGAGAAGATAGCAATATATAATGCCGGCATCGTACCCGTGTTGTACCAAAGGTGACTGATCTCAGCTTAATTAATTATCCCTTCTATCATTGGTTCTTTTCAAGACGGTTTAGTTATGTATATAGCATAGTTCTTAATTATTCTTGAAACTCTTGATAAATCTTGCAGGGTTTCTTGTGTAAAGAAAGGCGGCATCCGGTTCACCATAAACGGCAATGACTACTTCGACTTGGTTTTGATCTGGAATGTGGGTGGGGCTGGGTCGATCCAGACGGTTTGGGTCAAGGGATCGAGCACATCATGGATACAAATGGTGTGGAACTGGGGCGCAAACTGGCACGCCAACTCGTACCTCAACGGCCAGTCGCTCTCGTTCCTTGTCACAAACACAGATTCCCAAACGATACTCTACCAAGACATGGTGGTCTCAACGTGGTCTTTTGGCAAAACCTTTCAGTCCAATGGCAATTTCGTTTAATTTTAAGGAATTTTAGTTTGTGTGTGTATTTTGAGAATCTTTATGTTAGATTATGCGAAGAGTTAATTCGCTGAAATCTTGTGAGCGTTATTGTTATTTAACGGAAGTCATCTTATTAAATTCAAATTAACATGTTCAGATTATAATTCTCAGTTTCATGTTGAAATGAAACTGGCACAAGAGTGCCTTTAATCAGAAAAAAAAAAAAAATGTTCAGATTATATAAATATTGATTTAAAAGACTCATTTCAATTATTTAATTTTGATCTCTGACTCAATAATGACACATATATCCGCAGACGAAATTATTGTTGCTACAATTAATTAAATTTGGATTGTGAGTGTGTGGGTTTAATTTGGGCCTTTCGCTGGGTTGAGCCTAAATAAAAAGAAGAGCTGGAATATTATCTTTAAATTAATTTTACTATATATAATAATAATTTGGAGGGGTTGAACTAGTAATTTTTTAGCTTAACCATAAAATCCATAAAATACTAATTACATAATACACGATAAAATATAACTATTACTCAAAATATTTGAGGGGCTGTAAATTGTAACTAATGCCTATCAAGTTTCGGTTTTTCCTGGTTTTGACTGTTTGCGCCTTTTGTAATTCATCATGCATCCCGCCATTTTATGTTGGAGTAATCAATGCAGTGTCTGTTTAATTTGAAGATCTATTAATTAATAAATAACTTCTGAATTAAAAAGGCAAGATCTTGTAAAGTCGCACCAGTAGTTTATTGTTCATGTTATCCCCTGCTCGTCGTGTAGCTTATTATTATGCAAGTAATTAATGTATATCTGATCTGATTAGATTAACCGAACTTTCTTCTCAGATCTTGATTTCTGCATATAGCACGCTTGATGCATGCATGCATTCAGGTATTGCACATGTTTTTGTATAAAAAAATTATAAATGACAGCACTGTATCTCCAAAGCACTTATCTCCCTTGAATGGTCTACGCATCAAGTGCTGGAGAATTATAGAGAATCTTTACTTGAAATTGTGTGTAATCATGGTACTTGTGACACAAAAATATTTATTTATACAAATTTTCAATTTTCAGAAAATACAAAAATACAATAAATTGGAAAATAGAAAAACTCATAAAAAGAAAAAAAATATAATAAAAGATTAAAGATAAAAAAAAAATAAGTACGGGTGTCTATGCAGGAGTGGTTACTAATAGGCTTGATAAAACATTCCAATTTTAATTCTCGTACACATTTAATTTTTCAAAAATCATCACGTGTACCAATACACCTAGTTGTCATATTTTGCTCCAATCAATTAGGAAGAAAAATCAAAATTTATATCGTTAGAATTTCTATTTGATTGAAAAGGGTCGATTTATAATCAAAGGAGAAATTAGCACTCTCGAATTTAGGGATATTTGTGTGATAAATTACTTAATGGTAATTATTCTAAGGGATGCATAATGAGGTCAATCATGGGGTGAATGAATTGTTCAAGAGAGAGGTCACGAATGTTTTTAGAGTTCTAAATTTTTTGAAAGCCATGACAATTGTACCGAGTCCAACTTCTAGATTAATTTATAACAAATCCTTGAGAGAGTATTGTTTGACCTAGATCGGACCTTAGACTAGTTGGGATGTCGTTGCTTGAGGACAAGTAACAAATCAAGTTGGGAGGCGTGATCAACTGTGAGGTACCTTTTTCTACGTCATCTTCCGCCCACGAAGCATCGTTGTTTTCCTTGTTCCGGTATGGTACGTGGTATTGGAGAAAGGCATTATTCCGAGAGGAGAGAAAGAAAAAAGAACTTCGTGGTTCACCACCCTCGTACATAATATACGTACGAGAGGGTTTATTGATTGTGAGGACGTTGAATCTTCCGACTGGCGCAAGCCCTGCCGTTAATTACCTCGAGATTTATCTCTCAAAAACCTCCTCATTTCAAGATTTAGGGCCCCTGAACGTAAACAAGAGGGGGGTGTATTTATGTTGTAAAGTGTGCATATAAATGCGATGCAAAGATACAACTTAGGTTTCCTATCCCTAACTTGACAGGTGCATTGGTGTTTTCAGTATAAACTGAGGATCGTGAATTGACTTCCTTATTCGATCCTCTATGTGTGCATATTAATGCAATGCAAGGGTGCAACTTAGGTTTCATATCCCTAACTTGGCCTATGCATTGGTGTTTTCAGTATAAACTGAGGATCGTAGATTCGCCTCCTTGTTCAATCCTTAGATAGTTAGGAATATGGCTGCATGCAACTCTCATTGTACATCTTGAGTCTGAATATGAAGTGCGGTGTCAATTCAAATTGTCGAGATGTTGCGTGCACAATAGGACTCAGAGCATATGACGCGGTGCCAGCTCTTACCGCCTACAGGTATAGTATGGTGCATAATAGAACTCGAAGCATACGACGTGGTGCCAGCTTTTACCGCATATATTTGCATATGAATGCAACGTTTTCAGTATAAACTGAAGATCATGGATTGGCTTCCTTATTCGATCCTTGAAGGGTGTGTGCATATAAATGCGATATTTTCAGTATAAACTGAGGATCGTGGATTGGTTTTCTTATTCAATCCTTGGAGAGTGTGTGCATATGAATGTGATGTCTTCAGTATGAACTGAGGATCGTAGATTGGCTTTCTTGTTCAATCCCTAAAGGGTATGTGCATATTAATGCGATGTTTTAAGTATGAACTAAGAATCGTGGATTGGCTTCCTTGTTCGATCCTTAGAAAGAGTGTGCATATGAATGCTATGTTTTCAGTATGAATTGAGGATCGTGGATTGAGCTTCCTTGTTCGATTCCTAAAGGGTGTGTGCATATGAATGCAATACAAGGATGCAACTTATGTTTCCTATCTCTAACTTGGCCGTGTATTTGTGTGTTTTCCCTAAAGACTTAAAATTTATAGTTTCTTCAACATTATGTTTAGTATAGGTATGGTTTGAAGTTGATATGCTTTATCGGCTAGATCGAGGTCAAGTTTAGGAACATTGCGGTCCATGTCTAGTTTAGGGTCATTGATTTTAGTTTAAAGACTTTATGATCTATTGGACTAGTTTAGAGATTTTGTGGTATATGTCTAGTTTAGGGACCGGGGTCCTTTTAGAGTATTGTATGGGCATGATCAATGATGTCAAACTTATCAAACAAAAAATCTAGAAAAGAGGATTTACAGCATGGTAATGATGTCAAACTTATCAAACAAAAAACACAGAAAAGAGGATTAATAGCATGGTAATTCAACAAGAGAACAAAAATTGAACTTAGTTATTGAAGAGGTTGAATCCCAAAATGGTAATTTGTTTGATTGTATCAATAGTGTGTAACTTGAGTATTGGAATTCTAAAGGATAAAAAATAAGATTTTTTTTTTTGGTTTCCATATTGAATAGTAATAAAAAGGGTTGACTCAAAAGTCGAGCGCGTGGAAGGATTGAACTGGAGGTCTAAAGGTGATCTCTTTCTAAATGGTGCATTTCTGACTCCTTCAGGCATTGGGTTCTTCTTCAAGTTATACAAGGGCTTCTAGTCTCGAGGCCAAACCAGCCTCCATGGCTAGCTGCTCAACTCATGTCAGACGCCAGTGAACATTTATGCTGAAGTGGTTCCCTTTGCTAACTCCAAATGCCAAATCATCAAAAAGATCAAGAAACATAATACAAAACAAAAGCAAAAGAACATAGATGGTTGATCTTATAGATATATTCTCATAATAATTTCGATAGCATTTGAAACATCAATTCTCAAATAAGTGGAAGATTAATTTCCTTTCCATGTTTAAATACAAATCATATTAAAGATAGAAGTGTTCCTTTTTCACTTTGGTTCATTTATTTTCTTATTTTTTTATTTTTTTTTACAGCATCGGGAGAATAAAGATTCAATTCAAATGGGAAACGAATTCCCAAATGACTTAAGTTCCTAACGGATTCTAAATTATTAGCGGATACTTTGGATCCAAATAAGAGGCTGCATGCGATACAGATTGTTGAGTGGAGATGTTACACGGAATTGAATTGGATATCACTGATCCTGAAAATGCATCCGAAGTTTTCATGCGAGTTTATACCAAGAGAGGAGAACGCAAGGGCCCACACACTGGCAAATCAGGCACGAATGGAACAGTTCGACTACAAGGGTTTCACCTTTCCTCTCTTCTCTGAATGTGACAGTCTCTTAATTTAGGAGTAGGTTCTATTTAACAGGGGCGAATTTCACTTTCATTTCATTGGAACTCTGTACTTTACTGTAAACTCCTACTGGTATGAATGAATGTGCCTACAGGCTTAAATCAAAAAAAAAAATCCCAAATGACTTGGAAATGAATCTGCTGAAATTCCAACTTTTCTGAATCTAGCCGGCAAGCTGTTTTGAGATGCATGCACAAAAAAAATAGTTGTTTCGAGATGTGTGCATAAAAAAAAGTTGGACAGATTCGAGATTTCAATTCAAATGGCTTAATAGTACAACTAATTTTTTTTTTTTTAATTTCTAGAGCATGTACAGATTTTTCTTGCAATTTTTAACCTATCTTAATTATTTCTACCGAAGCAAAGCGAAGCATCTCTCTTGTATATATTAACTGCAAAATATACAATTAATAGCATCAACTGGCTATGATTAAAAAAGCATTAGCCGACTATAAATAATTAAAAATGCTCGAGTCTATGGATGTTGCAGTTGTGAAGTTTAAACTGGTTCTCTCCAATAATTTCTTAGAAACTTTGCCCTGAGTCCCTGATTTTTTTTATAAACCATAATTAAAATATAAAGAAGAATTATATGAAACCAACATGATTACTTTTATTTTTACAAAAAAAATATAAGAATTAAAATGTTATTCTGGTCCGAACTTTTTTTTTAGATCTCCAGACTGAAATAGCAATTTAGTCCAAAGTGGTTTTATAGGTTTTCATACCAGCAGCTGCAAAAAATTCAAAAATCTCTCTGAATCAAAATGTCATTTCAGCCCCACTAATTTTTTTTAACATGAAACAGTTTCTCTTTTCTTTCGCCTTTTTTAAGCAAATCTATTTTTTCTTACCTTTCTAAACAATTTATAAACAAACCTTTCTAATTAAGGTACATAGAACTATATATGCTATCAACATTTACATCCATGCACACTATCAATATAACAGTTGCGGCGTAGCCGCAACATGAAGCACCTGTTGTTATGTAAATAATTAGTGTTTATCTTGTCTGATTAGATCAACCGAACTTTCTCCTCAGATTTTGATTTATACATCATGCATGATACAAATGCATTCAGGTATTATTGCACATGTTTTTGTATAAAAAATTATAAACGGCACTGTATATCCGAAGCACTGATCTCCCTTGGATGGTCTACGCATCAAGTGGTGGAGCTAGAATTATTGATAATCTTAGGCCTAATTATGTGCACGAAAATTGGTTTAGTTTTTTAAAAAATATATGTATTTGCGGGACTAATACATCTATATATAGATGAAGCTTGAACACCGAAAGGATATATAAATTAAAACAAAAAAAATGAAATGAAAATAAAAAAATTCAATATAGGTAAGCACTACGGCTGTTTAATTAAAGACTTTTCTTTAAAAAATAATTCAAAGTAAAATAAAAAGCGCCTACCAGCGACTTCACGATGGAAAGTCCAATATGCGTAGACCTTGAACAATATTAATTTCCATGTATATATAGTGTAATCAGTTGTAAATAATAATATTTTTTTACAAGAAATTGCAGATTTGAAATTCAGATAAAGAATATTTAAAAAATTATACATTTATTTTTTTCAAAAAATAAAAAATCCGTAATGAATCGGACATCAAACCTCCCGATTCCCAAATCCCAACACATAAAGTTGGGAATGTGACGTGCAATTTAGATCCAGCCCCTTACAAGAGCCCACTTATTGATCGATCACCTTCGTCAGCCCAATTTAATTTGTTAATTGTTACGACCCAAAACATGTATGAAATATAACTCCACATTTTGAATTACAACTTCTCCTTGGTAGAACCCAAAGGCCCAAAGAACAGAAACCCACTTCGTCAATTTAGTTAAATTCCCGTCATTTTTTTTCATAACCAAAAAAATAAATAAAATAATATTAATAACCACACTCTCAAAAAAATTTCAACCATAACCAAACCGCCCCGGGGGGGGGGGGGTTGGGGCGGTTTACTCCCCAAGCAACCCGCCCCCCAGTGGGACGGTTTACCCCCAGACCAAAACGCTCCCCGGGGGGGCGGGTTGCTACAGTTTTTTTTTTTTTTTTTAGGATTTGAATGTTTCAATCTAAATAATTAATGTATTTGTTTGAAATTACAGATATGAAATTAATGACTAAAAATAATATGAAATTAAAAGAAAATTGTAACATTACCCAAATTATGTATATGATATTAATAATTGAAAATAATATAAGAAATATTCTAAGGAAGAGGGAGAATTATTTTCTGAATAAATTAACAAAATGGTTAAACTAAGTTGTGAGCAAAATAATTTTAAATAAATTATGGATCTTGAAATTAAGAGTTAATATTGATTCTGGATTTATTTACAATTTTGAAAAGCTTTGAGGTGCATGTAGTAAATATTCTAATATAAATGAAAGAACAAGATTGAGGTGGCACCCTTACCATGTGGCCAATGCTGGTTGTGGCTTTCACCTTAATTCTCAATTACTTGAAGGAGATTCATCATCTCTCATGTAAAGGAAAATAAATAAAAAAACCAAACAAAATTGAAGAAGAATAGAGAAAGGAAAGAAAAAAAAGAAAGAAGGAAAAACATGGGATTTCTTCTAACTTTTTTGATTGGTTAGTCTTGTGATTAAATCACCGAATGGATGTACTCTACTTCTTTCAACACATCTAGTGCAAATGTGCAATATGTGGTATCTCTCTATTTTCCGGTTTTATTTTATTTTCCAATCCGATTTAAGTTTTTGGTAAATATTGATCAAACAGACTTAAATATACAAGCTTAATGTTGTGAAAGTTAAATTGAAACTTGTTTAATTAATGTGTGGAAATGGATTTGTCCGGGACCTCTATTTCTTTTTAATGTGCTATTTTAATTGAATATGAACTTGATACCGATGGTTGTGTTTTCTTATCTCTGTCTGTTTCGGTTCAGATACCTAAACCATAACAAGGATACATGGGTGATTTAATTCTCCAATTTTTGGTTTAGAACTCAAACCTTCCCGTACCTTATTGGTACCGAACTCCACTTGTCTTAAACCAGTTGCTTAATTGTTTTCTACTGCTTTGCTAAAGGAGTTTGAGGGTATTTGGTATGATATGAAAAATGGTACCTATCCGTATTAGTTTTAATTTGGTTATACTCATCTAAGCTTTAAGGGGTATGATTGTAAGAAAAATAGAATAGGGAAGGTGGAATTTGCAAAAGTACAATGAATTGATAAATTAACCTTGTGAGATGGGTTTTGGTGCAAAGTTACATGTATACTAAAGATGCCGATTGGAATTTAAAGAATGAATTGCGAATTAAATTATGAGCTTTCAAGCTTGATTAATTAATCTATTAAAAAGAAATTGATTTTTGTGCCTTTGACTTGAAAAGGAGAAAATTAGGAAGAATAATATAGACACTCTATAAACTGGACTGTATCCGAAAATAAACAATGAGAATAAATTGAACTTGAACCTTGACTTTATTTGAACACTGAGAGTATTGTATGAAATAAGATTCAATTAAAAGAAAATACTTAGGTATAAGAAAATAATTAATACAAAAATAAAATAAAATAACTAGGAACATAAAACAAAGTTACTGAATAAAACTAAGTAAGAAATAAATGTTGAAATATGTAAATTGTTATCTTATATTTATTGTTATAAGTATTGAATATGAATAATATATATATATTATTCTGATATAGGCAAATTAAGTAAAAGACTGACGAGACATAGTGTTCAAGAGGAACAGACTGCTAGTGATCAAATTGCTCTACAATATCAGGTGCGAGGTTATTGAATTAGTCTGAGATTCATAACTAGGAATTAAATCGCAACTCGCTGTGCTTCCGGCCCATTTTTTGTCACCACTGGAACTTGAACCCGCGTCCCTTGGGTGAGAGTCACACACTCTAACCAATATACTACAAAGTCTTTCATGTTACAATATTGAATCTATATATAATATATACATACAATAAAACAGTAGTCTTATAACTTTCAATTCAAATTATTTTAATGCAATTTTTTTAAGTAATTAATGATATATTTTTTTTAAATGATGTTATTAAGTAAGTAAGATTGAAAAAAAAATGATATATTTTTAGATCTTGAAAAATAATTTGAGGACATAAGTAAGATTGAACATTTTTGTTTGCTATTGTAATATTTTGTATGTGCATAAAGAAAATAATAAAGATTAAATCTAACGGTTTTATTTTGCTATTTTTAGATTAAATATAACTTTAGATTATGAACTTTTGTATATTGGCATACAATTTTGTAGATAATTGGTGTTTTTGGTAAATTTGATCAATACTGGATTATTTATTGAAAGTACTGCAAATGTTTGATTCTTGCAAAGCATTTTGTATACTGTGAGTCAATTTATTAGAATTCTTGTTATAAACAAGACATGTACTATTAAAGATGTCCTCTAGATACCATTGCATGTTTATGTGCAGTTTTAAATTAAGTAAATCTCAGTTTGTATTTCTGTGTTCTTTCTGATTAATTTTTTTTCCTAAAGGAATGTGCCAATGAACACTGAAGTGAAGCAAATAAAGATTGTGAATCAAAAGCGACGATCTAGTCGACCAGATGAAAGCACTTGCCCTGAGGAGGTACTAATAGATTACTGATTAGAGATGTTACTTCTCCTTTCTTTTAATTCCATATTATTTTTAGTCATTAATTTCATATCTGTAATTTCAAACAAATACATTCATTATTTAGATTGAAACATTCAAATCCTAAAAAAAAAAAAAAAAAAAAAAACTGTAGCATCCCGCCCCCCCGGGGGGCGTTTTGGTCTGGGGGTAAACCGCCCCATTGGGGGGCGGGTTGCTTGGGGAGTAAACCGCCCCCCCGGGGGCGGTTTGGTTATAGTTGAAATTTTTTTGAGAGTGTGGTTATTAATATTATTTTATTTATTTTTTTGGTTATGAAAAAAAATGACGGGTTAAATTCGGAAGACAATTGCATTTAAGTCCCTCAAGTATTGACTGCTATTTTCGCTTCAAGTTTTTTTTTTTTTTTTTTTTGTTCCTCGGCTCCTCCCCTTGTTTTCAATAGTATTGCACCTGGCTATTCTTTGACACATCGAATCTTGTGTACTGTAAAAACAAGGCACAAGGTTAACATAGCACACACTTGAAAAGACATGTCGGAATACGGTACGAGATGTTAGATATGTCTGTGCCATGCTCATGGGGTTGTCGTGCCCATCTCTTGTAGATTTCCAGTAGTTTTCAAATTTTGCGGGGGTATGGTGGGCGTGTTGACAATCAAAGAAATATTGAATGGGTCGGTTCATGCTAGTGATGTAATGAACATTTCTTTAAGATATATAGTGTTATTGAGCAAAAAATAAAATACACCTCACGAATTGGCACAATACGGAATATAGTTGACACGGCACTATGTCTAAACACGGACGGCTGCACACAACACCAAAAGTACGAATGACATGTTTGCACTTCAATATGTGAATTCATTGTGCCTCTTTTACAAACTAATCTCAGATCTCACAGTCTACAAAGCCGGAATAAATATCCAATAAATAAACTCATGGGCTTCGATTTTTCACTTTCTAAATGTGGTTGCTTCATAATCTTTGTTTATATGTTATATGAGGCGGCGGAAGGTAGTTCTCTTCATATAAAAGATTGCATACTCAAAATTCGAAAGAAATATTTTTTATGGATATTAAATAATTTGGTGGGTTGACTTGTAATTTTTATACAAAATTATTAAAGACAGTAGAAGTAGTAATAGAGTAAGAGGGCTCTCCTATTAATTAAAAAAAAAATCAATTTTATCATTTAAATGTTTTTGAATTGCATGATTGTCAAACCAAAATAGAGTTAAATCTAATTAAATTTTAAGACAACTGTATTTAATTTAAAATATATTTAAGAGTTGGAGATGCTCTTAGTATCAGCATATGACTCTGGAGTCTGGACTGAAAGGGTTCTTTTAAAAGTTTTAATACTGACAAACAGATATAATGTTAGTTTCTCTCATAAAATAAAATTATATAATATTTATTTATTCATCATCTTTCATTTCGATTTTTCTAATTTGACTGTTGCATATTTTTTTTTTAGATCAACAACTTCCATCAACCGCATTCTTCATTTAAAAAGAAACAAAAACATGTGGATAGCAAATATCCAAAACAGTTGTTATACTATAGAACAACAATTACCTGAATGCATTTTATATTTTATTACATTTTCGTATTATGTGTTTATTTACTTGTACTCGGCCATACCGGTAGTGCCTCGTTAATTTCGTACCAGCGAGCCCCCAGTTTTACAAAAAGGACCTTGAAAAAACTGAGTAACTTTTATGAATTTATTGATGTACTAATTTCCCTAATATAATCTAAGCTCCCCTGGTAGCTCCCTTTTTTAGTTTGATAGGGTAATATATTAACTTTAAATGTTTTAATGGGAATAAGATTGATAAGCCCTTTGAAAAGGGGACGAGCTTGGGTCCGATGTCTATCGGATTCAAACTTGGTCCGATGGGTTCTATCACTGTCCGATTCAATAAAAGATCTGTGAGCACGTATATTAAAACTAACCCGCACGGATATTAAAGCAGAGCAAACGGATCTTAAAATAAATCGGACGATGATAGAACCCATCGGACCAAGCTGCTCCCTTTGAAAAGATCCAGAGAGCTGGGGATGCTAATAATTATTGCTTTTTGGTCTCCACAAACTTTAACCAATTCTTTTGACTTTCCGTAGACTTCTGCCCAAAGCTAATTAAGGCATGTATCATTTATGTATCCACATACACAACAAGTATTTATGTGATCTTTACTTTTACATAGATACCATGTCAATGAAACTTTGATACTTTTTCCTCTCACTGAATGATAAAAAAAAAATTAACTGTCGCAATTTAATTTAACAATTGTATTTCATTATTGAATTGGTATCCCCATACAATACCAGAACACCTATTCCATAGTGCCGAACTTTTACTAATATTTTATCTTATATATATTATTATAACAATGTGTTATTACTTTCTTAAAGTTACTGCTCATCACCATCACTATCATAATAGTGCTACTGTTAATTTTACTTTTAAGGACATTTTTGGAAATAATAATGGATATTTATAATGATAAATAGTAACTATAAAACATATTTATATGTACTATAATTAATTTATAGTATATTTCACATTAACATTATTTTTATTATGTGTAAAATCACCATAAGAAAACTTAAGTAGAAATATATTTGTTATTTGTTTACTTTTTTCAAAATTAATACTTTATTCTTCTAGAATAGCTAAATCAAACATAATTATAAAAACAAAATGCAATGGATTGGAGTTTTTCCAAATGTGTTCTTTCATCTTATTCCGGGAGTGGAAGTATCAAATGGGGTTTTAATTAACTCCGAGGGGTAGGAATTTGTTCAAAAACTTTAAATTTATTAAATTTTAAGTTCATTTGTAAAAATCTCAATGCAAGTCAAATAGTTTAGGTCAAGTTGTGAATAAAATTTGTTCAAAACTCTTTAGACAAAAATCAATTGCAACTCTAAAATGCTACCATCGAGACAAATGAGTTACAAAAAGATAGTTATACCGAACTAAAAATTACTCGTGCGTAGATTTTTGTTTTGTTTTGAAATAAGAGCTTAATTTATTAATTCCAATATCTCTTGAATGCATTTTAAGAAAACTTGTATATTTTCTCGTTAAGAGGTGAAGCTAGTCATAATCCGTGTTTTAACTTATCGGTCCAACTTGTAGATAGTGAAATAGCGCACGGGAAAGTGGCATTGAATGGAGGAGGTACCAAACATAAGTGATAAATAGCACATCAAATCAGTGTAATTATAATGAAATAGAAAAAGGTTGAATAGAGGAAAAAAATTTATTTATTTAGACTCTTAAATCTTAGGAATTTATATAATCATATTCCTCTTTATTTCATTTGAATAGAATACATTATTTTTAGGGAAAATTGGTTATTTGCCACTCCAAAATCTTCAAGTCTGAAAAATGTCACTCTAAACTTAGTTAATTCTTAAATTTGCCACAAATACACAATTTTTATACTTTTTTTATTAAAAATTAACTGAAAAATACAGTTTTGAGATACGTATAATGAGGGGTCTGAAGGGTATATAGGGAAATACAGATGTATCTCAAAACTGTATTTTTCAGTTAATTTTTAATAAAAATTGTGCATTTGTGGCAAATTTAAGAATTAACTAAGTTTAGAGTGTCATTTTTCAGATTTATAGTTTTGAGATGGCATTTTTCAGATTTGAAAGTTTTGGAGTAGCAAATAACCAATTTTTCCTTATTTTTATATGGAGGAATGTAATTTATCTTACAAAAATAGTGGTTAGAAAAAACACAATGTTGCAAAAAAGGGCAAAACGACCGATTAGTCGGTGGCAGTGATCAAACCGTTATGAATAGACTTAGTGGAGGCATTTTTGTAGATTTTTCCAAATAATTGGTCGATTGGTCCTGATTATTCCCATTCATTCTCATTTATTCTCTTTTAGTATTTTTTGTGATTACAAAATCCGTATGTCTTTTAATCAGTCATTTATCGAGACATGATTCGTAATGTATTCGGTCGTTTAGTCTGTCAAATCGGCTGATTTGTCCGATTAATCTGTTGCATGCTTTGTCATGTCTTATTCAGACTATTTCTAAATGACAATTTTATAAAACTTTATTAATTAATAAGGAACTAAGTTAAAATATAAGTTTATTGAAAATTTTGATGAGTTAAATTAATTATTTTTAATAAATTATTAATATATGTACAAAACTTTAATGAAGACGCAAAATTATCTACAAAATTATTATTATTCGGTTGCATACTGATTAATCGCTTTGTGGTACTCTATCTGTCCGACGAATGCATACTGTTATTTACAACACTAAAAAAGAAGATATTCCAACTAAATTTGAATTGAGTATATTTCCTATTGTCAAACTCAAATAGAATGGTTATCACACTCAAAGTGTGAGTGAATTACGTAAGATTTTGGCTTAAGTTTTCTCTTATTTTCTCACATTTATACTTAATTATTATAAGAAACAGGTTACTATTGTCCAACTTTGTATTTTAATGCAGGAACCATGTTTGGGACTATTTTACATCATATAGACCAAGAATCAGGTCCATCAAAATTACGGAGTATTAGTTTTAAATCTCTGTTACGGTCCATATTGCTCAATACGAACCAGAGGGCCACTGCGGACTGGAGACTTAGCCGAATACACATTAATCCAGGAGCAGCACAGGGGCAATACAGTCCGTATGACCCAATACAAACTGTATCTGAGGCATCATTTGAAGAATAACTGCTACAGCTATCGCCAGACCAGATTTCTTGGACTTAACTCATCTTCAAACGTCCCTCCACTCCTATATAAGGCCCCTTGGCTTGAGAGAACAATTGTCTTTGATCATATAGTATTTTTTATCATATAGTGAGAAGAGAGGAGTGGTAGAATATGAAGCATATTACTACTTGCATGGTAGTATCTCTATCTTACTTTCTTGTAAACATACCGTTCAACGGCTAAGTTTATATTTTTAGGATTGGCATGTAAACCTTGTTACTCTTGATGTTTTGATATATATATTTTTGTTTGATCTTAGTTTAGCCATTATTGTTTGATTACTTTTACATTTTATGTTCGATCTTTCTTGATTTTATTTTACTAGTCTAGACTGCCTTGTGATGGTCACACACAGAAGTTAGTCACCATTAGGCTAGTCAGGTCAGGGTAATAAATGATAAAAATACTAGATCTTTAGTAGAGCCCTTAGCGGGAAAGCCTTAGATTGGAACAACAAAAGTAGACATGAGAGTCTTGGCATTCGCAGACGAATGTCGCATTGTCTTGCCTTACTATGGGGACACCCTATAGGATCAATCGATGGACTTGATCAAGTGAAGGTTCTGACTTCGGGCTAATCACAGATCTCCTTGCACCAATTGAGTCAAGCCCCACGGGAGAAGTCTCGATTGGTAGTGTGACTATGCAGCGACCGCGGCAGCCACTGAGTACGGATTAGAAACCCTCTTACAATAACTAAAAACCTACATCGAACGAGATATAATAATCAAAACTGATAGAAGTAACAATGGTATGCCAAAACCCTAGGAATTCACACCATTATCTATTTGTTTATTTTTTATTTTTGTTAAGTACTTTTGATCATTGACCAGATCTTAAACTCGAATTTTTAGATTTTGTCTAGCCTTTTGAAGAATTGTGATTTAATCGCTCAAGACTATAGATCTTATTCCATGTGGACCGACACTAGATAGGATTATGCACTTGTAATCTGACTCAGTGGGAACGAGTATAAATTTTATTAGTCTACTGAGTGCACTCACACGTTTGCGCTCATCAAATAGGATATATGAGGAGGGTTCTCCTTATCACTTTATCGGATGGTCCATAATCTTCTTAAAACATTGATTTTGTACCTATCTAAAAAAATTCTAAAAAATATAAAATTTAATCTCCAAGCATATTTTATTATGAAGATCATGTTGAGCGGTTCGGATTGACTGTTCGGACTTTGAAAACGGAGATAAAGAGTGTGAAGCATATTGGAGCACAAAAATAACGGTGCATATGAACCGTCCTCTAATTAAATATTATTGACATATTTGCCACTCATTAAGTGTTTTTCCTTACAATTATTTTATTTATTTTAAATTGTACAACTCTTTTTACTCCAAGATCGTTTCTCAATGTAATTTTCTTAAAATAATTATAGACGACCCTTAATTGGGATAGTGAAAACAATGATACAGATTCATTGACCTAGGCTGCATTTAGACGACGCTTACCTCTATCTAATTAGACTTGTTTATTCTTGCAAATTCTTCTCAACAAATTGTTATTTATGGTGACGCTAAAATAATAAACCAAAGTTTGTTCTTTATTTACGGTCAAATTATAATTTTTAATAGCAACAAATTACGAAATTTAGATATTTATCAAGCAGTCATTAAAGGACACTCTTAACTTATTAGAAGGAAAATAATAACAGCGGTAGAAAATAATTGAGGGAGAAAACTATTTATAAACTTAAAATAAAATGTAGCGTGCTAATAAAAAACTCTGAGGTAAAGATATTGACAGAGTAATTTTTACTTTATACAGCGCACCAATCATATGCAACTCTGTTTAAATTTTATTATCCGTACATTGCATGAAACAAAACCTACGGTGTTAATATCTTCACCTAAATTTTGTCGTCTATTTCAGCTCAGCCAAACAGCAGTAACCGCACCAAAGAGAGGAGGTGCAAAAATAACCCATTAACCCTTGAGAAAATCTAAATTAAGAAATCTATTTTGGAAAGCATACTTTGGGCAAACTTTAAAAGGAAGCAAAAACAGCAGAAAGCGCAAAGGAAAGCATCCAGGCCCGGACCTCCACAGTGCCCCCCTCTTAACCTTAAAAAAGTGTCTGAGAGAGAGCAGGACAGAGAGAGAAGAGAAAGAGGAGAGAGAAATCTTGCCTCGTTTGCTCTCTCACTCTGATCCAATACTATTTGGAAACCCTTGAAATAAATCAAAAATAAAAAAAAGGTCAGAAAAAAAGGAAAAATAGTTTCCAAGCATTTTCTCTCCGCCACCGCCGCCGTTACGCTACTTACCTTAAAACCCTAATCGCGATTCTAACCCCATCATCTCTCTCTGTCATGGCCGCGTCGAGCATGGAGCCATCGGCAACCGCGATCCTGCACTCGCCTCGATCGCCTCTCTCCGCCTCGCCTGCTTCCTCCGATCATCCCCAAAAGGTGAACCCTAACCCTAGCGGCAACGCCAGCCCCAAAAAGGCGTGGAAGCAACGATCGTCGTCGAACGGCACGCCAGCTCCGGCGGTGTCGATTGAAGCGGGTCCCGTTATTGGTGGACCCGACTCTTGGCCTGCGCTGTCGGAATCTGCATCAAAGGTGGTGAATAAACCTTCTCCTAAGGCGTCCGACGCTTCATCTGGCTCTCCTTCGCCTCCTCCTGTGGTAAGATCTAGTCCCTTTGTTTTACTCCCTTCTTTGATAAATTAGTACCAATTTGGTGCTATATAGAGAGATTGTGATAACTGGGAATTTATGTATTTGTTTCTAGGAAATTGATATTTGGAAATTAACATTTATACTTAGTTTACCTGTAGTGATAGTGTTGTGACGATCTAATTGTGATTTATATAAGAGAAGGTATAGAGTTTCATAAACCTATTACCTTTCTTTCCTCTTAATAAGCAGTTAATTACAAGGTTAAGAATGATATAAAGCACTAACATAGCAAAACTGTTGTCAGTATGTGTGTGTTAGGGGAGAGAGAAAAAGCACTAACATAGCGAAAACTGCTGCATTGCATTGATACGCAATTTTTATTCTTTCTTTGTTTTTTTTAATAATCCATATATATACTTGAGAAACTTTTGCGCCTTTGAATATGTTCTTTTCTTGTGCCCCTTTCCGTGCATCTATGTTATGTTTTTGTAATTTAACTATATATTTTTGTTAAATCCATTTAATTAAGTTTGCTATAAGAATTATATTTCCAGTTAAAATTAAAGTAGTATATTTTCAGGTCAATATGCAATGATTTTTCAACGGTAACTTTATGCATGCCTTTTTGTAGATCAGAATATAGTTTTGATGATATTACATAAGAAGTAGAGCACATAAGCATGATTAGAATTTCCGACTCTGTTGGTTTTCTTTCTGTTTTGCGAAACTTTTCCATATTAAGTGTATCTTATTAGTTATAAGAATGTGAAATGTGCTAATATTTTTTGTGTTTGATGTTAGTGCAGTTATATTGTTTATTTTCTAGAAATTGGTTTTGAAATAGTTCAGATTGTAAATGCCACTTTCGGTATCCTTGAATAGTTCGAGCTATTTAGTTTTTTCTTATTCACTTTAAACAGTAGGTTAATCAATTTTCTTCTCTTTTTGTTCCTTCAAATTGAATTCAGACACCATAAGAATACAATAGTTGAGGTACAACATTGTGTTTTGGATTGTGTTTTTCTTGTTAATTGAACCCAGAAATGATGTCCCTTAAGTTAGCAGGTGCTAAATATTTACTAGCTGCGTACTATACTCCTGTTTTCTGTTCTTCTCTATCTTACATTTTAGAAAACTTGTGAAACTGAGTTAGGTGATAAAACCCAACAAATGAAGTAGCATGGCATTTGTCTTGGTGCCTAGTATATCGTTGTTGATTTTTGGGTAACATAAAGTAATATTTCGTGATTATAAACAACAGATGTTATTTGAAAATTGTATCAGGTGTAAATTCGATCTACCTTTTTTATAGGTTATTTTATTGTTTTCTCATTCTTATCTAACTTTTTATTTTAGCATCAAGCACCAATGGTTTCATCACCGGTCAAGGCCAGCTCAGGCAACCCTAACTTCACCCCTGCCTCAAATCGTGGGACCCAGTCACGGTCTAAGCCAATTAGACGAAACAACATGCCGAATTTAGCTAATGGGAACAGTGGCCCCATGAATTCAGCTTTTCCAGTCACAGGCTCTCCAGCTGGATCTCCCCATGCCAACCCTGTCTCTGATGCCTCCTGGGGAGGAGGAGATTCTTCTAGTAACATCTCTAGTAACAGTACCACGAGCAGCAACAACACTTTTGATATGCACAACACCAACAACCATCGCCGTGGTGGCTATGCTGGAAACAAATGGAGGGGAAATGGGGGTGGGGCCCACAACCATGGCGGGGGGAGGCGTCATCAGGAGTACTTTGATGGTGGGCACCACCGAGGACAGCCCAGGGGCATGCGACCCCAGTATATGAGGGGCCCAGCACCGCCAGCAGCTGTTGCACCACCCCCACCTCCTTTTATTCCCACATCTCCTCAGCCACGTCCCCAATATGTGGGGCATATGCCTTTCACTGGTGAGTGTTGTCGCTAATTGAGAATATTAAATGATGGATTTTCTTAAGAACTGACCAGGTCTGCTTCAGATGCATAACCTTAATGGTAAAAGGCTGTTGGGTTGTGGTAAAGGCTGCTTGGGAATTTTAGGGCTGAACTAAGGATTCCAGTGTTAATTTGTTTGGTGCAGTAGTAGATAGTAAACTTCGATAGCTGGTTTTGTACCTGATTTCCCTTATTCTTTGTTGTTGCTTTTTTGGTCTACCATGATGCCTCTCTTTTCACTTTTCTGTTGCATTTTTAGCTCCCCCCCAAAAAAAAATCCGACAACATGTAATTTAATTCCCTGACACTGTGTTTGGTTAGCATGAGGTGGTTGGGACTTGGGAAGGGTGGTTGAAGGAGGATGGCAGAGTAATCTTTATTAACCTTAAACCTCCTATTAAATATTCAACCAAACATAGTTAGTTTGTGACATTCTCTTTCTTTTTTTTCATCCTTCCCACTGAGTTGGTAAAATATAAAGTAGAACTTCTGCAGTGTAATTTGTTGAGTAATGCATTTCACCAATAAAATTTCATCATAATTTTGGGAAAAGAAGTATTTGTATCTGTTTTAAGTTCACAAAAGCAGTATAAAGCATGTTATTAATAAAAGGAGAACATTATAAAGTATGTCACTTAGGTGAACTCCTCTTCTGACAATTTCTCTGTACAATCTCTCCTTATTAGACATTTCGGGTCAGATGTACTACTACCAGGTTCCGCAATCTCCTGAGATGATGAGAGGTATGCAATTTGTGGCACATCCTGTTGCTTCTCCTCCGCCTTTTATGATGCCACCATTGGATCCCCAGTGTGTCATGCTTCTCATACAGATTGAATACTACTTCAGGTTCTTTCCCTCTTTAGTTGAATTCCTCTTTTCTTTATATTGTCACATTCTTTAAAACCTTTTATGTAGAAGAAAAGTTTTCTAAAAAAATATGATGAATTTGTGAAAAAGTGGTTGTAAAGCTGAATACATGATTTCATTAGAACTTCCTTTTGTCCAATTTAAGTAGGTGATACTAAATGTTGTCTTTTCGCAATAATGATGTGATTTTTTTTTAAAAAAATTTGCTTTCTGTTAAATTTCAATCTCAGGGTTATTTTGTCATTGTTTAGAATATGATGTTATTATACACTTTAGTCATAGGAAGCACTCAAAAGTCCATTTATCTGTATTCTGTAATATTTCATCAGTATAATTGAAATACAAATCAACTTGAGAGCATGGGTATAGAAGATTTAGTTGGTTGAGATTCATTTCTTCTCATTTACGGAATAGTGAGACAAAATAAATTAACTCATATAATTGAAGTTACTAGATGGACATTGAAGAAATGAAGACGTTTGCAACAATAATATTTGTAAAATTTTATTGTTTCAATTATATGTTGAAAAAAATGTTGTTGTTTGACCCTGTGAATTAATCTATTAATTAGTTGTGTACTAGCATTGTCTAATGTATTACCTAGATAAAAGAGAGTATGAAAACAAAATGAAATTAGATAGACATACTTGATTGAATACAATGTCCACTGAGGCAAATTAATGTTTTTTTTTCTTCTCAATTTCTGCTGCTTATTTTGTTGTATGCCATTTGAATTGCTGTCTTGTCATTTTTTTTTTCAGTTTCGAGAACTTATGCAAGGACATATTCTTGAGAAGGAATATGGATGAACAGGGATGGGTTCCCATTTCTCTTGTTGCTGGTTTCAAAAGAGTAAGTAATTCATCTTTCTTTTTTTACTGGATCTTTTGTAGCCCCTGCAGGTTGACACTCAGTACCAGGTATTGGTAATAACTATTTTGCATTAGTGTATTTCCATTTGGCACCCATAAGCTCTATAGACTTATCTCGTATTTATGTCAGTTACTGGTTTGTATTGTATTTTCCTTTTTCTATTTCGTTTGTCACAATGTTCCTTTTACATCATATTCAAATGAGTACTTTGCAGTACTGCATTCCATGTGGCCTGTATGAGCCTTCTATGTAAAGCCCTTGGTTGGGTGGTGCATTGGGTAGAGAAATTGTTTAATGATAACTTTTCTGTTTTGTTTGTTTGAAGTAGCTTTCTCTTTATATTATAGTAAATGGATTGGCTACTTATTTCAGGTCAAGCAAATTACAAACAACCTCCAGTTTATAATGGATACTCTCCGGCTTTCTACTGTGGTTGAAGTGCAGGTACTTCTACAATAATCTGTTCATACAATCCAGCACACTGCATCAATCTCTAAAAAATGTGTGAGGGGAAAAATGGGGAAGTTGTAGAAATGAAGAACCCTACTTTACTAAAAAAAACCATCATCTTTTGTCTGCAAAAGTATCCCTGGTATATTTTTTAGAATCTAAATGTTCTTCCATTATCCTCACTTGATGTTGGGCCCTTTAATACTGCAATAAAACAGCATTTTTTTGTGAAATATAGAATCAATTTTTATTTTGTGACTTTTCGCATTGAATAAAAAGAGTGGTTAGTTTCTTGTAATAAATGCTAGTATTGTATTTATTCCCAACAAAGGCCACTCTTGCAGAGCACATTGTTCGCTACTTTGGATCAATATCTTCATTTACAAAGTCCAAACAGTCAATTTGAACTGTTCAACCTGATATCCATATGACTGTACTTCCAAATCAAATTTTATATCCTTTTAGCATTTTTTTACTATTTTTTAGATAGGCAGAAAATCACTTGATTTAAAGATTCTAGACCATTCAAAAGTTGTGATTTTCTAGATATCTAAAATAATAGTAAAAAAATTCTAAAGAATGTAAAATTTGATCTACAAGTACATTTTCATATGGTGATCATGTTTGACGGTTCAGATCGACTATTTGGACTTCGTAAACGAAAATATTGATCCACAGTACGGACTACGGACTAATGTGCACTATGCATAGTACCATAGCCTCACTTCTGTTAAATATTTTTTTTATCAAGAAAAAAATGATGTAACCACAATTACTCTGACTGTTTGTAGTGCATGTTGAATTTTATACGAAATGTGATTTTTCTGTGGAAATTTCAGTACCATAATCACCTAGGATCTTCTGTAAATTTTCAAAACAAATAGGCACGGCAGTGCATGCAACAGTAATTAACACACATATAGTTTAGCAGTCCCGTACTAATGTGAATTATTTTCATTTTATCTTTAGGGGGATAAAATGAGGAAGCGTGATGATTGGATGAGCTGGTTGCTCCCCCCTGAACATAAATCGACTCATAACGGCTCTTCACGGGGTCCACCATCTCAAATCGCCCTCAATTCCTTAACTCCACATCTTCAAAACTTGGGTTTGGAGGGCAGTAATATGCAAGGTGAGGCAAGTCTTGCCAGATCATCCTCTGGCAACCTGACTGAACAGGTGCAGTTGACGGGCCTACATCACAGTGCTGGTCCTAGTCAGGTCATGGGACCTGTTGATGTGATGGGTCGAATGTTGGTTAGGAGTGATACCTTTTAGGTTTTGGATTGGAAAAGGTAAATGGGCAAATGACAACACTACTCGAGTTTCGTTGCCTTGTAAATGGAAATATTTAGGTTTAGAGAAAAAACAACAAAAAAAAATGAATATGAAAAAACAACAAAAAAAAGTAAAAAATATAAAAAAAAAAAAAATGAAAATATAGAAAATGTCAAAAAAAAAAGGAATACAAAAATGAAAAGAAACCATAGAAAAGAAAAGGTGGGGAGAAAGTTGAGGGTAGTATGTGGCGTCCCTTTTGTCTTGCGATGGTGATTTTCATGGTGATTTCTCGTTGTCGTGCCTAGCTGGATACGTCAATACAGATCCCTCTCATTTTTTTATTTTTATATTTGTTTTACTTTTTTTTCTCAGCCTCCGGTTTTAGAGGGAGGAGTCGAACTGTTTATTTTGAGCACTCGTCGAAACTCAAGGTTGAATCAGCCAGACATCCTGATGCTATTTAGACTCCCCTTTTTGTTAGTTCATTTTTTGTTTAACTTTTCCTTTTTTTTTTTTTTGGTACAGACAAGGCACAACTGATGCACTTTTTAATTATGAACATATTATCTGTGTAATATATATGTTTTTTTTGTGTAGTTGGATTTTAGTTAGGAAAATAGCTGTTGTTGCATCCGTATGCTTATTATTGTTTTTTTTTTGTGTGTTATAAGTTTTTTGTGGAGAATGCGTGGGATATGCATTCTTATTTTATAGGTAATTGTAGAATGCCTTAATAAGATAGTGCTAAATCCCCATGAAGAAACAAACAAACAAAAAATATTAAAATGAGGCAGGTGTATCCGAACTGGACTTGGACGAGTCTAGGTCTGTTGGAGCTGGTTATCTGAAAAATTGATTGATTTCATGCCCTTGTATCAAACTGCTTATTATAAGACGTACAAAGAAATTCATAACGAATTTTGTTTCGTTGGGTCAAAAAAGTTTATGTCACTTGAATCATGTCTATATCGTACTCTAGTTGAATTACTTGTCCATAGTAGCCTATGATTCTAGTCTGGATCTTGCTTCTGTTGGAGCAGTTTGTCTGAAAATTTGATTGATTTCATGCGCTTGAATCAGAGCTGCTCACAAGACGTTCAAAGAAAGTCAAAATGAAATTTGTTTCTTTTGGTCAAATTTTATGCCACTTAAATCATATCTATATCGTATACTCTAGTTGAATAACTTGTCCCCCTTGGTAGCCTATGATTCTAGTCTGGGCCTGGCTTCTGTTGGTGCCGGTTATGTTGTTTCATTGGGTCAAATTTTATGCCACTTAAATCATGTCTATAACATATTCTTGTTGATGGCTTCTGTTGGAGCGCGTTATCTGAAAAAGTGATTGATTTCATGCGCTTGTATCAGAGCTGCTCATAAGACGTACAAAGAAATTCAAAATGAATTTTTTTTTTCTTTGGGTCAAATTTTATGTCACTTAAATCATGTCTATATCATACTCGAGTTGATAACTTGTCCGCCTTATTAGCCTATGATTCTAGTCTGGATATGCACATTTAATCAAACCAATCAGCACAGATTCAAAGATGGCACTGTACCCAGTTATTGCTTATTTTAGAACCAAACATGGAACACCATCAGTAGCATTACTTCGTCATTTCTTTTATTAGTGTTTTAGTTTTTTTCCCTCTTTATCAAACCGGAATAAATAAATCAATAAGCATCTCATCATTAATTTTAATTAGTTCTTTCAGTGTTGACAAAAAAAAATATTGTACCTAAAAGCATCCGTCTGATAAGGTACAATATTTTTTGGAGAGATCACTATCATTCGACTTGAATAAATAAACAAGAAGGGATTTATCAGAGGAAGCTACATGGGGAGGAAAAGCTGTCTTAGAAATCACATAGATGTTATCTTATATGATTGATGCAGTACAATTTTATTCATGCTAAAAATAAATGGAATCAAATAACCCAAGAAGCATCAGTAACAAATCAAAGATCAACGCAAATCCAGTATCCGTATTATATCATAGGCAAGACAGTGGCAGAGCCACTAGCGAAATTGTGGGGTCAAATGATCCCAATGAGATTTGCAACTTTATTTATAAATAAATTTGTTTAGATTATCTTTTCCAAAAAGTCTCCTTAAGGCTTAAATAAATGGTAATTGATTACAATGCAAATCAATTTCCCCTCCGCCACTGACACAAAGATGCAGACACAAATCCAGACGTCCCCAGATGCATAATACATATGTATGAGTGAGGCTGCGATACTATGCATATCATTCATCAGTCCATAATATGGTATATTTCTATTTTCAGATCACTCAATATGATCTTCATATATAAAATGTGATTGAAGCCCAAATTTTATTTTATTTTATTAAATTTTTTTACTATTTTTTTGGATCATGGGCCATCCAAAAGTAGCGATATTAATTCTACCTATGATAGTAAACAAGTTTTAAAAATATATAAAATTTGGCTTCCAATTAAAATTTCATATGGACATCATATTGAACGGTTTGAATTAATTGTTTGAACTTTGACAATGGATATAAAGATTCATAGTATAGACTGATGTGCACTATGCATAGTACTGTAGTCCACTCTTCGTACATACATATTTTGAGCATATGTATATGCTGCACACTATAAAAGTATTGATTGGTTTTTAAGTCTACACCATACCTGAACAAGCCCGGACCATCACAGTAACAAATTTCAGTAACACAATCCGTGGGCATGAATATAGGTGAACGAATTAATTTCTTTACTAATGCATTAATAAAATACTAGTAAATCTTCCACTTATAAGGATTGGTATATAGAAGAAGTTAAGTTTGGGAGAAACTACTTTTGATTATATATATGCAACTTTTTAAAGACACCTGAAATAAAAAAAATTGTTGTCTGGTCCAACAATGGAGTACATCAAAGCCCACTAGCAAACAGAGAAGAGAACCAGATTATCAGATCATCTCCAATGATTTGATCTTCAATAACCTTTGCTAGACCAACACCAATCGGCAACCGGCAAAGCGGGCATGTTTTCTGCCTCAAGCTAAGCAGCCACCTATCAACGCAATTCATATGGAACAAATGGCCACATGGAAGCCTACGTGTGGCATCACTGCATTCGATCTCTGATAAGCAAACACAGCACTCTTTGCAATCCTTGTTGGTATCGGCATGCGGCCGCAGTGAGGCAATCGGGCTCCTCACTGGAAATACTTGGCATATGAAGGTTGCTATGTAGTGGGTCATGAAAGAGAAAAGAAGTGTGTGTGAAGGTGCACATGAGAGAAAAGGACTGAGAGAATGTTAAAATGAAAGAGGAAATCTCAGATATATATGGAATATTACTCGGGTCAGGTTGTATGTAGTGGGTTTAATATCCAATAAGGTAAAAGATCCAGTTTTTGACTAAAACAATTTGTGCACTGTGCTAGTGGATTCCTCATAAATTTGTTATTAAGGTGAGGAAAAAGATTTGAACTCGTTAACATAATTTGCAATACTTCTGTCTTTTGAAAAAAATATATATGTAACTTTTCCTTACCAAATATAGTATTTTTGGTGAGATTTTGCATTTTTTCTATCCTGATTTGAAAAGCATGAAAAAAATTATGTTTAGTTCTTAAACACGGGCCTTCAGTAATTTTGATTGGACGAAGGAACAAGTTGAATCCACCTCCACGCATACGTTCAAAATGAAATGTGAATTTAATCTCAACACATTGGCATATTGAACTGGATGAAAAAGGGGCCAATGTCCCCCTTTTTTCTGAATCAAACACTTCTATACAGTATTTTTCAATATTATGTATGTAATTTTGTTAAGAAAATGTATATTTTATCCTTATAAAGATGTAAATATTGTTCAATGTAGGATAGATTTAATATTTGACATGAAAACTTCAACGGGTGTAGATTACGATTTGTGGGTTATTGGGTTTTAAGAAAGATAGTTTTTAGTACCTTCAATTATAAGTTTGGTTGGAAAAACAGAGGCAAGAGTCCCTCATTGGAAGGTACACCAATATCAAGAATCTTGCATTTGATAAATGAGCGCACTAGTTTAAAATATTAGGAAAGGTAAAGAAGAGAAAAAGGCAACCAAAAGTTCAATGTACGGAAGCACTTTGGTAATCAAAATCTTCTTGAGATCCAATGGTAACTTCAAGTTCAAATTTCTACAAATGATAAAACGGAAATGAGGTTATGCTTTGAACGTTTACATCAACTGTAATCTAAAAATGCTATATGGTTGTGTAAAGACAAACAGATGGTAAGATGATTGCTTCAAATGGAAAAGGAGAGAGTCTAGGCAATTACTTGCTCGAGTAAAATTAAAGCAAACAATTATTAAGGAGATATTATAATAAATTAGTAATTATATGAACCAGTTGCATAGAAAAGGTCATTTATATTATTAGCAGTGGGTTATGGATGTAATAAGGCACTAACAATAAAAAGTAATATGACTTTCATACATCTATGCTTATCTTTCATCCCATTTCTTTCCTTCATAGTCCAGTTAAATTACATAATCTGTAAGCACGAAAGAAGGGACCAATAAAAGAATGATGATAATTAGAAAGACTCGATTTAAAATTTGTACATTTGATAACAAAACAGTACAATTGTATAAAAAAGATACAATAATTTACATACAGATATAATATTCTAGTTAAAACTAAAACAAACAAAAAGGAGAATAACAATGACAAGGGGCAACACTTTCTGAAAGTACTAATCCATTGAGTGATGATGATTTACTGGCTGTAGTTATTTTATTTTTACCAACAAAAAATGACAAGAATGACAAAAATGGGTGCAGTTAATCAGAAATTATAATTCTAGGTTTCAGCCAAAAACCATCTTTACAAGAATATCCAAAATTGAACTTTTTTAATGTAAATTATTACATATAAGATATGGGTTTAAAGACACAATTCATATCTTGATTCTTCAATAATTCATGCTTATATTTCAACCGGTTATTTCTACCGTCACTTGTCAGCATCTGATGGCTTAGAACGTGTTTCTCCTTTCAAAATTTCTTGATCTTCAAGCAACTTTCCATCCTTTGGCACTAAACAAGGAATGCCATCTACTATCTAGAGAGATGAAAACAAAATGCAATTGGAAAATTTTAATAGACTAATGACCAAACAATCAGGCAATATAATATAATACCTTCCAAAAGTGTGATAGCACAAGTGAGAATCATTGTAAAATTGGAGAGAACTGCAAAGCTAATCTTATGCAAATTATGCAAAAGGGACCTCAGCTTGCTATATATAGGTTAGCTTAAAAAATTATGAATGAGAAATAATGAGATGAAATTGCAAGGGAAGGCAATTATTCTGTGGGATTAAATTCCACCAGATAGCAGCTTCTCTTTTCTATATTTTGGAACAAATTTCCTGTTTTAACCTTGCAAAAATGAGTATTTTATACCCCCAGAAAGCTGAATAGAGAAGCCCTTCTACAATCCCTATATTCTTTACATAATGTTAAACAAAGTTCAAGCAGTAAGGTATTTTACATGGTCTCGGTCAGTCCTTGATTCAAACTAGTATATGCTAAGATCACAATTATACCTTGCATATTTTTAGAGCCTTATTTCTTATAAAATATTTAATTTCTTTTTTTACTCCCCATAACTTTAATGGTTAACCACAACAATAGTTCCCAAATTCTCAACTCAAGAAAAAAGGGAAATTCCGATTTCGGTAATAGCACTTTGAAATAAACATAGAGGCATAGAAGTCCATAATTCCCTAGACATTTCCGTAGTCCCAAATTGGCCCCCAAATAATACAAAGTTAGACCTTTTATTTCCATCTGTTTTCCATCAAAGGCTAAACATGGGGCCCACCTGTTCATTGTACATGTTTCCACTTTTATTTTCTTTAGCCTCCATTACTACCTACCACTATTTCCCTCTCTATCTCCATCCCTCCTCCAATAGCATCACCTCTCTCTCTCTCTCTCTCTCTCTGCCTACCCTCCCTCTCTGGGTCACTACACATGCACATTGACACATACACAAACACAACATGGAAATGTGACACAAAGGACTATCCATCAGTACTGCACTGCATCAAGGTCAGTCTTGCAATATGATGGGCAATGTTGTAGCCAGGTGGCACATGCTCAAGGATGCTGACAAGGCATAGATAAAAGGATCATTCTAATGAGAGAACAAGGAATGCAGTGAGCCCAAACATCATGGGGATCAGAAGTGAGACCTCTTAGAGAGAGAAAACTGGAGAATGGCCATTTAGAGTAGTTAGGATTGCACCCAGATGTAACACCAAAAAGAGAGAGATGCAATGTTTGGAATTGCACTGGAGATGAGAAAGCAACGGTTGGTGCTGTTAGTGGGTTGTTACCAAAGAGGACCAGCTAATTATTTCTCAATTATACAAAAGAATCTGAAAGACCAATTTAACTTTTCTGAATTTTCATAACAAAAAGGAGACTACCCAGAAAAGGAAAATGTGAAAAACCGATAACAAATAAGATGTAAAATCAATACTATACTTAAACCAGGCCCGGCCAACATGATATGCATTTGAGATTGTTAATGGAACTATCATCATTAAACTATCCACTAAGCAAGTCGGTACAAAGACCTCAATATTAATCCAAGAGAAATTCTGGTATCAGTCAAACAAGCTCCCGAGCAATACCACAAACACCTTGCGTGCATGGTTATTAATTTTAGTAATTTGTAAAACTCTAAGCGTATGGATTTTAGGCTCACCGGGTATGATACACCGACTGCATCGCTAACCAGCGCCTGTGTCTCTTTGCAATATCTGATACCAAAATAATATCAAGAGAGAAAACTTTATAGTATATAACCAAAATTAAGAAAAAAAGAAAAGTGTAATCATCTCTCAAAAAAATGAAGAGCGAGGGAGAGAGACCTGAGAGGTTGCTTGGAGAGGGGACAAACGAGAAATTCAGAGAAGGCCTTGCTTAGATCGGCGAATTCTCTCATGAGAAATCGACTACACCTCATCATCTCTCTCCGACTCTCCCCCCCGTCTCCAGAATCGCATCCTCTGCGGAGTTTTTACCTGCGGAGCTGTGCGGTTCTTTTAATCTGGGCCGTTCGTTTTGATCGGACGGATCAAATAAGATTATAGCACGAATCTCAAAGCAAAATTAATACTGCTCCCTCCATCTCGAGCACTCACCGGCTGGATATTAAATATGGACCGTCCGATCAAAACGAACGGCCCAGATTAAAAGAACCGCACAGCCTCGCAGAGGATGCGCTCCCTCCCGTCTCCCTGAAGTTACGCTCAGAGTGTCCGTATCCTCTGCTGCAGTTTTAAAGTGCAGCAGAGTGCTGCACTTTAATATCGTCCGTTAATTTTTGATCGGACGGACGAAATAAAATTTTTGCACGAATTTTAAAGCAAAATTAATACTGCCCCCTCCATCATCCGAGCACTCACCGGCTGGAGATTAAATCTGACCCGTCCAAAAGTGCAGCACCCTGCTGCACTTTAAAACTGCAGCAGAGGATACGGATCCGGGTTCTCTGAGTTAATGCATGGTTTGAGTTTCAATAGGAGGCCGTCCGATCAGAATCCGGATCAATCCCATCCAAATCTGTAATACACGGATCCCTTAAATTCGTGTTATATAAAACGAACGGGCTAGATTAAAAATTAAAAATTGAGGTACCTTGGCTAACTTTTTGCACGGGACCCGATCTTTCGGCTGATTGTCTCCTCTTATAGATTAGGGAAAAAAGTGCGTGAGATGTCCATCAGATTCAAATATGAGTTCATGGGCTTAGCTTCAAGATCAGTGCGCCGCAAGCAGATCAAGTTTTGAAACAGAAACAAAAACAGAGTCCATCAAACTCATATATAAATCCAATAAGCATCAGACGCATTCTTTTCCCAGATCGGAGGCCAGTCGGGACGTGTCTGTATCGGATCGGGTCGCTCGTGTGAGTCGTGTCTAAGGTCAAAATTTATTTCTCGTCATAACAATTGTTTTAGTTCTCCGGTCCCTGTCTAATTTATAATAGAAGGATTAGATTCGTATTAAGAATATTTTCTTGAATTACGCCATCATGATCCGACTTGTGAAAAAAAATACTAATAATATATGACTGAAATTTTTGTATTATCTATTTTTCCATCATAATACTCAAATTTCTTATTTTTTTCATTTTAAATTAGAGTATTTATATTTTCGATGAATAAATTAGAGTAATTATTGTCATATTCATAAAAAAATTCTAGATATTCAAATTTCGTCAAAACTTGAAAATTGCCCCCCCCCCCCCCCCCCCCCCCCCCCCCCCCCACCCCCCCACTAATAACGACAAATAACCTTTCTCGTTTCTCCTCTCTTTAATCTAATTTTAAAGTTTTATTTGAAATTATTATTAATTTTTTATTTTAAGATGACAAAACTAATTTATCCTTCTCTTCCAACGAACACATTCGTACTGTCCAACTACAATCAATATTCTTTTTTTTATCAATCAAATATTGAATTCTATGCAAGTTTATGTACTGGATTTGTATTAATGGAAATATTAGATTATTTGTTTAGAAGTTTAAATTTAAATGAAAGTTTAAAAAATTACAAAACTAGGTTATTTTACTCAATCAAATAAAAGTTTAAAATTAGATTTCAGAAAGGAGAAATTATAAAAGTTATTTGTTTTTATTGAGAAAATTAAGTAATTTTAAGTTTTGATATAAAATTGTATATTTAGAAATTTTTAATGGGCAGGAAAACAATTATTTCAAAGAAAAAATTCCTCTCCGCAAAAAACAAAATGTGCAAATGCATCTTAGTGATTAGAGTTCTTACAATCTTGAATTTGAAATTATCATTGTTGACGGATTTTAAATACTAAATTAATCATGTATAATTGAACGTTTATATTATTTTACATATTGTGATTGAAAAATAGAGGGAAGTCTTGATTTTCACTGAAGTGACCGAACAATTAATTAAAGAGAGCACACGGTGTAAGTGGGAGGAAAAATCTTGACTTTTGTTGGAATGCGCATGGCTAATAAGAATGCATAATCCGGGTTGATACTCTCCGGTTCAAATAGTATTGAGCCACGTGATCAGAATCCGGACTACCTTCAATGAAGAGTAGCTCAAAATGATTTATAAAAGAAGTGTGTGTTGAATAAAACTTAGTTCGGATTCTTTAAGCACGCAACTCTATCCCATTCATGTCTTTTATGTGTTATATTTATCGTCTATTTTTTTACTGAACTTCTTTATATTTATAGGCTTTTATGTCGATTTAGGTCTACCTTCGAGATACCAGCAACTTATCTCGAATGTAGGTCGGTTTGGGCCCTGACTCGGGACACATCATATTGACCTTGAAGCTATCTCAATTCGAGTCTCTCCTCGAGGTGTTGTGTTAGTTGATTCCGATATGTCTAAGGAGGATTAGACCAAGGTCCCGAATGAGTTCTTGGTTCATCATTTCTTTTGAACTTTATGATTTTTGGGTTTTTGAGGTCCATTCCTAAGTAGTCTTTATAAGACCTTTAATACATGACCCTATCACGGGTCTAGAACTCCAGTATGATGGAGAAATTTATACATTGAGACACAAATAAAGAGACATTTTGTGACCAACGCCATACCGGATTTACGTGAAAATCCACCGAGCAGTTATATAGTTGTAAAAGGGCCGAAAGCACCCTTATAAAAGATAAGTCATCAGCGTATGGCGTAATTTGGACGGGATATGAAATCCCATATAACCTGTGCATAGTAAAAGTCCAGAGTCCTTCTGGTTTGGTTTCCAGTTTCTACAGCCATTTGATCAACAATGAATCATTTTAAACCGAAAGGCTAATGATTCCCAGTCCCCCATTTTTTTTTTGAGAGCACACACTTTTTTCCAATTGACAAGACAATTAATCTCTAACTACTCTCTCTGAAACCTTAATGGCCTGCATAAAATAAAGTGGCATTGCTGATAGAACCGTCTTAACCAAAGTGATTCTTCCTCCGAAAGAAAGAAATCGCGACGACCATCCTTCCAATCTCTCCTGAACTGCGGATAACATCCGTTGAAAGTGTACCTTCTTTGGTTGTTTCGTCATGAACGGTAACCCAAATAGGTAATTGATAGTTGTGCAGGGTTTGCTGATAGGATACGCTGTATTCCTATCAGATGTTACCCATCCTATATTCATCATTTGTTCGAGACGCAAAAAAGGCTCTGTACTTGCTTATGATTTGCATTATGATTGCCACTTGTAATTTGTTTCACATTAGTCCCAACAAAAGTATCTTTTTAAGTTGTTGATAAGTTTAATTACAATTACAATTAAGTCCCTTTTAAGCCAATTCGCATCTGAGTCTCATCATAATATAGATTTAGTGGGTTGGAATTGAACCGTTTGCGTCTTATTGGAGATTGCATCATGTGTGGCCTTTCATCAACGGTGCCTTGCATAAAAGAGCCCAAAAATGATTCAAAACCACAACTCACCAGTTGTCGGTTTACAATATTGGGAAATTTAAGTTCGAAAAAATTAAAATGCTTTTCATATATGTAAATACCCATTATATTTTTAACAAAAAAAAAAATGGTGAGGCAACGAACTAGCAACATTACACAATTTCCGAAAATATTGCAACTATGAATCTGTACTGCAAATATGGAATTGAAGGTGTTTAGGGGTGTTCAAACGCTTCGGATTATTTGGTTTTAAACGGAACCGAGAAAGTTCGGTTTAAATGGTTCGGTTTAAATGGTTCGGTTTTTCGGTTTAAATGGATCGGTTCGGTTTGTTTTTTGATCTATTTTGGTTTTTGTTGTTTGGTTCGGTTTTGAAAATTTTAAAATCGGTTGAACTGAACCGACCAAATTTCTTAAATTAAATCGCTGAATATAGCACCCGGTTTGATTTGGTTCATTTTTACTCTTCTCCGACTCCCAGTTTCCTTTTCCCCTCTTTCTTTCTTTCTTCAAAACTATCGCTACCTCTAAGTTACGAATCTCTGCAAGAATTTAATTAAATCACTTCTCTTTTCTTTCTTAGATTCTATCTCCGATTCAAGGCTGTTTCTCAAAACCTTGTCTTTTCTTTTCATTTTCTCTTTACTCTCTCTCTTCTTCCTTTTTGTAATTTTTGTCTGATTTGTGCAATGCACGAAACCATTGTGAGAATTTGAAGGCAGTGAAGTTTATATGTGATTTTCAAAGAGTACGGCAGGGTCTTTGAGCCCCGATATCAAGGCTCAGAATGTAAAAAGGATAAGGCAGAGATGAAGAGGGTATGTACTTGATGAGTTATCTAATTTGAACTTTTAGCTTCCGTTAAATTTTGGTTCGGTTGTAATTCGGTTTGAAATTTTAGTTCGGTCGGTTCGGTTCTATTTTTGAAAACAGAATAAAACTTTGGTTTGTCTATTTTAGTTTGGTTCAAACCGAACCGACCGTTTGAACACCTCTAAAGGTGTTTGTCGACAAACAATATTACATATCATTCTTCAATAAGTGACGACACAGCGTCCGTATCGAATTTTCTTTGAATTTACACGATTCTTGAATCTTGACGCGTAGTTTTATTTGGGTATAAATTTTCTGCCACACACTATTATTATTTTTAGAAAGATTTTCTGTGACAAATTATTTACAGTAAAATGTGCAGAAAATAATAAACAGAACACTAACGGGTTAGACAAATTCACTTTGAATTTTCACCATCTTCAGCGTAAAAAAAAAACCAAAAATATTTCTCAAATTCCATCATTTTCTACAGCTTTTCAAAAAGACCAAAATCAAACCTACAAAAACAAATAAAGTACACATTCTACATTACACTATACGATCCCCTCTGTATTCTGCTGCTAGAAATAAAAACAAACAATACCAACCACGTGACAGGATTATATACAAAAAGCAAACAAACATCATTATTTATCTATCCCACAAAAAAAAAAAAAAAAAGATGCTCAAACTCTTACATTGAACCGGTTTCACATGACGGCACAAGCATTTGGGTTCTCATCACTGAAAGCAGAGGAATACTTCTCCTCGAGAGAGTTCGCACGTGCGAGCGGCGCGGCATCGGGATCGACAAGTACGTTTTTGACGTATCCCGGCGGGGCTTTCTTATCATACGCACCAGGAGCGTACGGGTGTGGTACAACATCGTATGGCACATAAGGCCACGGCTGGACATTCTTGCCGGTTTTGTATCGTAGCCGCTTGATCAGCTTTTCCTGCTCTACGTAGCCGATTACAGTCACCTTTTTCTGTTTCGGTTCGAGCTTGAATTCCGTCACATCTGATTTATTGTTTCATTTTTCAGTTACAATTGAGGTCATATGTGCAAGTGTTGGAATTTCTACAAGAACTTATATTATATACTTAATTCATATAAAAAGGAACTTAATTACATACTTTTAAGAGGTCTTGGATTCAAAATCCAATTGAAAAAAATTCTTTATTGTAATAACAAAATAATTAAATAGTTGACTTGATCTCCAACTTTTACTAAAAATAAAATTACATACCTTTAATAAAAAAAAAATTACTTACCTTTCATGCCTTCTAATGCTTTTCTAACTTTTCTTTCACACCCTTCGCAATCCATGGTAATCTTGAGCTCTATTGTCTACAAAAAAAGCAGAGAAAACATCAACAAAATATCACATAAAAAAATATAAATTAAAATTTGAAATAGAAATTATAAATTAAAGAGTATGCAAGCATTGTGATGGAAGTGGAGGGCGGTCCGATGCGTCAGAACAAATTCGATCCGGTGTGTGGTCAGATTCGTGCACCCTCAATGCAAATCAGACGACTCCTGACTGAGAATTTGGTCCGATGCCCATCAAACCACCCCTGATTCCTCATAGTGATTACAGATACATGTATTTATGTAGACATTTATTTAGTTATGCTGATAATATTATATACCCTCAGTTGCCTCTTCAGTTGCTTCTTGAGTTTCTTGCGGGAATGGCGACTCTTCTCTAATGCCCATAATTCTCTGACAAGATTCATTACACCCATGATGTATTATTCTCTCAAACTATCTTCTCTGATTTAGGCAGCGTTGATATATAACGAGGGTTTAAAGTTGAAACGAACTAGAAGCTTCTCTCTGTTATACTGTGCCAGAAAAGGATAATTGTGCAGCAAAGCACTTTATGGTGAATTAGTGATGGTGTCCAGGTTCTTCCACCGGATATAGATTGCATATACCACGTGCTATTAGATGCTGACACGTGTATGATAATGATAGTAACAAATGCGGAGCTGGAGGATTCAGGAGAGACGACGTCCGTACCGTCCACGTATCGCCGCTTACTTTTTGTCTTCACTGTGGTCCTTCTTGGAGATGGGCTATATCAGGCCCAAATTTTGTAATTGAATGGGCTCACAAAGATTAATTATCAGGGAAAATATAATAAATTGAGAGTAAGGTTGAAATGCATCAGCTTTGTGCTTCAATTATTCTCCAAATTATTTTCTCAATTTTCAATATCCGAACAGTCGATCTTAACTGCTTAACATGATCTTCATATTAAAATATACTTGGAGACCAAATTTTATATTTTTTGGAATATTTTTACAATTTTTTTAAGATAGGTACATAATTACTATTTTGGATGGTCTAGAATCTTCTGAAAAAAGTGATTTTGTATCTAGAATAGAATTAGGGTGCTCCTAGGAGTACCAAGTCACTTTGTACTCTTAACTCTAAAATCTATCGAATTAATTTCGAACGACGAATCTAGTCCGTTTAAATCCTTCTACCTTACGAGTGATACGTCTACATATGAAAATTTTAAAGTTTCGAATTAATTTAGTAAAGTTGTCAAAATTAGAAGGTTTCTAAATTAATTTTAATGCAGTCATTTTTTGGAAGCCTTTTGACCACTTGACTTTATACTAAATTAATTCGAAACTTTAAAATTTTTACATGTAGACGCATCACACGTAATGTTGAACAATTTCAACGATTTGGATTCGTCGTTCGAAGTTAATCCGATAGATTTTAGAGTTAAGAGTACAAAAGAGCTTGGTACTCCTAGGAGCACCCTAGTTCTACTCTTGTACCTATTTAAAAAAAAATAGTAAACAAATTTCAAAAAATTTAAAATTTAGTGCCCAGACACATTTTAATATAAAGATCATGTTGAGCGGTTCAGATCGACTATTCGGACCCTAAAAGCAAAGAAAATGATGTGGACCATCATTGGAGTACAAAACTAATGGTGTGGTTTTTTTTTTAGTTTGGTTTGACATTTGCAGATTTACTTCCCCCCGTGTCTGTATGGTAGGGTGTTATTTAATTTTACTGCAAGATGTTTTAAACATCAAAAACATCAAATAATAAATACATCAGAATTCCAAATCTATCTAGAAAGCTTTACAGCAAACATTTTTTTTTTGTTTTTTGGTTCTCTTACCAAATAACAGGGCAGAACAAATGCTAAACAACACAATATCACACACAAACAAAATTCCTAATCAAAGATTAAAATATGCCACTTTAAACCTTTAAAGAAAAGAAAAGGAAGAACAAAGAAACACTTCAACCCCATGATAAAACCATGCAATAGCTGTCACCTTTCGAAAGGGGAGGTAGCACAGTTGGCTAAGAGAGAAGTCCTAAGATTGTTGGTTATCCAAAGGTCAAGAGTTCGATTCTCCCTCACGACTTCACAGCTTATGCGAAAATTTTAAAAAAAAAATAGCTGTCACCTTTCAATCATAACATTTTTCTTTCCTCAAAATGGAGAACAAGCATTTGCTGAAAACCTCAACAATCGCTCTGTGCATCTTTCTAATTATCCAACAAGTTCAACAAATCGGTGGAACCGCAGCCAACACAACCAGAAAAGCACCCGCAATTTTAGTGTTTGGTGATTCGATAGTCGACCCTGGTAATAATAATGGGATCTTAACCACGATTATATGTAACTTTCCGCCTTAATTATGGTCAGAACTTTCCTCATCATCTTGCAACGGGTCGGTTCAGTAACGGGCGAATCCCTAGTGACATACTAGGTAATATTTTTCTTGTACATATAAATATCTTAATTTTGAGAAAAATGGTGAGAACTAGTGCAACACTGACACAGATCATTTTATATTTTCAGCTTCTAAACTAGGAATAAAGGACTATGAACCGGCATACCTCGGTACCAACTTAACCGAATATGACCTTCTTACTGGTGTAAGTTTTGCCTCAGGAGCATGTGGCTATGATCCACTCACTGCTGAAATCATGGTACTATACATATAGTAGAACTAGGGTGCTCCTAAGTTCACCAAGTCCTTTTCTGAACTCAACTCTAAAACCTATCGGATTGACTTTAAATGACGAATCCAAACCGTTGAAATCCTTCTACCTTACGAGTGATGCGTCTACATGTGAAAATTTTAAAGTTTCGAATTAATTTAGTATAAAGTCAAGTGGTCAAAATCAGAAGATTTAAAAATTAATTTTAATACATTTATTTCTTGGAAGTCTTTTGACTACTTGACTCTATACAAATTTAATTTCAAATTTTAAAATTTTCATATGTAGACACATCACTCGTAAGATAGAAGGATTTCAACAGTTTGGATTCGTCGTTTGAAAGCAATCCGATAGGTTTTAGAGTTGAGTTTACAAAAGGACTTGGTGAACTTAAGAGCACCCTAGTTCTACTCCTATACATAAGCTTTAATTTTTAAATACATTTTTTTACAAAGAATCGTAGGTTTAGTGCAATGGTACAAACTTTCGTCTCTCCTCTCTATAGAGAGACGCATGTTCAATTCTCGAGAACAACATAGATGTCGGGGTTACCAGGGCCCTTTAATAATAAAAAAAAAGATAAATTTAAAAGAGTGAAGCTATGGTACTTTGCAAAGCGCGGATCGGTCCGTGTTATGGATCCATATCTTTGTGTTCAAAGTCAAAAAAGTTAATCTGAAGATCTCCACATGAAAAAGTACTTGGAGATCAAAATTTATATTTGTTAAAAAAAAATTACTATTGTTTTTCTACTTTCGAATGCTTGAAATTTTTTAGATCATGTAATTTTCTATTTATCTGAAAAATAGTAACAAAAATTATGAAAATTGTAAAATTTGATATCCAAGTGCATTTTTATACGGAGGTCGCATGAACAGCTCAGATCAATTATTTGTACTCTGTTAATGGAGATACTGATCCATATCACGGCCCGTTCCATGCTTTGCAAGTGGGGGCGGATCCAAATTTTCATTAGGGGGGGCAAAAAAATACCGAATCGGGTTTAAATAACTAATCGGGTTCAAATCCATTAACTAATTAAGTACTTAATAAAAATCATGCTTTAATTTATACTTTTCAATGCTCTGACTTGTAATTCTTAATATTTTAATCTATAATTCTAATTGTTAATCATAATTGAAGAAATTCACTTTAATTTTAACACTAAATTTAACCCGAACTTCAAATTAAACATCCAGCGGGGAACAAAAAAATTTCTAGAGAGAGGCAGAACCGATCAAAATGTCCCGACTTCCACTAAAACGCAAAATCGGGGGGGGGGGGGGGGCGAGCTGCCCCCGGATACACTTGGGTCCGCTCCTGTTTGCAAGCCTCACTCGATATAAAACAGTACCGGTGCTTGTAAATATAGTCGATCTTTTTCTTTCTATTTGTAGCAAGTTTTTACCATGGACGATCAGCTAAAGTTCAAGGAATACAAGCAAAAGATCAAGGCAATTGCCGGGGAGAAAACTGCAGAGGAAATTATATCTAAAAGTTATTATCTGATAATAACCGGTGCAGACGACTTGGCCAATACCTATTTCACAACACCATTTAGAAGTAACTATGATCTCTCTTCCTATATCCAACTTGTCGTCCAATTCGCTTCAAAATTTTATCAGGTAATTAAACAATACAAGAATTTGGTATTATAGAACTATGGTGTTTTATGTGCTGAGAATCATTAGAAAGCATGCCATATTTAGCATATATAAGAAACTATGATGTATATTCCTGTAAAATTGAAATCAAGTGATTTCTTATTCTGCAGGGGTATATGTGATACTTTTACATTTTGCTAGTGATTCACAATTGCAACCTCGACAAACATTTACAACTGTTATATATTATTACATACTTCTCAGGATTTATACAACCTAGGTGCTCGTTATAAACTTCTCAGAGGACCCTTGCTGGAGGTATAGAGAGAAATACTGTGCCGCGTTTTAAACTTATAATGAAGCTGCTACAACGTGCAATTCTGAGTTACTGAAAGAGATACAGCGGCTCAACCAAACACTGCCTGGTGCGAGTATTGTCTTCCAGGACATGTACACGCCCCTGCTTGACATAATTCAACGCCCCTCTGCTTCCGGTAAAGTGCTACTTTTTTATGGGTTATTTGTTAGGTGTTTGTGACTAAATATGTGTGTTCAGACATGGGTTTGTGTTTATGTAAGAGCATGTTTGGTGTGATTTGGCGGTCTATGATTGGTTGCAGGTGCATCTCGTTAAGTACTCTGTATCCTTGCCCTTCTGAATCCGTATCGCCTGTGTATCTTGAAATAGACAGCTGAATGTCTGATTTCATGCACACACATGTTTTTCAAACAGGAAGCTTTGAGATATGTAATAAAAGTTTCTGATGCTGCCTATTCCTGTGTGGTACCAGGTACAACAAGGGGTTAAATGGTACGTGTTACATTTTATGAGAAATTTTTAGGTCAAATCATGTACCAGTAATAACCAGTACTCTTCTCTGTTTTAACTTTCTGATTTAAGTAAATTCTTAGCATTTCTAATTTTCATCCATAATATAGGATTTGAGGTGTCAAACAGAGGTTGCTGTGGTACCGGTATCTTTGAGGTGACACTGACATGCAACAGCTATACTGCCGAGCCATGCAAGGACCCCTCGAAATTTGTATTCTGGGAGACTGGGACACTTACCACCTCACTGAGAGAGCATATAATATTCTGATAAGTAAACTCATAGCTAAATATGGCTTGAACTAGAGATGATCATTTTTTTCCCTTTTTCAATTTTCTCTGCATAACTACAAATATTTTTAATGTTAACTACAACTCGTAATGGAATATGCCTTTGCATTTTTAGAATGAGAATAAAATGATCAGGTTACTCAAATTTCATCAATCAAATAAATTTTGTGCAAATAAAATTCACAATATTACTGAAGCTAACCACATTTAACCCCTTAAAAAGGGTTTTCAGTAAATCATACCTAACATTTTGATAACAGCCAGCATTTCTTGCGCATGCAGTTGAAACCAAACACTTGATGGTTTCTTCCCATTAACACCCAACTTTTAAGCTGTTCTCAATTCAAGCAAACAATGACCAACTTGCCCCTATTAACTACTTACTCACAAAAACTCAGTCAAATGTCTTGATAACTACAGAGAAAATTCAAAACCCAAAATATAGATTTGCTTAATTGGTAAAATTCACCATGTAAAAATTGAAACTTAACAGGGGCAAATTTGTCAATGTTTGATCGAATATACCTTTTTCCTATCTGAGTGCTTATCAATTGGAGTCTAGATTGCAAGTATCTTAGAAGAATCATAGCCACAAGCGTGAATAAAGTTGGGGGCTATTTGTAGAAAAATAAAGCCAAGAAAAAAAAAACTAAAATATCAAAACAAACTAAACCCAAAGAATTGACCAAGCACAATAGCCAACCCCATAAAAATGGCCAGAAGCGATGCAGCCCATGTCAGTTTCTCAGTCACTCTAGGCACTCTTTCCTTCAGCGCCTGGCTACAGGAGCATACAAAAACGGTATAACCTGACATAGCAATCACTGTGCCAAATAAAAACATGAGCAAGAATGAGGCACCAGCTAATCGAGAAGGCAGTGCCAATGCTGGCAACACCATCATGAGCGCATCAGCTTGGAGCCCGTGCACTAGTCCAGTTGCGAAAGTTGCGAAACCAACCTTCTTTTTTTCAGTATTTACCAGTGGTGCTGCTGGAGTTGAGTTTTCTTGATTGCTCAATTCCATGCAAGGAGTAGCGGCAGCAGCCTCTGAGGCCTCTTTGATGCCTAAAGCACCTATTGTGAGAAGTGTAAGGCCAACTATTACTGTGCCCCATGTGCTGATAACCTCAAGATGGAGCCGTTCTTTTAGTAAGAGAAATATTAGACCGAATATCACCTGTGATTGTGGTAGTATAGCTTGGTGTCATACTTGAGTTGAAATGAATGTAGTATCAATTAGTAGTTTATTTTGTTAGACCTGCTGCTATGACTAGTTTTGTGACACCTGTTATCCCTAACATGATATTTTTGTTTGGTATCAATTACTTCTGTTATTTCTTTTGGAAAGCTCGAAGAAAAAAACTAGGCAAAAAAAAAAACAATTCTATTAATTCTTCAGAAATTCCCAAATTACCCTGCTAGCTAATGATGAGACAAACAATGATGAAGGTTTCACGCACCTCTCCATCAAAATAACAAAGCAAGAAGTGTATAGTCTGGTGCTTCTTTAGGCTATATGTATGTTGTTTCTAAGTTTGTATCAATATGGACAGCATTTCAAACTTGGCAGAGATTTTCAAAATAATTCTCATTATTGTCAGGCTATACAAGAATTTGTGAGTTCCTTTCCCAATTACTTTCACTATTTTCTCTTTCGTTTCTTTTCTTATGGGGGAGGAGTAAAATCATTGTGTAATTGGACTGTTGTTTTTTATATGCCATTAAAACTGGCCAGGTCATTAGGTTACTCAACCAGATGCTGGCATCTAAAATAAGCTATTATTGGGTATTCAGGCTTTCTAAACTTTGCCATACAATCCAACGAGACATTTTGTTTCATTTCTTTTTAATAAGTCGTTGGATCTGAATTTATTAGATCAATTTTCCACTATTGTCACTAAGTTACCTGGCCGGCGTCGTGGCCAAATCCCCAAAGTGCCCCTACAAGGGCACTCTCAGTCCGGGTCCGACCAATTGAGAGAGGCGCCAATGCAACAAGATGGTCAGGTCCAGAAAGAGTGTGTAAGCAACCAGCAAAAAAGCCTGCTCCGGCACTGCTAAGTATCTCCGATCCAAGTAGCCTCTTACCACCATGGACAGCTGTTGAAAAGGCTGAAGCATGGACTGGGTGCGCAATTAAGTTCAGGAGTGCAAAGAGAGCCATACATGAGGTTACCTGTAATTCAGAAATAAAAGTTGTATTAGTAATTACTTCAATTAGAAAGTTCCTTTTTTTTTCTCATTGGCCGAAGTAAAAATGATTAGATAAACATAGCCATATACAAATGGCCAATTATGCACATTAATCAACTTTCGGTTCCTCGGTGGGTTTCCATTGACCATTTTGCAACCATTCAAACCTAATCGCAGAAGACTTATTCGCTTTATTCATGACCGGGAACGCAATTTGAGATAACTACGGGGGCGTACCGCAATTTTGCAAAAAAGAATGTATGCTAAAGGCGAAACGTTCTGACCTTTAGAAAAGATTGGCTTCTTGATGCATCTTTACAGAACCCCGATTGGGAAGATGGGTTTCTCTTCTCTGAACTTGTTTCATTAACTAGATCTGAGAAATCATGCGCACTACACCGAGACGCAATAGGAAACGAAGAAGAAGAAGAAGAAAGTAAGAGATTTGAACTTTCTTGTTTAGGAAAAAGAGAACACTTCAAATGATTTACTCCTGTAAATCTCTGGCCATGGCGAGACGAGAGGAGATAAATCTTTGGGAGGTGGGCTTTAGAGAAAATAATCCTCTCCATTAGAGAGAGAGAGAGAGCGGAGTCAAGAAATGAATCGAGAAAAAAAAAACAGAAACGTGGACAGTCAATAGCAGAGAATAAAACGAACGAAACGGGTTGTTGGAGTGAAAGCTCTATGCGACGCATTTGGTGGATGAAGAAGTGTAGCAGGTTATCTGTTAGGTATCCCATGCTTTTATAGAGTAAATCCATTTGTGGTCCCCACAAACTGCATTTCTTATACAAAGAAGCACTTTATTTGTTGCATAAAAAATCTGAATAGCTTGAACTCGGAGAAGTTGGAATTCGCATCCTCTGAGATATCTCAAACTTTGCGTGACTTTTTGGAATATCTCAATCGTTCAAATACGTTCTTCACGAATCTCAAAGCTCAAATAAAACTGGCCCCCTACGCTTCCCCGAATAGGCACCGGACACGTCGGTCACGCAAAAATTGAGATATCTCAGAGGATACGGACTCGAGAAGTTGTTGAGTACTTAAGCGTTGGACTTTTGCTTGTTCAACCCCAAAAGATTTTACCTCTTAAGACTTTTGCTTGTTCATCCTCAAAATATACATTGAAAGTTTTAAAATATGGGTGTGTGTGTGGCAAGGAAATAAATGTTTGCGTGGCAAGTTTTAAATGTGATATTCGTTGACACATGAAAAAGTTTCTTCTTTGATATTTTATGCATGAAAAAATTTAAACGGTTAGAATCGGAATAACATATTGTTATTATTTCTTTGAAATAACATCAGATTTATTTCAGTGTAGCAGTGATGTTGATTTTGCACAATAATTTTTTTCAATGCAACAGCAGAAAAATTATGATACATAAGTTGTCGTAGTTTAAAGGTAATATTTCTAATGTGCCCTGTAAACTTTTTAAAATAGTCAATTTCTTGATGAAAACATCATAATATTCAATATCCTATTAAAACTTAATATTGTTCTCTATATTTTTTTTATTTAGTTAATTATTTTAAAAATCAAATTAACAAGTTTACAATTTTAGTCTTCTCTTCTCTTTTGTATCAGATAAATATAATGTCAAAATTCCACCAAGCTTTGATCCGAGAAATTTACTATTGATTTCACTTAAATTTTTAAAATGGTTGTTTGAACTTCATAATGTGCAAAAAGAGCAAAATATGATAATTCTGCTCTTACAATCGGACAGAAAACACTGCTGCTTTCGCATCGTCGGCCCTCCGCAAACAATCCACCGCTATCGACCCACCCAGCAGCCGTGGAGGACCATGTGAACTTCTACCCTTGTCATTCTAGCTTTCCTTATTAGAGCATCTCCAATGGTTATTGTTTTTTTATTTGTAATATGATGTGGCAATTATTTTTTTATTTGCTGGGTTGTGAGAGAGTTTGTTAATTAGCAAATTTGCTTTAAAAGCAAACATTTGCTTATTGCCAGTATGGCAAATTGATTGGCTCATGTTATTTTCTATATCAAATAATTACAATTGCTGGGATTGAGTGATAAAGAAATTATGATCCATTTAATTGTTAAATTTGATGACATGGCTAATTTTAATTGTTAAGCATTTATCGGAATGGAGATGCTCTTAACTTCATTTTCCTTTGCCGTTACTTTATTTTCATGTTCTTTTTCGTTGTCTTTAGTACGGTTTTTTCTCCAAAAGAAATTCATTTTCATTATTATGCATATAAAGGCTACACATTTTACGCTCCATCATTCCTAGACTCCTCGAGTGCTATGATTTCTTGCTATGAACAAAAGGGTATGATTGTTGAAGCATTAGAGCTATAGAGTTATTGTGTGTGAGCAGAGAAGTGGAGAAGAGGATTCGTCCACTATTTTAATTGAAAATATATATTATATTACAATATTGATTTTTTTGAACAAAATAAAAAATGATAATTTCGGAAAATAAATTATTTTTAAGTATAAATTAGATATTTTCGAAAAAATTGTAAATTATGAAAATAATGTGAGTATTACCAATGTTGTAAAATGCGGTTTTGTTCATGCATGCGGAAGGCCACTGCATACCGCATATACGGTATGCGGCCGCATATGCGGAATTTCATGCGGACTTATATATGCGGATTTTAAACTATATATTAATTTATTTCCACTCAAAATATGCAATATATTCCCATTAAAATCATTCAAACAATAAATTCGCACATATACGGACCAATATGCGGACATATGCAGATCAATCGCACATATGCAAACCAATATGCGGAAATATGCAGAAATATGCGGCCCAATATGCGGCCGCATATGCAAAACCGCATATCTGAGACTGCATGAAAATTTTCATGCGGTTTTCGACTGCAAACGCATATGCGGCCGCATATGCGGTCCATGCGGCCGCATTTAACAACACTGAGTATTACACTTAATTGTTAACGAATACCTGTTTGGTTCATATATTCATGCGGAGAGTTGCCGAAAAAATAAATAAATCATATATGATAACATTTTTACGGATATCTAAATCTCACAATATCTACATGTCCTATAACACTTGCCACTTGCTAGCGGCACTAATGCAATTCGTAGTGTACACGTGATTGGTAACACACAGGCAGTGTGCATTCTGATATGATACGAAAATAGTATATGAGAATGTCTGTTTGGAAAAATAATATTAAAAACCTGTGAACTAAAGTAGAATCATGTAGATAACTCCAAGTCAGAGTAAAATTAAAATGAAGATATTAGTATAATCTAGGTTCATTAAACGATAAAATTATATCTTAATTATAAAATTAGTATATTTCTAATCAGACGAAAGTTTGAAAAATTAATTATAAAATTTGCAGTCATTCGCTTTTATATCGTATTGTAAAGCATACGTGTCCCTGAAATCTAATTTGCTAAAAGAAAAAGGGGAAAAGAAAGATAATTGCACAACTTTTTTGAAAGAGAAAAGGGAAACTGGATGGAATTATTGAAAAAAATCTCGCTCTACCTTTTAAATATTTGTTTTATTTATCCTTCCAAATATAGTATAGAGAGAGGTGAGAGAGAAAGTCATTAATTAATTGCAGACTTGGAGTCGTTGGCTTGTAAATTCACCATCCATCAAATTAAGATAAAAAAAAATTAATGACTACAAATGATACGACGTGTCTCCCATAATTGTGCGAAGGCTTTTATGTATGTCCACACAAAAATGATGGGCCCACTAAACCACTTAAACACGTCCCTTTCGAACAAAGACTCGGATCCTATGTGGCGATGCCAATAGTTAAATGAGTTGTAAGAAATTAAGAATCATAGTGACAAATCAAAAGTTTGTTTACATACTGATGAACATCACAACAGCTTGAATTCAAATTAGGTAATATGAACAATTTTCCTAATACATGATTCGATGGATGCTCTAATCTAAAATGTCATAATTTCGCTCCACTATTGCAAGAATTTTGTGCAATATGGGCTTGATTAACAGAAATTTTTATTTGTAAAAAAAAAAATAAACTCAGAATTTTTTTTTTTTTTGAGAATTTTGAAATCTGCCACATCCGTCAAATTAAATGGCTGACAAAAAAGCAAAGATCCGCCATTTAATTTGACGGACACTAGATTGGATCCGCCAAATTAAACGGCGGACATTAAATATATATTTTTGTTATGAAATATATATTTTTATTAAACGGCGGACATTAAATATATATTTATTAAACGGCGGACATTAAATATATATTGATGACTGTTGTTTTTATTCAACAAAGTAAATGGCGTCAAAAGTAATGATTACTTTATTAAAAAAAACAAAAGTAATGATTGGACTTTGAAAAAAAAGGCGTCAAAACCAAAAAAAAAAAAAATTGCTTGTCCGCTATTTAAGATGGCAAACACCAGAATGTGTCCGCAATTTTTATGGGTGGAGTTGTTTTTCTGTGTCCGCCCATCAAAATTGCGGACATGACATTTTTCGAAATTTTCAAAAAAAATGGTTTTTATATTTATATTTTTTTCAATATGGTATAAATAAAAATTTCGGCTTGATTAATGATCCTAATATATATAGCTCATTTTTTAATATTCTCTTGCTAATCTTCTTTTTGATCCATAACTATTTCTTGAAATATTACTTTTTTACGTGAATATTACATTGCAATTTAATTCTGGTATAATTCTTGTTTTTTTATGGTTCACATTTGTTTAAAAAACAATAATTTTTAATAAATAAAAAAAATAGTAAAAAATTTCCAAAAAATATAAAATTTGGTCTCCAAGCATATTTTAGCATGGAGGTCATGTTGAGTAGTTCGGATTGACTGTTTGGACTTTAAAAACAAAGATGTAGAATATGAGGTATGGATGAGGTATGAGAAGATGAGGCATTGGCACCCTCCTCATGATAACATATGCAATACGTGTGTGTGTGTGTGTGTGGTCTCTAAATTTTCTCTATACCTTGTATCGATACTTGAATACTAGCAATGGTTATATCTGATATTTTAATATTTTAATATATTTTTTTATTTCGAAACTCAGATGGGAGAAATCATTTGTTATAATAATAAGGGTATTAAATAGTTGGGTGGCTTGACCTCCAACTTTACTCAAAAAAAAAAATTGTTAAATTTTATAACAATTTTAAACGGATTGGCATGTAGTCTGTGGTCTCTAAATTAATAGGTAATAGAATAAGCTCATAAACTAGGCTCAAAATTAAATTTTGAGCAACTTCATTGCTATCCAAACATGAGCTCTGCCCAAATCACAGAAAGCCTTATTCCCATTTTCCTGGCACAGCCCAATACTTGATTTAATTTCCTCGGAAGCAATTGGGTCGCTGCAAATTGCTCATGTGAGTTCACTCCAAATAAAGTACAAAGTATAGAGGTGAGATTCTACATGGCCTCATAGCTTCATCTGGCATTTAAAAATTCCGCCCACTGTTCAAGTTTTTGCCTATCTTCTATTGCAGGGAAGGCTCCTTACACATGAGGAGATGCTTCACCGTGGTTTACATTGTGACCCAAGGTGTGAACTTTGTCAGCATTGCTCTCTGGAAACTGATTCACATCTTTTCATACACTGCCTTTATGCACAAAGGTTGTGGACAAAGTTGAGCTCTCTACTGGGTGTTAAAATACTGCACAACGCATCAACTTTGCATGCCACAATGGAAAAATCATGGAGAGCTTGTAGACATAGGTGTAAAAGGAATGAATGGGCTTCATATTTTTTTGCTGGTTGCTGGTTCCTGTGGAGGGGAAGAAACCGGAAGATTTTTGAGGGGCAAATTTCTTACCCTGAACAGGTGGCGCATTGTGCCAGAAAAGAAGCTCTGCTACGGAGGAAATATTGTTGACTGGGATGTTTTTTTTACTGGCTCTTGTTTGTTAGTTCATGTTTCTTTTTGGGTTTTGCTTTGTACAGGGATGTAATACTGCTGTATTTGCACCTGATAGCCACTATCGGGTTTTTTCAAAAAAAAGTATAGAGGTGAGATTTCCTCAAAAAAATATATATACAGAGCTGAGAGGGAAAAACATTAATTGCATGCTTGGAATTGTTGCCTTGTAAATTCACCATTCATCAAATTAAGAAAAAGAAATGATTACAAATGGTACGGTGTTTCCACTGTAACTATGAACACAGTAATCAGATTCGCGTTTAATTAGCAAATTAAATATTTTTGAGTTTTCAGCGTATCAATAAGAGAATTATATGGTAGTTCACGAATTAAACAGTAAATTCGCGTATCATTCGCAAATTTTACAAATTTTACAAATTAATCGCGATTTATTCAGAAAAGTTCGTCAAAATCTCACCGCATGTTCACGACTTCTGGAGCTCATGCTTTTTCCCATTTGATAAATTACCCTTTTTATAATATTTTACAGAGTTTGCCATTCATTTCAAATTCCCAATTTTTTTTTAAATATAACTTAATTTAAACAAATTAACCAAAGCAGCACAGCCGGTTAGGAAGTTATGAAAATAGCCTCCACCAGTTTTTCAAACCGGTGTGGCTTAAAAGGACTTTGCTACACCGGATCCCCAAACCGAGGGAGTATTTCTCTTACCCGGATGACTCATTTTTCCACCAGGCTGTGACCCCGCTACAAAAAATCAACAAACAAATTGGGGAGCCGGTGGAGGCTTGAAATAAAATTTACAAAATTGAAAAAATAAAAGATGGAGAAAATGAAAAGGAACGACTCAAAAGTGACTTGGACCAATTGATTAAGATTGACAAAATATACAGGAGATGGAATCAAGAGTCGCTAGGAAATATGACACTTGTTCTTTTGATACGGGGGACCAAATTAAGAAACCAAGAGCTCCCCCTTTAACATTATTATTAGCAATAATTGATAAAACAAAGGTTTTGAACTTTTGTTGTTAAACTCACATGCAAGTTTGGTGAGCGTAATTTCAAATAATAAATTCAAACTATTGAAACTAATTTACTTCATGAGAGATTTGTTTTCATACAAAATTTAATCAATTTAGTATAAAGTCAAGCAGTCAAAAAATAAAGATTTACAAATTATTTTTAATGCATTCATTTTTCATCATTTTTTACCCTTGACTTTATAATATAGAAATTCTAAACTTCAAAAATTTACATATAAACATATTACTCGTCAAGTGATCGGTTTCAATAGTTTAAATTTATCGTATGAAGTTAATATGATTAGTTTTAGAATTAAGCTCACCATGTGAACTTCAGAACAGCCTAGTTCTACTCAATATTAAAATTTGCATATAGAACATTTTTATCTCTATTATATTGGAGTGTAATAGAGGGAGATTCTGACACCATGAACATGAAGGATTTATACCGCATAATACAAGTAAAACAAATAAAACAAACCTCCATTGGCTCTCCAATCCGTAGAGCATTGTTTGTTGATTTTCTGTGGCGGGGCCACAGCCTGATGAAAAAATGAGTCATCCGGATAAGAAAAATGCTCCATCGGTTTGGAAATCTAGTGTAGCAAAGCCCTTTTAAACCACACCGGTTTGAAAAATTGGTGGAGGCTATTTTCATAACTTCCAACCCAGTTGTGTTGCTTTGGTTAATTTGTTTAAATTAAGTTCTATTTAAAAAAAAAATCAAATTCCCATGTGCGTTGGGAACCACTCTATGGCAATATTGATATATAAATCAATTTTGAGGTTGATTTTCTTATGTCAATAATTCTTATTTCATGCTTTTGTCCCCAACTCTATGGCAATATTGATATATAAACGAACTTTGAAGTTGATTTTCTTATGTCAATAATTCTGAAATCATGCTTCTGTTGTATGAAGAAAATCTGGGATCACCTGCTTGATAAAAATAAGTGCATAAAAGATTGTTTATTTGTTTAATCAAAACAGTGGTTTTAGTGAGCCTTGCTATTATAGCAGAAAAAAATAAATTTATCAATATATTTTCAGACAAATTAATTTATTATTTCTAAAAGGAAAATTGTCAACTGGATCATTACTTGAAATTTATAAAAGAATTTCTGATTAACACAGCTTGTAGCCATATGTGCGGTCTAATATCTGTCATAACTCATAAAGGTACTGTTGTTAAAAAAATTTTTATTATGGCGAGTTTTCCTTACTTTCTCTAACATAGAAAATTAGAAATTGTATTCCCTTTTTTCATACAAGATGTTATTTCCCCAAATTTTTCAAAGCTTACCCTGATTTCTGGTCTTGTTTCTCTTCTGATTTTTGTTTTGTAATTGAATTGCATTTAAAGGCGAAATAATTAATTAGCGAATAAAAGGCAATAATTAGTTGCATCAATACCAAACTATCAAAATTATGCAACCACTAATTGAAAAAATAATAATAGAGGTCGAGTATAATAAAATATATAGAAAAATTATACGATCAAATTCAACTGAAAACCAAAATTATACTAATATAATCTCAACTACATATATTGATAGAGGGAGTCTTATACACAAAAACCCTTCAATGCTTAGCACTTATATAACCCAAATCTCATACTAATAATCTCTAAACTCCACTACACCTTTCATACCAAAACATCATCTAAATACTAGACAAAAACTAGGAGATAGAGCATATACATAGCAACTTCATCTACTAGAAACCATACTCTATATTAAAATTTCACATAAGCTTATTTTGCGCAACTGCCTGGCACAGCTCATCTTCACAGAACAAGATCCGGTGCGACGCAGCTGATTTGAACACGGGTCGGGGCAGACCCGGTGGTATCACCCGTTTAGGTGGCGGAGGAGTCTCCTGGAAAAGCACCGCTGCAATCTGCTTTATGTCAATCAGGGGACGTGACGGTCGCAGCCCCACGCGTGGTGTCTTCGGAGTTTGTGGACTTGGTGCCACAATAGCCTTGCCATCTCTCTTGCTGGAATTAGTTTTTTATCAACAGAGGTTTATTTAGCATATTCCAATAGATATACAATTAGCACTAGTACAGCAGTACACAGTGCCAGTACAGATCAAGTTCTTGGCACTGTCAAAAACTCACACATTATAGGCAAAAATATTTTGTACAGATCAAGCTTTTCTGTTAGTTTCAGTTTTTGTCAAAATATTTTGCACTATTTTTGTGGTTTGGTATAATTTGAGAAAATATTTGTTAGTAAAATAATTGAAAAAACAGTCTAAAAAATAGGAAAATTAGACATTGTGTTTAAATGTGCCAATTTCAAAAAAACTCAAAAAGGGAACAGACACCTTGACACGGCACATCAAGGCATGCCGTGTTGTGCCGGCACGTGTGTCCAACACGATGTGCTTTTGCAATACACTAATGATAACCCTAGAACATCAATTGAGAAAACAGGTGTGCACCTGATAGCCTCTATCAGGATTTCAAAAAAAAAAAAAAACAGAGAAAACAAGTGTGGTACTGAGTCTGTCAGGATCATTTTTAGTACTGTACCAGCATATACCATTATGATAACAAGTTCAAATAGTTCTACTTCTTTTGGGTGAGAACCATTACATACAACAACAGTACTACAGAGTAACTTTCAGGTTTATACCAGTACAGTATAGGGCATTTACCTGTTAGGCACAGATACTGTACTATAGAATCTAAAAGGCAGCTTATTAGCAACTCCACTGGCAAGCATATAAGAAAAAGGTTTTGAATTTACCTTGCAAAGGGCCAATGTTCAGTGGGAAGAGGTGTTTTGGTGTTGAGCATTTCTTGCCTGGAGCGATCTGGGGTTGTATAGTTAAAATGGAACTGTCTTGCCAAACTCACCTGCATCCAATCAAAACAGCATAAGTAAACTCCTTTGTGTGTGTGTGTGTGTGTGTTTGCGAACTAAGACCAATTTTTGGTGTGCTAATAAGCAATAACACCCAAAAAGTATACCAATTTAGAAACACATTACATTAAATATTGAAAAATTCCCCCCTACTTGTAACATTCCATTTTGCTTTCTAGTCTATATGAAGCCAAAATAAAACAAAGATGGTTCAATGTTGGGTACAGAATCAATATGTGGCTATAAAGCACACATTCATTCATAGTCTTTATAAAATGGGATTTATCTTTTCATCGTTGGATTTTATAATGCAACAGCAGCAGCAGCAACCAAGCCTTTAGTCCCAAACAAGTTGGGGTAGGCTATAATGCAACACAACCAAAAAATATATATTCCAGGAGCTACATGCCAGTATATGAAGCTACAGTAAATAACGGGTTGATACAGCAAAATAATTTAATTGTTACAGCAGCCCTGTGTAAAAATGTATCCTGCTGTAAGGTACAGATGCATGAACTAGATTACATTTCAGAAAAGAAAAATATAAACAAGGTAAAATTAGTAAGTTTGCTATGCTTCTTATTCAAAAGTAGCGAGATCCTGATACTTACAGCTGTGCTAATCCTCATAGAAACATGGAAAACAGGCCGTAGCTGGTCATGGTGCAAATGGCACATTATTTTTACCTGATACACAAATAGGAAACTATCATTTTCACATTTTATCAACAACAGCTATTTACCAGGTACCGGTTGAATAATACCACATTATCCTGCTCCATTTAACAGAAATCAGAGGTAACACCAATTCTGACATTAAAAATTATCCATCCTTGCTAAAACATACCAGCAAATCCAATGGGAGAGCTTCAAGCCGTGAATCGCTATCAAATTCACGATCTTTAGGTGTCTTGGGGGTTTTCGGCATTTTCGCTGGCCGCATCTCATCGTCGATCTTCAGGGAAAGAACAGGAGACAAAACTGGGGACAAAACCGGGGATGTAGCAGTCCTATCTGTTGTGGTATTGTTCTCCTTTTCAGTATCTAATAGAATTCGCTTCTTTCCTATGACATGGCACAATTTGTTGGTGCTTCGGCTATACCGGATTTGTGCCAGTGCACCTGGTTTTAGGTACTTATTTTTTGAAATTTTCGAGTTTTTCTTCGGCTTGAGAGGATTGAGAGGCATAATGCTGAAGCTCCCCAATGTATTGATCTTTTGTATTTATTCAATTGAATTCGGTATTTCTAACCTGGAAAAGAAAATAGTGAGTATTTGTTAGGTGAAAGGCCTTCATTCAGTGACTAAAATAATGTATAAAATAAAAAAGGAAAAATCAATTTTTGGAAACAATTGTAGCTGCTGGAATAAAATAAAGGTTGAAGAATAAACAGAATAAAGGCTAAATTCATCAAAACAAAAATGTTTAATGGACAAAATTAGTATCAACAATACCACCATCAAAAGAATATTTGCTCGGTAACTAAGATAATTACCTGCGCTAATTATTTTTTATAAATAAATCAATAAACAAACTTTTTCAGAGGGTAAAGACAATACAGGATTGAGCCCAATAAATAGATTTACCTCTCCGATACTCTACTTTGTAAGTTCTAGATCAAGAAACTTTTATTGATCAGGCTTATTCACGAGACTCTTTACCTCTTTTTCTCGCAAGAAATTTAAAAGGCTGGAGCCGTGAAAAGATCACAAAATCAGAAAAATTCCAACCTAATCAGAACTAGAACGTGATTTACTCTTTGAAAGAACAAATCTTTTGTTGGAAGAACTACTCGTACTTCTCAATTAGAGCTTCGGATTTTCACAACAAACCACGAAACAACTATTGCTGATTCCAAGCCATAAATCCAAAAAGAAGGACAAACCAATTAAGCAAACTCACAAGAAGCTCAAAATCAATGAATCTTTTCTCTTTAAGAGACAAAATAACTGCCAAGAATCTACGGTTGACTTACGGTTATCTAGCTCCGGGTGAGCTTACCATACAACCACCCTAGACCAATCAATGAATGGTGATCAAAACGTAAGAGAAAGCAAGAGTCTTGCGAAATACCTGTAAAATGAGAAGCTACCCGCCTAGAGCAAAAAAAATTAAATTTTTTATTCGGTAGATATATATATATTAATAAGTAAGAGAGAGGGAAAAGAGGGGGAAACAGCGATGGGCTATTTGGCGCGAGTTCAATTTTCGCCTCCCTCCAAATCCATTTTCCATTCCCGCCAAAAAAATTCGACCTAAGCGGGACCCGCAGCCAGACCCTGTGCCTCCAACTTATCGCTTCTTATAATTACTCCGTTAATTATTGTTACTCGACCCAAACAATGTACCCCGCGGTGAACAGTTCTTCATGGTAAAAATTTCATTGTTGCTCCCGGTGCACGAAACAATTTGTCAACTGTATTCATAATAGAATGACTGGTTTTGTCAACTTTCATCGTAGTGACTTTTAACTTTCAAAAACAAAACTATATTTTTCATATTTTATTACCGATACATACAAAGTAATCTGTAATTTTAAATATCCAATTTATTAGTAGAATAAATTAGCATATCTACAATTTCTACAACTTGAGATCATTACGGGCCTGTTCGGTGGACCATTGAGAAAGGACATGAGCACAGAAATTGAACTAAAAATTACTATTCATGTGAGAGAGAAAAATTCGGTTGAATTGAATTTTTTTTTTCCTGCAAAAACAGTGAAGCGGCCGAACAGAGTCTATGTAGTAATCTACGTTTATTACTACATAAGCATTCTGAGTAACGGAAAAGAAAAGAATCATTCAAGAATCCAAGATGTAAAAATGATATGTAGCTGTGAACCATAACATTAAACATACTCCATGTGCATCCGAAAGATCCAAGTAACTATAGCCCATTCCACGAGGCAGTACGGATTGGGCCATTCATAGGCTGAGAACCCGAGACAAGAGACGGAGAGGATACAAAAGGGCGAGCACTCCGAGGCCGAGATTTGCGCTGTAGCCTGTATAGATAGAAATGGAGAAAGGCCGGTGCCCGTGCGGGATTTGGATTCGGGCAAATAGGAGGATAAGATTTAATTAGTGCCGTCGTCAGAGAAAAGTTCTACTCAGGAACTGTTGGCAGAGAAAATTTATTGGGCAAAAGCTATTTCTTATTTAACCGCCGACGCATTACAGACTACAGTCAATGGGAAGAGGGGGGGGGGGGGGGGGGGGGGGGGGGGGGGGGGGGGGGTGTCCGATGCCCATCGGACCAAAACAGTGTTCGATGGGTGGTTTATATCCTCCGATCTATTTTAAGATTTGTGCGCACAAATGTTGAAACAAACAGCACGGATATTAAAGTGATGCGCACAGATCTTGAAGTGAATCGGACGGTACAAACTCCCATCGAACACTGTTTTGGTCCGATGGGCATCGGACACCCCCCTCTCTCACAGTCAATGCGGTTTTGAGTTTTAATCAAAACGGAATACGGAGCTTATTGAAGCCAATAACTATGAATACCAAGATAATATTCATTGCACTTGTACATATAAATTGCAAATAATTTCGCAAAATACCGTAGCACAACTCTCTCTCTCTATATATAAATATATTTTTACACATGATATATGTTTAATAGTTCAGATAAATTGTATGAATTTTTAAAACTAAAGATATGGATCTACAACACGAATTGATCCATGATATGCATATTAAAATTGTAAAATTAAAATTGCTCTAACTCAATGCTAAAACATTATGTTAAAAAAAGACTAATAACAATATAACAATCAAGATGAGACGGTAGCACAGTTGACTAGAAAAAAAAAAAAAAGTCCTAATATCTTTTTACGACTTTACAGCTTCTTCGAAAGTTAAATAAAAAATAAATAAAAACCTAACAATCTCTTTAAATCTTCAAGATTAATATCTCATGGCAGCAGTATTATGTAAGTATTTGGAAACAAAAAATTCAACGATGTTACAGACGTGAATTTAACTATAAAAATTATGATAATTAGAACACTGAAAAAAACAAAAAGAAAAATGTCACCGTGTTTGAATATACGGTCTGATTTGATAATTCACCTTCATTTCATTGGATTCTCGCCAATCGCCATCAGCAGTTACCCGATTATTAGGGATCAGCAAATCTAGACACCTCGTGCTCACATGACGTAGGGCCCACTTCAGGTACAAGGACCGCCCAACACACGTGCTTGCAGCTTGACTGGGCTCTCCAAAGTTGTGCCTTATTTTATTTTATTTTATTTTTCTTATGTAAGCCCGCAGTGAAGTGTGAGTCCGTATCAAACTTTCAATTTATCTAATTCGAAACACATGAAAACATCATTGTTGTGCTTTACAATTCGTACAAAATAATATTGAATGATCCGAATTTTCAACTTAAAATTTGAAATCTCCGAGGCCATGTTTGGCTGTGGATTAAAAATGGAGTAAACCTCCTACTCCATACTTAAAAAGCAAAATGATTCTTAAAATGAGAAGTAAAATAAAAATAAGATGGAGCAAGAAATGAGCTAATTCAGATTAAATTATTCCACTTCTAAATGGATTAACTTACTCTACACTTACTTCACCTATAAGATTCATAGATTTGGATTCATTTTCTAATATCTTAGGTCATGTTTGGTTGTGGAGTAAGGTTACTCCGGATTAAATCTCTTATTCCGAGCTAAAACGGATTAAAATAATCATGTTTGGTTCGAATTTAGTTGAAATTTAGTGGAGTAAGCTAATGAAGAGAAAAATTATTAGATGATATTACTCTAACTGCTGAATCCATAAGTAAAGTAAGTTACTCCACCTCTCTAGGTGAAATAACTTAATCCGAATTAACTTAAATGTTACTCCATCTCACTCCTTCAAATTTACTCTTTGTTTGACTATTTAAAGGTGGAGTAGAGAGTTTACTCCACCACAACCAAACATGACCTTAGAGTCCTTTATATAAATTAATTTAATCTATAACATAAACTATCGCACATAATATAAAATATAAATATTAAAAATAAAGTAAACAATTTAATTCTCATTAACTTTTCTCCACAATTAAACATGACCTGAATGCTAATTTGAGAAAGTGCGACAGCACAAGTACACAACAACCAAGGCAAGCAACCATGTCCATGACCATGAATAGGTGCAGCAACAAGAAGGAAAAAAGGTCCAAGATCTGATTCTCAATGAAGAGCCTTTTTAGGTGACTCGGATCAAATCCAAATGGTCGGGGCGAAATATAAAGATGGGAGTATCCTGCAAAATGTCACTTGCGAAATAAATTGCTTTTGTTAATTGGGCTTTTGCCGCTTGGGCCAGAATTCACATCCCCCGGTACTCCAGAATTATCAAATTCCGACTGTTCTTTTAAGTCTCGCACGTACTTTAAAAGCTTCCTTTTGTATCTATAATAAACACCGATTTTCTTTTGTCCAACTGGAATTAACCGTCATTTTTATTTATATCCAATATTAAATAGAAATTATCAATATGCCTACAAAAGTTAGATTTTATTAAACCTAACTAAACCGACTAATTATTAGTCCGTCCTTAATTTTTAATAGAAACCGGCTAAAAATTAGCCAGTTCTTAGCTATTTTTTATTTTTTTTGAAAAATTATAATTTTTTTATTAAAATATTAGAAATTTTTGATATGTTTCTTTGAAATTGGATATAACAATATATAATTTAATTTATTAGCAAGACTGAAAAACCCAGATCAATTTTTTTCAGATCGGATTTTTCGCGGCTGTAAGAAAAATTAAAATATTTCTTTGTGTGTTATTGGAAAAAAAATAATATTTTGAATCTGAGTTATTAATCCGGATCAAAAGTCACTTCTAGGTAAATATAAAAAATAATTGAATTTTTCTATTTTTGAAAAAATAAAAGCCACTTACCAATAGTAAAAAAGAAAAGGAAAAAAAAGTAACCAGTTATAATATCCGGTTACCATTGAATTTTTTTATTTTTTAAAAAATTCAATTATTTTCTATATTTACCTAGAAGTGTCTTTTGATCCGGGATTAATAACTAAGATTCAAAGCATTTTTATTTTTTACCAATAACAGACAAAGAAATATTTTAATTTTTCTTACCGCTAGGAAAAATCCGATTTGAAAAATATTGATCTGAGTTATTTGTTTCTGTCTTTCTACTAAATTAAATTATATATTATTCTATCTAATTTGAAAGAAACATATCAAAAATTTCTAATATTTTAATAAAAAATCAATAAATTATAACTCTTTCCAAAAAAAAAAAAAAAGTTAAGGAGCCAACTAATTATTAGCCAGTTTCTATTAAAAACTAAAGACCGGCTAATAATTAGCCGGTTTGGGTAAGATTAATAAAACCTAATTTAGTGGGCATATTTAACAATTTCTATTTAATGTTGGAAATAAATAAAAATGACGGTGAATTAATCCAGATTCTTGACGGTTCTTTTCCATGCAATTTTCTAGAGTACCTGAGGGAATTCAGATTCCTTTGGCCAGAGGTGCAAACAGATTTGTTCGTATCCGTTTTCAAATTTGGATTCAATATTCAGATATGGATATAAATACAAGTAAATATCAGAGTTTTAGAATTTAAAGCATTTATGTTTAGAGAGAAGAATATTTTTATTGTTATCTTTTGAGAAAATATATGATTATTTTCATTATTAATTTTTATTAATCAGATATATATGTTTACGAGGAGGGTTATATCTTTACTTTTAAAATTTAAACAGTCATTTTAAACATCTCAATGTGATCTTCATATTAAATTCTTATAGAGCGAGACCTATATCCAGTAACACTTCAGAGCTTAACAATTGTATAACCAAAAATTTCATTGTATATTCTCCGGAGATTTCACAAAGACCTTTACTTTAAAAATTAAAATACTAGATGATGCACAGAAATAAGAAACGCAAAATGAAAATTCTAAGCCCAATCAAAGCTTAACGCTTACATAACACATCTCATACGCCTGAATTTAACACCAAAAGCTAGGAAATAAGGAACGTACACGACAAGCCTCAACACAAACCCATACAATGTTTAAATTTGCATTACATAAGCCTATTATATGCAACAGCCTGACACGATTTAACTTCAATTTTTCACACTGACTGACTTCAAAACAGGATAGGTTTGGCGCGGTTCTGGTGCATTAGGCCTTGGGACATCGCATATTATAAATATGCGGCTACCGAAATTTGAATCCAAATCTTTACAATAACAAAACAAAATTCTAACAACAAATTCAGTTAAATTTTATAATACAAATAAAAAATATTAAATTAGGAAAGTAAGCTTGACTTATCCACCTCTGACTGTGATATCTTATCACAGAACAGTAATTTTTAATCCAATAAAAGAAGTATTTTATTAAAAAAAATCAGAATAAGTAAAATGGGCTTGGGTCTAATTGTCTATCGTGCTTCCAAACAGGAAAAATGCCAGAAATAGGCTCTATAATTTATAAACGGGGAGACAACAAGTATACAATTCTCTTTTTCTTTTCTGTTTTGCGGTTTTGCCTCCAAAGAGTAAAAAAGAACCCAAAGCAACGAATAAAGAAAAAAGGAAAAGTAAAAAGAATTGTTTCCAAGAAAAAAGATGGCGCCTTTTTTTTTCTCTCTCATAAAACCTGTTTATAAGAATAAAAATTTCCTCTCTAAATAATCAATCCCATTTGGTCATTTGGAGCCTTCTTCTCTTCTTTAATAGCAGAGGAAATTAATACAAAGAAAGACAAATGGAGGCGAAGCCCTCCTCAGTGGTAGATAATTTCAAGGGGTTGGTCAAATCGAGCGAAGATTTCGTCAAATCCACAGTCAAAAAGAGTTTGAACAACAGCCATCAAGACCTTGATCAAAACTCAGTAATTCTCTATATGAATATAATTTTCGATTTCACATATTGGGCATCTTTTATTCAGTTCGCACCTACCATGCTTGTAATAGTAGTGTCTTATTTATTTTGCTGAAATGAATACCGATTCACATTGCTGGTAACCTGTAAACAAGCTTGCCCATAACATGTTCGTTAAAATGCCGTGTATCTTTTGTCTCTTGGTACGTGTAACTAATGACTTGTTTCTAATTCCATCCGTTGCCAAAATTCAGGTTGATACATTGAAACGGTTAAAAAGAGATGCATTTTCAGAATTAATGAAAATAAGAGACAAACAAGACAAGCTCGAAAAAATGCTACTGTACCAGAAGTTCGGTACAGGATCCCCTTTCCAACAAGCCAGAACATATGTCAAGGCCGCATTTAGTGTAATTGGCTCTCTCCTATTATTCGAGGATGATTTTCTTGAGTCATCTGATCGACTGGAGAAGTTTGGTACCGAAACCGGTGTCAACTCAAGGCTTACATTTGAGACAGTAATTAGGGACAGAGATTCTCTCGTTGCGGAGTTCGGTGCATTTGGGTCTGGGTCTCTTGATCTACATAAATTGATGTACCATGCGAGAATAAACGACCTGTTCTCTTTGGTTGTGGTTCCGATAGGGGCTCAGTGCTGCAATTTCAGGATGGATTCTAGCACCAAACAGGTACCATACTATTAAGTATCTTATTATATTGTTAATAGAATAATTGATCATATGACCAATCATCATGATCATAATTATTCATAATTTTTGCTTCAGGCGTACTATGATGATCTTCATGCAAGTGGATCCCCAATTTTTCACCAAGATCACGACTTTGCGGCCGGCGTAACCCTAAGGGGGTTGAATTTAGGGGCCTCTCTGGGTCAATTAGTAACGGGTCCATCAACAGCAAATGTCAAATCTGATACGGGCAATTGCCATTTCACCACATTCGGTCAAATTACATACAATCCCTTAGAAGATTTGAAAGTTACACTATCCAGTTTATGGCAGATGCGAAAGCCATCATCTCCCTTGGTCAAAATCAGTAGCCTTACCATGCCACTATTCCATTTGAAAAGGTCTAGAGCTTCTGAGGTACAGATACAAGATGGTACTGATACCAGTAACCCCCATTCTGTTGCCTTAATGGTAGGTGCGGAGCACCTCGAGAGTACCAAATTGGAGGGTTGGGTCGAGGTCGATGGGCCCCTAAATGAAAATTTGATAAAATTTGGGGTTTCTTTTTGTGATATGCCGGAGAATGAGCTCGGGTGGGGATTGAGAGTCGGTGGAGAGGGTAAGGGGAGTTTGTTAAGAGTAGAAAGGTTTCAAATGGAGGGTTTTTTGAATTTGGATTTGGGCAGGGGTGGTAATGCAAAATTGCAACCTGGACTTGTTTATGTCACGGAAGGGGGCAGCCGTGTTGCTGCTCTTGTATTGAGATCTTCTTGGTCTATGTGATTTTGTTACAATTATTTTGGTTAAAATGTTATGATATGTTATTCTAAATATTTGAGCTAATTGTTGTGCTTTTTTTTTTTTTTTTTGGATTTTCATCTTTTTTCGACATTCTTTTGGCTTACTGTTATGTTGTTTTCAGATCCTGATATGTCTGGTTTATTGCATTACATGAAAATAATTATACTTACTTCCAAGTAATGAACAGTTAATTGTTTATTTGGAAAATTCTAAATTGGTGAAGTTAAGAGCTTTTGCATTTTCATCAGCAGCTCGCGGACAAAAGCAGGTTTCTAGTACCCTAATAGTAATTCCTTTAGTAAAAAAAAAACTTGTTAATAAAAAAATTAATTTAACATCTCAAGCGCAGAAAATTTTAAGATAAAACGTCAGAAGAAAAATCAGTACGTATACTTTCACAAAAAAAAAAAAAAAATCTAAATATCGTGAGGTAAATACAGCTCCATATCTATGGCGACAATTATATGCGTAGCTTCTAATCATATAATTTTTTTTTTATATTATATACATATTTAGACCTACGATTAAAATAATTGACAATAAAGGATATATTGATAAAGCCCTGACCTAATCTTTATGTTTTTTAGGTAATCATGTCCACACTATGCTTGTGATAATCTTTTAGAAGTAGTTATTGCAAATTTGTAATATACATGAAAAACGAACAAATAATAACTGGAAAGGAAGTATAATTTGTTCGTTCATGCCAAATTAGATTCCTTAAAGCATGCGTATTATCTAGAAAAAAAAATCATTGGGTCGATATAACTTTTTTAGAAATATGCTAACTGCCTCTCACACTCAATCCCGTTTAAGTCCCCCAACTACCCGCTTTTGACAATTTAGAAGGTCACTAGCGCTCTACCACCTTTTAGAACGTCTTTGAATCCAAACTTACAAATATGTAAATCTTGCTTCAAAGTTTGTAAAAGACTGATTTCAAATATGTAAACCTAAAAGTAATCTAATTTTTTTATTTTCTTAAATTTAGCACTAACCGCTGCATCTAATTCTTTAAATCCAAAATTTCAAGTCTATAAAACTTACTCCACAAGTCTGCAAAAGTGTCAATTTTAAGTCAATAAACATAACAAGTAATTATTTATTTTTTATCTTTTTAATTTGGTGCTAGCTACTACATCCAATTATTTAAATTCAAACATTCAAATTTGTAAACATTCTTACACAACTCTGTAATGTATGAATTTAATTATACTTTTAGATCTGATGCGTTTTAGATCAGAGCTTACGTGTAAAGCCATGTCTCAAATCTTAGTCATTATCTCATTGATTTGCTCAAATCCAAAGTTTGGGTTTAGATCTGCACCGTTTGATTTTCTTAAGCACCAATATTAAAGGAGCCCCTGATCCCACCTCAACCAGATTGGCACGGATTTTGATCGGACGGTTCATGATCTAAACTAATAAATTGAGTTACTTCAGAGGATCACACAGATTTCCTTCTTTTCTCCTTTGAACATTATCACTTGGGAAATTCTCATGAATTGCTGAAGTTAGCTTGTGCATTTTCATCAACAGCTCTTCACAATGATGCGCTGCTAATTGAATTCGCATCATCTGAGATACCTCAAACTTTGCGTGACTTTTTGGGATATCTCAATCGTTCAAATACGTTCTGCACGAATCTAATAGCACAAATAATACTGGCCCCCTACGGTTCCCCGAATAGGCACCGGACACGTCAGTCGCGCAAAAATTGAGATATCTCAGAGGTTACGCACCCCTGCTAATTCAGTCTTCTCACTTCTTTACCTCACACTGTAACTTCTATTTGGAATATGAAATGTGGTGTCATTTTCAACAAGAAGTTAGATAAAATTGGTAAAGGGCGGTGCTATATTAAGAGCACAAATTGAGATTTTGAGAGCTAACAGAATTTTCTACCCTTAATTTTTAAATTCTTAATAATCTCACACCTTTTTAATTCTATATATCTGTCTTGATTCATTAATACTTATAAATATGCATGAAAGGAAACCATTAAATTCATTTATATACTAATAAGGAAGTTGATGCAAAATTTTGTTAACACAGAGAAATTTTTACATGCTTAATTTTTTTTTTTTGGCAGATGGCCCCGATGGCATTGTATTAACAACAACAAAATAAATATTATACATGTTGCTTATACATGAGCTTGTTCCCTACGAAGAAAATATTACAAATTTTGTTTATGCTTGAGCATGCACCTGTACAGGCCAAAGTTTCAAGTCTAAACTATAAAGATTTTATTCAAGTATGCTACAAATGACAACACTGAAATTTCAAAAAGGCAACAACATACTTAGATTCCTGAAATTTTTAAGATAAATAAACATAAATAATAAATTATAATATGAATAACCATAGGTGGGATGCATGGGGCTCCTTTAATATTTGTGCAAATTCTGATCAGACAGTCCGAATCTAAATAGAAATATCCGGTTATCTTTGATGATATGAATATCAAGTTATCGGATCAGGGCACACTAACTTATAATGTGAATTCATATCACCATAAGTGACTCAAATTTTGAGCTTATATCTGGATCATCAGATCTATTTTGGCATGAATATTAAAGGACACGTGTATTCCACTTCGGATCAGATTGGTTCGGATTCTAATCAAACAGTCTGGTTCTAAACTCAAAATTTGAGTTCAGGCTTATGTAATGTAGAGTTGTTTGGATCTGACAATGAAGCACACCAAACCTCTATGTACCAGTACGTCCCTCATCAGTAGCAAAATCAACATGGTTTCTATTGTATTCAATAATACTAACTTTTACTCAAATAAGAAAAGAAAATTAGCACTTTGAGAGCTTTGCAATCCTGTTGGATTCGATACTAAAATTAGAATGAAAACTTGTAATTGTACTCCCAAAAAAAAACACACACACAAAAAAAAAGGTTCAAGAAGTACTATTTATCAGAGATATATATTGTCCTTTTAGGATGAGCCTAAATCAGAGCTTCTTTAATAAACTCAACACTTACATGTATCATGTTTATATTAATTCTCAAGCATAAGCAAACTTTGTAATATTTTCTTTGTAGTTTAAAGGTCTTTAAATTTTGACATGTACCATGTAATGGTGCACGGATTTCTTCGCAATGCACTAGTGCAAGCTCATGTATAAGCAATATGTGTAATTTTGAATTTGTTGTTGTTATAAAATGGCTAGGGGGCTATCTGCCAAAAAAAAAAAAAAATCCAGCTTGTAAAGATTGAAAGTTAATATATGTGTGCTAAAAAAATTGTACATCAAACTTCCTTATTAGTGAATAAATGAATTTAATTATTTCCTTTCAGGCACAATTGCAGGTATTAATGAATCAAGACATATATAGAATTGAAAAGATGTGAGGTTATCAAGAATTTAAAAACTAAGGGTAAATTGGGCATTGTAGTGTAAAAAATTCTCTCAGCTCTCAAAATCACAATTAGCACACTTAGTATAGCACTCCCCATTGGTAAAGGCGTGTTTGGATCTCAACTTTTGTATATATAGAAATTTTAGTAGAACTATACATAATTCATAGGGGATGTTTTTGAAATATGGGTTGAGGGTCAAGCCACCTAACACATTTCATACCCTTATGTATTAATATAGATAATTTTTTCACTTTGTGGGTTTCGAACTCATAACCTCCCACATAGAAGCCATGTGCCTTTGCCACTAGATCAAATGCAAGTTCTCTCATAGGGGATGTTACAGATGAGTTTTTTTTTTGCATGTTTGTTTGAAGTAATAAATAATTGTCATCATATATTTTTCAACTAATTATTTTTGTTATTTTCTTTGTTTTTTCTATTAACCAAACACCTTTTGTTTTTGTGTTTTAGGAGAGCAAATTTTGTTGTGATATCAACAAGTTGCGTAAGCTGCATTGAACACTTTTGTGAACTTGTAGTCAGAGCAGTTTCCTTTTTTTTGTATCGTTTTCTTTTGATGAAAATGTCCGCAGTCTGATCGAGTTATTTCAAAACCCTCAAACCGACCGCAAATTCTGGTGTTCTCTCTGGTACAGGGTACATAAAATAGAGGACTTATTTACAAGACACATTAAATTTTGAAAAAGAGAGATGAGAGAGAAGGTAAACATTATATATAATTTTTGTTAATTTTGTAATTCTCAGATTGAAATGTAGAGAAGGTAAAGGTAATTATTTATGTTACCCTTCTCTCCAGTCTCTACTCCCTTTCTCCAATTCAAATCCAGTGCAATACTTGACTGAGTACGATGAGGCTGAGCTGTCAGTTTTAAGATGGCACAAATCTCAAAACAGCCTCCCAACATCTAAATAGACATTGTTTTTTCTTTTGATCCGACTAAAAGTATACGGTACCTGAGAGGACCCGGACTCCCCTTTCTCTCCTCTTATAAAATTTCTCAAGCACAAAAAAATAAATAAATATAAAATTGCTTTGAAAACATGCTCAATTAACCAAATTTACTGGGACCCTTTTTCTCTGCATTTCATGCTGTTTTAGAGAGCACTTAACAGAATCATAATGAAGTTTTTAATAATGAAGTCTTTTATTTACACTCATTTTAAATAAAATAAATCAACACATTATTCTCCTTTTCAATAACTGGCACTTTTGGTAAAAAAAAGAATAAGAAGAAGACAGATCTCGTTATCTGAACTCTTTTCTTAGACAAACTCTATTACTAATCTTCATCGGCTTGAAAACCCTCGGCTTCACCATCTCAACTCTCTTCTCAATTGAAGAATCCAAATGGAGCGGGGCAGCATAAGGCGTCACTTCATTGTTGTTGTTTGGATGAAACAAATGTGTGATGTCTTCAAGCGGAACTCTGATCCAATCAGACCAATCCGTCCGCTTTCTCTTTCTGTTCTTGATGAAGATGTCATTCATTGAAGAGGCTGAAAGAAGAGGAGAAGTGATGTATTCTTTGTCAAGAGAAAAGGAAGAGAGAGTCGTGGCGAGGTTGGATTGGAGAGCAGACATGGTGAGTTGAGAAGTTATTTGTAGGATGGATTTGAGAAGGAATTGGAGGGAGTTTTCATCCATGGCTTATTTCGATTTGAAACTTTGGATTTGGTGACTAGTGAATTGGGAATTAATATATTTGAAATTTGGTTATAAGTGGAAGTCGATTGGGAGGCGGGGAAACGAAGAGCCATTTTTTTAAGGATTGGGTACTTGCGCGGGTGAAATAATTTGAGGAAAGTAGAGAAAACTGAAAAATGGAAAATTATTTTAGTTTCTTTTGGGCCGACAAGCCCTTGAATTTTTAGCTCAAGTCCACAATAGTGTATTGAAAACGGACCGGACCGGGTGGGTTTGGGGCAAACCCGCATAGGCGGGGTTTGGTACGGACACAGGTTGCTCAGGTCCTCGGATTGCTCGGTCCGGGTAGCATGGGTTTATTTTCAAAAATCCAACCCTTACCTGGCTCGACACCCGGATAGCACGGGTCCGGGTCCGCGGATTAGTTCGGGCGAGTACAGGTCCTGTCCGGTCTGGACTATTTTTTTTTCTTTTTAAACCAATAAAATATAAATCAAAATTCTTTTTTTTTTCTGTTTCTGTTTCTGTTTTTGTTTTTTCCTTTTTTTTCTTTTCCTGCTTTTGTTTTTTCTGTTTGTTTTTTCTGTTTTGGTCCGGGCGGGTTTGGGTAGGTGAGTTCGGGCAGGCGGGCGGGCAGACGGGTTCACGGTCCGGTCTGAGTTTGGCACAGTTCGGATTATCACGGGTTTTTTTTTTTTTTTTTTTTCAAAAAATGGTCCCGGTCCATTTGAATCCTTACCCTTCCAACCCGTGAACCCGTTCCAAACTCGGCCCCCGGGTACAGACCACGATCGGTCCGGTCCGGATCTGATCCGAACGGGTATTTTTAATACACTAGTCCATAATACAAACTAAAGAGTGGCAAACAAGTATAAATTGGCCGAAATTTTTATTTTTACTATTAAAAAAAATAAACCAAAAAACTTCAAATTTGTGAAAATTCTATTTTTGATACGGCTGCAGCTTTAAGTTGCGAACATAAATGGGGTATTCTGATTGGCCAAAAAATCAAGAGCCCACAAACTTTAGATTCAGCATATTGATTAGGAAAAAAAAAATGTTTGTCCACAATTTTGATCGAAATGATGTATTCTGATTGGCAAAAAAAAAATTGGAGGCCCAAAAACTTTAGATGCAGCGTATTGATTAGGTAAAAAAATAAATTTGTCTGCAATTTGAAGTTGTGGACATTCCATTTATGTCCACAACTTCAAGTAGCGGCCGTGTTAAAAATAGATTTTTTCACAAGTTTACTGTTTTTTTAATGGTATAAATACAAATTTCGGGTAAATCAGTCAAGGAAAATCGAGTCGGGTTCCATTGGATCTGACATGAATTAGAGAGTAATTCTGATTTTTACTATTTATGAAATGTATCATGGTGGAACTATGATTACAATGATTGATAATAAAGGATGTATAGTAATATAGATAAAGCCCTGACCTAATCATTGTGTTGTTTTAGGTAATCATGTCTACCATATGCTTGTAACAACCTTTTAGTTATAGTAGTTGCATGTGACATATACCAGAAATTAAACATGAAAAAGAATAAATAATAATTGGAAAGGAAGTATAATTTGTTGGTCATGGCCAAATTTGTTCCCTTAAAGCATAAATATTATTATCTAGAAAAAAAAATCCGTTGGGAAAATATAACTATTTTTAATTGAAGTCTCATCTCCAAATATATCTCCATCAATTTTTGTATACTAAGCGCACACTCATTTTAATAAGAACAAACAGTCCAAAATGTTAGAACACACTTATTTAAAAAGAAATAAATCATCGCATGATTTAGCTCAAAACAACCGTTTTTTTTAAAGAACATTGTTTCCATAAACAAATATATTGGTTGAGGAAAAGGGATCAATGTTCTTCTTTTTTTTCTCACGTAGAGTATTTATCTGTAGATTTTTTTATGTTGTATAGTTAATTTTTTAAGAATATTTATATTTTTTTCTCTTATTAAAATTGAATAGTATTTCGATATTGACATGTTTGTTAAATTCGTATGATACAATTAAACTATGTATTTATTAACTTTAATGAGGGACAGATGATAGTGAAAAAAAGAGAAGACTAAGTGAAAGTTTATAATTTTATCCATTAAATTTTTTAATTTTATTATGCTTCATACTATTTAATTTTCTTATAAAATTATATTACACTGTATATTTTATTTTATTTTATATGCTCGTAGGTAGGAGGTGGATAGCAATGGATAAAGTGATGAACCCTTCAAATCAAAGCATGAACAAAACAGTTGAAGCACTGAAGAAGAGTCAAATAGGAAGCCTCCATGTGTCATGGCATGTGCACATGCATGCGGTGTCCCCTTCAATTCTGTGCTTTGACACCTTACCAGTTTTGGGTTCAATTCCTCTCCATTTGTATAATCCATTATAGAGATCCAAAATGGTCTTCATCGTCCATTTTAATCAGATGATCTAAATAAAATCTTCCATAATAGTTGCCTCTATTATATTTTTTGAGATAAAAATACTTGCCTCTGTATCTGTCCATGATACTTAATTTGATGGTAAAACACTAGGTTCAATTTGAAATGTTTGCAATAAGCGGTCTAAATCTATTTTATGTTTCATAACTACTTAAATTTTAAATTTAAAGATGATCAAGTTATTTTAATCAGATGATCTAAATAAAATCTTCCATAATAGTTGCCTCTATTATCTTTTTTGAGATAAAAATACTTGCCTCTGTATCTGTCCATGATGCTTAATTTGATGGTAAAACATTAGGTTCAATTTGAAATGTTTGCAATAAGCGGTCTAAATCTATTTTGTGTTTCATAACTACTTAAATTTTAAATTTATAGATGATCAAGTTATAATTTATATCTTGTTTGGTAAAACATTAGTTATCTTATTCTATCTTACTCTTTATAATTTATATCTTGTTTAGTAGTTAAGAGTTATAACTTAAATTTATCCGCATAGAGAAGTAAGATATCAGAAAATAAATTTCTGCCTATGATAGTAGACCTAACAACAGGAGTAAGTGTAGAGTAATTTACTCTAAATTAACTCAGATTTTTCTCTATTTTACTTTTTCAATTTTACTTCTAGTTTATCTGATTAAGTGTGAAGTAAGAAATTTACTCTTATTCTACAACCAAACATAATTCATATCACTAAGGTACCTCGTATTGAGTTTGAATTCGGGCCATCTGATCTTCTTTGGCACATATATTAAAGAAATCCGTTCATTTGATTTTGATCTATATTGATCTGCGAATTCTGATAAAACAATACGAATCCAAACTCAAATTTCTAGGATCCGGACTCCAACCATACATGACCACACAAAAAAAAAAGGTCAAAGCTTAAAGCTTCCATTGATCCATTCGATTGGTACAATTGGGATAAACAGAGCACAATGGAAGGATATGGGATGCTTGAAGCTAAAATCATGGTAGGGTTATGGGAATGCCAAATTTAAAGGTTACCTAATCCAGCAACCCTCCTAGGTTGTAGTACCAGGGAACATATGTTACTGTTCCATCATAAATTAATCGGAATCATAATTCGAGGTATAATGTGCCTAAAAATTGTAGAAACCAGGAAAATACGTACGCAAAAAAAAGGTAATGTAAAATTAGAATGATTATGAGGAATGAAATGCTTCCATTTTGCAAGTATCCATTATGCTTTTTAACCTTTAACAGATTTATAAAATAAAATTTTAAATTCAAATAAAATATTAAATTATTATTGCACGTTATACCATTTTCTCTGTGCATGTATAAAATATTTTGTAATAATAACATTTCATATTCAGTTCACAAATTATATATATATATATAGAGAGAGAGAGAGGGGCTAATATCTTTGGCAGCTGCTGCCAATTTTTCAAAAAAAAAAGTGGCTAATATCAAATCGATTGTTCCTGTGGTCATGTGCAACTAAGTTATTTTTCAATTTTCAAAGTTTAAAAAGTCAATCCAAACTGTTAGATGTGATCTCTATATTAAAATGTGCTTGGAGGCCAAATTTTACATTTTTTTTGAATTTTTTTACTATTTATTAAGCTACTTTGAAAATTGTTAATCCAACAGTGGCTTCTGGTTTTACTGTTTAGTTAAACCAACGTTGGATCAGCAATTTTCAAAGTGACTTAATAAATAGTAAAAAATAAAAAAAAATGTAAAATTTGGTCTCCAAGCACGTTTTAATATATAGATCACACATGACGGTTTGGATCGATTTTTTGGACTTTGAAAATTAAAAAACGACTTAGTTGAACAGACCTTAGGAACAATCGATTTGATATTAGCCCCCCCCCCCTCTCTCTTTATATATATAGATATATAAATATTAATATTAATAAATACATTTGTAAGATATAATGTTTATAAAGTTGAAACTGTTGTGCATTTACACAATGTTTTGCAATATATTCAATCAATCTCCAATTATTCTATAATTTAAAAAATGAACCAAAACAACATTTTATGTCTTAAAAAATTTCTAGTGCAAATCAAACAATTCGTACTTAGTCCTTGAGATCTCATAAATTCCCCTATAAATCCTGAGATATGCGTTCATCTAAAACTAATTATAAACTTAAATTAGTCACAATTTTTTATTTAAATTTTCTATGGAGCTTTTGTTGCCACTGCTTACTAGGTCTAACACCGTACTGAGAATTAACACACGTTCATCTCATTCAGAGTAAGGACATATTTGCAATTCTAAATTAAAGCAAATTTCTGAATATAATCAGAATAATCACATAATGAGACCACTTTGAATTTTAGATGTTAGGCAATATGTAAAAAGAAACCTACAAATCTTGCACATAAATCATGACATTTTCATTCTTCTACGAGAAGTAGAGTCGGAGGCAAAACATTAGATGTGATATTGCCAGATAAATTTTGGCGCAAGCTTCTACTTTATATTGGTCGTACTTTATTATCGGTGCTTTATTTTTCTTTTAACTTTATGTGACATGTCGTAATTACTTTGTAAATTTTAGTATGCGTCGAGAAAATGGTTCTCCGCATCAGAAACATAACTATGGTAATATGGTAATGTGTATATTACGGATCACATGCTATGGGTTTATATTTCTATTTTCAAAGGTCAAATCGTTAAACATGATATCTGAATAAAAATATACATTTTTTTATATCTTTTTACCATTTTTTTAGATGAATGATTTCCTACTTATTTTTTTGTTTTTTGTTTTTTTGCAAAAGTGGAATTCCACCTGTTTCATTATGAAACAATATCCATACAAAATTGAGCATAATAACAAATATCCACTTATTCTAAACTAATGAAACAACATCCATTTAACAAGCACAAAATTCACAAAACAAGATAACAAGGTAACAAAATAAAATCCACTAATACTAATAACTAATAACAATCATACTAGGGGAAGAAAATGATCCAGTATCAACTAGAGACCAATCAGGAGACAACAATCATGCTGCCTCCTCGATGGCCTCAGATAGCTCTCTATCATCAAGTCTGACGAACCCAAGAGTAGGGACCCCGTCGGAATCCACGCTGACCTGTGAATCCGAATCCGAAAGAACTATCAAGGGGCCTAACTGAGTTAAAAACAAATCAATGATAATTATAGGTATGAGTTATCTAAACAAGCCTTACACCAGTAAGAAGCTAATGCAATTACAAAAGATGCTACAGAACTAATAGACGGTATTGGTGCATTTTGAAAACAAATCTTATTTCTGGTCAACCAAACGATCCATAAAGTTGCTGCCCTAATTAACTCAACTAAAAGTGAATCATTTAGGGGAATCCAATAATCAAAATGCCAAACTTCAGAAACATTGGTGCAGTTAAGAACAAAATTATTGTGATTACTAATTAAAGACCATAGGGTAAAAATAAACTGACAAGTGACAAAAATGTGGTCAACAATTTCAGGGGCACCACAAAATATACAATCTATATTACCTTGCCACCCTCGAGTACATAAATTACATTTAGTAATAATCTTGTCCTAGCGAAGTAACCATACAAAAACTTTGATCTTAAGAGGAATTTTTGCCTTCCATAGGTTATGGTAGATATTGTTGGGCATACCACTAAATATAAGCCATTTATAAAGGGAATGGACAGTAAAAAACCCCGTAGAAGTTCATCGCCAATAAATATTATCCGGCTGAGCAGAATCTAAAGAATGAAAAGGAAAAAACTCTAAAAGTTGGTGCCACTCATGAAGGATAATTCCCGTTAATATCCTGTTAAATTGCAAACTAAAATGAAGATTAGAGAAGACATCAGAAACAGTAATAGAATGATCAATAGTAATTCTAAAAAGATTAGGAAAAGTACAATTACTATGTCATCTATCTAACAAAAAATAAGTATCATTATTGTTTCCAACAATTCTATTAATGCCTAAATAAAAAATTTCAGTAAGATCCAATATACTAGCCCAAAATGAAGAAAATCGATTAGGTCAAACTAGAAGAATCATATTTAGCAATTAAAATCGATTTCCACTCACCAGCAACTGTGGGATCCTTAAATTGAAACCACAACTTGGCTAGTAATGCAGTATTCATATAATTAAGATCTAGAACATCTAATCTCTCTTGATTTTTGGGTTAACAAATAGTTGACCATTTGACAAGATGGTATCGCCGACGCCTAGTGGTACCATTAGTCCAAAGAACACGTTTTCTAATTATATTAATTTTTTTCCTAATAGAGACAAGTAATTTATAAATAAAAAGTCAATATAGAGGCATGGATGAAAAAACAGAATTAATAAAGTGACCCAATCCTCCAATAATAATAAAGAACATTTTCAAGTTTGCAATCGCTTATCTAAAATATAAGTAATTTTTTTTTTCTAAAAATTCATAAAATTTGATCTTTGAGTATATTTTCATTTAGAAATCATGTTTGATTCTTCGAATTAGTTGTTTGAATTTTAAAAACAAAGTTATAGATGTATAAAACATGTAGATCCGTAATATGCATATTATTGTAGTCTCACGCATTAATTTTTCCGTGTCCCTAAATTTCATTTTTTGTGCCACAAATTGATTGTTGCTATTAATTTGTCCTATCAAATTAATAACAACTTTCGATTTATCATAATAATCAAGTCATTCTGTTGTTCTTTTTAAAAAATAAAAATCAAATATTACTCTTAATATGTACTCTTTTCGACAAGTGTGATATCGTGATGACAAGCACTTTTTTTACCATAACAATTTTCAATTACAACCTTCACAAGAGGAAAATTTTATTCCCTCCTAAGAAATTTACCAATAGGTTTTACACTTGAAAGAATTTGACAAGAAATTTACCAATTTCCCAGATTGAATATATTTTTCTTTTTTTTATCCGTTAGAGCCCGTAAAAGAATTACTTCCTTGATATTTTTATTTTATTTCTAAAAAAATCGGCCTCCGGTAGTCCAGATTCCAGAACCATTAACCTTTTTAGTTTGTACAAACTAGCCTTTTGATACCTAATCTAATCTACGGTCAATTAACAAGTCATCGGGACAGGCTGGCGCGCGGATCCGTCCGCAATATCCAATCCTCTCCAGTTTATTAAAAACAATCGAGCAAATGGTCTATAGATCTCTAATGAGCGGAAGAGTGTTTTTTGCGATAAAACTGGACAGGATATACCTCACCAGTTTACTTTCTTCGTTGGTACTACAACACTGCTCTCTTTCTCTCTCTCCCCGCTCTGTCCGCTCCACTAAAGAGCAAAGTGCCAAGGACTCAAGGAGTGGAGAGAAGAAAGGGGTCACAAATAAAGACACCCCATAATAAAACAGAGAGAGGAGAGAGAGGGAGAGAGGGAGAGAGGCGTCAGTCCAAGAGAAACCCAGAATTTTAAGCTAGCAGAAGATAAATCGACAAAAAAACAACTGGTTTGTATCCTCCTCTTTTTTCCCAACGCAATGCCACCGCTCGGAAATCCAAGCCCTCACGAGATGTGAAGAGAAATTTCGTGCTGCCATACACGCAGAAAGGTAATTAAAATCTCTTGCAAGTTGCAAAGGTGGTGCATTGGCTTTCTTTGAGTAAAAAATTTAGCAACTTTCGTTGTTTTTCGTACGTGCAGGGAGAGAACAATTGGAGCTGTAATTTGAAAAACTATGATTGAATACTTGACGTAGAGATCTCTTCATCGCTTGTGAAGAAGCTTGAGAGGGGTAAAGTTTGTAATTTTGGAAAAGTTTCATGTGGGATTTGTCTCCTTTTTCTAAAGGGTGCTTGAGGTTGGAATTACTGTCTGTTACTTGACAGACAAAAGCATAATTCAAAGTGAACAAAGCCTGTGCTAAAGAGAATTAATGAGATTTAATTGAATTATACTCTCTGAACAAAGCAAACACAGAAAAGAAGAAGAAGCAGGTGCAATAGTGCTCTTGTACTAAAATAGAAATTGATAAAAGAGAAGATAAGGAAGAGAGTCACCTTTTGGAGGTACATTTTTAGTGGAAGTAATTGTTAGGTGAGGTTAATTTAAGACTGTTAGCTGAAGGAACAGTCTCTGCATTCCCAATTTGGAGCGATCAAATTGTTCAAAAGAATGTGCACTTGGTTCTATAGCTGATATCTAATTAGCCGTATTACCAACCTGCCCTTGACTATTTCGATTAAAGAAAGGAGAAAGACGGGGTAAAATGGCGTCGTGGGACCAGCTTGGTGAGCTGGCAAATGTGGCACAGCTGTCGGGTATTGATGCAGTGCGTCTAGTCGGCATGATCGTGCGTGCGGCCTCAACTGCCAGAATGCACAAACGCAACTGTCGACAATTTGCTCAACACCTGAGGCTGATTGGGAACCTTCTAGAACAACTCAAGATTTCTGAGCTGAAGAGGTAAGATAGCAAATTATTCTAAGACTACTATGCACCTCATATATGGGGTTTGCAAGAATACTAAGGTACTTTTTATTGTAAGTAGATTGCCCTAACAAATATCCGAGATTTACCATATTACACCTGGCGGTTGATGCAAATAATGTACATATTTTATGACAACCAACAACAAATGTATATGTCATGGCAGTTAGAGCAAGAAAAATGATATACATTGCACTTGTCTTTTAATGTGAACTAATAATGAATTCATGTAAAATGTGGAACCCAGTCGGAACTTTGTTTGGGTTGATTTTAGCTTAATTTGGGTTTTAGAGAAAAAAAATCTCTAAAATGTTGGATGGCATTTGTAAAACAGACCCCAAAACTATTTCATGGACTCCATCTATACTCTTACAGTGGGTGAGCTGTTTATTTATTTATTTTATTATCTTTATAAGATATCCTGAGACAAGGGAGCCGTTAGAACAGCTCGAGGATGCGCTGAGGAGATCACTTGTGTTGGTAAATAGCTGTCAGGATAAGAGCTACTTGTACCTGCTTGCCATGGGATGGAATATTGTGTACCAGTTTCGTAAGGCCCAGAACGAGATTGACCGTTACCTCCGACTCGTACCCCTTATTACACTTGTTGACAATGCAAGAGTCAGGGTATGTTGTTTCATTTCACATGTAAAATCATCTGTGGTGATATTCATTCAATTTTTGTTATTTTGGGGGTTTGTGCACTAAACAAGAAAAGTTTCTTTAATTTTGTTAATTTGCTGTTGTCACTGGTAGTTAAACTGTAGTTTCTCAAATTATAAAGCTTATATACCCATTCCTATTTTCAGAGGGATTTTATAAAGTATGTTTTGGATTTGCACTCTTATTTTCTAACAGTTAAGCGATGGTGATTTTAAAAAATAATTTTCTAAGATTCTGATCCAATATAAGGGTGACACTACTATTTTCAATTTTTCAAGATTTATGGTCTGCATTTTGGGGCATTTTAAATAAATTGTATAACATTTAGTTTGGGTAATCACTTGTCACGGGCACATATGGGTTGCTAGTTAGGTAAGCAAGTGTGGGGCCCGCGTAACAAACTATCATTTGTTTTTATGTTCAGTGTTTGGTTAGGTGCTGTTTTCATGGTCACTGTTTGTCTTTTTTCCTTCATTAAGCCATCAATTTCATGCTAAAATGAATCTTGGTTACCTTTTTTGGTGTTAAAGTGCATTTGAAGTTCTTAGGAGCCTTTAACTAAAGCTTGGCAACTAACAACCTTATTCCTGATATTTATAAAACTTTAAACCGAAATGTTTCTTCATATTCTTTTGTTGAATAAAACACTGAGAAGTTCTTTACTCTATTCAGAAAAAAATTGCTTTTTCATGCCACCTGTTTTGTTGTCAGAAACAAATCTTTTTTATTTTTTGATATCCTATGAAATGCAAGCCTGAATTAAAAAAAAAACTTCATTTCAACTATAAAACAGATCAATCAAACAATAACTAAACAATTGAGCATTTGAGCACTGGTACTGAAAAAAAAATTCTTTATTCATCCTTCTTTTGTAATTTGTTCAGGAGAGGCTGGAATACATTGAGAAGGATCAATGTGAATACACATTCGATGAAGAAGACAAAAAGGTTCAAGATGCGCTATTAAACCCTGACGAGTTCAATCACCAGACGGCGGTTTTGACGAAAACTCTTTCTTGCTCTTACCCGAATGTACCATTAAACGAGGCTTTGAAAAAGGAAAAAGAAAAGTTGCAAATGGAGTTGCAAAGGTCACAGTCCAGCATGGATGTGAACCAGTGTGAAGTCATTCAGCACTTGCTCGGTGTGACTGAAATTGTTGCAAATACACTTCCAGAAAAGGGCAGTGCAAAAAATGTTGATTCAAACAGTGATGAGAAGTATTCAAATCATGAAGAGTATACAACAAAGCAGACCAACACTCATGTTGCCTCCAGGTTTGTGATTTCTTCAAAATTAATCATATTTACGCTACATCTTTACCCTATTTTTTGTGATATGCTCAATTTGGTTGTTTTCCTTGTTTAAAACTGAAATAATGACTGGGTACTAGAACCTCACTTTCCTGTGGGCTGAGTATACTGATGGTAACCCGATCCAATTATATTTCAGGTCAGGTTAACAGATAACACATAACACATAACACCATAAATCGACATGGCACAATTGTCAAGTATGGAATTTTTTGGACGTAGAGTGGTATCCTTTCCAATTTAAACTAAATTCTTAGTGAAAAGTATTGGGTAATATAAAAATTAGACCTTTACTTTAATGAGAACTTAAAGCAAGCGCTGAATTGGTTGGATTGAACATAATTGAGGTCCAGACCTGACCTGTTGGCCTTAATTTGCTCAAAATAAGTCAACTGTTTGAACTGATGTTGTAAACACTAAACAAATGTCATGCAGAGGTTCTTCTCCAATTTCATCTGGCCAGAATTATATCGCCAGTAGAAGTGCACAAATGCACGACGAATGGCGTGCTGATTTACTTGGCTGCTGCTCTGAACCTTCTTTGTGTATCTGAACTTATTCAGTGTTATAAATTTTTTCAAATAATAAAACCACCAATTCTCCTTCTTATATACATTTTTTTTTTACTAAATCTGACAGGCTTGAAGACATTCTTCTTTCCTTGTGGAACCTTCTCCAAAATAGCATCGGTTGCGAAGAAGAGGCCTATTAGTAGGTGTTTGCATTCCTCTTAGAATCCTTTGTTTTTTTGTTAATAAGTGATGTTAAACCAACAACAACTACAAATGCTATTAAACCAAAGAATATAAATAAAACTGAAATTGCTACTTTTTTCTTTAGCACCGGCTGAGGCATGTAATGATTTGATGGCTTATACCCTCATACTCTCATGCTGCTGTTACACATGTTGCGTCAGAAGAAAACTTCGGCAGATGCTCAACATAACTGTAGGAATTCTTCTTAAGTTTGATTTATCTCAATTAGTATATGTTTTGACCAAGGATACATGATTCTTATGTCCAATATTTGTACATATCCTTGGGACCACTTGCATTTAAAGAAAACTTTAGTATAATGTTGGAGAAACTAAAAAGAAAGGTCTCTTTCACTGGTTGATTGTTATCACCTTAAATACTATTCTTGCAATAAATTCAAATAAGGTCACTAAGACTAATTGCAATGACAAACATATAAATGAGAGCTCAGTTGCTATTGTTAGAATTATTGTTGTCATTTTGTCAAAATTGTCACATTATTAAGGCACAAGGTACCTTACAATCTTACATAATGACTGACTGTGTTTTTAATTTGTTCTCCTTATTCACTACACCTCTCTTGGGTATTTTTGCAAAAATGCTGGAAGTTTGGAGTTTGCTTTGCAAAATTTCCCTTTGTCTGAACCAAAAAAGTTTATAGAATTATAATTTGGTTTATACCTACAGGGAGGGTTTTGTGATGATTTTCTATCACACCTCATGTGTTGCTGTTGTGCTCTTGTTCAAGAATGGCGTGAGGTTGAGATTCGCGGTGCCTATGGTAGTTTCTCCTTGCATTCAACTAATTAATTATCATTTCATTCTGGAATTATTGTTCATTTGAGATGATAATAAATTTTACAGGTGTGGAGAAAACAAAAGTAAGCCCCCCTCCCTCTCAGTACATGGAATCATAATTTCCATCTTATAGAATATTAATTCTTTGGTGTAGTTTATTGTAAAGTCAATCAATACCTTAATCATGTGTTTTACTTCAGCTGGGTATATACTGTTGTTCCTTAATTATTTCTCCTTTTGTATGATATGATATGATATCATATAATTAATTGATATGTACTGAGGTAAAGATTAGTGCCAACTAGTTGTGATTATCTTTATTCCTTGGTGTATGTTTTTATAACTTTATGTATTTATTTGCTTATTCTTTGATATTATTTTACTTGGTCGCAACCATTCGTGCGTTTGGATGGGTGGAGAATAGTCACTAATCCGGATTAACACTATCCGAGTTACTATTTTACGTTTGAGTGTGTTTGGATTAGCAAATAATCACAATTCTGTGGATTTTCTCACTATTCTACTAATTCTACAAAATATCAGATTAGTTACTATTCTCAAAATTGAGATTAGCACTCTATTCTTGAATGTCCATGTCTAGTCTCTAGATCTCTTTCTTTTGTCTCCTATTTGAAAATTTGATTCCATTTTTGGAGAAGCGGTCTGAAAAGAAATTCAATATTTTTTTTTATAGAAGTCTCAGTTTAATGAAAAAGAATTGACAATGCCTTAAAATAACATTTTCGATAAGTTAAAGAGGTACTTTTTCAACAGACAACAGTCAACAAACAAAGCCTTAAATATTGTAAATAAATAAATGGTGCTCATCATTTGTCCATTTTAAAATTTTGACCTTCATCTTCTTCTCATCTTATGCTAGTTTAGAGTATATAATACTTTAAGTTATTTAATTAGATATGATTTTATTAAGCTAAAGTCTAATGTACATACACTGTGTAATTCGGTTGGATCTGTTGAAGACCCATTCACTGTTATTTGTGCCTTCACAGATATTTTTTTTCTGTTCAACGCTAACTTAATAATTACTCAAATTTACTGACCTCGTAAATTATTTAATTGAACCATCTTTATTAAATTGAAACCTAAAGATGATGACGATAATGATAAGAGGAACGACTTATTTTGAAAATTCCTTCTCAAATCAAGCCATAAAATTGAAACAAAAAACAAAAATAATTACAAACATGTATCAATTTTTTCATGAAATTTTAATATCATTTGATATTCCATTAACTTTAATTATTTTGACCGTTAAGAATATTAGTTCCCTTGATCACGGTGAAACTTTTCATCATTTTTATGTAAGTAATTTGTACAGACTAAAAATTACATCTACAGTCGGATTATAAAAATCAAATTAATTCATTGTAAATAAACTCTCACCTTAATCATAACAGTGAAAATATTAATTGATGTGAGCTTCCAAAAAAGATTCACAAAATCTGAAGTAGACTTGTTCATTTATTATGATTTATGTACCTCTGAGTCTGACCTAAGCACAGAAGACTTTTTTTTTTTAAATTGAAACCACAGAAGATTAGTCTATGAGGAGCTAGATAGGGAACCAATAAATGCAATGTTGCTTCTTCCGCAAGGCTTTTTTTTTTTTTTTTTTTACTTTTTTTAAAGTTTCTATTTTTGTGAAATTAACCAGTCGATTGATGTGCCAAATGCCAATGTAATTCAGTAAATGCTTGCCTTTTCCCCTTGGCGTTTTCAATTATTAAGAAATCCCTTCATTAGTTTAATTAACTGGTCATGCCATGAGTCAGCAAAAGTTTTATATTATTTAAGTCAGTATAAGGTTAGATTATAAAGCGAGAGGCACTGAAAAAAAAATTAAATAAAGGTCCCTTTCTAATGGGAACATAGAGTATTGTTATAGGATATTATAGAGTCTGATTAGTACAACATTAGTGTCATTTCGGTCTATATACCACCAACACCAACATCTATTGAATTGACTTCAACGGTAAATTCAAATTGTTCAAACTGATATACTTCATTAATTTAATAGTTGTGTGTTTACTTGTAAAATTTATAATATTTATAATTTATTTAGTATCAAGTCGGTCAAATGTGACAGTTTTAATTTTAAGTTAATCTAAATGCACTAATTTTTCAACATTTTTGACCACTTAACTTGATACTAAAATAACTCGAAAAATAATTTTTTTGTATGTAAACACATCACTCATAAAGTAAATTGGCTTGAATGGTTTGCATTAGCTGTTTGAAGTCTATCTAATAAATTTTGGAGTTAGTATCATATAACACAAATGTCATGCAAGTTGGATTCGATATAATATTCAGAGCAAGATTTAGATTATAAATAGCTGAGATTTTTTTTAAAATCTTATACCCATTTTGGAGCCTCTTGTCAATATAATTTAAATGTAAGTCTTGGTTCGTAGAATAAAATGATAAAAATACATGATTATATTAATATTGGATTTGGTTACATTATTTTCATTTTGGGATGCATATTCTGTTCTTGATTTTAACTTTAACAAGAATTTTACTAGATATATAATCCACATAACTCTTTGACTTGTATATGTCATTATGTTGTCGTTGATTTAATGTTAATATTATTCATGAAGATTAAGGAAACATGTGTATTCATACTGTCATCATATTGCACAGAAGAAACCACAAAAAATCACATTTCTAATTTCCTGAGAATTAATTAATCAACGCCGGCCTATCAAATGCACAAATTTTTAGGGATGTTAAATTAAACAAGATTTTTTTTGGGTTCTTAAAGCAAGATTTTGATTATGAAGAAATGAGATATTTTTTTTTGTCGTTTTATGCCAATTTGCCCCTTTACACTTTCTTTCTCACACCTACCTACAAATAAATGTCAGCACGATTAATAAGGAAAGAAGAAGAACAATTATACTGCAATAAAATATTTCCAGTTTTGCAGGAAAAAAAAGCAGGGTTTGAGGTGATTTAATTCTTATAGATCTTTCTTTCTCCATCAAACTTATTGTCTTTTTTGAAAATTTTCTTCTAAGTTGATATAAGAAAGAAAAAAAAATCAAATTATAAAAATGCTTTAAGTTGTAACTTGTACGCAATGAGATTATTTCAGTTTATAAGTTGTTGAAGCTTATCAACAACAAGGTTTAAGCAAGCAAATTAGTCATTAATTAAATTCATGTAGATGACAACATTATTGAAGTTTCAGTGCTTATGCTACATTTAAGTGAGTGTGTGTGTATTTATTTATTTATTTAAATGTAAATCTCAGTATGTAGAATTAAATTATAAAAATTGGGAGAGGAGGGTGTCCGATGCCCATCGGACCAGAACAGTGTTCGATGGGTGGTTTCTACCGTCCGATCTACTTCAAGATCTGTGCGCACGGATATTAAAGCAAACAACATGGATATTAAAGTGATGTGCATAGATCTTGAAATAGATCGGACGGTAGAAACCACCCATCGAACAGACTCTGGTCCGATGGGCATCGGACACCCCCCTCTCCCATAAAAATTCATGATTATATTGATATATTGGATTTTGTTACTTTAGCTTCATTTTAAGATGCATTATCTATTTTTAGTTTAGATGCTCTATTTTTTTTCCAGAAGAATGTTAAAAGATGATTCACATAACTTTCTGACTTCATATAGAGTCGTTGATTAAAGGCTTAAAGCTAATATATTATTTCTGATGATGCATTGTCTATTCTTAATCATACTGTTTCACAAAAAAAAAGAATTGCAGTTCTGATTTACTGAGAATTAATCTATCAAATGCACTAATTCTTTCAATTTTTTTAAGGGCGGTGTACACATAACTTTTTCAAGCAAATATAGATGATATTTTTCTAAAGGAAAAATAGAAGATATTTAATAAAGATAAAGTTAGTATAATGTAATAAATAGAATCCTAATATAGTATTTAAAATCTGAAAATATTACCTTCCCAATTTAATTTAAAATGATGAAAAAGATATTTTGTAAGAGTAGAATCGGTATTTAGAAGAAAAAAAAAATCTTTCCTAAAATTAGATGCTCAAAATAACAGGGCTCCTAATTTTTTCCTTCTATTAAGGGCATTGTGTAAGCATATATGCTTCCAGCAAAAACATAAAATATTTAACAAAGATAAAGTTAGTATAAAGTAATAAATAGACTCCTGTGCACTGAATACAACATTTTAAAACACGAAAATACCAACTTTCGAACTAAATATTAAACTATAAAAAATTCAATAAAAATAGAACTGGTATATAGGAAATAAATAAAGCTCATTATTGAAAATTAGATACTCAGAAATAGCACTCGTCCATTTTTACACACATCATACGGGTCCTCCTTGTGAGATACTCGTCCGATTTACTTTAATAATCGTGCGCACGGATATTAAAGTAACGTGCCCATATCTTAAAGCAGATCGGACGGCTATGGAACCTATCGAACTCAATTTGAGTCCGATGGGCATCGGACCCAAGCTGCTCTCCTCTCACTGACAGTGGGGCCGTTCTCCTTCTGAACAGGCGTCTTTTCGGGAACCCATTTTTACAGAGTAGTTTTTAGTGCGTACAGAGTTCGAATTTTTGATGGACCAAAATACCCCTAATCATCAGCGTTCGAATTTTACAGAGTAAATCTTCTGCCTTTGATGTAGGGGTATTTTGGTCCATCAAAAATTCGAACTCTGTACGCACTAAAAACTGCTCTGTAAAAATGGGTTCCCGTCTTTTCTTGGAACAACCGAAATACCATAAATACCCCCCACCAGCTCCCATCTCTCCCCGAGTTTCGAGTTCTTCTAACCTAGGGTTTCAAGCGAAATCCTAAATTCTTCCCCTTCTCCCAATTATCTAATACTTTTCCTTCTCCGACGAATCTATGGCGGACAATGGTGGCAAGAAGATTACTCTGAAGAGTTCCGATGGAGAGGAATTTGAAGTACCCGAGGTGGTGGCGATGGAGTCTCAGACGATCCGCCATATGATAGAAGACGACTGCGCGGAGAACTCTATCCCGCTTCCGAACGTTAACTCCAAGATTCTCTCCAAGGTGATCGAGTACTGTAAGAAGCACGTCGCCGCGGCGGAGGCGGCGGCGTCCAAGGCTTCGACGGAGGAGGGTACCGCTTCCGCTGCGTCTGTGACCAAGCCAAGCGATGAGGATCTGAAGACCTGGGACGCGGAGTTCGTGAAGGTGGATCAGGGCACGTTATTCGATCTCATACTGGTATAGTTTTTTTTTTATCCACGCTTATCTTTCATTTTAACTGTTTTTAAGTATATAAGTTTATTTTCTTGTATTTGAAAAACTTAAATCATGTTTAATGGAAAACCAGTGCTCTGAAAATTGCATAAATATTGGTTTACAGCGTTTTCTTGTTTAGGGGGTTGTTTGGTTAAGAGAGGAACCAGTATAGTATTTTGGTCATTGTCCTTTGCATAATATTTCAATTTGATGTTTGATATATGGCCTGTTCTTTCTGTTTTTTGTTAAAAAAAGAAGTCTTAGTCAAGTTGTAGTAACATAAAGTTCGTTGCTACTGTCCTCCTATCATCTGGTATTGTTGATTTGTGTATTAGTTTAGTTCATAGATTTATATAACGACAAGGTTATTGCATTATTATTGTGCGTTGCATTTAATTATTAACTGACTTAGGCAAATACAGATTAACTTGCTTGTCAAAGACTGTACAACAAGATGCAGCTTACAATATCCTGTAATGAGATGCAGTTTATAATATCCTGTCTGTTTGTCATTTTGTTATTCTTCAAAGCCTTTATTCCCAAACAAGTTGGTGTAGGCTAAAAATGAAACCCAACTGGAATCAGCAACACAGGGACTTCCCAGGAGGTCACTCATCCTAGTACTAATTCCCAATTTGTGAGGTTTCATTTCCATAAAGAGGTTGTTTTTTTAATGCTGGCTCGCCAAGCCTTTCACGGACGGTCCTCCCTTGTTTTCATTTTTCTAATGTGAATCACTTGATAATTGGAGTTCATTTCTCTCAAGCACATTTCATATGACAACTAAACAGCATGGACTTTAAGCCTAATCCTCTTCCCTGTAATTGAATTTCACAGGCTGCTAACTACCTGAACATCAAGGGGCTTTTGGATCTGACATGTCAGACTGTGGCGGATATGATAAAGGGGAAGTCTCCAGAGGAGATACGGAAGACTTTTAACATAAAAAATGACTTCTCTCCTGAGGAGGAAGAGGAGATTCGCCGTGAAAACCAGTGGGCTTTCGAGTGAAGAACTCTCCTCCTGTCTCTTAATAGACTTTTAATTACCTACTTATCTGTGTTACATTTTAATAGTTGGTTTGTGTAAGGTGGTGGTTGGCCTGTGTGTTATGGCTTGTTTTGTAAGTACCCTTGTGGCTTTTGGTGGTGCTGGTTAAATGTTACAACTCTTATTATGTGATCATTTTGGCTGGTTAAATGTTGAAACTCTTTGAGAAGTTGCAATGAAGATTAGCACTTGGATTTGGATCATCAAATTATCGATTATCTAGTTTTTACCTGTTCAAATTATTATCAATAATTATTGCTTAATGTAATGTTTACATGTGTAAAAGGGTCAAATGGTAGGATTTGTGCAAATCTGTTTGGCCTTAGAACTATAGTGACAAATGAATAATTCGGGTTCAATTTGGTGGGGGGTCAAAAATTCGTGATTTGGGTATAATTTGGATATAATTTGAGAATGATTCGGTACAATAAGAAAGAAAAAAGATCCTCCAAAAAATATTATTTTTTTCTTCACGTTTTCTTGTGAATAATTCGTGATGCGTGTTTAATTTGTGAGTAAAGCGTATTATGTCTTTTTGCTTTTTTGTGTTTTATTCGGAGTTCGATTCAGAAATATAAAAAAAAGAATAAAATGTGAATTATTCATTATCGTGTATATTGGATTAAATGGTCAAATGGGAGAATTCTAAAATAAGATTTGAAGTACTGATGATGAGTCAAGAATAGAACCTTGATTATACCAATTTTTTTTTTGTGTGGGTCCATGATAAATATAAAATATTTGATGATTGGATATACCTGGCCATTTAATTCGATATATTTAAAGGGATGAATCACTTGATAGTATAATGTATTATGTTTTGACTGATACAGACGGATGTTCTCGGATTAATTCATGAAAATATAAAAAAAGTTGAAATAATGAGCGGAGGGAGAATTGAAAACTATACAGTTGTTATGTTGCCATGATTTTTCAAAAAAAGTTTTTTAAATCATGCGTCTAGTACTCTAGTCTAATTCATTTTCTAACTGTCCTGTATATCTTTTATCTGGAATGTCTGATCAAATGTCACAACTGTGTGTACATCCTGCCTTTTGTATTCTGCGCAATCTCTATTTAAGATGACTTGAAGTATAAGTTGTATATCGTCAGGTCAAATCAAATAACCTATTACAATTTGGAAAAAAAAAAAAAATAGGCAACTAATTTTTGTTGATTGTCTGACCAATCAAACGTCTAAGAAATATGTATGCACTTGTTTTTATTTAATCCCAGTATCAACAGCGAAAGGTCATGGATTTATTCCATTTCAAAACAAACAAAATTTTAAAAAGCTTGAAAGGAATTAGTGAATTGTTTTTCCACGGCACAATGACACGGTATGATATGCACATATAAGAACACAACACCACACGGCAAGGGGTGTTGGATGTGTTGCGTTTAAACATATTTCATAATGTAATCATGCAAATCCCCATGCCTCTCGCTAACTAAACAACCAAGGACATGATCAAACACAGCACGGGCAACACAGGCAAGGACATAGTAAGAAATAAATCGATGTAAAACTACATTCAGCGAGATTCAAATTTGCGTGGGCACATTGATAACATTTGTCGGTGAGCATTTAATTAGTTGCTCAAATATAAATACTCTTAAAATTTAATTAGTATTTCTTTTCACTATCAAATCAAGCGGTCAAATGCGTATCCAGAGCGTATCCAGTCGTATCGGTGACCGTATCTGGAGGTTAAGGATACGCCAGCTCATCCGATACGCTAGCTGGCGTATCAGACATGTATCAGGAGCGTATCCGTATCCGATACGCACCCAATATGGATATAGGGCCTTAGGTGGAGTATCCGAGTAACATAGCTTTTCAGACATGTACTAGTCCTCCTATTTCATCATGTGTAGTCTATAAAACAAAAATAATAGATGTATTTTTTGTGTGCTGCTTTTTTAATTTGATTTTAAAAGTAACTACAAAATAAAAATAAAATAAAATAACATAAAATATATTTTTAAAGGCGATGTTTATCCCTTATATTTAAAACTCTTTACTTTGTTTCTGTGTGACCCGACACAACACTGCGAAAATAAGGCTGAACACGCCATGAAACGTTTACCGTTCAGTAGCAAGAATGTTCCAGTTTTCTAGTGGAACTTTCATATCCTCTCCAGTGTTGAAAATGTTTTTGCTGCAAATGCCAAATAGGATAGATGGCATCTTTATAACTAACAAATACAAATCGATATTTGTGAGTTTACAAATGCAAACCAGATGCGTCAATTTCATGTATAATACAAACCATAAAAAATGATATAAATATTTGTAAGTAACTTGCAATAAAAAGTGATATAAATATTTGTAAGTAACTTGCAATTAAAATGCCAATGATGCGAGTAGCACTGTGATGGGAACAATGCAACATTAAAAACGAATTCAATTCAATAGAAAAGAGATGAAAAGAGATGATATAGAATTGAATTTTATTGATCGGAAGCTTCAAAACATAGAGAAATAATTCAGTGTTTGAAGTAGCAAAAATGGTCAAAGTTTTCACTTAATTTACAAAAGCTGTCATTGAAATCTAACAACTGGGGTTTCGAAGTAAAAGTTGTGCATACAGATTAATCAGAAGTTGTGCATATAGAGGTTTAGAGCAAATACAAAGAAGGAAAACAGATTAATCGGAAGATTTACCATCCGCTGAGTGCTCAGAAACCCCACATCTTGGCTCTACACAGAAGTATGAAGAAAGAGAAGACGACGGAGGGCTGTTGCGTCTTAACACTCCGTTGAATTCGATTCTCGCCAAATACCACCACTTTTCAAGCGACTTTTCTGAGTGGCTTTTTCGTTCTCAAATCCTGCCGAATCGATTCTAGCTGCTTTTAAGCTCTACTTCCGATCACGAACGTGACGCGAATTCCTTTTCCATTTTGCGTTTGAAAAATCGCATTACCATTCCAATCACAGTCTAGGCCTTACAAGTAATGTGTGTTTACTGTTTAATTTGGGCTACTAGTCCCCTTTGATCCATTCTGGGCTATTGCGCGCGCCGCTAACCTTTTGGGTTATTCTTACCTGAGTTTTATTTCATTTAGGAAATGCAATATCAACAAAGTTAGACGAGTTATTGTTAACAATCAATGGTGTACTATAGGAGATAGCTCCCAACGATGACGCAAATAGCAAGCAATCCGAGCCGTCCATAAAAGGTTAACGCAAATAGCAAGCAATTCGGTCTACATTTGGAAATAGGTGTGGGCTTAGATTTTGAACTAAATTTTATTGTGTGTGGAAAAAAAAAATTCAGTTCAACAAATCCTTAATATTGATGACTTTTGAGAGTATCGCTGTTGTACTGTTTGATTTCAAAACTAGAGGCAGTCAGATGGACATCATATTAAATTCGATTGGATGTCAGGTTAGAGTTGTCCGACCATATCAAAATTGACAGAGACAATTTTAAAATTTTTGCGGATCAAGTTCGCACGCATATTTATGCAAATTGAATAGTTCAGATTTAATATTAGACATAATTTGATCCGATGCTTATCATATCGACCCCTCCGTTTGATTTATGCTGAAGGTGAAATTTTATTATATTAATTATCTGTTAAGTTTCTTTACCAGTTATGCTTTGAGATTTGAGCAAATGAGATCCGAAGATATACTTTTCTTCGGGGATCCCGGTTGAGAGAACATTGTTTCAATAATTCATTAGCTAATTGTGTATCAGATTAAAAAACAATGCACTAATTTTTAATTTTCAATGCTCTGGTTTCTGATCGTAATTACCGATCATAATTTTAATCCTAAATTTTACATTAATTACAAATCAAAAGTCTAAAGGGAGCCAAATAAAATTCTAGAAGAGAGCAAAGTTGGTCCGAACCTTTAAATTTCTATGAAATTTCAAAATTCAAAGGGGAGCAGTTGATCCTCAAGCTTAGGTTGGGTCCGCCCTTGCCAGTACGCACATGTTTTTAAACGTGTTGTATTCGATAGAACATGTGCGTGTTATTAACATATTTTAACACGATACGACATGACACGTCTGATAGACAGACACATACATCCATAACAAGTTTATAATTCACTGGTTACAAGAGAAAAAAAGACAATAAACAGACAAATCCTAGCAACTCTTCATCATGCAAAATTCGTGTGCTTCATACATACGTTTAAAGTCTTTCATGCACCTTTCATGTGCTTCATCTATTTTTTGTTTACTTCATGCATTTTTTGTGCTCAGAAAATGAACTATATAACACACAAATTCGTCATTAAAAAAATGCATTTGTTACTCTAGTACCAGCTAGTTCGACATCTATCTTCACATTTTCCCAACACACGCAGTACTTCTTAGACTTCATTGATTTTGTATTGGGTCTTTCTTGCATGCTAAACTTCTCGTGAGCGCCTTGATGCTTCTCTAAGCGTATTCTCTTCTTTTCATGCCCATGTATATCATCCTTTTCGCTGTTAACTTTTAGCTAAAGAATCGTTACCCTTCTCTCCATTTCCTCGATGAATTGGAGACTTTCTTCACATCCTCCATGCATCCATTTATCTTAGAAACCGAGATCATAAATAAAAGAAAGCTAGTTTAAAAATAAACTATTGTGAACTTTGCTTTTGTGGTCAACATATTTGTAATAAAATTATCTAAATCAAGCGTAATTTTGTTCAATTGCTTGTCTTTTTACATTCCATACAAAAAGTTCAGAGAGTAATTTCGAATTTTTTTAAATGTCTTTCAATTATTGTACTCGCTACGTGGAATTGTTAATGCCATGACGTAATATAATAACAGGAATAGGAATATAAAATTTAAATTGAATAAAAAATATATTCACTATAAATTCATATACTCACAATTTTTTTTGTCATTTGCTTGTAATACTAATTCTTAAAATGAAAGCAGAGAATGTGTAATATATTTGGAAAAAGAAATGGAGAAGATCTGTATGACAAATCTTGAACAGAATAAAAAATATATTTTCATACTTGGATCTAACTGATCCAAAACATATGCTTCTTTTTTCCTCATTGGGTAAGGTTTCAGTTTCTATACGTTGAATTTTATCTTTGCCGTGTATTTTTTCTTGGAATTTGGGTTATTCTTTGATGTGCTTGTACTTCTTATAATTCTTGTATATTCTCTGTTTTTTTTTTTTTCCTTTTTTGAATTGATACTAGTTTTAAAAAAGAATTTCAGGGCTGCTTTCTATAAACTACCCACTTTAAAATCTCGATATGATATAGTGCTTATAATCTCTGTACAAATCATGAGACATTCTGTTGTACCAAAACTGCACAACAACAATACTGCCTCAAAATCTATCTCCAAAACAAAATCTAAACAATCACGGTCGTGCAACCGATGTCGGTGCTCATTTGGATTGCTCATCGGCCTTGTCACCTTTCTAATCTTACAGCAACTTGAGACGCTCGGCCGAAGCATCGCCTTCCTTCACCTTGACTTGTCACTTCCTTCATGGCGCTTCCCGAATGAGTTCTTCCCTAATGAGTTCTTCCTTCATACCTATTTTCGCGGTAGCAAATTACCGAATGAGTTATTCCTTCATTCCTCTTTTCACGACAGCAAATTACCAAATGATGAGTTCTTGCCATTGAAGGATCTAAGCCTTGCAAAGGTCCCATGGGATGGAAACACTTGGTTCATGAGCTCTTTAAATGATACGTTTGATGCGGGTGAGGCAGAGTACCTCCATTTCCCCTCAAATCAATCAGAGGGGCGAATCCTCTGCCTGGCAGGCAATAGTACCAGAAATGGTATGTTAAATTCATATGCCTTGGTTCATCCTGAGAAACTGCCACATGGCTATAGGTTTGTACCAGGTATTACATTTGTGTCGGAGTCTTATTACGGTTACGACAATATATGTCATGGTCTATTCGCCATGATGCCATTTGCGGGTTGGCAGTTGGCACTATAGAAAAGGGTGTGTGAGGCCGGATAGGTGGGTACTGTACCAAAGAGGTGAGATAAGGAGAGAGCTCTCAAATTGGCTGAGAAATTTTTTAGAATTAACCTTCGGTGAGGAAATGATGATCGAGAAATTCGAAGGAGGCAAAGTGAACTATGCTTCAAGTTGTTTCGAGGAGGCGGTGGTGTTTCGGCACAATGAAGGCAAGATGCTAAAGGATAAGAAGATTCAAGTTTATGAAATGGTGAGGTGCAAGAGCAGGAAATATTGTAAGATCCTGGAGAGAGATGAAACCGAGAATGTGATAAAATTGACCTTGTTACTGAGAAGCAACAGTCGATCGTTTAAAGATGAAGCAAGCGTGATAAATGTGTTCCGAAAGGAGTGTGCAAAGGTGAAGGCATGCCGGCTTAAGGTAACCCGGCCCGATAACCTCACCTTTTGTGATCAGGTTACTTTGTCCCTTCTATTCTCTGGTTTATTTTAGATCATCTATATGTGTCTATTCTCTTCATGCATAATTTTAACTGAAAAGATGGATTCTTGCTCTTTTATCATTTGCCATAAAGAATCCAAATTCTTTCATATTTTTGCATTTTTTTTTTCAAATCAAAGGATTCAATTCGGAATTATCTATAGTGAATTCGTACCTAGATCTATAATGAATTGGTGGTTAAAGTAGTCGGAATGAACTCATTATTTTATTCACTTGTATGTGAGCATGTTCTTCTTGCATAACTAAACTTTTTTGCTTTCTTTTTAATTAACTTCACCTCATGATATTTCAAAAAATGGATACATAACCTTTTTGCCATTGCAAGCAGTAAGGAGGAATTCTAAACTTGTGGATTTGTTAATATAGGATTCTTTTGGACAACAAATTAATACTTGCTCACAAAGAAAAAGGAAACAGCCAACAACTACCATTCTTACATTCTTTAACCATATATTAATTTTGTATGGCTTGTTCGATCAAAGAAAATTTTCTTGCAAGTAGTTTGCTCTAAATTTCCTACTAAATTTCATTAGATCAAATAAAAAGAGCACAAACAAAGAATTACTTGTAGAAAACAATATCTTAAGAACCGAGGAGTTTATAATTGAAGGGAGATACATAGTGGTTGTAAGATTCATTTTGTTCTTGTTTGTAATTTCCCAAAAAAAAGGAGAGCCTAAAGGTGATCATTTTTTAAATTCATACAGGTGAAGATGATGAGCGAAACGGACATTCTAGCATCGCCACATGGTGCTCAACTTACAAATCTATTTTTTATGGACACGAACAGCAGTGTCATGGAATTCTTTCCAAAGGGATGGAAGGATTTAGCAGGCCCCGGACAGTTTGTGTACCAGTGGATATCGGCATACTCTGGAATGCGCCACGTTGGTACCTGGCATGATCCTAAAGGCGACAAGTGTCCTTATAGTGATAAAGCACAATGCATGTCTTTTTACAAGAATCGGCAGATAGGAATCGATGAGCACTTCCTCTCAAACTGGACCTCCAGTGTTTTGAAGGAGGCGATGGCGCAGAAATTGCACACATTGAAATTAAACAGAGTAAAGGAAGGGCAGTGCAAATGCGGTTAATTGATGTTAGTAGTTCCAGAAAAAAAAAAACAATGTTTTTGTTAAATTTTGAGATGAATATGCATTGCATATGGTGCAGGCTAGGTACAATTCTAAATAAATTAAGTAGATTGTTCATAGAAGGATTCAAATGCATAAAGGGAAGTTGAATAAGTCCGGAGAGTCTTAAATTTCTTTCGTATCAGGGTTATGATTGAACTGCTACGGCATTATATGAATTGAATGTGCTTCCTTTCATATATGCGTCGATCCCTCCAAGTGGAACAGCAGGTTTCCTTCTTTCTTTAAGGTCATTTTGACATTAACATTCATCAATGTAGTTTAATTTTAGTTTATTAATGTCAGTATTCTCCATGGTTTATTATGATAGTGTGACTGGTATGTGAAACTGGATGCCAATTGCAAAAGATATTCAAAAATTTGTTGTCAGCATCATGTCGCATGATCATTTTGTATACATTATATTTATATTGTATTGGGATATATATTTTCTTTAATAGTATATTCTGAGTGCAGGACTCTAAGCCTACCTCCAATTCCAAAAATATATATATTTATGTGAAGATAAAATCTTCATTGTCAACCAACATTGATCAAGAATTTTTTTCCAGCTATCGGAAGTTGATTGAACCGTCTTAATGAACTAATATATTAAATTTTGTTTCTGTCACTGTCACAAAGAACAGAGGTGCACTCTGTTCCAGCAAGTGGAGATTCAATGAAAGCGCACTACAGAGTACAGAGTGTTAAATTAGTGCTAAGATTGCATGCCCAATTAAGCATGCTAATAAGCTTAACAGATTGCATGGGTTCGATCCATGAAACGATAACCTATAAAAAAGAAGAACTATGGAAGTGGAAACAACTGTACTTTCCACTTTGGTACTAAATAAGCAAACTTATCAGTAAAAATTTGACATCATGCGCGCCTCGAAGTGTGAAAAAGGTGCTGTGGATAATCTCCAAACTTCATCTAAGCTTGGTGGAAGTTAGAAGAGCACTAGCAAAGGGTGCATCTATGAAAGTTCCTTTTAATCTATTAGTCAATTTGATGTCCTTAATTTAGAAATTCAATTTTTTTTCTGGAATTGAATCTCTTGGGTAATGAGAATATTTTTATGCATAAATAAAGGTTTGACGAATATAGGATTTGCAGATTTGCTCAGAACTTAGCAGAACTGATGCTTTTTGTTTCGGCAATGCTCTGTTTAGTCAGACAAATCAATTTTTTTTTTTAGAAAAATGAACATGAGTGGGAGTGTTGGAACATGACCATAACTTTCACAACACTAACAAAAAGATAACATAAAAAAGGATGCAGCACTTCAATTTTTTTGTTAATTTATTGCATGGACAAAAACCACAATCAACAAAATGGCGACACATACCACCTTCTTGAATTATAAATACTCAACCCCTATGTCTTAGAAACAGCCCAGATCAAAGAGAGATGGATTTCTCTAGAGTTCAATGGAAACGGCTTCTCTATTGTTTCTTTTTGTTATTGGTTGTAGAAATAAAAGGAGAGAATGAGGAGAAGAAACAGATTTATGTAGTGTATATGGGTTCAGCGTCACCCGATTCATCTAAGAATTTCTTAAGAGAAAGACACCTTCAACTTCTCAGCTCGGTACTTAAGAGGTTGCTAATTACTTATGTATACTTGTATTATTTATTTATTTTCATTTTTCAAACTTCGTCACAAAGGTTTGGATTGCTCAATACGGTACATCGAAACCCTACCAGAAAGTATAACTAATACAGTTAGGTTGATAAGTGTTGAGTGGTACAGAAATAGTGTAAAAAATTAGACTGTCGAATTTCAGAACTGGTATACCGGTTCAAACCTGACTGGTATATTACCATGATGGAATTGCTAAGCACTTAGAAGAACATACAAATCTTGTTACATCTTTTATGCGGTAACATATAACACGTATTGGCGTGGTTTGAACACTATACCCATGGATTTTACTCTACCCAACAGGTACATGCTGAAATCAGGCTGACAATCCTTAGCGGTACCAAACCTGACAGGTATAGTACCATAACATTTGCTCAAAAATATTTTCCTTCTCTCTAATTCTTTAGGGGAGAAAAAGCCGAGAATATTCTAGTCAGAAATTATAAGTATGGCTTCTCAGGCTTTGCCGCAAGACTATCAGAGGCTGAGGCTTTGGCATTGAAAAGAAAGCCCGGGGTAGTGTCAGTTTTTGTAGACCCGGTCTACAAGCCCCATACGACCCGCTCCTGGGACTTCTTGCAGAATTATGTTGAGATTGACTCGAGACCAAATGCTGACTCAACTCCTGCTGCAACAGTTGATACCATAATCGGTTTACTTGATACAGGTACAACAACAACAACAATATGTTAACCACTTGAGTTGCACTTTTTTGACATAAGAACCGAGACATTGACAAATTAAAATGGAAGGGCTATATGTTAAATTACTGGTAGCAGGAGCTGTGTTTTGGTAACAGGATTTTATGCTGCACTCCACTTTACTCGTCAGTTTAAGCATTTTTTTTTATTAATTATTATAATTGTCTCATATTTATTTAGGGATTTGGCCAGAATCTGAGAGCTTTAGTGATAATGGTTTTGGACCGGTACCAAGCCGATGGAAGGGGGTTTGCATGAACGGGAGCAATTTTACTTCTTCCAACTGCAACAAGTAAGTGAAAATGCTTTAATGCGTTTGTTATATGAGAGATCTAACTTGAGGTTTTAATATCATGTTGGTACCCAAAATGATAGTATTGTAGTCTCAGACTTCGGTAATATTACCATATCAATATGGTTTGATACATGTCAGCTGCCATTGCATTCCTATATGATGCCCTTGATCTGACATTTTTATAACAGGAAGCTAATTGGAGCAAGATACTATGCAACCGATGAAGGACCGTTTGCCCCTACATTTGGATCTAATGCCAACTCAGCACGTGACGAAGAAGGTCACGGGACCCATACTGCATCTACGGCTGCAGGGAATTCCATCACAGGCGCATCCTACTACGGCCTTGCCTCAGGTTTTAACCAATATTTTTAAGGACTAGTGTACTTTTTTCTATAAAATATTGGGAAATTTGTCTTGCATAAATAAAATGTATCACCTCTGCATTAACTACACCATTTTGTATATGCAGCACAAACCTTCTGCAGTTGTCATATCATATATGTTATGTACCTAGGAATGTAAAAAAGTCGCACCGTGACTGGATACGTCACGGCACATGCCGGTCACATGCCATGACCCACGTGTCACGTACCGTGACCATTCACGTGAGGTGACACAACAAGCGAACTGGTCTGGTCATGTCATGTGGCCACACGAGTCACACGTGATCACGACCGTTAGATCTTGATTGAATGATTGAAAAAATAGTTAACAAAACGTGACAAATCCAATCACCCACGTTTGGACACAACACATGTGGTCACAACATGACTAACGTGACATGACTGTCCATCCTTATTTGATCACAACACAACATGACACATAAAAATCTAATTTTGTCACGATATGACACGGCACAATATTAATTCAACCCAAGCCACGTCACGGCGTGAATTTAAACCCCTATGTCTATGTGTACCTATACTATTTTTCATAATATTTCTTCATGCAATAAACGTGGAAGATGGTTGGTGATTAAAAATTCATACCAGGAACGGCCAAGGGAGGATCAACAGGTTCACGGATCGCCATGTACAAGGTCTGTTCATCAGCAGGTTGCCCTGGGTCCCAGATCCTCGCTGGCTTTGACAATGCGGTCGCTGACGGGGTCGACTTGTTATCAGTTTCTCTCGGTGCATCTGCATTTTTTCGGCCTGATTTTTCAGAAGATCCGATTGCCATTGGTGCTTTCCACGCTGTGGCTAAGGGAATCACTGTAGTTTGCTCAGCCGGTAATGACGGGCCCACTGCCAGCTCAGTGGTGAATGCGGCTCCATGGATTTTGACTGTTGCAGCTACTACAATTGATCGCTATTTTGAGTCCGATATATTGTTGGGTGGAAACAGGAGTGCGATTAAGGTATGATTTCAATTTTTGCATCTTATTTATAAAATTATTTCTTGTTTTGTTTAAAATCAAACTTAAATTAATACTAATATTATTTTTTTTAAAGGGAGAAGCTATAAACTTCTCTATGCTCGACAAGTCTCCAAACTATCCTTTAATTGATGGTGGATCAGCAAAATCAAACTCATCAGATGTTACATCTGCAAGGTTTCTATATATTCATACTAATTTGACACAACTTTTCATATCTTGGAAACAAAAAGATAAATGAATTTCTGAATAATATTTCTTTTTTAAGCCACTGTGAGCCTGGAACATTGGATGGAAGCAAGACGAAAGGGAAAATAGTTGTGTGCAAGCACTCGGAAAGCGACACCTCAAAAGCCTTTAAATATCAAGAATTAAAGGACTCAGGTTCTATTGGTACTATCTTTGCTAATGACATGGAAACATATGTTGCCAGTTCATACAACACCTTTCCAGTCTCTGATATCACTGCACAAGCTGCCAATGATGTGTTTAGTTACATAAACTCAACAAAGTAAGGGTAAAAACCATTAAGTAAAATATTTTGGATTCATTTATGATTTTGTTTTTACTAATTTTGTTGATTTGTTTCAAAATTGAAGGAACCCAGTTGCCACCATTCTGCCGACAATTACTGTGACAAAGTTCAAACCAGCACCTGTTATAGCGTATTTCTCTTCAAGGGGTCCCTCGTCACGGACAAGAAACCTCCTTAAAGTAAATCTTCTCTTAAAAATATAAAATTTTAAAAAGATAAAACAAAGCACACAACGGAAAAATATAAAGCAAATTCCACGGCTCTGACATCTGAATTTGTAGCATACTGGTAACAATTTCAACTTGCAATTCACACAACAAGATGATTGGGTGGTAAAAATATCGTTTCTCAAAATAAGTAGAGATTTAACAGATAAATTCGTCTGGTTTTACTTTTAGCCCTAAATCTTCTTTCAAATATTCCAGCCTGACATAGCTGCCCCTGGGGTTAACATACTGGCCTCATGGATACCTACATCAACTGGAGTACCAAATGGCCAGAATCCGTCGCCGTTCAACCTAGTTTCTGGTACCTCTATGGCATGCCCTCATGTGGCCGGTGTTGCAGCCACGATAAAAGCATGGAATCCTACATGGAGTCCCTTTGCAATTAGATCAGCCATCATGACAACAGGTTAGCAAACTGTAGTACCCGAGAATTTATAGTTTCACATTTTCAAACCACACTGGTATTAGTTGGCAACCCTCTACTAGCTAGGTACTAATGATTTTTATTATGTTTTAAATGAGTAGATAAAATGCCCCATTATTTTCATGTCCTCCCTCACATTCTTACCTTCATATTTAAGCCAAATAATTTTCAAACCACTCAACATGATCTCCATAATAAAATGTCTTTACCAAATTTTATATTATTTTTATTTTTTTACTTTTTTTTCGATATGCACAAAATCACTGCTTTTGAATAGTCTAATTTTTTTTTTGAAAAACAGTGATTTTGTACCTATATAAACAAATATTAAAATTTGGTCTCCAAACACATTTTAAAAACCATATCCATACCGGTTTTATTGAATACAGTACGGATCGGGTAAACAGATAAAAGGGTGTCATTGACACCCCTAGCAATGCATCATGCTCTAACAACTGTTTTGGATTTGGACAATTCTACAGCAACTCAAGCAAACAGTGATAAAGCGCCACTGATGACTGTCTCGGGCTCTGCAGCCACACCTTATGACATTGGTTCAGGAGAGGTGGTCCCCACCTCAGCTCTGCAACCTGGCCTAGTGTACGACTTGACAACCCAGGACCTTCTCCTCTTTCTTTGCAACTATGGCTACAACTCCTCCAAAATCAGCCTTATATCAAACAACACAAACGGGTTTAGCTGCCCGAGTAATTCTAGCATAAACCTCATTTCAGACCTCAATTACCCTTCAATTGCTGTATCGTCCTTGAAACAAAATGAGGTCAGAACCGTGAACCGGGTCGTGACCAATGTGGGTGCGCAAGATGACACAGTGTACACCGCCAGTGTCAACTCACCAGCCGGGTTGGATGTAAGAGTGGTCCCTAATAAGCTTAAGTTTAGTAAATCATATAAGAGTTTAGGTTTCCAGGTTCTGTTTTCTGTGAAAGACTCTTCCTTGCAAGGTGACTTGTTTGGTTCTATTACATGGTCCGATGGGACCCACTCTGTCAGAAGCCCTTTTGCAGTGACCACTGGAGGTTAACTCTGTATGTATGTAATTGAGATTGTAATATAATAATAAGAAAATATGATAATTTTAGTATTTTTCTACTTGTCTGTTTCCTTTCCTTAGATTAGATCTCTTGTTAGCCTACATATATAACTATGTTTATCGATTTGCGTGCTTATTTTGTGCTAGCAATGATAGCTTCCTTTTAGCGTGATTAACTATTGAAAGCTAAGTTTCTATTATAAAATACTGATAAAAAATGTAGCTACTACTAGCACGGTGATAAATGAATAATTCTGATTCGATTCGGCAGGGTCAAAAATTTGTGATTAGAATAATTCGGAAAAAAATCGAAATTATTTGGACCGGAGATCTCAGTCCCACAATGGAGCAAAAAAAAATAATAGTTTGGGAAAAGTTCGTGAAATTCAAGAATAATTCGGTCAAAATACGGTCAACCTAATAATTCGGCTTTTGGTTCGCCATCACAAAAAAAAAAAACAATTGAATTATTCACCTATCTTGTTACTACGACTACTAGCACTATTTTTTTTTCCCCCCCAATTTTAGTATTTTTGCGCCTTTTTTTTGGATTTAGCACCATTTTTATGTACGCTACTGTTTTGAAGTAACATTATAACATATGGTCTAGTTTGACAATTATAAATTCAGTATGGTAAGCTCTTTTATGATATGACTTCCATTGATTTTATAGAACTCGAATTCTAAATAATCACTGATCGGCAATTTATTTTGTTTTAATACGTCGACTATTATACAATTTAAAATTTTAATTTACACAAAATAAGATGCAGAAATACTCGTATAAAAGTCAAGATCCCAATATATAATTTAAGTCCATACATCATTAGACAACGCGCTTCCAAGTTTCTTGAGAATCACCAGAACAGTGCGCACGGTTACTTTCAAGTTATTTTTTTTTTTGAGTAAAAATAGAGGTCAGGCCCCCATTTGATTAGGCTACTTTCAAGTTATAAATAGTACGAGTTCCGTAGCTACTTGTCCTCGGGAATACTTGCAACAAGGCAGTAGCACTTTTTCCCCGACTGCCTTCTTGTTCACTGGCTCATGGTTCCCGCTCTAAAAGTCCACGAGTTTTGTCTCGCCTGACCAAATTCAATTGAACTAGAAGAACATGATACTCCACGAGATCAAGTGTTTCAGTCATCAAGTATGAAAATAGTCAATCAGTAAAATTCCATGAGGAACTAGCTTTTTTAGTTTTCAATATGTGGGAGAAGTTTTTCTCCTATTCATCGGTTCAGAGCAGGGATGAAGTGCTGGCGGGAACTCTTTTTGGTCTGATAGCAAAAGCAATGTGTAGGAGGTCATTGTAGATTCGAAATTTGAATTTTTTTGTAAATATTAAATAGTTGGATGCCTTTATTTAAAAAAAAAAGTATGCATTCAGTTAACCGGATAATAAAAATAGCAGAAGATGTTATTAGATAAACTTGGAGAGGAATATGAGATTTTAACCATCTCTTTTCTCCTCCATTTCTCCTAATATAGCGAGAATTAAGAAAATATTCAACAAATAACAATATTAATTAAACTCATGACCTCTCACATAGAGACCATGTGCTTTAGTCACTAGATCAAAGACTAATTCTCAGATAAAAAATATTTTAATTATTATTACTATTAGTGTGATTAATTAAAGAATGGGGAGATACACGAGATGTATCAGTTTCAGCGGGAATTTATCCAAAATTGTCTAAAAATTATTTATAATTTTATATTTATTTATTATCCTTTTGGATGACAAATACAAAATTATTCTTATTCATAGTCTTTCTCTTATAAATTAGTAGTTCTTTCTTATTTATATTCTTATATAATAAATTGGGAGCGACTAATAATCCCCCCATTCTATCTCCTAAATGTCCCCCTAACTAACTTATCTATAAACCTAACTAACTTATCCATAAAGTATGATGTGGACTACTAACTAACTTGGAGAAACAATAACTACTTGAGAGACCATTTAAATTTGAAAAAATTTACAACTAGCGCGCATGTATGAACACTTATGCGCGCAAGTATTATTATATAATATATTAAGTATTCATACCTAAGACATCAAATATTTAAATAAAAAACTGGACATCAATTTTCTTTTCTCTCTAGTCACACACCCATATTTTACACATTTTTAGAAGTGGGTTTTTTTTCTCTGTTTAATCTCGTCAATATTTCTAACAATCTATGAGAAATTTTGCAAATATAAAACCACGAATATTTTCTACATAATTTTCTATTTCAAATGAGATCCATGATGAAGTACTTTCGGGTTCTTTGTTATTCAAGTACTCATACTTTGGCGTACAAGTATTCATGCTAAATTTAGAAAGTATTCATACTAAAACATATAAAATACTCATTCTATAACTTTGAAAGTATCATTATTAGTAAATATACAAACTACAAAGTATTCATACTAAAACATGTAAATACATATCAGCAAATATTCAACATATAACATATTCAAACTACAAAGTATTCATACTAAAACATATAAAATATTTATACTAGAACATTAAAATATTCATACTTACGTATTGAAGTGTGAATTTTTATGTTGTAAAATATTCCTTAGAAATTTCTAAATGATTTACACTTCGTCGAGCAAATATTTACATCTCGTAATGCAAGTATTCATACCTAAAATACCAAATATATTTCTAAAAAAACTGTGCACAAGTACGAATGCCTATGCACACAATTATTAATATATAATATATCAAGTATTCATAATTAAGATATCAAGTATTTTTAATAAAAATATTAACATCAAGTATTTATACTTACGCATTGAAGTGTGAATTGTTATGTTGTAAAATAACTTTAATTAGTTAATTTGTTTGATACTTGAACGTATTGATATATACTGAGGAAAGTATTCATACTTCTACTATGCACAAGTACGAATGCATATGCACGCAGATATTAATTTATAATATATCAAGTATTCGTATTTGATACCTAAGATATCAAGTATTTCTAATAAAAATATTAACATTAAGTATTCATACCTAACCATTGAAGTTTTAGTAAAAATATTGATATCTAAAATTTTAAGTATTCATACTTACGCATTGAAGTGTGAATTGTTATGGTGGTAAATTAGTTAATTTATTTGGTGCTTGAATGTATTGATAGGTACTGAAGAAAGTATTCATACCTATAACTAAAGTATGAATGTATTTGGTGCTTGAAGTATGAATTGAAAATATTATAGTTAGGCAATTATACAGATTAAAATTTTCTTGAGATTCATGTCAATCGATTTTGCATTATCTGCATGAACGCACCGTTTGTGTTTAGATACAGACCTACCGGTCATAATCCGGGCCACTCAGGTAATGCACGAGATCTTTAATATATGTGCAAATATAAATCGGACGGTGCAGATCAAAATTAAAATTTGACTTAATTCTGAGTATACTATTTCTCCTTTCCAGTGCGCATCTCTCTCTCCCAACTAAAACTCAGAAGAAAAAAAAAAGAGTAATTATAGAATTGAGAGAACATTGACTTGTATGAATTGATTCGTACATCTCAAAAGCCTTGTAGTGAAGCCCCTTTGTCAGAAAAAGAATAATCATAGAATTGAAGGTCTACGTGGTGAATTGCGTATAAAGTTGCGAACTTTTGCCTTGTTGAAGCATGCAAAAGAAGATTCTAGCAAGGAGGCATTAGTAAGCAAATGCACAGAAAGGTCAAGGGAGGAAGAGAAATGAGTTAAAAGCTCCTGATCCTTCTCTGCTAATGAAAGCATTTCATCGAACAGGTAAAGGACATGCTCAGAATGAGTCAACCCCTCCAATCTCTGTAGAACTAAATTGAACAGGAACTAAACGAAAACTTTCCCTGATTTGTCAGAGAGGCATGGTCGCCTCAATCAAGCGCTCCGGACGATGGAGACCAAGTCGCGCCGGAGCCCAGACTAGAAAGGGTGAGGAAGAGGAGAATCGTCACGGCTGCGTGAGTCCGTAAAGAGTAATGCTACGGTGGATGAGCGAGGCGAGCGGGTCAGATCGTCGCAGCTGCCGGAGAGAAGGCCCTCGAGGGATCTCGTTGTAGAGGAGGTCAGATCGTTCTCATTTCCCATATTAATCTCGGTACCGAGAGAGATTTGGAGTAATGACGACATATCGTTTTCAATCAAAAAATTTGATGAAAGAGAAAGTTAACTGGGAGAGAGATCCCACCCAATATGAAAGACTTAAATTAACAAAAGTTGGAGACGGAAAAGAAAGAAAGAAAAAGGAAGAGGTGGCCACGTGGGGGGAATAAAAAAGAGAGAAATCCATACAAACAGTTAGGTCGTTAGGGGGACGATTAGAGGACTAATCAACAGGGGACAAAATCATTACTCTAATAAATTAACAATTTTTTTACTCGTATCTTCTTCATCAAATACGATATAAATAAAATAAATGAATGATTTTTTTTTATAAAGACACCTACTTCTGACCACTGAAATTATTTGTAAAAGTAAATTACATCATATGTCATTAGTTAGCTAGATTTTCAGTAGGCCTGATCTTTTATTAAGAAAATCCTGCGAACCGTATAATAATTTATTCCTCCAGTTATTTTAACCGGAAAGATTGTTAAAACAAAGAAAACTGGAGAGTTGCAGAATTCGAGACCCACGAGGAATTTATAAACCTAAACTAGCTCAAATTTTGAGTTTATATTCGGACCGTTAGATCAGTCTTTACCCGAATATTAAAGAGCCCGTACATTCCATCTCGGGTCGGATTGGCCCAAAATGTTGATCGGACGGTCCAGATTCTCTGAAGTAACCCAAATTTTAAGTTCAGATCAAGACTGTCCGATCAAATATTGTCAATCCGGTCGATGGATTGCACGGTCCCTAAAGCAGATCGAACGGTTTTGATCTAAAAAAATTGAGGTACCTTAGGTCATGAATTCTTTGCTCAAGAGCTCGAGCGTTTTTTCTCCGCCGTTTCCGATAGTAGCCCTATACTCTCCTGTCTCCTCTGATCCTCTCTCCATCTCACCTCCTCGACTTAGCTCGATTCATAGGTTCCTACTTCGTCTCTCTCCGGTTCTCTATTCCAGAGACCGATTTGACTTAAAACCCTAGACACGCTACAGTGAGGCGTAAAATTGACACAAATTAGAGCGTAATTACAGATATTACACACAAGTACAGGTTATATATTTTTCAAAGAATATAGCTTTAATTACTCTCGATCTCTTTTTGACTATTGATTGTTTCTTGCTAGTTTCAATTTGTTTAGTGAAATTAACCAATGGCTGAGAAGGAACCGGAAACGAGTGAGAGGAAGCTAGTCCTGTTTAATACCATGACAAAACAGAAGGAAGAATTCAAGCCAATAGTTGAAGGGAAGGTAAGTATGTATGTTTGTGGGGTCACACCGTACGATCTCAGCCATATCGGCCATGCACGCGCCTATGTAGCCTTTGATGTGCTCCACAGGTCACCTTCTACCCATAATTCTATACAATTTAATGTTACAATAAAAATTAGACACTGTATGCAGTAATTTTGTTTTGTTGGGTATTAGATTTTCTCTCATTTATCTTTGAGTACTGAAAGTTGGACCTTAGAATTAACATTCAAGTGTGAATTCTTGATCTGTAGTCCTCAGCGTGTTATAAATATGCTAAAGAGAAGGGTGCATTGTGATCTATAAGTTTTTTTATTTATCCCTTGGTGCAGATATTTGAGACAGTTGAGATATGATGTAACTTATGTGCGCAACTTCACTGATATCGATGATAAGGTACTAGATACATTTGGCTTTTGTTCAATTTCTCTCAGCCCAAATTTTTCCCAATAATTGGAGAGAATTTTCCTTTATCAAACAGATTATAAAGAGAGCTAACGAAGCAGGAGAGGATCCATTAAATTTAAGTCGTCGCTTCAGTGATGAATTCTTGGTTGACATGGCGATGTTACAGTGCTTGCCTCCCACACACGAGCCACGCGTCACAGAACATATGGATCAGATTAGAGACATGATATCTGAGGTTTTGCAATGTTTCAATATAGTCACTCCTCTCTAATGCTTTTTGATAATGGTTACATGACACAATTGCTTTGCAGATCATGGAAAATGGGCATGCCTATACCATAGAAGGAGATGTCTATTTTTCTGTAGACAGTTTCCCAGAGTACTGCCGCCTGTCAGGACGCAAATTGGATGACAACATGGCCGGTGGAGGTGGCCGTGTCACTGTCGATACAAGAAAGAAAAACCCTGCTGACTTTGCCTTGTGGAAGGTAACACCTCACTTAACCTTTTGAGATATTTTTTTTAACAAAAGTGGTTTACCACCCACCGATTCCATTAGAAATCAGGAGTGCTCACAGAAGATGGTACCGAAATGGTACCAGTCCACCTGTGATAAGTTTTACAAAATATCAAAAAGTACCATAGTCACTACAATTAAACCACCACATACCCAAACAGCATTTCAAGCCAGAGAGCATGAACCTACTGCAAAAAACTACTCATCATAAGAAGCACGTTTCAGAACTCAACGACAAACAGACTTGAGACTATATTAAAAAACCAGTATCATACTGGCGTCTCCCAGACAAATGGAGAGGATACAGGGGTTCTTCCACCTCTTCCTCTGCGAGCTGGACCTGTTCTTCCTCTCCCCCTGTACCAACTGTACCATCCTGAATCTGTATTGGTAAGTCATGCACATCATGTGGAATAATTAAATTTGCACCAAAAAGAGGCTATACTTGACTTTGATTTGTTCAGTATTTTTACTTCTGGCTTATGAATGCACTACTTGTATAGTTGTTCATCTCAACTGCTTTTAAAAATGAAAACTTTCTCTAAAATTTGTAGTCTGCAAAGCCTGGGGAGCCGAGCTGGGAGAGCCCATGGGGTTTGGGGAGGCCAGGTTGGCACATAGAGTGCAGTGCCATGAGCGCACAATACCTGGGCCTCAAATTCGACATACATGGTGGTGGCAAGGATTTGGTATTTCCACACCACGAGAACGAGCTGGCGCAGAGCAAGGCAGCCAACTCTGAAAGCTGTGTCAACTGCTGGATGCACAATGGCTTTGTCAATAGAGACAACCAGAAGATGTCGAAGTCCGAGAACAATTTCTTCACCATTAGAGATGTATGTTCTTGTGTACCTGTGTGTTTTGTTTTTGTTGATATTTATTTCTGCAATGATTCTGTAACATTACCAGTCATGGTTTGATGGGGCTGCCAAAGGAGTACAGTGATGCATTCAGATATAGTTTTAGGTCATGTCATTTACTGGTATAAGACAGATGACTATTATGTAACCAGAGTAGCGGTGGAGGCGGCAACCAGGTTGGTTGAACTATTTTAGTATCAACCTGCTCATGTAATTTGGTTTTCTCTCAGTTGGGGTTATATCTCTATCTTGGTTTTCTGGTCAGTTGTCTTGCGGTGTCTAAATATTTAAAATTAGTCATCCCTGAAAATTTGCGAGTTGATTAGATTGGTAACTTGATTTTTTTTAGTTTCTTTTTTGGACGAGATGATTAGTCGGTTTTGAATTGAAAAAATTGTGAATTCTTGGTCCCATCTATGTGTATACCTCTATTTTTTTTACTGGTGTCTTAACTATTGATCTTTGTTTGTTGCAGATAGTTGCTAATTACCATCCTTTGGCTTTGAGATTCTTCTTGATGCGCACTCATTACAGGGCTGATGTCAATTACTCCAACCAAGCACTTGATAATGCATCTGACCGTGTCTACTACATTTATCAGGTTTTCATTTTCTATTTTTTCTTCTGATTTTATCCGAGGAAATCTTTTCTTTTGATGGAGCACATTCCTACTGTTGTTGTACAAGCATGTGCATAAATGAACAATATATGACTGGCATCTTGGTATTGCTCTATTGACTAACTGCTCAATTGATGTGGTTTTATTGCTTAATTTATAGCTTGATATTTGCAATAATAATGTAGACTCTTCAAGATTGTGAAGTGGCCCTTGCTCCATTTCGTGAGGGAACCTACAAAGTTCAGGTCCCAGACGACATCAAAGAATTGGTACAAAAATTTCACGTCGGTTTCTTTGAATCTATGTCTGACGACCTACACACCACGGCTGTTTTGGATGACCTGGTGGAGCCCTTGAAAACCATCAATGGCACCCTGAAGAAGTTCAAGGTATGGATTTGTTGGTGCTTCTTACCCTTTTATCATGGCTTGGTAAAACCTCTTTATCTGGTGCAAATCTCATCCGATTAAACCACCAGAGCCATCTGCAATATGCAGCTAAAGTCAATTACTTAATTTAAGACTGAGGTTGTTTTTTATGATTAATATTAGGTACACCTCTGCAAATTAAGAAACATCATGTTATCCCCTACAAAACATAATAATACCACATATACCCTTGGTCAAAAAGAGCACACTAAGAAGTTTCATGAGCTTAACCTCAAAATCCATCAGATCAGCTTCAAATCATGAAGGTTAATGGTTGATCTTAATCTACTTCATGAGCGAGATGCTTGCCTTTCAAATTTTAAGTTTTGAAGTTTGCTTTGGTATGCTTGCCTTTCAAAGCTTTCCTTGTTGTTCTTTTTCTGAATCCTTCCACAAACTAGGAAGGAGAAAAAGGATATTTTTGGTATTTTACTATTTTCTATAAAAGAAGCGCCACGGCACAGGTGTCGTTCATTTGTTGTTCGTAGGGTGTATGAGATATGTCTTGTTTTGCAAGGTGTTGATGAATTTAGTGATTACCGTAATAAAAATAATAATAATTTGATGCAGGGTAAAAAGCAGCAGCAAGCTCTTATAGTAACTCTACTTGCTTTGGAGAAAGAAGTCAATGAGGTGCTTGGCATTCTCGGTTTACTTCCTACTTCCTCTTTTGCTGAGGTAAAATCTCTAGGCAAAACAATTATTGTGTTTATTCATATCATGTTCTGGCTCTGCTGTTTCTCATGATGTGGTATTATCATATTATGTTAAAAACAGCAGGTGTTAAAACAACTGAAAGATTTTGCATTAAAGAGAGCGGGGATGACTGAAGAAGAGTTATCAAATAAAATAGAGGAGAGAACACTTGCTAGGAAGAACAAACAGTACGAAGAATCTGACAGGATTAGGAAAGTGCTGACAGCTGTTGGTATTGCTTTAATGGATGAACCTGGTGGTACAGTATGGAGACCTTGCGAACCAACAGATGAATAATTACAATTTTACAACATGTTGCAAATTAGCAATATTCCGTTCTCTATTTTTACATGCCGTGTGTTCACCCAAGAGACATGTATTAATCATTAGAGAGAGGTATGTGTTTGTCACCTTATACTGGTTTTTGGAATTATGCCATTCGCCCTTTATTAAATCAAAGGATCACTTAGCTGATCTGTACTGGTAATTCTGATTATATGAGATGTGCCATTTTTTGTGACAGCGATGAGTTGAATTTTTGGACTTGATATTCTTCTCTCGTTTGTCTTCTCTCCTCTTTATTTTTCTCTTGTCTTTTTTAATAGTTCCACACGTTAAACATTAATTTCCTAGCTATTGTAAGAGGTTCATGAATTTCAAGGCATTATTTTCACATTTCTGAACCCAAACAAAATTAATTTATCTACTGTTGCACAAGTGTTGATGTTTTTTTTTATTGGCCCTGGTTGTAGTTCTAATCAATGTTGTAAAATGCGGTTTTGTTCATGCATGCGGAAGGCCACTGCATACCGCATATACGGTATGCGGCCGCATATGCGGAATTTCATGCGGACTTATATATGCGGATTTTAAACTATATATTAATTTATTTCCACTCAAAATATGCAATATATTCCCATTAAAATCATTCAAACAATAAATTCGCACATATACGGACCAATATGCGGACATATGCAGATCAATCGCACATATGCAAACCAATATGCGGAAATATGCAGAAATATGCGGCCCAATATGCGGCCGCATATCTGAGACTGCATGAAAATTTTCATGCGGTTTTCGACTGCAAACGCATATGCGGCCGCATATGCGGTCCATGCGGCCGCATTTAACAACACTGGTTCTAATGGTGTAAGAAATTTAATGAACTGCAAAACCCCAATTAATGAAACTAAAAGAGAATCTATAAGCTTTAATAAATAATCAATTTGAAAATTTTCCATGTGAAAAAACGAACTGTCTGACAATTATTTTCTTTTTTTAATAAGCATACAGTGCCCCTTGGCACATGTATAATTATACATACTCTCAAGGCCGCCACAAATTACCTGGCCTTGGAAACAGCTCCCAAACTGTACAAACCGCATTCATTCAAACCACACTAAAATTATCCTTTGAAAATAAAGTGAGTACAAGAAAAAAAAAGTGGTAATTCGATGCACTCTCTCTAAAATTGCAACTCTCGAGTACCATTTTATAACAGTACCAATTGCAATTCAAGAAAGGGTTTGCAAATTTACCAAAAAATAAGTAGAGAATCAAACACCTAATCAGTCAAAACTAGATGACCGGCTCCAGCGGTCACGCAAGTACTCTTCTATGGAACTGAGGTTGCTGTACTCAGTGCTGGTAATTGATTCAACATCATCTACATCTAGTAAAGCAAGCCCCAAATGTGAACTCAAATTCGATATCGGGTACGTCTCATCATCCACGCAATCATATTCACTTGTAGAAGCCTCGGTTTTGGGTTCGACTATGCTGGACTCTGCTCCCTCTAGAAAGCTTATTATCTATTTCAAATTAAAATTTTAATATTAAGACAGCCATGCTAAATTGCTTGTTTGATTGGAGAGTGTTTGGTGTGTTGTGTCTGTGTCTGTGTGTGTATATATACCTGGCTGATCTGAGGTCGGAGACGGGCCGATCTAATAAGGCAAAGAGAAGCAGCCAAGGCCATTTGTCTAGCCTCAGCCTCATTGTACTTCCCATCAAGAGCTGGATCCAACAGCTCATTTATATCACCTTTTTTCAGTATTGGTGCTGACTGTATATGAACAATTAAATAAAATAGAAAAAATAAAAAGTTATTTTCAGGGATAAATTTCATTTGGTGATGTCAGGAAATATTGTTTCACAGAAAACCCTGGAGAAATGAAGATGAATATAATTTTCATACAAGGCACGTCGGTTTCTTACCCACATAACCAGGCTCTCTTGGCCATCAGGGTTCTCACTGGAGATACACTTTCGTCCCGTCAGGAGTTCAAGAAGTACTACTCCGAATGCGTACACATCTATCTTTCTACTAACCTTTCCATACATAAAATACTCTGGTGCAAGATACCTACAATTTAATTTAAACAACATACATGTTACCTGAATCAATGGTGCTGGTAAATGGTACTTTATTTTAAGTGTTAAGGAGTAAAATTTATTGCTGATATGATGTATGTACCCGAATGTCCCAACAACATCTCCATGTGTTACAGACGTAGAGGCTGTAGGTGCCCAGATCGCAAGCCCAAAATCAGACAACTACAATGTGCAAATTAAAACAGATAAAACATAAATTCGCACATCAAACAATAATGAAAAATGATACAGTCAGCAATATAAAAAATATACCGTATGGTTACTCTTTTTCTTGAGTATTATTAATTAGGATAGACCTTCTGACATATCTGAAGGTGAACTTATCAAGTGAACCGGTATGTGGTCACTAATGGGGCCCGATAAGTATAAATATTGTGCTCATAATCACTTAATTTTGTTATTTTACCTGAGGTTCATTTTCATCTGTGAGAAGGATGTTAGATGATTTGATGTCTCTATGAATTACCGGTGTATTGCATTCAATGTGGAGATAGTTTATTGTTGATGCGATCTCCATAGCTATACTGTATCTGTTTTCCCATGGCAAGGAAGAGTTGGTTTTTTTACCTATAGTTTATAAACCAAAAAAATATATATTAGGCATTCTATTAATTTCAATAATATGATTAAAACTTAAATGATAGAACTCGGATCATTTAGTAGAATTCTTACAATTTAAGTTTTCTTCAAGGCTTCCTCTGGAGATATAGCTATAAATTGAGATAAGGCTGTTGGCCTCTACACAAACCCCAATTAGTGGTACAATTCGCTTGTGCTTTAACTTGGTCATGATTTCTACCTCTCGAAGAAAATCTTTTGAAGAATTCGTATTTAATTTCGACAACTTTATGGCAACTTTATCACCATTATTGAGGCATCCTTTGAACACCTTGCTGCTACCTCCTTTCCCAATCAAATTTTCTATATTTGAAAGAATATGTAAAATTTCGTATTATAGACAACATATGAGGAATTATACGAGCAAAGTTAAATTGAAGCAAATTGAGGATTAAAAGAACCTAAAAATGGCATCAACTAGGGATCAATTGAATGTTTGAAATTACAAAAGCTTAATTAATTGGTTCTGATTAGACAATTTCTGACAGAAAGTGAATAATTAATATAACTGGACTTAATTGCACAACCTGAAGAGAATTGGTTTGTAGCATCACACAGTTCCTTGTAGGAAAACATCTTGCAATTGCAAGTTGAATTGCTAGCATCTAGAATTCCAATCAGCTCCCTACTCAATTCGCAATCTGGGTTTTCCAATTCAGGCAACCTCTTTGGCAAATTCATGACCCAGTGCACAACTGACTGCTTTCTAACATCCAAAACATCATGATTTGTGTTGAGATTTGATGCGGTTCGTCTTAGCAGAGGCCATCCCAGTCTCTGTTGCTCCTCTAAATTCTTTATTGAATTTGAAGAGTTTACCTCAGATAAGTCTTTCAAAGAAATTGATTCCGTTCTTGGTTTGTTCATGTAGCTCGGGCTTCTATCAGGATTTGGGATTATTACTTTCGGATCCATGCCGACACTTGGATGTAGAACTGTACGAAGAACTGGTTTTGGCTCACCACCTTGTATTACATGATAGAAAAAAAAATGCACAAAAGTTTTATACGAAGAGAAAAACATACGAAAATTGACAAAAAAAAGAAGCAAGCACATATGGTCGCACACTTATCAGAGATTTTCTTAGTTTAAGAATATGCAAATTTCTTTCAAAATAGCCTAGGCTTTGTTTCCTTTTTATTTTCCTTCTTCTTTCAAACACATTTTCTGCTTATTTTGGGCCTTCTTAGTGTAAAAAGAATGATATTGGCCTTTAAATTGCTTCCTTGAACTCCATAAAACATAAAAGAGGGGCATCTAGTACCAAATTATCAACTTCCAAGAGTGACTGACAGACCACCTTGTAACAAAAAATAAAGACTAATAAACTAATTTTCATTATAATTGATAAGAGACTAAACTAACTAAATTCCACTTCCTCTTACTTTCCAAGAGCCAAACAAATACAGATTGAAATAAGATGAACTTTGAGGTTACAACATTTTTTTTACAATAAAAATTGAATAAATTTACTATATCTTACCTTCTGGTGACTTTATAGCTTTCCTTTGAAAAATCGTTTTCCCGTTTTGAACCGCAATAACAGATGTAGTAGGAGGGAGATGCTTAGCACAATACTTGGCCAGAGCAGCTGAGCCTCTGTATTAGAAAAATATTTAAATTTGAACTCCACAAAGTTATCCAGTTAGTTAGAGATTAGGCAAGAATTAGTTAAAATAATGCATGTATGAACCAACTCAGACCTACCCAATTGAGTAGTTTTTGTTTACCCCTACAACCACAGTCATTGCTGCACAATGCTTCGCCTCTTCAACCAGTACTTTTTGAATTGATTTCCCTGGCGTCACTCGGCCAACTAGAATTATCTAAAATTCAAGTGTGGATTAGAAAAGTCCATGAAATTCCTACTGAATTATACTGATAAATTTATAAAGAAAATGAATTTAAATACTTGTTTCATGCTGCAGACAGCCTCATACTCCGCCAAATAATCATCCAAAACTTTGATCAAAGCCAAAGTGTTCATCTTTGCTAGTGCTATAATAGAACCAAAAAAAAAAAATAAGATATTAGAATTACTCATATACTACTGTATTGCTATAGTACTATATTGTATTTAGTTTACCAGATTTCTTGCAAACATGGACGGCCATGATTCGATCGCCTTCTCTGGAGAGTTTGTTCAATGTCCAGTCGAGCAATTTCTTCCCAATTTCATCCATTTGAAGTGCCACTAATATACAACTTCCCTCCATTTTATTGTTAAGTTTGTATCTCTCAATTGCCATGCTCATGCTCTGTTTCTTCAATCACCCCACTTCCATGCTCTGTTTCTCCTTTATGACTCTGCCTCTCCTCTTAGTAAGACCATGACCCGACTTAGATTAAAAAAATAGAATAATTGAAGTTCCAAAAGTTCATGCTATTAAAAAAAGGAAGCAAAGAAGATTCCACCCACAAATAAAATTTAACCAATTGGGTATGGATGCAACCAAAAGCAGCCAACTTTATCCGAATTCAAGTAGAGACCCAACTACGAGACCAACTTCCTCACGCTCGTACAAATACAAGCCCCAAAATAGGCTATGGAAATTTAAGATTAGATGATATAAAAGATTCTTAAAACCATATAAAAAAACCCACCTAAATTATTGTTGAGTTGTCTTGAATCAGCTAAAAAATCTTTAATAATTGGCCCGGTGGATGTCATTAGCTCAACAACTCCATCTAAGTAGAAATTCAATCTCCCTGACTATAGAATATTAACTTTTAACCTTGGAAAACAACAGGGGTCGGTGCAGTGACGCCTCAGCTTTTAATTAGTTAAGGAGCTCTTTTCTGTTGCTACAAAAAAGAGACGAGAGAAAATGACAAGAGAAGAACACAAATCAAAGAACACGATGAGAAATTATGTGAACCCAAATCAAGAAAACTAAGATTTACTTCAGAACAAAGATAACTAGCAGACAGATGATTTTGACTAGTAGTAGTGGAGTAGGCGACAGTATTGGACATTAAGAGACGAAGAGAGGAGAGAAGACTGCTTACCACGGGTCAAAAAAGCAGCCGGGTTTAGTGTTTTATAACCCGGTATAGACGGTCAGATTCAGATGTACCCCGACCGACGGTTTAATACGGGCAAGAAATTCGGATTCTTTTTGTCGGGTTGTTAGAGGACCCGTTCTGGAGGAAAATTGGAGGGGACCCGGGTTGTTTCACTGTTTTGTCTTTCTAAATCAGGCTCCTTTGGGACTATGTAGAATGCAACTTCACAAATTCACATGACTTTACCTCTGATGAAGTAATTTATTTTAGGTTATAAATTTCAAAACTGTCTAATTATTTTAAATTTATCCGTTAAGGAGTTCAGTTAGCATACTATCAATAGTATAGTGCATATTGTGTTTTCGTCTCAAAAAGTTATCATATAGGCTTTAAATGATGAATTCAAATTATTGAAATCTATCTACTTTAAAAGTTATTTGTTTACATGTAATTTTTAAAATTTGAATTTATTTAATATAAAGTCAAACGGTTAAAAAATAATAATAAATGTGCTAAAATTAACTTTAAAATTTTTAACTTCTTGACTTTATACTAAATAAATTTGAAAATTTATGAACTGTGCATATAAATGCATTACTCTTGAAATAAATTGGCTTTAACAATATGGATTCATCAAGTAAAGCATGTTTGACAGATTTTCAAAACAAGAGCATTGAATCTCTTATACTATCGATAACATGCTAGTCAGATTTACCTTAATTATATGTGTTTGAAGATTGTGTGCACATCACAAAATAACGGATGGTGTGCATTGATAAGAAACAAAAAAAAAAAAAGAAAATCCTAGAGAATTGGTTGTGTTTGATGACTGCAAAATATTATACTGATTGAAGTAAGAATGGAGTTTCAATTTTATTATTTAGGGGGGTTGCTATAATTTTTAGTTTACCTCCTTTATTGTTTATTGTTATATTAAAAAAAAAAATAACATGAGGTACAAATTTAACTGGCTTCACATATTACTAAATATTTTTTGTGTTTTCTGTTAAATGATTCTACAAATTTAAGCAAACAAGACCAAAATATAAAGACTTTTGAACTCTTTGTTGATTTAAATATAAAGACAAACCTTATTCTTTTGAACTCTTTGTTGATTAAAATATAAATACGTCATTGATGGTATTAATACGTCAAACAAGACTAAGAGATGTTTGAAACAAAAAATAGAAATTACGAGGGATATTTTTGAAAGTTTGTAATAGAAGAAATAAATATGGTGAGAGGGGGCTTCGGAATTGAACTTATATTTTAGAAAATTTATGACGCCTTCAATTAATTGGAAAATAAAATAAAATAAAATAATTTTTTCTCTCTTTTTAATTTCTTGCATAACCACCAACTATTAAAGATCATTATTATTTATATGAAAGTTTGTACTTGAAGAAATATAGTGAGAGGGGCAACGGAATTTAACCTCTATTTGGAAAATAAAAAAAAATCATTTCTTTACTCTTCAATCTTGCATAACCAGTTAACCACCAACACTGAATATTTTTTGAGTTTTAATTACTCTGTTTACCTCAGTAAAAAAATGAGAGTCAACTATAAAGATCATTATCATTTATGTATAATGATATTTAGCTTTCATGTTCTATTAACTAATATAAATATATAAGATTATTTGATGGGATTAAATTATGATATTAGTATTTTATTTAAGGAGACAAGTGAATGAGGGACAAACTATGGATGAAGGTTCAATATTGTACAACATAGCAATAGAATTTTAGATTGAAATGTTGTCCCTAATTCAATACATAGAAAGATCAAATGACAAAAGATTTCAACAGGAGTTGTGTAAGAATAAAAAAGTTGATTTTAGTATCATATCAAATATTGAGATGAATACAATTGACTCTATACAAAGAAAATGTAGCCTATTAAGGGAGTCAAGAATGTACGAACTATACCTATGCTTTTATAGAGATCAAATATATTTTTTTTTGTAAGAATTATATACATTATACCAAAAATAAAAATTAAAATGTTTGATAAGTAAAAAACGTTGATATTCATATCTTGAAATTTCAAATATAATAAATCCAGACCATTATTATGAAAAAGGCCAACTACTTGCGGTAAAATAAAATTTTGTTGATCCACAAACCGCAATTATACAAAATGAAAATATATTTATGTAAATATTTTTTTGTTGACATTCTTAATCCTTACTCGTTCTCTCACCTGAGACGTTCAATTTGAAAATCCCCACTCCTAATTGAGCTAAATCTTTATATAATTTTATTTCGGAGTAAGAAGTAATTCAATGAACATCAGATCAAATTTAGTCTAACTTTTAATCAAAGTCATCCGATCCAGGAGCAGAGCTAAATACAATGAATGGGGGTCAATTGACCCCCATTCATTTGCAATTTGTTTTATTTATACCATATTTTTAATATGATTTAAACTAAAATATTATGAATAAGATGAAATTGACCTCTATTTGTAGTAGAAATTTTTATATACTTGACTTCTATTCATATTTGACTTCTATAGTCTGAAAGTCTGGCTCTGCCCCTGATCCGATCCACATCAATACACGTTTTATCAGTACAAATTTTAAAATTGTATACACAAAATTCTAATACGGTTTCAACCAGACACTAGACCGAAATTGATCTGATGCCCGCCAGACCGTCCAGGTTCCTTCTATTTCCTGGTTAGTCGGATTCCCTCGTGAAGAAATAGACCAACCCAAGATCCGCCCGTATAGAATCAACATGGACAATGATAACAATAATTACATAAGTAGACCGGCTGTAAGCTGTAGCCGGTTTTCTTTTAACGGTATCGTTTTAGGGACGTTAATGTCGAAGGAAAACATGACGGAGGTCGGACAAAGAAATCCCACGTGACAAATCCTCAATTGGATACGTTCTCGGGTTAAAAACAAACTCTGCTATTAATATCTGCAATTAGAGTAGACCACCCGACTTTTACCGGGTATGATCGGTTCTATAAATGGCGCAGATTATAACATTTGATAAATTTCTATAAATGGTGCAGATTATAAATCGGAGAATAGCAGCACCTTACAATTTTTATTAATTGCAGCGAATATGGACTTGACAGAGGGAAGTGCGATTCCGAGTCATGCTCCGAGCATTCGGAACTCTGTGACCGATATTAACCGAACACTGTGTAGTTTATCGCTGACAGAATCAGTGACCTAGAGGAGGCATTATCTTTCCAACTTTTTTAATCTCTAGAAATAAAAAAAATCAATTTGTATGAAACAAGATTGATTATACTTTTTTTTTATAAATAGATGTAAACAATTTCAATGACGTGGTCTCAATAGTAATAGATTAGTGGGACCAAATTATTTACCACAACACCAATGTCCACCCAGATTTATTGGTTTCTTCCCAATGGGACCCGGATGTGAGAGAGAGAGAAAAAAAAAAGATAAGAGGGCTCCTCAATTTCAGAGGCTCCACAAGAAATTTACGATCAAATTAATAGTTTGGTCTCAATTATTTTAGAGTTTGTGTAACTTACGTAATGTATTGGAATTGAATCATTGGTACGATTTCACTCGTTTAGGATCTGTTCGACGGACAAAGAGAATAACAATAAGTTTGGAATTTGAACTGAGTTTTACTGTAAAAAAAAATTCAGTTAAACTGAATTTTTTTTTCTTCTCATGTGCATAGTATTTGCGCTGAACAGTGTCTTATCTAGAAAAAAAAATTAATCTTGTTTTTGATAAATTAATTTTTAATTTCTAAAAATTAAGAAAAATGTTTTCCTTGCAGACCGCTAATTTTATTTCAGGAAATTCAGGTGTCGGTGTTCCATCCCCATTATGTAGTGTCCGAGCCCACATCAGAATATCATAAATGCTTCATGAACCAAGGATATCATGAACACGTGGCGAACTAATTTCCTACTACCACTTGCACTTGTCCACGATTTTTGCAACTTCTTTAAATTAACATTATTTTCACAATATAATACATTAGCAAGTACAAAGTTAATATTGATTTTAATTTTATTTTGGACAATTGTAGAAGTTTTTGAGTTTAAACATTGTCAATAAATTCCACAAATAATCAAAATACTTTTCAAATTATAATGCAGATGGGACAAAAGTTTCTTTGGAGGGATGTTAATTATCGTTCAGAATCCCAGTTTTCTTCAAAAAAAAAAAATATCGTTCAGAAAATTTTGTATACTTTTTGTTCAGTAATGATTAACTTTATTTTTCGCTTTAAAATTTGTACAGGGTTCATTATTCAAATATACATCAATTTTTTCTTTCCTTTTTTAAGCGGCATTCTCTTTTTTGATCATATTTCTCCATTTTTTTTTTGCATTTAATTACCATCAAGCAACCAACCGCCCTTCATAAATTTGGCAAAATCTGAGTAATTATTTCACATGTATTTTGTTGGTTTCATTGAAGGAACTAGCCTTGTTACATAAATTTGACAAAACCCTAGTAAACTCTTGGAAAACATGTATTGTGCTATTGAAGAAACTGAAATTAAAACTTGTGCTTTGGACAAGAGAAGCATCAATCACTTTTTCACCTTTTTGTCCTATGGTGATTGTGGAAACAAAACAGAAGGCAACTCAAGGAAATATCACTGTCCCTGCATTTATAAGAAACAACCAACACATAGCACAAAAAAATAAAATAAAAAATAAACTAAACCTTCTCACTGAATTTGCAAAAAAAAGAACTCTCTTCTATACTATTTCCATAAAACTGTTGTTTCATTTTACAAAATGATCACACTATAAAAAAAATTGCAACAATACCTGAATTTCATGTTTCAGTTCGTAATCTTAATGTGATATAGTGAAAGAATATAGAAAAATAAAACTTTTTTTTTATATTTTGTACTACTCTAATCGTGTTTAGTTGAAGATGGAAAAGTGACATAGTGAAAAAGTATTTATAAAGTCAATTTTGGGGGAATGTACAATTTGTCTTTCTTTTTCAAACCAACAAATAAAATACCTCTCCTCATAAATTATTAACAAAATACCCTTGTGGGCTATATTTTTTTCTTTCTTTTCCCTCCATCTCACTTCTCCTTGTTTACTCCTACAACTTTTTATTTGAAATGAAGGATTAATATTATATGAAAATTTTGTGTTTAGGAGTGCATATATTTTATTGTATATTTTTTTAATGTAGATCTTATAATCTAAAATTGACAACATAATATTTGCTAATATACAAAATATTTTTAACAAATGATTTTCTTTAACCGTCATTATAGAATATATATAATTTTAAATATTTGTGTAAGTCAAACATATTTATGTAACAAATGATTTTCTTTAACCGTCATTATAGAATATGTTTGACCGACAAAAATATTTAGACTTATATATATTCTATAATGACGGTTAAAGGTAATCATTTGTTAAAAATATTTTGTATATTAGATAATATTATGTTGTCAATTTTAACTTATAAGATCCACATTAGAAAGAAAATTATACAATAAAATATTCTAATCCTTCATTTCATATAAAAAGTTGTAGGAGTAAACAGGTGAAGTGAGAGGGAGGGAAAAGGAAGGAGAAAATGGAGTCCACAAGAATGTTTTGTTAATAATTTATGAAAAGTGATATTTTATTTGTTTGTTTGAAAAAGAAGGACAAATTGTACATTTTCCTGTCAATTTCACTTCTTCCAAAAATATTATTTCTTTCATTCCACCATCCTCGTAAAAAGGAAACTTAATTAATGTGGAAATAAAGGAATGACCTGCTTGTAAAAGGCAAGAATTTTTCTTAGTAAAAGTTGGAGCTCAAGCTATCCCACTATTTAATACACAAAGAATTGTTCATTTTGAATTGCGAACTTGTGACCTTCCACAGAGAGAGCATTGCCTTTGTTACTAGACAAAATATTTTTTTATCTCGTAAAAAACAAGAATTTGACTACATTTTTTTAACTCAATTCTACATTTTTTTATTTCCACAATTTTACTCAATTTCTTTCTAAATTTGATTGACATAAAACTTGTATTCAAAGGCGGATCTATGTGTATGCAAAGAGGTGCTAAACCACCTCATGATTTTAAATTTTTTAATTATGTAGTATTAGAATTTAATTATTTTTTTTAATCAGGTATTATTTTTTTTTAATTTGTATATATTCTAATTCTTTCATAAAATATCAAATGTTTGCTTGTAGTTTAATAGTTAAATTTCAAATTGTTATTTGAAAAGTGTTGAGTTCAATTTCCAGTTACCAATCTATTCTTTTTTTTCCTCTCGCCAAACATCCCAAAATGTCAAAAATTCCAAATAAATTTTATTCTATTTGTTCTAGATACAAAATTCATCCGAAGAAGCATGGTGCACAAAATAAAATATACCTTAATTGGTACATTGATATGGACCAGTTAAATTGGAATCATCTTCTTGTTTTCGTAATGAAGTCCCTCATTAAATGTGGATGATTGATTGAAACTGGTGTACATTTAATGCTATTCACAAATTTTCTTTGGCTATGAGAGAGACCTTTTTGCTGAACCATCTGACTAAAGATGTATTTGACAGTTGATACTAATTTATCTCATTTAAGACCTTTAATTGGAAAATTAATTAGCATCTGTATGTGCTTAGTTTGAGTTATATCACATATCCATACTTGATCTGAGGTATATCACATCAAAGATTAAAATTATGAAAATTACTTTAATACGCAAGTTTTTGTTTGATGATTATCCTATGTTATTTAACAATTTTAAAATGAAATGAGAAAAAAATATAGAGTTATATTGTTATTATTCATATTTATTAACGAAAATTTTCTTATTAATATTAGGAATTAGTCTTAAAAGCAAACTAAATAATCCTAACTTTACCTTTGTTTGATTAAATGTTCAAAATTAATTAGCTACTGAATTTTTTTTTTTCAAAAAAATGTGGTATACCAGAGTATTGCTCTAATTTATCTTTTAATTAGCATATATACATAATATATTGAGTTATATCTTAGTATTTTAGGTGAAAAATGAAAATAACATAATATTGCAAAATTATCTCAATTAATTAAAGTTTCCATATATAGGTCACTTAGGATGTCTTTTCACCTATTCATACCACAAATGAAAAATCGTAGGTTTATAGTTGCACTCGGATTAAATAATTTAGCAGGATAAATTTATAAACTATATCTTACTGTATCCTCTTTTATTCTGATATTAACAATTATCATACTCACCTTTCATGGTTAGGTATAAATTATCAATAGCTTAAATTCAAAACAATCACAAACATAGCTATTAAATTGAAAACGATGCATATAGTATCATTGCTTGCCAACAAACCGGAGGTTTCCTATAATTAATTATTTGTGACCGGGTATTAATATTAATTAGCTAAGGAGCTCTTTTTGTTGCTTAAGAAAGAAATTTATCAATTAAATATTCATAGAACTTTCAATCTTTTAGATACTTTGAGGTAAGGGTTCGTTTGTACATTTGGATTATTGAGTTGGGATATTTTGGTTTAACGTTTTCTCTAAGTTTAGTATCATGCATTTTTTTTCTTTTAATAAAAATTGAAGATAAAGTTATCCAATTGCTTAATATTCACAAAGTTGGAGATAAAAGTTGAACCGGTAATCTTTCACATAGAGGAATTCAGATCCTTTGCATTACCTTACTATTTGAGATTGAATATGGACTGCGATTCGGTTCAAACATATAATGCATGTAGTTTTGTAAGATTCGTGTCAATATATATAATGAATGAAATACTTTAGATGATATAAATTTTCACATTGAAAGTATTATTTTTGTGACTAGACTAAAATACTGGTTCTCTTAATATAAAATATTTGTTAGTAATTTGCTATCAAAGAGCAACTGATAGTAATTAATGTGATACATAATAACTTTGACAAATGACATTATATTCAAATAAGAAATTATGAACTAAACGTAAGTGTGCAAGTTCTTAAAATGAGTAGAACTATAGGGTTCTCCTAAGTTCACCAAGTCTCTTTGTGAACTCAACTCTAAAATATATCGAATCGACTTTAAACGATGAATCCAAATTGTTGAAATCCTTCTACCTAATGAGTGATGCTTCTACATGTGAAAATTTTAAAGTTTTAAATTAATTTAATAAAGAGTCAAGTGGTCAAAAGTTTAATGTTTATAAATTAATTTTAATGCATTCATTTTTTTAGACTCTTTTTTTACCACTTGACTCTATATTAAATTAATTCAAAATTTTTAAATCTTCACATGTAGACGCATTACTCATTAGGTAGAAAGATTTCAACGATTTGGATTCTAGTTTAAAGTCAATTCGATAAATTTTAGAGTTAAGTTCACAAGAGCTTTGATGAACTTAGGAACACCTAGTTCTACTCTCTTAAAATTGCCCATAATGATTAAGATGTACAATTATGTTCGACGGGGAGAGGGTGAAGCTTTTCCAATACTTACAAATGTCAACTTATTACTTCCAGAGGCATTAAAGATCATTTGGTTGCTATTTAAATTTAAGGATGATTAAGATGCTTATTCCATCTAAATTTATATGTCTTATATTTTATTTGACATGTTAAGTTATGGTTTAAATTAATTCACCTGTAAGATATTGAAAATTGAATTTTTTTTTTTAAATGTTGAAAAATAAATTTTTGTTTGTTGATGCAGATTCTACAAGTAAAGTAAATTATTCGTCTAAAAAATAGAATAACTTATTCTGAATTAACTAAGATTTAGCTCCATTTTATCTTTCAAAACCAAACATAGTCTTGGTTGTAGCACAAGTGAGAAATAAAGATTCTACTTCTTCACTCATTCGCGAGAATAGAAAGAAGTTATAGCTCCATAACTTAGTTATCAACATAAATGGTACAAATTAATCTTCAAGTTAGTAAGGTTTCTATGACACCCACAATATAATAATAATAATAATCATCACCACCACCACCACCACCATATTTATTACTAATATTGTTAATATTCTTAACTCATGGAATTGATCAATAATAAAATATGAATGAACTTGATCAAAATTGTGCAAAAGATGTTAAAATACCATTTTAGCTCCAGATAGGGGTGGTAAAAAAATTCGTAGCTCGTGACTCGATCGTGATTTGTATCTGACTTGTTCACTAACAACTCGTTCGTTACTGGACCAAGCTATTAATGAGTCAGCTCATTAGTGGCTCGGTCCAAATTAAACGAGTTTGATCTGGAGCCTCGCTCGCTCGCTAGCTCGACTAGGTATGAATTAGTGTGCGTTTTATGCTGTCTAGCTCGGCTCAGCTCAGTCTAAAAAGTTCATAGAATTTATTTTCTTCTTAAAATAAGGTTTAACTAGACCCAGCTCGGTCCAAATCACAAGTTGACTCGTGACAATTACAATCTAAAATTTCAGCTCGGTCCAACTCGCTCGATTGCTAAACGAGCCTATTACAAGTGGGGGCCGTTGCCACCCCTAGCTGCAGAGACGTCGAGATTAAACTCATTGAGATTTTCGTTAATTTCAGAAATTCCCTTCCTCATATAATTAGTAGTATGATAAACTGTATTGCACTGATTTTTAGAGTTCTATGATTGGTGCCTCATGATGAAAAGAGAGAGAGAACAAAAGACAAATTGGTCCCTTTGAAAATTTATCCAAAGAGTGTATATGAGAGGAACATACTTAATTTAGCGGGTATTGACCAAATTGAATAATTATTTTGGGTTTGGATTAGAATTTATATTCAAGTTTAAATTTTTGTTTAAGAACTTTTAATTACTAAAGTTTTGATGTTGCGCATCCAAAATTTCCCATGTAGATAACCCAATGCCTTGTTCTCAGCAACCAGCTCAAGTTACAAGCATCTAGCGCGTAAAGAGTTTGTTATAACTGATTAAATAATCAATCTAGCTAGGCCCATAAAAATGGCGCTAAACAAAAACCATAAAATCCAATTGCATTTGGTATTAGAAACCAAAATTGGATCATGGATGTTTCCATGAGGCAAGTGTAATAATCGATCCAATCATTGATTGCATTATCCGTCTGTTGAAATCTCAACACAGGATTGCTACAGCTCAACAAATCAAAAACTTGTGTCAGCACTCAACAGTGATTCCATATTTTCTCAATTGTTTGATCATTGCCTGACACACTTTCAAATTCTTGTATGTGCCCATTGTTCCTTAGTTAACTAGAGCAGTTAATTATGCCTTAACCAAAATAAAGGTAAAGATATTGAGCGCGTTAATTTGACTTCATACAGCGCACAATCAAATAGACAAAATGAAAATAAATAATAGTGTGCTGCACAAAGTCAAACCAGCTCTGTCAATAACTAACATCCAATTGTTTGTTTCTTTAATAAAGTTTGGGTCAAGCCACTAAATTGTTTTAACTATACCTCTAAAATTTGGGGTCACTTTACTAAGTCAAAGACTGATTCTTAATTATACCTCTAAAATTTGATGGAGAGTTTGATTTCTACAAGTGATGAATTATATTGGAGGCAATGCTAAGTGACTTTTTATGCAATTATCAGTGTTGTAAAAAATGACTGTTTAGACAGATTAATCGGTTGATGAGTTGTTGGCGCTGACAAAACTATCATTGATTTTTCCGACTAATAAGCTGATTATTTTCAATTATGACCGATTATTTTTAATATTTTCTGATTAATCATTTGGCAGTCCCTTGTTCGTCCGACGAGCACATACCGTTATTTACAACACTGCCAATTATATTTTAGTTTTAAAGAATATTATAGTTATTACTACGTTCTTAGTTAACAAATATATTGCAATTGGTCAATGAACAGTACACTTAGTATAATGGCAAAGTCATTAATTGCTTCAATATATATAGGAGGCCACAGACTCAAGATTCAATGTCTGCACAAGATTGGTAATCAAATAAAAAAAAATTGGTCAACTTTAAGGAAATAATTAATGATTAAATATGAATTGTGAAATATTTAAGTGTATGTTTTGGAATAGTTAAGAGTGCATTTTTAAAAAAAAATGAATATGAAATTTTAAAATGGTTGTTGACAACTGTCCAATGTATTTGATTTGATTAAAGTGACAACTATATGAATAATTGTTTTATTTAAATAGACATGTACAAACAAATGTGTATTATGAAATAGCAAATTATGGTGTGTGAAAACTATTCATGAAAAAGAGTTGATGTTGATTACCTTCTGCTTGTGAGACTTGAATGTCAAGGGATGCCAAATATATATATATATATATATATATGTGTGTTCTGCCGGAAAATGATATTTTCATAATACTAATATTTGGGGTTCGTTGACTTCGTTCTGCAAAAATATTTACTAAAAAAATATCTTAAAATACAACAATTTTTTATGAAAAGAAATTGCATTTGGAAAATTTTAGAATAAATAAATATTATTTCGGAATGATAAACTTGTACATAATGAATAACAATACAATTAGCTGTATAAGAATCTTTTCAGAATAATACAAAAGAGTTCTATCATTTTAATAGTTACATAACATTTTAGACGCACTAAACACATTTTTAATGAGAAGAGAGAGTATTGAATCATTGAATGTGACATAACATGACTAAGAAGCCTTAAAAATTTAACTGCTTTTATGGAGTATACATTATTCAAATAAAATTAATATTCTTGACGTGTTCTTCATTAAAACTCTTTCAAGTATCTATTAATTGATTAGAAAATGTTAAAAGTTCAGTTTTAAAAAAATTACAAGTTTAAATTGGATCAAAATTGATATAGACTCATTAACTGAAATGGGGAGAAATACATTTTTTGGATATTGTTTTGTGAAAACTGAATCTACATCTCTGTATAGAGAGATTAATTTCATGAGCATTCATATTAGGCTTACGGTTCAAGACATAATTTTAAACATTTGATTCGGACAACTTTCGCCAATAATTAACAAAAAAATATTAAATTGACGGATGCTAAATTATCTAAATATAATATAGTTAGAATCTGAACGACACTACAGGAAAGAACTTTATTTGGACTTCCTGATCTCTAATTAAAAGCGCTCTATTTGAAATTGCAATTGATCTTTTTGCCAAGCTAACTATAGGCAGAGGTCATGTACTGTTTCATATAAATTTGGCACCGACATATATTTAAATTAAATTGCACCTCCCACTGAAAGAAATGATTCCTTTTGTGATAACTCTACACAAAGTAGCTTTAATTTGTTTTCTAAAGTTTTTTTTTTTTTAGGAGATGTTTTCTAAACTTGGCACCGACATGTACTGTTTTCTAAACTTGACTAGTACTAAGGTTGTCTGTGGATTAGAATCTGCTGAAAGACTGATCTTGCAATGCTATATATCTTTAGAATTATTTTGTTTTACTAAAAGTCTGGTTGTATTAGTTAGCTACAGTTTTTATCATTGATTTTTGAGGATAAATTACTAGGTTGGGCCATGGGATAGCTACTAATTAAATTAGTGTCTTATTTAATTTTGTTGAGTTGAGTTATGGTGCTTTATGAAGTAAGAGTCATTTCTCATTTCACATCTATTTTTATCCAATTTAAAGTTAAGATAGTTGATCTGAATCACTCAATGTGAATTCAGAAGTTTCTAACAACATCAATTTTCGATCTATGTAATAAATAGTAAAAATTAAATCTAAAACAACATAAAATTTGGTCTCCGAGGACATATTTATAAAGTAGATCATATTGAGTAGTTCAGATCGACTGTCTGAACTTTAAAATCGAAAATATAGATATGAAATAAGAAATTACTCTTCATGAAACACCACTGTATAGCATTGTTAGCAATCAAATTAATCATTTGTACTCTTGAAAAGTAATAGAAGTTGGTATTATGATTTGAAGTTACAATTAAGAAAATAAAAGACTTATTAGTTCAATTTTGGAAAAATAGATGATACTTGAAAACTAATATTTTGTCTAATGTCTAAATTAATATTTTTGTGTGAGAGATTGTATGTTCTAAATTCAAATAAAAAAAATCTTGTAAAATCAATTACATAAATAAGCGCTAGTCTAATGTCTAAATTAATATTTTTGTGTGAGAGATTGTATGTTTTAAATTTAAATAAAAAATTTATTGTAACATCAATTACATAAATAAGCACTAGTCTAATGTCTAAATTAATATTTTTGTGTGAGAGATTGTATGTTCTAAATTTAAATAAAAAAAGTTCTTGTAATATCAATTACATAAATAAGCGGTTGGACCTTATTCTCTTTTTAAAAAAATCGTACATCCAACAATTGCTTCATGTCTTACAGGTAACTATTACCAGTCAAAACACAAAAAGAAAACTCCTCTGTTCGGTACTAAAGCAGGACACAAAAGATTTTAAGTAAAAATTACACTAACGCAAATTGCTTAAATGATCTTAAATTAATCCCATGACAATAAGTTTTGATACTCCTTAACTAACAAGGATCTAACAAAAATTTGTCCTGCTGACAAACTATTCAATGCATCAATTTAGAGCATAACGTATACTTTTAAAAAAGTGTGGGGCACAATTCTTTGTTTTTTGAAAGTAGGTAGTATTTGGGGTTCTTTTTGCTCCAAAGTAGATGAACATAATAATCACTTTACTCGGAAAACCAAAAACAAATTAAGCAAATTTTTCACACAAACAAAATACATACTTAAATTTCTTTCGTTTTTTTTTTTAAAGAAGCCTATGTACCACGGTCCCACTGTTAAAAAACGATACTGATGCTATGAAAATGTTAGATACTTAAAATAGCATAAACTCTTGCTGAAAGAACATACCTTGTTGTCTAATGAGAATATGACCCTCTCCGAAAATATTTTCTTTGCTTGTAAATTTTTTTAAGGAGAGGAGTTATTCATGGCCATGAGCAATTAAAAGTAAAACACCCCATTGGAAAAAATATATATGTGTTCTCATAAAAATAGGTTAGATCATGGCTCATGACCATCACCAATAATCCCCTCTTGTGTACAAATATCCTCTCCAATATGTGTAAAAGATCCCCTTCACTTTACGTTTGAGATTTACTCTCAGTAGCTTTGAGATTCAGGCTAGCGCAGGAGCAGTATTATTTGGTCTTTGAGATTCGTGCAAAGTTAAAAGAACAGTCCGATACCAATAATTCTAAATGATACATTTTTACAGTACTGGCGAGGATGTGAATTTACAGGTGTCCCAATAGTAACTAGCATCTCACCTACAGAGGCAGAACTAGAAAATCATAATATGAAGTGCTAAAATTTAAAAGCAAAATATGTTGTTGATGGGAATTGAACCCAAGTTCTCCACAGCTATAAGATAAATTCTAACCACCAGACCACAAGTGAACACGTGATATTTTATGAGGGAGACTGGACTATATAATTTTTTTTAAAATAATAACTTTCAATTAAATTTCAATATATATAACTACAATTTTAAAATCATAGGATAGCTTAGCACCCGTACGGATGAATATAAATCCGGCCCTGCCACCCAAGAGTTGCCCCGATTTATCTTTCTTCTTTCTCTACATCGTGAAATGCAGTTGCAGTCTCGGCAATGTAACCCATTTCCTTTAGCTTTCCAAACAACGATATTAAATATTAAATAGGATTGTCATTTGAAGTATGTATAACAGATAAGTGGCGTCGGCATAGTGGTCTGATGGCTTAAATTAAGGTCATCGCGCCAGTCTGTTAATCAGATGACACCTGCATTCCTGAGTTCTATGTTTTTTTTTTCTTTTGAAAAAAATGAAAAAAAAAAGAGACCGTTGAACAAATTTCATTTTCCCCAATTTAAATTGTGGGATCGTTACCTTCTCTTTTTCAAATTTTCATGTAATTCAATTTTTTTGTGCAGTATTCTTTATGGCACGTGGATATCAATATCGAAAGGCTAGTAAAACTTTATTTTATATTTTCAGAATTTGTAAATAAAATATAAACCGTGTAAACATCTCAGGATGAAGCTACAAGTCTACAACTGAGTGGAGGGAGGCAATTGCCACCCCTGGATCAAGAAAAGTGCAACACAGTTGTTGTTATTGATATTGTTTTTGTAAATGAGTTCTAAAATCGTGCTTGTGATCTTAGTAATTCTGTTGACTTTGTCCAGTATATATCTTTTATCCAGAATGTTGTCTGATCAAATACTAGCAACTATTTTTTTTTACAACTGTGTACACATCCTGCATTTTATGTTCGTGGCAATCTTTGGAGAAGGTTCCTGTCAAGATTTAGAAGGGAAAAAAGACGAGAGAGAAACTAATTGTGTATTTAAGAAGTAGAATTGGCGGTTTGTGCCATGGTGGTTTTGTTACTTGTAGAAATTTGTTCCACTGAATAGTGTTTACATAAAACAGGCTCAGAGCAGCGGCCTAGCAAATCTGCAAGCCATTCGTCCGTACTATATTCATACGTAAAAGCCCATTTCGGCCCAAATTGATAAATGGAGCGTTTGTATGTGACTGGCCTTTTCCTTGCGCTACGCCTCGAAATGACATGACCTAAGAGAACTGCCGTAGAGAAACTTGTGTGGTGAGTCTTTGACTTGAACTTGACCGTATTCATACTCCTAGACCCAGTCCTAGCCGAGCAAAAATCAATTCGGTTCATATTTAAAAGATTAAAGGTCCGTCTTAAGATTCGTGTCCGATCAGGTATTGCACTGGATCTGAATTCTGAAATTCTGGTGTGGCATAGAGATGGAGCTGATTTTTATAAGATCTAATTTTCTCTGATATCCGATGTCAATTACTTACAAATCTAACTACCACCTGGTTATAATTCACATGGAATCGGGGCAGTTTGATGCCGGGATTTTTAATAATCAAAATTAAATAAAAAAAATATCGAAAAAGAGGACAGAATATGGGAAATTTCGAAAAATAAGTAGATCGGGACAATTTATCCCGTCCCTACGGACGGGACAAATTATCACGTCCCTGCTAATGATAATCCTGCACCAATCTAACCACTAACTAATCCAAAATCTAGAAAAAAAAAATTATCAGGGACGAGATGGATGGTCCCGTCCGTCAGGGATGGGATGGATAGTCCCGTCCATGACAAAAAAAAAACACTTGGAACAAGGAATCAACAAAATCATCTTGGGTGATAATAAAAATTATCTTTACTTGCAGCCTGGATCCTGAGCACAAGAGAGAATCTATGGATAAGTATCTTGGGCCTTCTCAGTCATAGTGGTACTGATGTTTAATCTTAGGTAGACACTATAATTTGAATATTTTTGGTTCTTGCTCGTTCGTAGCTCTATAAGTGAATTTAGTGACATTGTTTCCTGTTATATCACTTAGTTGGGCACTGGTGCTATTGCATTTTACAAAGCCATGGCTTGTATCCTGCAGACCCGGCATTGTACAGTGTAAGTCAACATTTTGTGGTGGGCTTTTGTCAGTTTAGGGACGCGTTATTTAATATATACAGTTGATTTTGTCATTTCGTTGATTCCCTGTTCTAAGTTTTCTGTTTTCTGTTTATTTTTTATTTATTTTTTGGGTCACGGACGGGACATCCATCCCGTCCCTGATAATTTTTTTTTCTAAATTTTGGGTTAGTTAGTGGTTAGATTGGTGCGGGATTATCATTAGCAAGGACATGATAATTTGTCCCGTCCATAGGGACGGGATAGATTGTCCCGGTCTACTTATTTTTCGAAATTTTTGAAATTCTCTCATCTTTTTCGATACTTTTTTATTTAATTTTGATTATTAAAAATCCCGAAAATTTGATGGGCATTGAATCAAATTCAATCTGATTTTCAGTCAGAGCAGTCCGATTCATATTGAAATTCGCACGGACAACTTTCAAATACGTGTCCATCAAGTGCGTATGAATCTTCATAAAAATCAGATATGGTTTTAAATTTTAAATTAAGTACAGATACCGATATACGAATATCCATATGGGTATGAATACATATATTATTTTAAAATTTAATTAGAGCAAAGTTAGTGTGTGATGTGCTCACTAAGAGGGTTTGTTGAGCACAATTTCAAAAGTATATTGGATTGACTTCAAACGAAGAATTCAAACTGCTGAAATCCATTTACTTCATGAGTGATGCATGTACATATAAAATTTTGAAAGTTTCTAATTCATTTAGTATAAGGTCAAGAGGTAAAAAAAATGATGAAAAATAAACAAAGCTAGGGTGTGATGTGCACAATTTCAAAGTCTATCAGATTGGCTTCAAACGACGAATTCAAATAGCTGAAGTTTATCTACTTCATTAGTGATGCATGTGCATATAAAATTTGGAAAGTTTTGAATTCATTTAGTATAAGATCAAGCGGTCAAAAAAAATGAAGAATGAGCAAAATTAGGGTGTTTTAAAATTCGGTCTATTTGGCCGAATATTCGTATTCAGTTGAAATCCGCATAAAAAATAAGTATTTGGTCCAACATTCAGTTTTGAATATTCGGACGAATATTCGGTATTCGGCTCTGCATATTCGGCCGCATATCTGCATATTTGGTAGCATATTCGACATCTGATATAAAATAGTAGATACTTTATTAATTTACATACAAATTAATATGAATTCTCATTTTAAAATCCGCATATATAAATCCGAATAAAAATCCGCATATGCGGTATTCGGTGGCCTTCCGAATACCAAATAAGAACCTAATTTCAAAACACTGCCGCATACCGCATATGCCAATTTTTATGCGGTAATATGCGGTGATATGCGGTAATATGAAGTACTATGCAGTAATATGCAGTACTATGCGGTAATATTCGGTATTATGCGGCCGAATATGCGGTATAAAATATGCGGTAGTAATATGCGGAACTGTATATATTAACCGCATACAAATTTCTATGCGGATTACAACCGCATACGCATATGCGGCCGCATAGACTGTATTTTATTACACTGCACACACCTACTTGAATCTCACTTAAGAGTCAAGTTAGTAAAATGAATTTGTTTGACTAGTGAGACCCACATGGCCCTATTCTCATTGCATGTTTCTCTTTTGATTTTCACCGTTTCCTCCATTCTCTTCTCATCTGAAACAATTCTTGTTTCTTATTATTTTTCCTCTTTTCGCAAGAGAAGTGAGAAGGGTTTTCCTTTCTTGTTGGTTTAGCTTCAGCAAATTGAAAGAACTTGATGTGTGATACTCTCTCATCATCTCATACAGGTTAGAGTATATCTCTTCTATATGTTGTTGTTCTTTAATCCAATCTAAAGTTTGCAAATGGTTAGACAAATTAAGTGCACAATTACTTATAAATTTCTGTAGTAATGAAAATGGAAAGAAAGCAAGTTTCATTTTTTTGAAATAATGAGATTATAAATTAGGCCTCTATATTGGGCATTCGGGCAGTTAGACTTGAGAAAAAAATAAAGAATAAGTAAAATGGAATTGGGTTTTCCTTTTTATTGAATTGAAAATGAATAAAAGAAAAGAACATGAGTTGCACTAATGGGTTTGAAGCTTAATTAATTGAACTTAATTAAACTCGATGATTGAACTGAAATGTTAACAATTAGAATGAGTCTAACAAAGAAAATTGAATTAAAGTCATAGAGTAGTTTATTGATATAATAATTAAGGAATAATGATATAAATAATAAATGATGTCATTAATAAAAACACACATGAATTTATTTCTATTATATGTAAATTGTTTTATAATGATAATTTTGTAAGTAATAATCAAGTAAGGTTATCTTATATATTGTGGAGCAAAAACTCATAATTCATATGCAATGACTGATCGCTCCATTTGTTCGATGATATCAGGTGCAGAGTTATTTGATTAGTCTGAGATTCATAACTAGGAATTAAATCGTAACTCGCTGTGCATTTTGAATATTTGATTGATTGTATTGATTGAACTGTTGCATCATATGCATAGCCCAATACAATTGAAACTGAATTACAGATAAGTCTGTTAACTGTCATGTTGATATTATTTATCGATTGATTGATTCTTATTTCAAATGATTGATTGAGACCACAGTGACTGAATTGATTGAATATTGTAATCCTTGAACCTCCATATAGTGGAGAAAAAATTATTAATATATCGTAAAGTCTAGCTAGCTACTAGACTTTCCTCCATGACCCTTATGCGCATATGGTGAATGGCCCCAACTGAACCCAATACCGGTTTGGTAGGGGATATTGAATAAATATGAACTGTGATTGTAAGACTAATGAACTGTGATTGTAAGACTAATGAACTGTGGTAACTATCTTATCCATGATTTTCTTTCTGATAATGACAGTACTATGATATTGATTTTGTATTGTTTCTGCTAACCGATTGTCAAGATAGTTAGAACCAATGTTATAAACTGCGGTTTCTATACGGTATGCTGAAGGCCACAGCATACCGCATATACGGTATGCGACCGCATATGCGGGTTTTTATGAGGACTTATATATGTGGATTTTAAAATAAGAATTCATATATATATATAAACCAGTATGCGGTAATATACAGTAATATGCGGTAATATGCGGTATTATGCAGCCAAATATGCGGCCGAATATGCGGCCGAATATGCAGTCGAATATGCGGAACCGCATATATTGACCGCATATAGATTTCTATGTGGATTGCAACCGCATACGCATATGCGACCGCATATACCGCATTTTATTACACTGGTTAGAACTGTCTTATCATTGATTTTCTTTCTGATACTGACGGCATTGAGATATTGATTATATATTGTTTCCATTAACAAATTGTCAGGATGGATAGAACAGTATAAGCCCTAACACGACAGATACTTGTTATGGTATCTGTCAATATTACCAGACTATAAATTGTAAAGTTAAGAAACCAAGCGTTACTAGACTTTATGATTTAAAAGATTTTGATCCAAACCATTTATTCTGATAAGATCCTTAGAGTTCTGATTTATTTATGTATCTTTTTTTGTTGTTCAATTGGATATTGTTATTGAGCATTTGCATTCCTCATTATGAAATGAATTGTTAGTTTCTTGTGCGGAGATTTCATTCTAAATATGGATTTTCTTCGAATCAAATAACCTGAGTGGCAAATAGCACTAAGGAATAATTTATTATTTCTCACCCGTTTTCTCTTGTGCGATTCACAGGTTTGTTAGATGAAGACCGAAAAATGCTTTTGGGGTTATAATTGACAACAGGGCCACCTAGTATGGGGTTTGGGTTTATTATATCTGACATGATGCATAGTGGATATCTCTAGCATCATCCAATGTAAAATGTCAGATAATTATTGTAAATAAATTGAGATGTGGGAAAATAATGGATGTTATTGGCAATGCATAAAAAGATCCGTTCCTTATGTTATGTAAATTGTAATGGAAAACAGATGCGATAGGCTATTGCACCTCCGGATCAGAGATGTGACATATTATCCGACCGTATCCGACTCCATATCCAAAAATTAGATACGGATTTCTGAATATTCGTGCATATGCGGATACGGATATGGTTTTAAATTTTAATTATCTGTATCCGAATAGTAAATATATAATATATAGTTTAAATGTTTAATATATATTATGAAAAAAAATATATGTTATTTACTATTATAAAAAGTGGATATCCATATCCGTATCTGTTTAATATCTGATCCATATCTGCATCCGTCTAATATCCAATCTGTATCCGTATCCGAAAAATAAAAACAAATATAGATATAATTTTACCACTATCCGATTCGTTTGCACCCTACATACGATGTGAATATCAGCGGGAAAGAGTATATCTGCGGTACATGGATTCAGATCTGCTGAAATCCAAAATTCATGAACAGTAACTCTGAAATCTGAGATCCAACCGTTCAATTTTTTCTGTGCACGCATCTCAAAATAACTGATTTTTTGTGTATGCATCTCGAAACAATCCAATGGCTGGATCTTAGATTTCAAGAATTTCAGAGTTACTATTCATGATCATGGATTTCAGCAGATTTGGATCCTGCGGTACATAGGATACTCTCAGCCAAACCAAATTCATTTCAAAGCCTATTTGAAAGAAATATAGGGGATCGTTTTGAGATTATTCGTGTCCAAGTTATAACAGACGACTCGGATCTCAACACGGCCAGGTATTGCAATGGATGGCTGGGTCTGAATTAAGCTGGAATTTGGAAAAGAGTTCATCCTGTTTCGTAGATGATCTGCTGCGCCGCTGCGGCGACAGTTGTGTGTTCAACTCAGTACAGTAATATAGAAATTTTGGGTTCCCCAATTTGCCAAAAAAAAAATACTGTTTAATCCCAGATAAACCTTGTTGTAGGCCTTTAATGCGTACCGGATTAGAAAAAAGAGTCTCGTCTCAAAAATTAAATAATCTACTAATCTAGCCAATTAAAAAATAGCAGATTAAGAATGGACAAAATTAGTTGCGAAGGTTTTTATAAAATATATATATATATATATATATATATATATATAGAGTCCGGCTAAGTTGCTGCCGGCAGCATTTCGGCCAAGTGCTACCGAGGCCATATTTTAGTATCTGATGTTCAAACAACAAATCCAAACCGTTAGATGTTTAATCTATATTAAAATGTGCTTGGAGACCAAATTTTATATTTTTTGGAATTTATTTGCTATTTATTAAGCTTGTTTGAAAACCGCTGTTTTTATTGAATTTCTGGAGCATTGAAAACAGCGGTTTTCAAACCAGCTTAATAAATAGCAAAAAAATTCCAAAAAATGTAAAATTTGGTCTCCAAGCACATTTTAATATAGATTGAACATCTAACGGTTTGGATTTGTTGTTTGAACATCAGATACTAAGATATGGCCCCGGTAGCACTTCGGTCGAAGTGCTACCGGAAGCAATTTAGCCACACTCTATATATATATATGTACAAGATATGCATGAAATTAGAAATATAACTACAATAATCTTGCATAATCATTATGTAAAAATTAAATATACTTACATGCATATTAGAAATATAACTACAATAATCTTGCATAATCACTTTGTAAAAATTAAATATACTTATGAAAGACGTCTATAGGCAAGCCAATGCTACCTATATATTAATCTAATTTACGTACATTCATTAATATTGGCAAAAAAAGATATTAAAGGATCTGTTACACCCACTACACGTATATTTTCAAAGTAGCACAAATGCAACTGCTACACTCATTCCCTCCTGTCATTCTGTCAACTTCTCCATTTCAGAGCATTCATTAAATTCCTCTCTACATATGTACCTTATCGGCCATTCACTTTTCCATAGCCAAAACAAGTTCAGATTCTAAGTCTGTTTCTCTCTCTAAAACAAAGATGAGCACCTCCTTCCAAACCATCACCATAACCTTACTTCTCATCATCACTATCCACATCACCTCCTCTCATGCACAGGTACCGCTTACCGGCACCGGCACAGTAACAGGACCCACAGTGGGAACCCAAACCCAAGGAAGCACCGGCGCTGCTATGGGAACAGGTGAATCAAGCCTAGAACTATACATGCATGACATACTTGGAGGATCAAGCCCGACAGCCAGGCCCATTACAGGATTGCTCGGTAATATTTACAGCGGCCAAGTTCCATTTGCTCGGCCGATTGGATTCAACACCCCCAAAAATGGCGTTGCAATTCCGAATTCCAACGGTGCGGTCCCGACATACAACGGAAATACCGGCATCCCACTAGACACTGGCTTGGCAGGATCCGGTTATGTACAACAATCTGCCAATGGGCCCACACCTTCTAACCCAATCCAAACTCAGCTGGGACCTGATGGCCTTAGCCTTGGTTTTGGTACAATAACGGTCATAGATGATGTCCTGACTGCTGGGCCCAATTCCGGGGACCAGCGGGTCGGCAAAGCTCAAGGTGTCTATGTGGCAAGTTCTGCTGATGGGACCACCCAAATGATGGCATTCACGGCGATGATGGAGGACGGGGAGTATGGTGATACATTGAACTTCTTTGGCGTGTATAAGATCGGCACGACAATGTCACGTTTGTCGGTGACAGGTGGGACCGGGAAGTTCAAGGGTGCTTGTGGGTTTGCAGAGGTGCGGCCACTTATTCCGTCGGGTCAGCATGTCAGTGATGGGGCCGTGACATTGTTAAGGATCATCGTTAATCTTACTTATTAAATGATTGCTTATAAGCCCCGTGGTAAGGTCCATGGTTGATTTGGCTTGGAAATTTGCTGTGTGATATAGGTGGGACTGTGTTTGTGTTTTTGTTTTTGTGTTTTTCAAACCAGTATGCATGCGAGTTTTGTGTGAGCATATCCAAGTAGAATGCAGTTCTCTTCATTTCGTTGAAAATCAATGTAATTTAAAATTCATATAAATATTATTTGTACAATACAGTGCTCTGAGTCCTTTCCATAAACTGCAAAGAATGATCGATGCATGTTATGAAGCGGGCATTTGACAATTCTTTAATTTAACTTTTCTGACTGTGACAATACAACATCAAAGAAATTTTGAAATGGATAAAATTAGACATTTGTTCTTGTATATCTGAAAAAATTAAGGTTCTAAATAGCGCGCTATACCGTTTTCAGACCATAAAAGCTATGACGCTATCAGTTCTATAGCGCGCTATAACGGCGCTATTTGGACATAGCGCTGTTTTTTTAGTCCTTCCGCTATGACACAATAACCACTATTTAAACTTTTGGAAAAAGATATTTCTTTTGGGACCGGGAAATTCTAAAATCTATGGCGTGTCACGATAATAATACAAATGTCGTATTTAACATAAAATAAGATTATGCAACAGTAAAGCTTTCAAAATCTTTGGACACGCTATCTTAACGTATATGTATAGCATTGATAATCATTTAGCTTTATGTAGGAAATAAAATTTTAGTGTAAATGTCTTTATTTTGAAAAGAAAATGATGTGCAACAAGATGATCATACGTTTTTTTGGTTTCAAAAATAACATGCAAATTAATAGATTAATGATCAAAGGGGGCTAATTGAGGAAAAATACACAAAAGCGCATTAGTAACATTCGTACGAATATGATCATATAAGAGCTATTGTGGTGAAAAAACACAAGCAAACTCGTAACATTTGAAGGAATAAAGAGCATCCAGTGACTGAGTAATACCGCACATATTGCTAGCTTAGTATCTTTGTGCCACATAAAAGTCTTCCTTGGAAAATGAACCAACAATTAATGTTTCACATTACTTTTACAATCATTGTATCAATTTTCTTTAATCTTTTTTTTTGGAAAATCATTGTACCAAATTGATTTTGGACTACCTGTATACACCAATCCAAGATTTCATTCGTAAAATTTTACAATTCCGTACTTATTAGGAGTCAGATAAGCAAACTAAATGAGAAATAACATTTTCAAGGCATGCCATTTGAGACGAAATCTCGTTTTCAAATACAGCCAAATCAGTTTGATCAAGCGCACCACGCATGGCCTTCAAGCCACTCTGCAATAGGACTACACCTTCACAGAATCCTTCTGGAATCTTCCTTTTCTTTCTCAAAAGAGCCCCTTGCTCCTCCACCATTTCAATTGGTACAGCAACACTGGTACATGATTCAACTTTCTTCTGAAGAGATTCCCCTTCTTTTTTAAGGAACCCAAATTCTTCCCCAGAAAAAACAGCCACACTTGCTGCAACTTCCTTCTCAAGGAACGCCTTTAGTTCAGACATGAACCGGTTTTCGTCAGTGACTGTACCAGTCTCAACATCATAGGAAAGAGCTGCATCATCCGGTACGAACCGCCAGAGCTGAGTACAAGTGGTATGAGCCGCAAAATACCCAAATGCGGCTACTGCTTGATGCATGACTGCCCAGTACCTTTCTCTTAACAAGATATGATTCAGGTCCCAAATTGCAGTGGACACAGAATTGTCATTGCCTTCAGGTATCTTCGTGTGACTTAGACCAGAAATGAAACGGGCCAGAGATGGCAAGAAAGTGGTATTGGTATCGGATTTTGGTACGAAAATGGAATGCACATCTGTAACTAACTCACTCATTTCAGGATAACCATATAGTTGCTTCGTTTCGGAGACAATATCTAGCATGGAACTGATTACCTTGGCAAGAGAAACCTTGGTGCTATTATTGGGTGCATTTTTGTAGCTATGAATCAGAGAATGTGTGAACTTGAAGACCGAGGAGATTGTTTTTTCGTCAAACATGTCCCAATCCTTCAAATTACTGCAGGGCAAAAGAAAATAAGACAAAGAACAAATTATTAGAAAACCTAATATAAAACAAAAACTTCACTGCAAGATTATATATTTATATTCAAGTCATGACAGGCAGTAAGAACAGTAGTATGTAAATTCACGGAAAATTCGCAGAATATCCCCAACTTAGCCAAGAAATTGTAGAAGACCCCCTATTTGTAAGAAGAACCTATGTTGTTGGAAAAATACTAATTTAGGCTATTTTCATTAGATTCACATTATGCAACTCCAATACCAACGGGTGAAACAAAAAAGGTAATTCTACTGAAATAGTAAAAATAACTTCGTTGAAAAATAAATTCACACTTGAAACTCTAAGAAACAAATTTTAAAAAAGTGTCATAATTGATAACTTATTTCCTCAGATGTTAAATACTAATTTATATTATACTTCAAAAATTAAAACTGTTGCAGAACAAACTTGAAGCAATAAGTAATTTTCTGTAAATGAAATTAGAACGAAACTATTTTGAAAATAATGACTAAGGTATGGGGTGCAGCAATTTTCATGACAACTAGGGTGTATTGGAAAATTCCCATGGTAAACTAGCCTAGTGTGCTTACCAAAAAAGTAAGGCAGATGCCAGAGCATGTACAGGAAATCCAATCAAATCAGTACAGGTGCCTCCATTTTCTCTACAGTAAGCCTCCATAAATTCATTTAGCACCATGAAAAGTCTCCTGATAGCAATCCTCTTTACATTTTCAGACAGCGAGTCAAAAGGGAATCCTTCCATTAACAATTGCAAGTAGATGCCAGATTTCTCGTCGTTTGATATTAAAGTGTAAATCCGATCAACTATGTCAGAGCTAGCACATGCCAGAAGAGCATTAAAAGCATGTGCAATTCTGGGACTTAAACCATGTGGTGCAACTATTCTTAGAAGAGAGAGGATATTTTCTATGATTTGATATGTTAGGGCAGCTTCGGCATGATGAAGTACAAAGCACAACAGCTCAGTTGTAATTTCTACGCATAGATAGTGTGTATGGAAAAGGTTTTCCAGCAAAACAGTTTCCACTTCCATCCATGCAGCTGCACTTGAAGAAGCAGCCACAAATATCAGAAAAGCTTTCAGGGTTTGTACAACAAAGGTATACATTAATTTCCATGTAATTTCAGGAGCAGGTTTTGAGTTTTCCAATACTGGTATTTCCAAACCAAGAACAAATGAGTATGTTCTTTCATCAATCAGACTACTAAATAGATTTCCAAGACATTTAGATAACTCTATGGTTGTGCTTTCTCCAAGGGAGGGAGATGCTCGAAGAAGGTTCAAGAAGAGAAGAACCCCACCCGGTAAGGGTGAATCATAATCTGTGCTGAACATTGAAGCTAGCATATCTGGTTCTTTTGTTTTCAGAAAATCAACCTCTTGCTTGTTTTGAAACAAGCACCCAATAACTTCACACTTGGCACCCAAATCCATAGCGTCTGAGCTTAGAACTGCTTGGAGTAGGATAAAAGACGTGGGGCCCACATATTCTGCAATTGCTTCACTTGCTGCTCTCAGCCGGGTCTCTCTGCTAAAGTACAACCCTAGATTTGAAATAACTAATGCGCAGCCAACAATTTCGCGTTGCACCACCAGGGCCTCTAACGGAAATGCAGAACAAATTCGCACAGCATTAATCAAGAAAAACTTTATTGGCAAGAATGCCCTCTTGGCCTCTGCAATACTTGGGCCTGCCTCCAGTGTGAGCAGAGACCAACTTTCACTGGCTGACTTTAGCATCTCGAGTGCAAGAGAAATTAGAGTTGTGATAATATCACCCACTTTAAGTTTCTCATCTAAAGCCCCTTTATTAGTTTGCAATAAGGTGACAACACCTTTCCACGATAAATTGAGCAAGGTAACATAGGTCCCACCACCAGACGCAGCAAACACCCCAATTTCATATGAAGTTTGGATGGCGTGTCTTGTAATTTTTGAAACAAGGGATGTGAAGTTTAGTTCTCCAATTTTATTGAGCTTCTCTTCTTTCGTGGCGGTATCCATTTTGGAAGCATCAGAATAAGTTGTGCATAATGCTCTAGTTCCTTCGAGAATAGTTTGTGCAACCTTGAGCACTTCTGACAAGACATTACAAATCTTCTGCTTCATAAAGTTAATAATCAGAATGAGACATGGTGCAGGACATAATTATATAGTTGTTGTACCAGATAACTACACATTAACAGTGTGGTTCATTACCAGCGCATTACAGTTATATGCACTACTATAGAAAAGCCTTTAACATGGCCAATACTAGACTGTTGGATTTGTAATCGGCACTTTGTAGTTAATATAAACAGCAAATGAGATTTTTTTGTTGCATTTGGAACATACTGGTGCATAACTGGAGATGACCATAAGTACCTTATTGTCCATTATTGAAGCCTTGGTTAGGTTTAACAGTTCAGAGATGAAAGTTTCAGTGATAAGCATCAAATTTTCATCTTCCTTTGTAATGTGAGAACTCGTAAGAACCGAGATAAGGTTGGAGGCAAAAACCAAGACATCTAAAATGATCTGCAATGAATCTTAAATTAGTAACCAAAAAGGAAAAAAGATATTATGCAACATTTCTATAGACTTCTCATTTTCCAGAGACAAACCCTGACATAGATTCATCTAAACAAAGGGGTAATGGCACCACTCATACTTTTATTTTGTGACGATCAACTCCTTGAACTTGTAATTCAAACCACCCCCCACCCCCCCCCCCCCCCCCCCCCCACACCTCCCCTCAAACTGCAACTTTGCTTAAATCCATACACTCATGGTACACCAGATTCTAAAATTTAAAAGACATCTGTGCATAGAATCCTGATTCTGAAAATTGCAAGTTTGTAACTTTGACTTTACAACAAATGAACCTTTTGAAAAGCAGTTGAGTGATTTTCGTCCTGTAGCTCATCAATAGCTCCAGTTTCCTTCAAATGCTTTTCACACCAGGAGCTTGCCTATTACATGATAAATAGCAACAAATCCTGTTAACAAAATAAGTAAAAGAGAGATATTACAAGGGCGGGGATCCATTGACAACCAATTAGTTTGATAACCCTGACAACCGTCAAAAAATAACATATTTTCAAAATCTGACAAGTAAAATGTAATCAAATTTTATGCAAGATGAGATGAAATTTGCAATGGTCCATATTTTATGACATTTGATGGAACATCACATAATATTTAAATTGCATGAAAATTTATACACAGCCAATTTACAAGGAAAACAAGATGTTTGTAATATTTTTCTATTTTTAAAAGTTACTTTGGCATGATTTGAGAAAGTCTTGCCAGGGTTTTCAAGATAAACCTTTGTCAACGAATCCTAACCCCACCCTTATATAATAATATTAATGCAGAACCTATGTATAATAACATTAAGCTATTGTCAGACAAAGGTCGTTAAACTTCACCGAAATATTTTAATTGCTGAAATTAAACTAATTTGGACTTGCTAATATAAAAATAAATTTAAAACCAGATATTCATAGTCTATTCCACAGAGAAATCTAAAACAATGAAGTATCCTGAGCTTCATAAAGACATGCTTATAAAAAGTAAATTAAAAAAAAAAAACCTTTGAACTGAGGACAATAAATTGGCTTAGACATGTTGTGGTGTCCACTTCCATGCACTTCATGGCAATTTGAAGAATCATTTTATGTAGTATACAGTGTGATGCACCAACACATGTTGAATCTTCCCAAAATACCCAAGCAGATGTTAAGGTACAAAACTATAAAATCAAAATAAAATAAAATAAAACATGCCAACCATATTAATGGCTTGAGTGATTTCAATGCAGTGCTTTGGCAGCTGATTAAGGTAATTTATTTACTAAAACCCCTGAATAAGCACAACAAAATGATACAGTGTCAGTAAAAAAAAAATACAATAATAGTTCTACCTAAAGAGGAACAAAGGATACAAGAAGATAATCGGCCAAAAGCCCTAGCTCAGCTGCTTCAAATTGAAAGGAATCTTCAAGTTGGCCAATTAGCGATATTCTTTTCTCCAAAACCTGTAGGAAAAAAAAATAACAAGATATTTCAACTGGAGATTCCCATAGTTAAATCTTAAAACTAAAAGTATATCTGAATTCCTGCTTAAGCAGTGAAATTGCAACTGAACGCAGCATAAACAAGAATATCTTACAGCAATGCATATAAATTTTGGTATTACAGTATCAAAACAAACAATGAAATCGTTAGATCGAGGTGAGAAGAAAGAAGATCGAATCTCACATCGGATCCTTTAATGGCTTCCAGTACGAACTGTAGATCATTTTTCTTCGCTTCCGCCTCCATTACCCCTCTCTCTCTCTCTCTCTGCGCGGAACCAGCAAGCGCTTCTTTCTCCCGCCTTCCCGCTCCAGAAAATTTCGCGTCAGTCTTGAGATTCGTCTTGTGCGTTGGGCCTTACCGGGCCTAATTTGGGCTCATGACTACAATTAAGAATCTGGTCTCGAATCATTGTCCCACTAGAAGTCTAGAAAAGGGAGTCCAAAACCTCTGAAGTAACTCAAATTTTGAGTTTAGATTTGGACCAATCCGGCTCAAAGTTAATGCACTGGTTTCCTTTAATATTTGTGTTAAAGCAGATCAAATGGTCTGAATCTGAACTCAAAATTTAACTCAGATGAAACGAATTTCTAAATAAAGTTGGATCCAATGCCCATCGTCTTAATTTTTAATTTAATTAAAAGGAAAATGTAGCTTATTTTTTTGACATGATTACTATATACTCTTCAAAGTTCAAAATTATATATTTTTACCTTGAAATTTTCAAATATAATATTTATATTTAAAAATACAAAAATTCTCACAATTATCCTTCAAAACATCAAGATTCACAGGCTTAGTATAAATGGTGTGTAGCTCACATCTTTACCGAGATACCCAAGTTCACTTCAACCAAAAAACATCTTAAATATCATGTTTATCTTGGGTGATGATATTAAAACAACAACAAAAAATATTAACACAACATTATCAATATATTTCACGCTATAGATAATTTTACCTTTCATTAAGTGATTCCTTTAAAAACTGATTCTATCTCCTTCTATTACCCCATTATTTTTTCCTTAAAAGTTATATTTTATCAAAAATTTGTTTCTCTGATGCTATTATATGATTTATTTCAATATTTCCTTAGAAGTTAGATTAATGTAATAAATATTCTTTATTTGCTTTCATTAATTGAATATTTCAGATTTTTTTAAGAGAACTACAATAGTTAATGATTATATTATATTTTTAAAATCTGTCATCATTATGTACATCGATTTATTTATCCAACTTCACAATTTTTTTCACAATCTACTATAAAAAAAAAATTTATTTTGTCACTTAACATTTTATCCATTTTTTTGCGCAAAAAAATCACTAAAAAACAACATGATTACTAATATAAAAACATATTGAATTTAAATTATCATGATTAATGTTAACATTCAACTTATGATTAAAATAATAAATTAAAAGTGCAACAAAACACTACAATAAAAATTACATCAATCATGCATGCTAAAACTAATAAATTGTTTGCATTAAACTTAAATTTATAAAATATTCCAAAAATTCCCAATATCATATTGAAAAAAGTCCATCCAAATTGATGATAGCTCATTAATTTATTTTCTCCAGTAATGCTGCGAACATGATAACCTACAAAGAAAAGGTCCGTCAATAAATAAATAACTCATTATATTGTTTTCAATCAAAATATTTTAAGAATAAATTGACCTTAATCATTTGTGACGCCAGGTAATATATTCAGATCAATGATATTATATGAGGTGCTTCTATTAGAAGGTGATGTGAATACTCAACAATCTCAAAATATGATGGATCTCGTCGAGTTGAGCTTAAATTATTTAAATTATTTTTCTTTTTTGACCTTATTGATCTATTTAGTTGTACAATTGGTTCAGAAAGAATTGGAGAAGACCTAACTAGCTCCTTAATTTTTTTCTCTAGCAAGCTCTTTTTTATTAATTGGCCATTCCATATACTCATCTTGGAACTCTTTTATTAGTTCTTTCATTTCATCATGATCGCCATGGACCATGTTGTCGGTAGGAAGTGATCTTAAATCTATCCTCCATTGCTTGTTTATCACTTCAAGGGCTATCGTCTTTTGCTTCATCATTTGATGTGCACATGGAAGACCCATGGTAGCCATAAAAGTTCCACTGCATGTTGTTTCAAATGTTCCTGCGAAAAATGCATGGGATGCATATATATAGTAATTAACTACAATTGTGCTTTCATAAATAAAATTTAATATATATTTGTTCTAGGTTACCTTGCTTGATTTTTTCGTATTGCTTCATCAGTTCCTTCAATGCATACTCTGACACATGATGTATTATGTTCTTGAATGCAGGAATATTGCATTGATGTGGAACTCGTATCTTTTGAGCAGCTAGTTTCGTTGTTATCTCTTGAAATTCATTCTCAATGGCTAAGCAAAGGTTCTTCTTCACTTCATAAAGGTCACATGTGGACACTTGTAAATAATTCTTTAGTTTGGCATGTGCCGCTTCATCTCTTGACAAAACTCGATTGCCAAAATGCAAATGCTTGTCAGTCCATGCAGCAACAAACTTCTATTTAAAAGTTAGTCATGTCTGTAGAAAAAAAATGTATATTTTGAGATTTGATAGAGTACATATATATTTTTTGGGAGAAGTATTAATTAATGAAATATAGTAAAGAGAAACAATGACATTAATGAAATATAGTAAAGAGAAACAATGACAAAACGATAAACAATATATACAGGGTACATTTTTTATATAAGTAATGGCATCTTGCTTCACTTCATAAGCAATCTCCAAGTCAGATCTTGACTTCTCAAGAGTAGCTTCGTCTGTGGAGGCCACCACATCACACCAATAGGATAGAAATGTATCACAAGCTTCTTGCGTATCAAAATATCCTTTATGTTTACCTTGGATATTCTTGTTAATATGCCAGATGCACAAAATATTAATAGTTGTCGGAAACACAACAGCTACGGCGTTCATTAGTGCTAAAGCCCTATCTGACACGATGATAGAAGCAAGAATAAAATTTTCGAGCGCCCTGATGTAATCTTCTTCTGCTTCTCTTTCAGGGAAGATAAAGCAAGAATAAAATGAACTATTGAAACTTGATACACCAAAAATATCAAGTAAGGGCATTTTATATTGGTTTGTTTTGTAGGTGCAATCCATTACAAAGATATAAGAGAAGCTTTTGGTTAGTTCCATTGATAAAGGATGTGCAAAAAATAGGTGTGTGAGTTGTCCATCTTGGTTTTGCAAATAATTATAAATGAAACCATATTTTTCAAGTTCCTCAAACAATGCTTGAATCAAAGTTCAACCTCCAAGGTTGTCTCGTCTAATCTTTGCTTTAGTATTGTAAATTGTTCTTGATATAGCTCAAAGTGTAGAATGTTGTTGTCGAAGTGAGGTCAAAATTTTGAGTTATTATTTTGTATCTCAGAGGACACGCACCCAAAATTGACAGAGTAGAAGTTTTTGAAAATAATTAACATGCCAGATGGCGAACCAATCTTGTATGGTGCGGATGGGCGAAGAATTAATAATTATGAACTCCGATTAATATTATTTTGAGTTATTATTTTCTAGTTGAATGTATTTGAATTAATAAATATAGATTATTTTTCGTTTATCTTTTGTTAAATTAGTTCATGATTTTACTAATCCAAACACATTTTGAGGTTAGGTCACTATTTTTATGAATTCATCCCTTCATTCAAATGCACTCAAAGTCTCTAATCTCTATATTATGAATCGTGGTCTTGCCAACTCTGACTAAAGTAGAGGACCAAATAACCTGGAGATGCAGGGATTGCCAACCCTGACTGAAGTAGAGGACCAAATAAACTAATAAATTGGAGATGGACTGCCTCGGGCATTTACTCGGCCAAGTCCATGTATGCAATACTGTGTGAAGGGGGAAAGATAAGGGACCGATACGGAAAAATTTGGGAACTCAAAATCCCCCCCCCCCCCCCCCCCCCCCCCTGTTCGGATTTTTGGATACCTACTGGTAAAGAAAAAGATCCCGACCCATGATGTAATGGCTAGACGCAATATTGGTTGTGTACCGGATTGTGTTTTGTGTTCCACTTGTGGATTAGGGGTATGTTTGGATGCACAAGAATAGCTACTGTTTCTGGAATAGCATTGTTATTCGGAACAAGGTGCATCCAAACGACTTTCAGAGCTATTCGGAATAACTACTGTTCTTAGAATAGCATTGCTATTCGCTATTCTTACAAAAACATGGAATAGCATTTGTTGATTTCAATATTAATACTAATCCAATATTTAAACTAATATTATATTACATTTAATATTTAAGTTAATATTATATTGTATTATATTTAATCTAATATTTTATTTAATACTATTATAATATTTAAAATAATATTCTATTATATTATATTTTAATATTTAAATTAATATTATATTGTATTATATTTAATCTAATATTTTATTTAATACTAATCTAATATTTAAAATAATATTATATTACATTTAATAATTAAATTAATATTACATTGTATTATATTTAAACTAATATTTTATTCAATACTAATCTAATATTTAAACTAATATTATATTACATTTAATCTAATATTTTATTTAATATTGATCTAACTTTTAAATTAATATTATATTACATTAATATTTAAAATAATATTATATTACATTTAATATTTAAAATAATATTATATTACATTTAATATTTAATCTAATATTATATTATATTTAATCTAATATTATATTATATTTAATCTAATATTATATTATATTTAATACTAATCTAATTTTTAAATTAATATTATATTACATTAATATTTAAACTAATATTATATTATATTTAATATTTAAAATAATATTATATTATATTATATTTAAAATAATATTATATTATATTATATTTAAAATAATATTATATTATATTTAATATTTAAACTAATATTATATTATATTTAATTTAATATTTTATTAATACTAATCTAATATTTAAAATAATATTATATTACATTCAATATTTAAACTAATATTATATTACATTAATCTAATATTTTATTTAATACTAATCTAATATTTAAAATAATATAATATTACATTTAATCTAATATTTTATTTAATACTAATCTAATATTTAAAATAATATTATATTACATTTAATCTAATATTTTATTTAATACTAATCTCATTTTTAAAATAATATTATATTACATTTAATATTTAAAATAATATTATATTATATTTAATATTTAAACTAATATTATATTATATTTAATATAATATTTTATTTAATACTAATATAATATTTAAAATAATATTATATTACATTTAATATTTGAATTAATATTATATTGTATTATATTTAATCTTACACATAAATTATTAAACAATAGCTATTTCCTCCAAATCCTATTCCAAATATGCAATCCAAACAAACATTTCACTGTTCTGAATAGCACTGTTCTTAAACAGTAGCTATTCTTATTTACTATTCTAAACAGTAGCTATTCTAACTATTCTAGAGTGCATCCAAACGTACCCTAGAAACGGCATTCCACTTGCTCTTCAAATGTCGGTACGCAAGAAGGGTTTGGCATAGATTGAGCGAAATGTTAACCTTTCAGTGTGTTGTTATTAAGAGTACATTAAGGAAGACATGGGACAGCTCAGTGAATATTACTGAGGGGAGGCCAACAGGATGGAAAAAAAAAGGGACCGATATTGTTGTTATGTGCCTGTTGGAATATCTGGAAGCAAAGAAATAGAGTGATTTTCTAGGTAGGGAGGGAACAACCGCCACAAATACTGGCAAACGAGATTTACATGGAATTTAATTGGTGGATCAGGTTGTGCTGAGGGGTTTTTTAGATACCAAACAACACGTCTGTTATTTAAAATGAGCTGTGTTGTACAACCTGGATTAGGCAGGTCTATGTATTGGATGTAACAAAACTTTTACTTAATGCATTACTTGCCAGCCTCTGGTAAGATTTCAAAAAAATGAATCGTGGTCTTAGTGTGATGCCACGAACCTTCGTCTCTTTTCAAGAAAACGTGCGTTCAATTCTCAAGAATAACACCTAAAAGATGTTGAGACACATTGTGGCTCTTTAATAAAAAATAAATGTTTCTTTAGTTTTAATTTTGACCATGAAATTTTCGAAAAATAAATGTTTCAAATTAAAAGCTTTGTTCATGTAAAACAGTTAGCATCCAACAACAATAATTTGACGACAATATTGATATCATGACAAGCTGATCATTGCTGTATGTAAAATTTAAGTTGGAATCAGGACGGAGTCAGACTTTCCGACTATGGGATCAAATACATATAGAGATCAATTGTATATAAATTTTATACAGAAAATGGAGGTCAATTTTGCAGTATCATGCTATTTTACTATAAATTATATAAAAAATCATCCATAAACATAAAAATTTTGAAAAAAAAATGGAAATCAATTTATCACATTCCTTCTTCTCTCTCCGCCTCTGGTTGGAATCACTTATATTTATGCGCAATTTATATAATGCAAATTCGTACTAATGAGTAATGACCATGACAACCGACGTCAAACTTTATGAAAATTTGAAGTTAAAATTTTAGATAACTATTTATCATTTAGGGCGTACACAAGTTGGTGCAATTTTAAAGCCATTTATCACCGATAAAAAAAAACACCACACCCCAAAATAAAACGAGCTATTAAAATTTCTAAAATATCCTAACTTGTAATTTCTACTAATGCACCAAAATCAAACATGCCAGAAGAAAAACACATATAAAATTTACAATTTGTTTGTCCTGACAAGTATTATGCTAATTGTAACAACTCTCAAATAAAAATGTTGTCGATATAATTTATTCTCATTTTATAAAAAAATATGTGTCTTCCATATGCAATCAATGAAAACTGATGCAGTGATATATTCATCAAAAGATTTAAGCTTTTCATCAGTGATCCTTAATGTAGTATCAACTGATGTTAAATTATGTAAAATTTGACAAGATATGTTGGTTCAACAATAACATTTATATAATTTTTTTATTTTGGAGGTTTTTTATAATTATATGATCAATTTTTTTATGTTGTCATATAATTACATTATTTTGAAAAACGGTATATCCAAAGAAATTTGTATGTTTAAATAAATCAGAGAAACGGAAGCAATGCGGGAGACCAATGTTTCATAAATAATTATTATGGTTCAAATTGAAATTCCAATAGATTTAAAAGACAATACTATTAAATTAGGTGAAAAAAATGTGTGCTCATGTAAAAATTGTCATACTTTTTTCACAAAAATAAAAAATGTGCACTTAATATCAGGAACGGAAGTAGATACAGAAAAAAAAGGAGCAAAACATCCCTATCAATTAATGTTTTTTCAATTTTTTTAATTTTTAATTTTACAAAAAAAAAATATTATTAGTCTCTTCCATAAAATAAAATACAGAATATTTATTTATCCAGATCTTTATTTTAGTTTCTGATTTCGCTCTGCTCAATTGCTCAAATCACGCTGCAACAAAGTAATATTTTATAAGAAAGTAGAATAAGTGGCATAAATTAATTTCAACCATCCAGATGGCATTTCAGGGATCAATTTGTTATTAAAATCAAAGTTCACACCATGCATGTTTCCACCCAACAGGATCCCAAGTGTCTCTTTCTCATACACTAAATTAAAATCATAATCCTGAAAACGCGAGGTTTGTCTGTTGTGTCATTTTCCAAAGCTCCTTTTCTTTAATTAATAACAGAGATGTTTATAACTAGAAACTAGAAACATCTAAATCATCACGAGTGCGTATCTTCCGAGGTACCTTAACTTTTGCGTGACCGACGTGTACGGTATCTATTCGGAGATGGCGCAGGGCCAGTATTACTTGTGCTTTGAGATTCGTGCATTACGTATTTTAACGGTTAAGATTTTCCATAAAAGACACTCAAAGTTTGAGAAATCTCAGAGGAAGCTAATTCAATCATCACACGGATTGCCCCTTGCATAGTTGCATGCATGAATTGCGGGGTCCGGATCTCCTAAAGTAACCCGATTTTTCGGTTTTAGATCGAGACCGTCCGATTCGAATCTGACGTTCATTCTCGCACAGTCCACTTCGAAATGTGTGCTCCATCTCGAAATCCTGCGCTCCATCTCGCGCGCTCATCTCGAATCAACGGTTCCGATTTAAAACCCAAAAATTATGTTACATCACTAGATCTCCATTCTGAATTGCGTGGAGAAGCTTTGACCTCCCAATTAGAATCTCGGCCCCTAATTTCCGAGCCTAACAGGTGGGGCCCAGGAGCAAATGAGCCCCTGTTCTTTTTTGAACAACTTAAAAAACTAGCCGTCTACGCTGTCTTGTCTGACGTCATCAAGTGGTGACCGACACGTCACCCGGTCGCTCTCGCCATCTAAAGATCTGGTTAACCGGCCACCGACGAACAAGTCGGTGCTCATGTTGGCTGGACCCGGTTCTCTCGCTTTAACCGTGGATCAGGCCAAACAAGATGCTTTGGAGATGACTTGCCTAGTGTACCGTCAAGTACAATTTTACTCTGCATTTGATGGACTGATAACTGATTACATATGTATTTAGTTATTTGTCAGTATTCAGGACACCGAAATTTTTGTAGTTATCCCTCAATATTTCAAAATTCTGACTTCACCACTTTATTTCTGCAAAATTAAAAACTTATCATGTGCACCGCTTAGCGTATGAAACTATGAATGCCTATGAATTTCATTCTGTTTCCCATCAATTTGAATTAAATTTAACGCTTTCCATATAGTGAGGACCCGCACCATCATGCATCGCATTAAGCTGCACGCGTGATAACAATTTTGAAGAAATTAATGGAAAAGACAGAATTTTGAAATATTAAGGTGGTAAATGGTAACTAAAAAATTTCAGCTCTGCAGAGAGCTTTTTATTTTTTATTTTTCTATGAAGAGGAGGTTCCACCTCATGTTTTTCCTATTTTATTATATCTCATATATTGTTTCTTAATTTTCAAAATATAATATGTTGATTCGAACCATTCAGTATGATATTCAGACTAAAATATATTTGAGATGAAATTTTATAATTTTTGAAATTGTTTTTACTATTTTTTTAAATTGGCAGAAAATGATTGTTTTTGAATGGTTCTGATTTGTACCTATCTTAAAAATAATAAAAAATTTCAAAAATTATAAAATTTCATCTCAAGCATATTTTAGTATGAATACCATGTTGAGTGGTTTGAATCGACAGTTTGAATTTTGAAAATAGTAAAATGAAGGATTAATATCTAGTTGTCCAATTTACTACTCATCTTTAAGAATGCATATTCAAATACAGAGCGTGATTATCTTTCTTTAAGGGTGCATATTCAAATACACATAAAATGAAATAATTTGATGAAAGAAATAAATTTACTCAAACATTTCTTTAAGGGTGCATATTCAAATACACATAAAATGAAATAATTTGATGAAAGAAATAAATTTACTCAAACATTTCAAATAAGACCGGCATGATTTTTATTTTTTTGTAAAAGTCTGCGGACCATTTCTAATTTTTAATATTTTTTTAAAATAATCTGCATTATATATATTTGTTAATTATTTTATTTAAGTTATCCGAAGACCTATCAATTAAAAAATGCGAGACCAAATCTGAGCCAATAGAGATACAAAACCTCCTTCCAAATCGAAACATTAAGTACAAAACCTGTCTTTTATTTTGAAAAAAATTATAATAATTGATGTGGGAAGTTGTAAAAAGATAAAAAATAATTGATAGCATCTAAATTTCATCTATGGAAAATATCATTTTAATATGAACCTCACACGTATTACAAATCATGAGGATTGTTAATTCATGAATTTTTGAAATCCAATAATATGATTTGAATTTATGCATCAATTACAAAAATATATGGCGAATTGGATTTAGAACTGTCTTATTATATATTTAAATGATTTTATTAAAATTAGTCATTCGTTAATTTTAAATTGATGTTCTCGACTTTTTTTGAAATATGGGTTGGAGATCAAATCACTCAACACATTTTGAACCCTGTATATTAATACATATATTTTTTTTTTCATTTTGGGGGTTTAAAATTCATGACCTCTAATCTGAAAGCCATGCGTCTTTCTCACTAGACTAAAAGCAAGTTCTTGTGAGTTGTGATTTTCTCAACTTTGTAACATTATAATGTATTATAAAACATTTTCATTTTATTTGTAAATATTATCTTGTAAATAACTCTTTAACCACACCACTGGTATTGAGTATCAATGGAATTTGAGGACTTGACCCTCATGTTTAAAAAAAATATACCATTTTTATTTCACTTTATGTTATATATATATTTGGTTATTTTAAACATAGTTACACCGTTCATAATTAATCCTTGAATTATTCATTTTTGGCTCCTCTATAACGTACAGGCAAATTAGCACTTTAATAAATATGCGAATTATTCACGTATTTTGCAGAATTTACAAATCACTTAGTCCTCAGGGGCAGCTGCCCAGCCCAACCCCGAGTGCGTATCCACTGAGATATCTCAATTTTTGCGTGATCAACGTGTCCGGTGCCTATTCGGGGAAATGTAGGGAGCCAGTATTATTTGAGCTTTGAGATTCGTGCATAACGTATTTGAACGATTGAGATATTCCACAAAGTCACGCAAAGTCTGAGATATCTCAGAGGATGCGAATTCTCCAACCCCTGGGTGTGGAAGAAGAAGGGTCCGGATAAGGCTCGTCCGATTCGAATCCGTTGTTCGAAATCGTCTTAGGATTCGAATCCGTCTTTCAAGATGTGTGCGCTCTACTTTCATATAGATTGTCGCGGATTCAAATCGGACGGTCCCGATATAAAATCTAAAAATTGAGTTCAAAGAAGAAACAAAGATCTCTTATTTGAAATTTATGATTTTGTTAAAGTGCAGGGGCCGATAGGCAAAAGGAAGTTGTTCAAGGCTTGATGATGGTTAGAGTTGTTTGGGGTTTCTTTTGGCTATTTTCAGTTTATAGTTTGTTTGTTTCATTTTGTGACGATGTGTCTATCTTTAGTAGGTGCTTTTTATACTTTAAATCAAGGTTGCTGTATGAATTTAGTTTATAGTTTGTTTGTTTGATTTTGTAATGATTTGTCTATGTTTAGTAGGTATTTTTTATGCTTTAAATCAAGATGTTGTATGAGGCTATGAGCTTTACTAGATATGTGATGACAATGATGTAAGAACATTATCAGCGATTGGTACAAGCAGTTTGGTACCGGTTGTATGTTAAATAGTTTCATTTCAATGAAATCGATGGATATCCTACAATATTCTTCAAAAAAAAAAAATCACTTTATTTGTTGTCAGAAAAGAATTACTATTTTAGTACATTATCATTCATGGCATATTTATTTACTATTCCAAAAAAATATTCAAACTAAAAATTAATGTCGTACAATTATTCATTACTATTTAGATATGGCGTGTGTCAAAATCAAGATCAAAATCAAAGTATTTAGCATTCTTTCACATAGAAAATGAATAAATTAACAGATAAACTTTAACAGCATTTTGATGGACGATCAATTAAATTTTATATTGACTATAATTCAATAAACGTCTTATTAATCTAACTAATAGAAAACATATTTATTTTTTAATTTTTAATTTTAATAATTTAGTTACAAGTTTCAGATAAATACAAGCTAAAAAATGATTGACCATTAGAATTATCTATTTGTAAAACCAAGCTAAAAAGAGTCCAATCAATTATCCATCAACAGCCTTAAAAAAACCCCGGCACAAACGGTAAACACGCGTCAAAAAAAACCCTTGGACCCTTGTCCCCTCGTAAACGCAGTCCATGGAAAATTATGCTTTAATTCAAAAAATAAAATAAAATGGGACAATTATGCCGTGCATTCTAACATGGTTTCCCCTAATATGCGCCGGCCGTAGCATTTTCCCTGTTTTCCTTTGGTGTAGCGATCTATGACGGATTACTCTTACTCCGTTACTCGTGGAGTCGTGGTCTCCTGTAACTCGTCTACATTGTTTACATTGACTGCTACATGAAATTGCTCAGAAACACTGTCACAGATAAATTGAACAACCAAAGGACACGTAGCACCTTCTTTCCTCCTCTAGCTCCCTAGATTGCTCTGTGCAAAAACAAACTTTGAACTTCCCATTTATTACACAATGCACTATTTTCTGTAAGCCCCATCCTCCTCCTCTTCCCTCTTTCATTTCCTCGATCTTCTCTTTGCTATTTTCTCCTTCCTTAGATGGTAGATCTCGTCTATTTCTGTACATTCCAAAATCCCAAAGATCGAGAGCATTTCTGAATTTTGGCGTCCGAGTTGCTGGATTTGATGCATTTCTTTCTGTAAGTTTGTTTACCTGTGGTTTATATCTCGTTTTCCGCTGGGATTTTAGATCTAGATTTTGCAAATCACGAAATCTGCTACTGTTAGTTGTATGTGGAGACAGTGTTTTGGTCGGGAATTTGGTTCCGATTACTAATTCTGAAACTTATTTCGGCTTTGTGAAATTTGCTTAAATTGGAACACCACCGACTGGTGGTATTGCAATTGAAGCGAGTATTTTGAATATATTCCTTCCATAAAAAAAGTTTGCTTAAATCCGTTCATAAAAGAAAGGTGGTCGCTTGCTTTATTCCGGGTTTAGGGTTCCATGGCGATTCCATTTTATTCCTAATTTCTCATACAGCCATTTTTCACTTTATCCCTCGATATATTTTCTCTCTGAAAGATGATGTCGATAAGGAGGCGGTCGGCCACATCAAGTTATCCAGAGGAAATGGAGAAATCCAGTGGAAAGACACCTCAGCCTCGGATATGTTGTCTAATCTCTCTCTCAGCAATGTTTTGGGTTTTGATTTTAACCTTTCACTTCTCTGCCTTTTCTACTCCCCCCATTATCGGACCAGATCAACCTTCAGGTAATCACCAATTTGTACTTGAAGAAACCACGATGCAAAATATCCCAAAATTTGACAATACAAATATTCAGAAACCACCTGTGGAATCTGAAAACCTCTCAGAAAAGGTACCATCTTTACATCCACCAACCATAGTACCTCAACCGAAACCAGTTAACAACCTGCCAGAAGCTTATAATTCAAGAGACTATGTGACCGATCAGTATTATTCGGGTACTGGAAGTGAACCCCAACAATCCCAATTGACTGATAAAAATCCTCCTGTTACCCAAAACCAACCTGAAAAACCACCACAGAGTTTTGCATTTGAAAAGGCACTGAAAATGGCAGAAAACCAGTCAGACCCATGTGGTGGTCGATACATCTATGTGCATAATCTCCCCTCCCGGTTCAATGATGATATGCTTCGAGATTGCAAGAAATTGAGTCTCTGGACCAACATGTGCAAGTTTATGATCAATGATGGTCTGGGCCCACCTCTTGACAACTCAGGGGGGGTTTTCTCTGACACAGGCTGGTACGCCACAAACCAATTTGCGGTAGATGTGATATTTAGCAACAGAATGAAGCAATATGAGTGCCTAACCAATGATTCCTCAATAGCTGCAGCCGTTTTTGTACCTTTCTATGCTGGTTTCGACATTGCACGGTATTTGTGGGGATATAACGTTTCAACAAGAGATGCTGCCTCACTGGATTTGGTCAATTGGTTGGAGAAGAGGCCTGAATGGAAAGTGATGGGCGGCAAAGACCATTTCTTGGTGGCAGGTCGAATTACATGGGATTTTAGGCGTTTAACAGAGAATGAGGAGGATTGGGGTAATAAGCTCCTGTTTTTACCAGCGGCTCGTAACATGTCAATGCTAGTGGTAGAATCGAGCCCATGGAATGCAAATGATTTCGGCATACCCTACCCGACTTATTTCCACCCATCAAGGGATGCGGATGTGTTCATATGGCAAGAAAGAATGAGGAAATTGGAGAGAAAATGGTTGTTTTCCTTTGCGGGTGCACCCCGACCTGATAACCCCAAATCCATCAGAGGGCAGATTATTGATGAGTGTAGAAATTCAAGCGTGTGCAAATTGTTGGAGTGTGATTTTGGGGAAAGTAAATGCCATTCGCCAAGTAGTATCATGCAAATGTTCCAAAGCTCTCTCTTTTGTTTGCAACCACAAGGGGATTCATACACAAGGAGGTCAGCTTTTGACTCTATGCTTGCCGGGTGCATACCCGTTTTCTTCCACCCGGGATCTGCATATGTTCAGTACACGTGGCACCTCCCGAAGAACTACACCAGATATTCTGTGTTCATTCCCGAAAATGATCTACGAAATGGCAATGTTACCATAGAAGAGAGGCTCAGGCAATATTCACCTCTAATGGTAAAGCAAATGAGAGAGGAGGTGATTAATCTGATACCGAGTTTGATTTATGCGGACCCGAGATCCAAATTGGAAACCTTCAAGGACGCGTTTGATGTGGCAGTTGAGGCAATCATCAACAAGGTCGCTAAAATTAGGAGAGACATGGTAGAGGGAAAAGAGGACAAGGATTTCATAGAGGAAAACAGTTGGAAATATGCCTTGTTGGACGAGGATCAGGGAACCGTCGGGGCCCATAAGTGGGACCCATTTTTCTCAAAACCAAAAGATGGCGGTTCGGATCCGGGTAACAGTGCGTCGGCTGAAGCTGCCAAGAATTCTTGGAAAAGCGAGCAAAGGAGTCAGAAATTTTGAGCTTTTTCGGCCTATCAGCCGCATGTGTTACTAGAGGAGATGGAATTTGGAGAACAGAATTGTAGGTGTTTAAATGTTTGGTTATGTCATTTGATATATGACAAGTTATTTTCCTTTTTTTCTTTTTCTTTTTGGAAATAGAATAGAAGCTCATTTGTTTAGAACACTTTCGTAATAATCCATTAAAATTTGTAACATGATGGTCTAATAGAGAATACCACTGTTGCTCATAATCTGTTCCTAAGAAAAGCATGACTTATTGAACTTAACTACACCTTTTTATTCTCGCTACCTTTCATGTTCTTTATACACATATAATATAATGAGAATACAAGCTTTACTTGAGTCTAATGGTAGCTTAGGCTGTTTGGTATGTGTTGAAGTAACAGAGACAATATAATAAATATCTCACTTGGACCATACCCACGAGTGTAGCATGTTTACTAACAATCATGATCAGTACTTCAACAACCTCGCTTTTGGGACCTAGTTTACTTTTGGAGGAAGTGGGACCCAAAAATTCAGCGACTCATTAGGTCTAAAAGTAATATAAAAAAATTGAAACAAACATCTTTATAGTTGTAAATGTAAGCATAACGAAAGATGCATATGCGTAATAGTGGGAAGCATCAAGTATCACCAATAATTGGTGCTTGTAACCTTCGCTACCAACTAGGGCTGTAAATGAGCTGGCTCGGGCCAAGCTGGGCCTTAGCTCAGCTCGTTAATTCTGGACCGAGCTGATAGTGAGCCAGCTCGTTAACAGCTCGCGAGCTAAAATCTCAGCTCAAACTCGTGACGAGCTAGCTCACGAGCCACGAGCTGGCTACTGAGTTTTGTTGGACCTTGTTTTAATAAGAAAATAAATTTTACAAACCTTTTTGAACCGAGCTGGACCGAGCTGAACTGAGCTGGACCAAGCTTGACAGTATAAAATACACACAAATTCATACAAATTCACAAATTGATGCCTAGCTGAGCTAGCTCGTGAGCTGGCGAGTGAGCTAAGGCCTTAGCTCAGCTCGTTAATTTTGGCCCGAGCTGTTAGCGAGCCAGCTTATTAACAGCTCGGTCTACTATCGAACGAGCTACTACCGATCGAGCCAAATGTGAGTCACGAGCGAGCCACAAACTACGAGCTTTTTGGACAGCCCTACTACCAACTACCAAATGACCACTTTCGACCTAATTATTACAGGTACGACAACTGTAAATTTTACTTGTAATTTGTTCTCTTCCCTCCATGTGGAAACAAAAGACTAGTTGGTAAATTAATTATGAAGGAACTAAGTCTCTCTATGTCTAATAATTTTGTTATTCTGAAGAGATTGTGGGACCCAGTTCGACTAACTCAGTTATATATTTATTAATTGTTGAGGCGTTCTGAGTTTTTCAAACTAGTTGAAAAATGTCCAATTAAAATAAGATCTGAAAGACTCATATTACAATAAAATAACCTAAATATAGATGAATACTATAAAATAAGCTTGGGCAAGGTCAAGTTCACTAACGGGTTCGTGAGCTCGATATACTTTGTAAAAATTTCAATTCTGTAATTTCGTGCATTTACTTGATACAACCTCTCTTAATCACATAAAAGATGAACTTATAAAATTATAAATTTGAAACTTATATATCAGATTTTAAAATATGTTCACATTAACGATTAGGATTTATCTATCGTTTCATATTAAGCTCACTAATGCAATGGTTGAATGGCGGATTTATGTAAAATAATTGGAACTTTACACATATATTGTTAATTTCATACTTAGTTTCTATGAATTTATTGTGACCTCGATAATTATAATTTTATTTTTTTATGTATCGTTTTACTGATATCAACATAATATCTACTAATCACTAGTCTTGACTAATGACAGCCTTCAGTATCATGGCTGCACGATCCAAACAAAATTCATTTTAATTTGATTTTTATAAGCAATTTGATTACTGATACGAGGTCAAAACTAATAATCCAGCCTTTTAGTAAGTAATAAGATAACACACCAGCAGTCCAGCACTAATTAATATTTATTGATTTGTACTGATTTTTTAAATTTCATTTTACCTGTATTTGACACTTTCGTAGCTATTGTCAAGTTTAGTTAAATCAAATAAAATACTGGAGAAGCATCTGGATAAATTGGATAGATGGACTGTACCACAATAACAATATTACCTTTTCATCAATTCAATCAAAAATTATTCTTAAAAAAATACAACGGCTACCGAGTCTGAATCCAGATCCAGTACAATACTTGACCATGTAGAATGAAATCTGAGTAGTCCGTTACAATCTGGCACAAATCTCGAAATAAACTTCCTACATTCTGAATAGGCACTGAATTAAATATAACTCGTTAGGAGTATTCTACCTCAGATATCTCAGAGATATGGATTCCCCAAGTCCTGACTACATTAAAGAGGGAATTGGAGGCAGTCAATGGGCACCTGATCAAAATTGGTTTGATGTCCGGTAATACTGTCCAATAATTTGTATCAGGTTTCTAAATATTAACTAGCTTTTTCCGGATTTTAAAAGTTATAACACTATTAACCGTTTTTCTTTTATAATGATTATAAATAGTTAGTTATGGTTGCGCTATAGCTTTTTCGGATCTTAAAAGCTATAGCGCTATAATCGCTATTTAGAACCATTTTGCTATTATAATGATTATAAATAGCTAATTATGGCTGCGTTATAGCCTTTTCGGACCTTAAAAGCTATAGCGCTATAATCGCTATTTAAAACCTTGATTTGTGTAGATCAAATGTATACGAATCTTGATACGGATCAGACAGCTCTAACCAAGATATCAGACTGAATTTGACTGTCCCCTCCATTACAGAGCAGCACCCCTGCATCCATACATGGGGCCTTGTATATTAAATTATACAATCAATTAAAACTTCATAGATCTAATAAAATTTCAGTTTTGTCGGCCCGCCCCAAATCCATTAGATTTTATATGGTCCACCTAAATCCGTACCATCTTATTAACTTTTGTCTTACTTCCAACCCAAGTTCGCAATTTTTGTTTACATTTCCCCGTTGTCCATCCAAGAAATTTTATTTCTAAATCCGACCCATATAATCCAATTTCCTTGTGTTAGAAATCAGATTTGAGATGCCGAAGTTAATTTAGCTCCTGTCCATAGATTTTTTTACTTTTTCTGATTTGGTAGGATGTTTTGCATCTATTTAAAAGGAGTCGTCGAAACCATGATTGTAAGTCTTAAATAATTATTCGTACTTTTTACATAATTTGTTCGTCTTTTATATTCTATTACTATGAGGATCAAGTTAAAAAATGAAAGAAGCAGAATAATTGTAGATGAAATAAAATTCGGCATATTTATTTGAAGTGGGCCCGGAGTCCTCCATTTTCTCATAGAAGATGGCCATCTTATACTGTACTGCTTCTGGCCCATCTAGGCCCATTTTCAGGCCTACAACACATTTTCCTTATTATACATTTTCTATTTGGGTTTTGCATTTCCATTAAAACCATGAGACAAATGATATTTTAAGGGAAAATTTCTAATGTATTCATATAAACTTTTAAAATAGTCAATTTCTCCATATAAGCATCTTAATATTCAATATCTCCATAGTAATTTAACATTCTTTCTTTTATCCCCTTTATTTATAAAATTTGTTATTTAGACAAATATACACTTTTATTTCAAATGAAGATGTCCCTTTATAATTAACAACATGATTGAATTGAATAAGAGAGAAAATAAAAGAGAAGCTTCATCTTCTTCATCTTCATGCCTAACTTTTTGTGTTGCTTGAAATCAGATGTCAAGTTAACAAGAAAAACTGAACTTGATGTTTCTTGTTGTTTCTGCTATGTTTACAGTACTAAGGTACCAGCTTTGTCACTTGATACCAGAATTCCTGAAATTGCCTTTCTGGTACCTCATTAGTTACATCGAAGTCCTACTTTTCCTTTGAAAAATTTGTCAGGCCACCCCCTCTTGTTCTTTTCATCTGGCATCATTTATTCTCTATGTTTCATCCCATATCAAATTTTCTAATTCTACATTCACTTTCTTATTAGCCAACTTCTCCAGCTAGTGTTAAATAAAAGAAGAAAAAAATGAGGTGGTTATTTGATTAACTAATTAGCTTCCCCTTTCTATGGTGGCTCTAGCATGCCAGTTAGCAAGTCATCACTCATTACCATAAGATAATATTCTTCAGGTAATGTGACTGGTTTATGCCATGCAATCGGTTATTGTTATTTCTGATATAGACACCTATACCAATTAAATTGGTAATTTTCCCTAGTAGATTTGAAATGAAGAAGTTGAAGTGTCTCTTTTCTTTTCTCTCGTATTCAATTCAATCATGTTGCTAATTTAAAAGCACATCTTCATTTGAAATGAAGGAGTATATTTGTCTAAATAATAAATGTAATGATAAAAGATAATAAAAGAAAGAATGTTAAATTTCTATGAAGATACCGGATATTAAAATATTTTTATGGGCAAATTGGCTATTTAACAAATTACATGGTTACACTAATTTTTTTGAATTTTTTTCCTTTTTTTATTTATTTGAAGAAAGGCAAGGTGCCCCATTTCATTACTAAAACGTTAAATACAGCGAGAATCAAAAGAAGATAAAAAACTGTTATCAGAATGCCCTTAGTTTTTATTTAGTATAGCCCATAGGCGTCAATTCTGCCCCCAAGCAGAATCGATCCTGTGTCCCTCCTGTAGGGGACTATGCCTTTACCAACTGCCCCATGCAGTGGTAAAGAATGCCCTTAGTTACCTCAGGTACACAACCGCATCCTCGACTAACTACTGAACAAGTCATATTTTGTGTACCAAATGAATGGTTATCAGAATTGGTATATGCAGTAGTAAGGTTTCAGCTTTGAGTTTGCATCATCGGCAGTGGTAACAAACATTAAACCTTATTCGGTATAATAGAATTGGCACCAATCCACAACCCTGTTCAAAAAGCATATAGCTTGATTTACATTTACCAGAAAAGACAGTAAACAAAATTAAATGCCAGTAAGCAGTTTTTTCAACTAATCACGGAAAGGGGAAGTGGCTTTGTTAGGTTAACAAAAATAATTGAACCTCGAAATTTTAGAAAGGCCTCAAGAAGATAAGTAGATAACAGAAAATATGTAAGCTCTTTTCAATATTTACCTCTATTTATTCTCATTTCCTTTCAGTAAATTATCATCTACAGTAAAAACTATATTACTTGAAAAATGAATATGAACTCGTACCAACCCCCCTAGATACACATCCAAATAACTGAAATAGGGAAAAGAAAGATGCAAAAGATACTACATACAAAGTTATTAACATATCAAAGGGTAAATGAAAATAAAAAGATGACTGCCATTGACAGTTTGACACATCATCCTCCCTTTTTACACTATAGGTATCCCAATTCAGGAGAAGTTGTGAAAACAGGCTTCTCCTTAGCTGCTGCAGCCACAGCAGCACTCTTTCGCCGAGGCTTGGCCTCGGCAAGCATGGTGATGACATCACGCATTGATGGCCGATCTTTGGGGGATTTGGCAGTGCAAAGAACCGCAATTCGAAGCACAAGGAGCATCTCCTCTTTGACATGCTCACAGCGGCCTCCGGCAACTGGGTCTAGCAATTCCTCCACGCCTAGGTTGGAACGAAGCCTTTCACGCACCCAACCAACTATGTCTTGACACTCACCGAATTCGGGCTCGATCGGCCTCTTTCCCGTTAGGAGTTCCATTAGGACTACGCCGAAGCTGTATATGTCGCTTTTTTGATCCACTTTTAGTGTGTACCCATATTCTGTTAAATTTAGAAGAAAAAAACAATATACACACAGTTAGAACATAGCCCAATCTTTGAATGACTGATGAAGTTGATATCAGATAATATAATTGACAAATAAATAACAAACCTGGAGCAATGTAACCATAAGACCCGGCAACCATCGAAACTGTCTCATTTTTATGCACCATCAACCTTGCCAGTCCGAAATCAGCAATCCTGGCCTCAAGATTCGTGTCGAGTAGAACGTTACTCGACTTGATGTCTCGATGAATTACTAGAGGACGGCAGTCGTGATGAAGGTAAGCCAGGCCCGCCGCGACTCCTACTGCCACATTGTACCGCGTAGCCCAATCGATCAACAATTTTCCCTTCATTTTCCCATGGAGTGCCTCCCAAAGGCTCCCATTTGGCATATATTCATATAGTATCATCGTGTCGGTCTCGTTGCTTAGATAACCGAGGATACGCACAACATTTCGGTGTCGAAGCCGGCCAAGTAAGTTCACCTTTAATTAATAGAAAACATAAAAAAAAATGTTAGGTGGATTTGAATAATTATATATTGAAAATTGCTGTACACAGTAAGCAAGCAATATATGTTGCGAAACCAGCAATTCCTGATATGTACCAGACTGTCATGTACCACCAGTGGCAATCGTACCAGAAATATATATATATAACATACATGCAATTGGGAAAGGTACATTACTAGGCAGAATATGGATCCTTGAGGTGGAACCTTGTTATTAATTATTTTTTCTTACACTAACTAAGATTTTGATTTAATGAACAAAAATGACCTCTCTGGCAAGCTCTCCGCCTTGCAAACCGCCAGCTTCACCGGCTTCCGGGCACCCAGCACGCCACAACTTCTTCACGGCCACCACAGCATGGTGCTTGGGCATCTCGGCCTTGTACACAATGCCGGTCCCACCCATCCCAATCACATTTCCTTCCTTGACACATGAAAGCACATCTACACTCGCAAAAGTCAATCTCTGAAAAGCTGTTAACCGCCATGGCCACTCACCTCCCTCCTCGAACCCATCATCGCAACATGTGCCCCTTTCACGCCACCTTACATAAAGTTTTCTTCCAATTACCAAAGTCAAAAAGGCCACAAGTGCAACTGATAAACCAATGGCCCACCCGGCTGCTATGTGTCTCATGTGGGCCCCTTTGAACCCTGAACGAGATTCTAGCATACCAGCAGTACCGGAGCATGGTGGAAGAACACCGCCACATAAGCCAGGGTTCCCGGCAAGGTCATCTGGATTTATGGTACGTAATAGCCCGGTCGATGGTACCAGGCCTGAGAGATTGTTGTATGCTAGATTCAACATTTCTAAGGCTGGGGAGCTACCAAAATTGCTTGGAATCGAGCCGGTTAAGAAATTGTTAGAAAGGTCTAGAATTGATAGAGTAGGCATCATGGCAATTGAGGTTGGGATGGGACCTGTAAAATGGTTGTTTCTCAGGCTAAGAGAAACAAGCCTTGCACAAGATGCAAGACTTGAGGGAATAGTATCTTCCAACCGGTTGTTCGATAAATCCAATGCCGAGAGAGACGGGCAATCTTGTAACTCACCAGGGACCCCTCCAGTTAACTCATTATCAGCAACCATGAAGGTTTGGAGACTTGGTATTGATAGTATAGTTGAGGGAAGTGTTGATTGAAGTTGGTTGTGTGAAAAATCAATGAATGAAAGAGATGTCGAGAAAGAGAGGTCGTCTGGTATCTCACCGGTTAACTCATTACCTGCAAGTTCAAGTCGTTGTAGTCTTGGTAGTTTACCAAAACCACCCGGCACCGTACCATTCAACCGGTTGTTGTGCATCCTTACGCGTACCAGAGACATGCATGTGGTCAGGTTTGCCGGTATTGGTCCAGTAAATGCATTGCTAAAAAGAATCAACTTTGTGAGGTTGCCTCCTTGGCATAGCCCGGGTGGGATTTCTCCTGAAAGGGCATTGGTTGATACATCGAGCCATTGTAACGGAGAGTTTTGACCGAGACCAGATGGTAACGGGCCGGTTAGTGAGTTGTTCCATAATTCTAGTACCTCAAGTCGTGATAAATCACCGATACCATTCGGTACCGGCCCCTTGAGCCGGTTGCACATCAGGTTCAATAGCTGGAGATTGCTCAGTAATGCAATCTCTGGCGGTATAGCACCAGTTATCATGTTATCTGATAAATCAAGCATTATAAGTGAGGAAAGCTTACCGATTTCCTTTGGTATCTCTCCATCGAAGCTGTTCTTATACAAATACATTGTGTTTAAGAACTTTAAATTCCCTATCTCAGGTGGTATTGGGCCGTTGAGATTTCCGATGGCCATGTCGAGGTATTGGAGTTTGGTCAAGTTGCCTATATCTGCCGGTATGGGCCCCTCGAATTCATTGTACCCAATTATTAGTTGCTCCAATGAAGACATCTCAAACAATTCCTTTGGCAGTGTACCTGTCAGGTTGTTTCCTGACAGACCTAAAAACTTGAGCTTTTGCAAGTGCCGGTATGATGCCGGGATAGAACCGGTGAAGAAACCCCCACGAAAATCAAGGCTTTCTAGCGCAATTGCACTGCCGATGTCAGCTGGAAGTGGGCCCTCAAAATTATTCCCTGATACATTGAGGGATGTCAGTAGAAGACACGATCCAAACCCGACTGGAAAACGACCGGCAAAACTGTTGTCGCTTACATCAAGGGTTAAAAGTGAGGTAAGGCCAGTGAGAGAGGCCGGTAAATTGTCGGAGAAGGCATTGCTACCGATATTAACAGATGAAAGATTGGATAGTTGAAGGATATCATCTGGTATCGCGCCACTTAGGTTGAAATTCGATAAATTGAGGCCGATGACTGTGCCCTTGCTGTCACACTCAACACCTGTCCAGTTGCAATGCGGCTTGCCAGGATTAGATTTCCAGTCACTTAGTGCACCAAGCGGGTCGATGAGAGATGATTTTATGGCGAGCAAAGCTGCAGCCTCATCTGGGGCTGTTGCGGCATTGGCTAAGGCATGGCGGTGTAATGAGTAGAGAGAAAGAAAGAATAAGAAGAAGATTGGCATTTTGGTAACCATTTTTGGGTTGTATTGTATTGCTGCTTCTTCTTGGTGCTCTTCTTCTCCTCTGTTTTGCTGCTTTGAGTTTTAGATTTTTGGGCGCATTGTTTTTTTTTTGAAGCCAGGGAGGAAGGAGGGAGGGAAAGTTATTTAAGTGGATGGATTAATGATTGGCATTTGTATTTAATTTGAGTTGCTGATTTGATTGGATGAACCTGGTAGACAGTGTTTAATGTGAGCCTAAAGTCTTTATGAGGTGTTACTATTTGGTTCAAGAAATAAAACAAGGAGCACATCAGAATTATCAGAAAATAAACAATTCTTCACCTATTCTATCTTTCTGAAAAAAAATATTGATTTATTCTTTTCATCTGTCACCTCACAATTCAATTTACCAGAAAAAATAATAATATTGTTATTTACTATATCTCCTGTGGGGCGGTATATTGTGATATAAACAGTACTGATTAATTAGTGATTATTGCTACTGGTTATTATTTTTACATGTCTAACCTGGTGATATAAACAGTACTGATTAATTAGTGATTATTGCTACTGGAATTTCATAATATATTTACACATGAAAATAGTAAATTAAGGTCCCCACTTTCTTCTTTCTTCTCCTTCCTTTTTTATGTTGTATTTAAAATTGTGATGTGCTATTCCATTTATGCTCATTTCTATACCAAACACGAGCAAGTGTACAGTGTGGCTAAGCCATGTTCAATCAATAATCCAGTGGTTAGATATAAAAATGTTTGTTAAAGAGAATATTAATTCAGGTCTGATTGCTCGTGGGGTCTTGGGATCAAAACCAGCTTGTTTCTAGTTATATAATACCTGGAACCTCTACCTACACAAATAAAAGCTGGAAATGAGAGAAGGTTTTGGATTTTTTGAAAGAATCCTCCGACATGAAACATGGAGAAGAGAATGTGCGAAACTTTGCCATTATTTTAATCTGTCACAATTATGGGTTTATTTTAGAAGTAAATTCGGTGCAAAAAGGGTCATGCAATTTGGAATTCTGACACAGATTGGCACTGTAAGGCCATCCATAAAAGTTTCATAAACCAAAATCATGGTTCGGGTAGCGAGTTGCTGACATGAATAATTCATTTTTTTTTTCTGGGGGTTACATCTAGCTGGGGGTGAATATGGAACATATAATATCCGATCTGTATCCAATTCGTACTCAAAAATTAAATACGGATATCCAATCTGAATATGTGTGTGGATACGTACGGATATGACTTTAAATTTTAATTATCTGTATCTAAATAGTGGTATATAATTTAATATATATTATGAACAAATTTATGTTATTTATCATTATTATTAAATAAATATATTATGAACTTTGAAACTTTTTTTAATAATTATATGATTTGATCTGTATCCGTATTCTTATCTGAAAAATAAAAACGGATACATATATGGTTTTACATCACCCATTCCTTTTGGGTTAGTGAGAGACTCGCCACACGTTTGGCATGTCTACACTGCCAAAGAGAATCTGAATACAATTGTTATCTCTAAAAGACAGGTTAAGCAGCCTATAGAGCCTAATTGTCCCTAAGGTTAACCAAGAACCAAGGTATTAAACAATTAAATAATTAGGTGGTACGGATTGGTGAATGATGCGTCAACTTATCTGATGCCTCATTATGCATCCTTATAAAAAATGTTATTATTTCCATAGGTTGTAATTTAATACCACTAATCTGATAGTTTAACTCTTCATGAAAGTATTTGATATTTCACTTTAACAAACCTCTCTCTAGCTTTTGATTGATTAAGTTATCTAGTGCACAAATCATGCGGTATAAAATAATTATTTTTTGCTGTAGTAGAGTACTTGGTAGTGATCATTAAAGTAACCATTAGAGTACACAGGTGCAGTAGGAAGTAATTAATTGAACCATTCAGGTGTCTTTAACCGCTTACTGGCTGAGAGTTAGAGATGTGTGTATATTATATTATCTAGTATAGTTAATGGAAGTTCTTTCCACAGGTCTGGACAAGAAAAAAATGTCATAAAAAAATATGAAAAGAAATGTCATTAAAAGAGTTTTGCAACATAAATATATTTTGCAAAACATTAAAAATTTAAATAATGAAAAAATAATATCATAAATAATGTGAAAATTTATGCAAAAAATGCAAAAGAGTTGTATTGTTTTTAAGAGTTCATTTTTATTATTGATATTAAAATCATTATTTTAAATGAGTGGAGTGTGAAAACACATAGAGTCATCCGATCATAATAAATTACGAGAGTAGAACATTAAAAAATAGATTGAGAAACTCAGAGATTTAACTAAGATTCTTTGTGCATTTGTAATTTGAATACAAGTTCATTGGAAGAAAAATTAACTCTTGCATTTTTTGTTTACATAATTTGGATAAAATAAATCAGAGAAATGAATTTTCTTGTAATTTTGTTATTTTTTAGGTTACTAGTATTGTGCCCGTGCGTTGCAACGAAAAAATATTATAAAATTGAATATAATATGAAGATATATTTTTATTTGACATTCACACAAAATTAAGAAAAAAATATATTAAATGAAGATAAAAAGCACACACGAAAAAAACAGAAATTTAAATAATAAATAACAATAAAAGAAACAACAAATGAAAAAAATAGATCAAATATAACATGAAAAAAGTTCTTGAAGTATCATTGCTAGTGTGATCCTCTTTAATATAGTGTAACATTTATGAAAATAAACAAACAAATATGAAAAGTATATTAATTAAAAAAATTAAAAAATAAACAATATTTATGAAAATGCACACATTAAAACAACGAGCATAGAGTATTTTCTTATTTTTAACCAACCAAAGAATTGCTGCCTCTGTCTTTAAAAAAAAGCTGCCAAATAATTATGTTGTTAGAATATTACTCAAATCATATAATAACCAAAGAGAAAATTAATTCGACAAAAAGTTGATAATCTTCATTTAAAATAATAAACAAATTTAGTTAACCTGCTAAAAAATAATTGATTAAGTTGCATTTTTCTGAGCTAGAAGGTCGATATTTCCTATATCCTCTTAACTAATAATAAAAATATACAATATTTCTTATATCCTTTCATATTTATGAACACTCTACCATATGCATGTTTCATAAAATCATATATATTTTTTCTTGAAAATTTTCATTCTCTGTATAATATTTTTAGAACTTGCAGGTTCAATGAATCCATTTACTTCATAAAATATGCTATAAATACATGAATAAGAGAAAATGAAGAAATAAGGAAATAATTTAATTACATGAATCAAAAAAAGATTTACGGAGGAATAAGAAAACATATCGCTAGAGATTCATTCTTAATTGTGACAAACTATATAGTAGTATGTGTGACGAGTATATTTTTAACTAAATTTAGACTTCTACACATAAAATAGATGTATTTAATAAAAAAAAAAGACAAATTATGTGGTTGGAGGACTGATATTAAATCTGAAAATTCATATTTCAATCTTAGCCGTTGGTGGATCAGGACAACTACGTGCATTATATAAGAATGGAGATACATTTTTGCTTCTGCCTCTTACTTTTTTTTGTCTCACAGCAGGCATTCCATTAATTGTTTGTTTTGTAAAGAATGATTATCAGGAAATGAGATTTTATAATACAGAGTAGTTATTTTTTTAAGCAAGTTGCTTTGTCATATGACCATATACATAATATATCATCATTCTTTGATTATTGAGTATTGACAATTAACGATACTTCACAATTGGAAAATGGATACTGCGTGATATGCATTTATTTCTTACCGACGACTTTATACCAAATAATGCTATTGTGTTTTTAGCAGTTGCGTAGATGTTATTTATTATGGCATTGATGATAGTTGAACAAAATATTATTTCTTTTTTAAGGAAAGATAGGTAAAGAAAACAATTATGACTAAAAAATTTCATACGATTAGAAACTAGAATTAAGAGGAGATGAGTTGTAAAAAGCAAATATTTAAGCAAAATACTCCCTTTTTTTCCCCAAATTTTACACCGAACATTTAGCTTTTTTGTTTGGTCGAAAATGATTTCCTGAAAATTCAATGCTGTTGTTTCGACTTAAACGGGAAACACCGTTTGGTTCCAAGATGCATATATTAATAAACAAGTAGATGAAAAGTGTTTGAGTTTAAAATTTTTGGCTAGTAATTTAATTAATTGGATCTTAATTTTTGAATGAAGAGGTTCGTATACTTTCAAGAATCTTTTTTTAAATTCAGTAAAATTAATTTACGCTGCCAGAGCTTATGCGATTCACACTATGAACACAACACTCGCAAAAACACGACATAGACACAATCAGACATGACATGTCTAACGGTCCGTGCTATATTCCGTCTTGTCTTTAATCGTGTGTGTTGACACATGTTCGACATGTTGTGTTTTTGCAATACATTAATTTGGTTGGCATATGTTTGATTGGCAAATTCAGATTTTGAGCCAACTCGGCTTGAGACATTATATTATAATATTGTTATAAAAATATATCATTTAAGTCTTCTATAACTCGATGTCCAATGAAACTGCTGACTGCACGCTGTGATTTAATTGATATTAAAAAACCTTGAGAAATCCATACTTTTTTTAGTCCCCTGATTTATTTTGTTTTAAGTTTTGATACTGTTTTTCTTTCTTAAATTAATTTAGAAGAAAAAAGTTTATAGCACCATGACGAATAAAGCCACAAAAAAGAAAATCATACAATAGATTTCTTTCTAGATAACTTTTTAATATGATTTCTTTCTGTGCATGTTTTACTACTAATCATTGTTAAAAGGTTTCCCTCAAACGGATACCTGGTAAAAAGAAAAATAAATTTAAGCCATTTCATCATATGACCTTTCCACTTAACAGAAGGCATGCATGACCGTTGAAGAGATCACTGAACCAAATCCACCATCTTTTCATTTTTTTTTTTATTTATTTGCCTTAAAGCCTTAAAGGTGATACTTTACAGGAATGAAAAGGGTATTAGAATCCTTCGTCATCAACAAAATCCACCTAAAACTTGTTCCGTCAATCGGAAGTTTGTGTCTTTTTATATGCAAAACATCATCAAGACTAATAAAAATAATTAGATTTGCTCTAAAAAATATTAATTAAAATAATTGATCAATAATTCTTTTAAACATAAAATATATATATATATATATATATATATATATATATATATATATATATATATATATATATATGAGGAGGGTTCCAATGCACCCAAAATTTCATGCTCCCATTTGCACCCATTTTTTTTATCTCTTTTATCTTCATTTTCAAAGTCCAAATAGTCGATCCGAACCGTTCAATACGATCATCATAATAAAATATACTTGGAGACCAAATTTTATATTTTTTGGGATTTTTTTACTATTTTTTAAGATATGTACAAAATCACTTTATCGGATGGTCTAGAATCTCCTTAAAACAATGATTTTGTACCTATCTTAAAAAATAGTAAAAAAATTCAAAAAAATATAAAATTTGAACTCCAAGCATATTTTATTATGATGATCGTGTTGAACGGTTCGGATCGACTATTCGGACTTTCAAAATGAAGATAAAGGAAATAAAAAAATGGGTGCAAATAGGAGCATGAAATTTTGGGTGCATTGGAACCCTCCTCTATATATATATATATATATATATATATATATATTCAGTAAAACATAATTAGATTGATAATAATTGGAAACGTCTTCGTTCAAATATGTTCAATTGAATGGTAGATTAACATATAATTAACATCCTCATTTTAATTTATCATGCATAGTACACTTGTATTTCATCTGTGAAAAGATCTAGTTATAGATATGGTAATTATAAAGATAAAACATCTTGTCTTGATACATTTTAAGATATATTAATTAACTGAATGGTACATTGCAGATTAATTAGTACAAATATAATTTAAAAGTACAAACTTAACAAGCCTTTGTTCCCCAAAAATAAAAGAGAAAGTCAGCCCAACCAAATTCAACTGCTGCTCAATTCTCTTCTATTTGTACTATTTTTCATTAAATGTTCCTTTTGCTTGTTGACAGCAAATGGGTTTGTGCATATATTGGCCAAAACATCACTTAATTATCATTACTCTCTCACTTAGAATCTTCCCATGTTGTCAGAAACGCAGTTTGCTAATTATTTCATAACTGGTTTTATTATGGCACTATCTTAACCACAATCCCTGTAGTACAAATGTTAATGCAAGGAAAAATAAATGTTTTTTATATGCTGCTAGCTACTACCATGCTTTTAAAAAAAAAATGTCAAGATATATGGCTTGATTGATCAATAAATTATGTAATTTCAAAAACAAAAATAAAGGATGTAAATGTAATTCAAGCTTTATGGACCAAATACCCTTCCCCACTTCCTTAAATATATATTTTTTAAATGTACCACAAATGGGTACATGAGTGAAGTCTATAAAAGATCAACAAAAAAATGGCATGAAATGCTAAAGAGGGAGAGAGAGCACATAATGCAATGAAATGCAAATGCAATGATAGAGATGCTACAACTCAATACGCTCTTGAACTCACATGAACACATGGTCACTTGGACTTTTCTTGTACTTACCAAATAATTATTTAAATATGGCAATATCTACACAGAAGATGGGGGCCATGTGAAATGCTTCTATATCAAATTTTATAAAATTTTATTCTCTGCCTAATTGTCCATCTCTTTGGGTAGCAAATTAATAGCAAGAGGGTTTTTTGTTGGTTGTATGGGCCATCATTGAGCATTAACACACTTTCTATGGCTCTGTAAAAGTGTATTTTATTTATATTTTATTACTTATCAATTATTAATTGTGTAAGTTTGTACAACGGCTTTCAATTACCGTTACCGTCCCTATAATACACATATGCTTAAGAACATATATATGCTTAAGTATTTATTATTAGTAATTAAGCATATGTTTTCTTAAAGACGACAAAATTGGATACAAACTAATTTATGGTCGATTGGTTCTAATTCAAGAAAAGTTTCAATCCAATTTTTCACTTTAGCAGGATTATTTGTAACTGCATATTTCAGTTTGAATTTGGCTTCGTTTTGTTTTTGTATAGACGAAATCACGCTCTGTAGGATTTGAACCTACGACATCGAGTTTTGGAGACCCGCATTCTACCGAACTGAACTAAGAGTGCCTTTTCTATTTCTATCATAACACATTTCTTATACATATAGTATCCGCAAATCCACAATCTTAATGAATTCCTCTTCACTTCCCATAGCAAAAGTAATAGGTAGGGATGACAGGATTTGAACCTGTGACATTTTGTACCCAAAACAAACGCACTACCAAGCTGCGCTTCACCCCTTTTCGAACTTGCTGTACAGTGTTATTTTACAAAATCCTTGTCTAATTTTCCATATATATGATCATTTTCTTATATATATATATATCAAAGTTTCTTGTCATTTATTACTGTAATACTTACTATAATAAATAATATACATCTGAAATGCAACCTAGCCTACAAATGAAAAATTGAATGCTGGACTTCTTTCTTTTGTTTGTTAGGTGGAACAGGAAATTCTTATCTATGAGTTCATTGTACATATCATTTTAGATAGGAATTGAGAGTAAAAAAAAAAAGAAAAACCAGTTCAAAAATTCTTGAACTAAAGCATCTGACCATATATGTATTCCAATAAAATAATGAAAGAGAATTTGCAATGCAAGATATAAAGACATATCTCTCTGTGCATCACACCCTAGCTTTGCTTCATATCCATGCCTGAGAAGTCATTAGAAACGAGACTAATGAAGGAACTAATTTAGTCTGCTACAAGCTTGCCTTCTCCCGTGACAGAACCAGACTTGTAGAAAAAAGGAAGAAAACTCAGCCCCGGAAAAACAATCCTTAAATTTATGGTAGAAGAATCCCTTGCACTCAAATTTTCCTATGCGCATCGGACGCAGCCGTTCCCTATCTCAGGGGATGCGAATTCCCGAATTTCAAACTCAAAATTAATCAGGTGTTGGAGGACTCGCTGGTTTCCAGTGGACTTCATTTATGGTCCAAGAAGGCCCAAACCATTTTCATTAGGCCTCGATGAAATCATATTTGGGCCTAATTGCACAAAAATATTGCTTCTGTGGTGGGCTGTACTTAAATAGACTGTAGGTCTCATTATTGGTTCCTGTGCTGATAATCTTTTGCATGAGCTGGGCTTCCTTTGCACCAATAATCATAGTTGAAAGTATACATAATATAGTATTATAATCTGACGTAAATCTACAATAATATAATCTGACGTGACAAGTTCCAGTCTTCCAGATATAGCCTATTCTCATCATTATTTAATTATGTGGCGGTGAGTTTTATTTGAATTTGATTTGTATATTTAAAAACTGTAGAGATGAGTTGAAAAATGTAAAAAAATAAGTATATAATATAATAAATACTGGACAATAGCTAAATTACAAACTATTGTACCTGTCAAATCTGCCTCGCCAGCGACGCATGAATTTTTTTATTTTAGCAGGTGAAGTTTGGATTGAATTGAATTTTCTTTTTATAATGTCCTAAATTTTTATTTGTACCATGTTGAAAAAAAATAAACCAAAAAATATTTTTTCTGAGAATTTTGAAAAGTGTCATGCCGTCTATTTTGATGGACGGACACAGAAGGACAATTCCGCCCATCAAAATAACAGACATCCATCTTTTTTTTGGTTTAATTTTGACTGATCCACGCTATTTTTAATATAAAAATTATATTTTAATACAAAGTCATCGTTACACAGTGTTGAATTGTATTTTATTTTTTACGTTTGTTAGTTGTAAGAAGAAGAAGAAGAAAAAGAGCGTTTTGCGATTTAATCTGGTGGATCCAGTCTGAGGTCCGCCAAAATAAATGACGGACCTTCACTTTTTGGTCCGCTATTTAATTTGGCGGACGTGACAGATTTCGTAATTCTCAGAAAAAAAAAATGATTTTTTAGTTTATTATTAGTTTTTCAATATGGTACAAATAAAAATTTCGGCAATAATGCCTTATATATAAAACTAGATGTGAATATAAACAAATTATTTAGATAAAACTTTAATTTTTTGACATGTTGCACACTGAAATTATTTTCCTAATATAATGTGGGTTGTGCCTATCAAATTTTGTCTAGTTCGGAGGATGCCATCTATATTTGCTATTATTGTTTTAAAACGAAGAGTAGTTATTCCTTTTGATATATATATATATAGAGAGAGAGACTAATATGCTTTCGGTAACAATTCGGTCGAAATACATCCAACTCGTTTTTCAAATTTCGAAGTTCAAAAAATCGATCCAAACTGTTAGATGTGATGTCTATATTAAAATGTACTTGGAGACCAAATTTTACATTTTTTGAAATTTTTTTACTATTTATTAAGACACTTTAAAAATTGCTTTATTCAAAATATTTTTAAGATTTATTTTAATAAATATTTTCTCTTTAGAATGAAACCGAAAAACACCATATACCTTTTGACAATGTTAACCCCTTCTACAACATTCAAAATGGACAAGTCATTATGGCAAAACTCTACAAATTCAAAAAAGCGCAAGAAACTTGAGTTTTTGCGGGTAGACGTGTTTCAAAAGGGTGTGAATTTGTGGCATTTTAGACTCGATGAAAGTAGTTGATTTACAATTTGTTTCGGATGTCACCTTTTTAGCAGTCATATTCATTTCCATCTCTTTATTACTCCGTAGAAAAATATTATATCAAATCAAATTAATTTTTTTTCATGATCTCTTCTTTCATCTCTCTTCAAAATTTCGAATAAAAAAATGTGGAATGATTTAGTACTCAGTATTAAATAAATTATACTTTATACTAACACTTGTATTTGAATCACATAAAAATTTCGAAATCTCAAATTACTTAATTTAATTTTCGAATTATAAAATAGACTTTCAGTTATCCAAAATCATAATGGTATTTGCCATTATTTTGATATAATTCATATAAATTACACTACTAACTAGGGATAATATTTTAATATATTATCCTTATACAATTTTTTTTCTAAATGTTATTATATGTTAATTATTAGATTTTAGATTATTATAATTGATAAGAAAACTATTAATAAATATTAATCACAAAATCACTATTGATAATGAGTCATTCAAAAAAGAAAAATACAGTTTCTATGAATATCTTACTCAAGTTAGAATTTTCGACAACTATTATCACAGTATAATCAAACATTAATTTATGCACATTCTCATAATCATTTCCGTATATTAATTTGTATATTTTCACTCCCAAATAATCTCATTCCGCACATCCACGACATCTATTAATATGAAATCTGTTCGTCCAATTTTCTAAAGAAAAAACGACAAAACTAAAATGTTAACACTAACCCAGTTGCTAATTACAATTAGTTTAAAATAGTATAGAAAATTAAGGCACCCATATCAGTGGATTAATATAAAAGACAAGTAATTTACAGTTCATTGATTTTTAATTAATGATATTGTTGCATGCAAAAACTATATAGACTGCTTCAGCCATCAGTGAAGATTTATTTATCTATATTCTATTAAAAAAAATCAAATCAAAATCCCGATTAATAAAAAAACATTAAGGAAGAAAAGATATGCTAACAAGATCTTTGACAGGTATAACATTATTAATATCACACTTTATAGGGGTTATAATCCCAATTATCCGAACCCTAAAACCCCCTCCTTTCTTAGTTTCTCTCCTTCCCCGCCACCCAGTGAAACAAAACCGCAACGGAGCCAGAATCGATGAAACAGTGAAGAACCCAAAATAGAATAGAAAGAGGATAAACAAGGATTTAAAGAAAACAACAGAATTAGAGAAAAATTAACGAAAAAGTATCCTCTGAATAATTTGCGCTCTCATTCAATCCGATGGGAGAGGCTGTTGACAAACCCGCTGCTCCGTCCACGCCGACGCCGGAGGAGGAGCCGGCGGCGGTGGCGGGCGCTTTAGGCCTGGAGGCGTGCCTTGCCGACGATTTCCTCCTGTTCTTGGAAGATTCTATCCCGGTTCGTACCACCTCCAAAATGTAAAAAAATGAAAAGTCTTTTCCCGAAATTTTTATCTCGACTCTGTTCAAACCCTTAAAGACTGGTTCTTTTTCATCGGCTTTATTAGGTTTTAAGTGGGGATGCTAAACAAGGTAAAAAGGAGGGGGTTGAAGCACAAGAGGAGGAAGAAGAAGAGCTAGAGTGGTTGTCTAACATGGACGCGTTCCCGTTCCCTCCATTAGATACTTCCCTGGAAGTGGAAGCATCTGTTGCCATGGAAGCACTGGATACAATGGTGGTGGATGAACTGGAGATAAAGGACATGGAAGAACAGGAGACCGAGAAGGTTAGGGTTCCAAAGAAGAGGCGGAGCCAGGTGCCACGGCGCCCGAGGAAAGATTTCTCCAACTTTGCTTTATTATTGGTGGGTGAAAGTAGTAAGGAAAAACAACCCTCAATTAGGAGGTGCACACATTGCCTAGTGGATGATACGCCACAGTGGCGGCAGGGGCCCGAGGGACCCGGAACCCTTTGCAATGCGTGTGGTGTTAGATATAAAAGTGGGAGGTTGTATGACGAATATCGGCCTGCTAACAGCCCGACATTTCATCCCGGGAAGCACTCGAATTTTCACCGAAAGGTTTTAGAGATGCGTGGAGGGAGGCAAACAGATAGAGGGGTGAATTCAAGTATGAGAGGGGGTCGCCGATCATCGCTCAGTGGCAGTGAATGGGGTGGAGAGGTGCATGACAGTGGCGGAGGTACATGAATCTAGGATGTTTCATGTTAATTTTTTTTAGTAGTGTTAATTGTGCTCTGGTTATTAGAACTCAAAAAAGAAGGTTTAGAATTTAGAATACTGATCTTAGCAAACCAGTTTGTGTGATTTTTATTGTTTATGATTAGTTAGATGAAAATAGCGAGCAAGAGAAAGGATACTGGTTTTTTTTCAACATGGCAAGATGTTGGTGTATCCTATCCTTGTTCGAGGTTCGAATAATTAGGATTTAGAAGTGAGAAAATAATCACTGATATCCAATAATCTATAATCTCATTGAACTGTTTAACAGTTGAAAATAGTTCATGATCAAAGCAATTCCTTCTAAATTAGGCTTGTGCAAATTAGAGTTGCTGTACATTTTTTTTTGTGGTGGAAAGGTGAACGGCCTTTTTTTCATTTTGGTAGTGAAAATGCTAATTTAGGAATACAGTTTGGGAAAGACAGAAACCAAATCTTCTGAAGTAGGATAATCACAACCATTGAGTGTGATTTGTGATCTTCCTTTTGGTTTGTAGACAATGTCTATAATCTTATGTGTCCACTGTTGTATTGTATTTGGGATCCCAGACAATGGTTGTCATTTTCCTTATTTTAAAAATTCCAAATTTGGGTTTTGTTTTTCATTGCTTTTCATTTTTTATCCAAAGAAATCTGCGTGTTGAGAGCTGTGTTAAGTCAAATTATGGCTGTGGCTCCCCCGTGTATCTCTACTGGAGTAAGCGATTAGAAATAGGAGTCTTGTGCAATTGAATTGAAATGAATTTATTATGTTCTGAGGTTGCTTCTATTCATTTCTTCTTCTTTGTTTCCACCTTTCCTGGGTGTTAAGCACAGACTGGTAATTTTACCTCTGTTCAAGTGTCCAAAGGTTGGCAATGGTATTAATTCCAGAAGTTTCTAGGATCAATCTCTTGCTCTGAAAAATCTGATGCATATGTAAATCAGAAGTTGAGATTCAGACCAACTTGCCATGATAGCATTTGTTTTCGAAAATTAAATTACTCAGAGATGTCTGTTGTAACAAAAAAAAACAGGGGCATTATCCAAATTCATTCTATCTAGTACAAAGCCCAGTCCATATACTATAAGCCCACGAATTAATAATTAGGCCTGAACATGTAGTGCAGGTTTTATCTAGCCCAATGATCCAGGGGCTTCTTTTCTGTCAATGTACGACTTCAAATATATGCCTTCACTCACATAGTGAGAGGGCAATTCAGTGGGAATTTAACTTGCTGTCAGAGGGTAAGGAAGCAAGGAGACCAACCCGTGATTTTTATTTATATCTAAAATTAAATACAAATTGTCAAATATGCCCATAGAAGCTAGATATTTATTGAAATATCTAAATCAGTCAATTATTGGCAGGTTCTTAAATTTTAATAGAAACCGGCCAATAATTGGCCGGTTCTCATTTTAAATTTGTTTTTTGTTTGTTTTTAGAAAATGATGTAATTTATTTATTTTATGTATTAAAATATTTGTTTTTAAATTATTGGCAGGTTCACATAGTAATGTTCTTTTTTCTAGTTTTTTTTTCTTTATTTTTTTTTCTTTTTTTCGGCTTTTTTGTACAATCTATTTATTTATTAATTATTATTAAACCAATAAATAAATAATATAACCAAAAATACCGAATTAAATAATTATTTACGAAAATGTATCATGGACGCTGGACTGAGAGCATGAATATGGTGGTGTATCAAGGAGAAAAAACATGGAGAAAATCGATTAATTATATCTGTTGTACATGCTTTTTCTTCTTCATAGACCATCACATTCATGCTGTCGGTCCAATGCCCAAAAATAAATTATTTAAAATAAAATAATTTAGGTTTTTGGAATATTTGAAATGTAATGATATATTGATATGTAATGAAGATTGGAGTAATAAACCATTTAAAAAAAATAGTTACTTAAAATCAATTACTTTAAAAAAATACGAATTATTTTAAAATAATAGATTTATAAACAAAAGCTACCCTCCTCCTTTATTCCGGGCAAATAACATAGGCGGAGTTCTAACTTTTTTTGTTAGTAATTCTTATTTAAAATGAATAATTTAAAAAACAATTGAAATGTTTAGAAATTTAGAATTTAAAAAATAACCATAAAGATTAAAAGAGGTTAGAAATTTATACCGACACTACCTATCTAGAATGACTCAATCTGTACTAGTCATATACCACGTTTCGCTCTCTTCCGCACCGTCTGAATCCGAATTAGGCTGGGTCGGCCGCTCGGTACCGCTTTCTTCAGTTTTGGCTGCAGATGATGTTGCTGGATGATCTCCATGTTGCGTGTGATTTTCAACATCGATCCAATCTTTGAGTAGGGATGGCAATGGGCCTAGCCCACGGGTATTTTGTCAAGCCCAGGCCTAGCCTGCCCGTAAAAAATTAATGGCCCGCCTGCCCGGCCCAGTCTGACGGGCCTGAAAATCTAGGCCCGGCCTGCCCAACGGGCTGTTCCTACAGGCCCAGGCCCAGCCTAGGCCTGCCCGCTATTTTGCCTACAAAAATCAGAAAATCAGAAAACAGAAAATTAGAAATCAGAAAATTAGAAAATCAGAAAACCAGAAACCAGAAAACCAGAAAACCAGAAAACAGAAAATCAGAAATCAGAAAATCAGAAAACCAGAAAACCAGAAAACCAGAAAAACAGAAACCAGAAAACCAGAAACCAAAAAACCAGAAAACAGAAAATCAGAAATCAGAAATCAGAAAACCAGAAACCAGAAAACCAGAAACCAGAAAACCAGAAAACCAGAAAACAGAAAACAGAAAATCAGAAATCAGAAAACCAGAAAACCAGAAAACCAGAAAACCAGAAAACCAGAAACCAGAAAACCAGAAACCAGAAAACCAGAAAACCAGAAAATCAGAAAACAGAAAATCAGAAATCAGAAAATCAGATAAGCCCAACGGGCTGCCTGTGGGCTTCGACTTAAGCCCAGGCCCGGCCTGGCCCGGCTTTAGGCCCGTCCTGGCCTGCCCATCACATCGCCGGGCCGACCGGGCCTCCGGGCAGGCCGGGCGGGGATGACCGGGCCTCCGGGCCGACCGGGCTTTTTTGCCATCCCTATCTTTGAGGCACACAAGTCTCTCAAAGACACTGGGACCCAACTTGTTGCGTTTATCATAGATGATTCTTTTTGCAAAACTGAAGCAACATTCTGAAGGGACGGTTGAAACGGGCATGACAAATATGTCGCGGGCCATCATCGCCAGCGTTGGATGATGGCTTGCATTCCTCCTCCACTATGCCATGATGTCAACTTCTTCTTCTTCTTCTTCTTATTATTATTATTATTGGTTGCTATTGTAAATATAGCAATAAGTTCGTTTCTTCAGTCAGTAAACTGTTTTTTTATTTCTTTGGTTAACTTGTTATGGTGGAACCTCTTGTATGCCGATTGACCACACCCCCGAATTACCAACAGGACAAAACTCATGCAACCACCCATACTTATTGGTTGTTCTTTGTGGGTAATGTACCGGGCCAGTTCACTAAGCATGACATTTTCATCATATTTTTGGTGAGTTCTGGTACCATCCCAGTTCATAAGGGTTTGGACCATTCTCGGGTCATGCTGGTTGTCTGGCTTGTGACCCTTTTTTATGTGAGCGTTGACATGCCTCTTAAAGCTACTCATAGCTTCGACTTGAATTTCAGGGACACTTGTCGAGGGAGTACCTGCTAGTGAGTCAGTGAAATCACTCGATCCTATTGATGAAGTGCCTCCATATGCAGTGTTAGTACTTTGGAGATAGTACGGTTGTGTCGGTTGGGAGGGAAATTGTTGAGAATATTGTTGTGGAAATTGTTGAGAATATTATTGTGGAAATTGTTGGCAAAATTGTTGGGGATTTTGTTGATAATTTTGTGTAAGATTCTCACCAAAAAGATCGACCGATAATCTCACGGTTAAACTCTTATTCGGATCGCTAGGAGGACTTGCCATTTTTAAACCTATTCAAAAAAATAAATCCGAATTTAAAAATAAAATGTAACATATTAACAAACAAATCTAAATACTTTACCAATTCAAAAAATAAATCTATCCTATTTTTTTAACCTATTAAAAATAAATCCGAATTTAAAAATAAAATCTAACATATTAAAAAAACAATTCTAATTACTTCACATTTTCAAAAACTAAATCTAACATATTTTTTAACATATTAAAAATAAATCTGAATTTAAAAATAAAATCTAACATATTAAAAAACAAATCTAAATACTTTACATTTTCAAAAACTAAATCTAACATATTTTTTTAACCTATTAAAAATAAATTCAAATTTAAAATAAATCTAACATATTAAAAAACAAATCTAATTACTTCACCAATTCAAAAATTAAATAAATCTAACATATTTAACAATTTCTACAAATTACTACAAATCCAACATAATCTAAAAGAAATTAAATTCATTTACAACAAGCTAATCTAATTACTTATCAATTTCTACAAATTACTATAAAATAAATCTAATTATCTACAAATTACTACAAAATAACTCTAATTATTTAACAATTTCTACAACTACAAAATAAATCTAACTATCTACAAATTACTACAAAATAAATCTAATTATTTAACAATTACTACAAATTACTACAAAATAAATCTAAATATCTACAAATTACTACAAAATAAATCTAATTATTTAACAATTACTACAAATTACTATAAAATAAATGTACCTTCAAATCTTGTAGAATGAATCTTGCGAGATTTTGAACAAGCTTCATAATTCCGTTTGCGGATTTGTAGAACAAATTAAATTTACAGCTATATTTTTTAACAATAAATTTAAATTTTGAGAATAATAAAAATACTGAGAGAATGAGTGAATAAAAAAGTTACGAGAATATGAGATATTGAGATGTGAAAAAATGTGAGGGATTGAGGTATATTTAAAGAGGTTTTGTTTGGGGGGAATGAATTTTGAAAATTTTAAATCGTTGTCTGTGATTTGAAATTGAAATTGTGAACTCAATCCTAACCATTCAAAGTTTTTCATGCACAAATCTTAATGAAAATATTTTTACAAGTGCGAATTTCAATTAAAATCAATGGCTTGGATCAATTGGAATCAATTGATGGGATTAAAGTTAAATGGGGGGGGGGGGGGGGTAGAGGTTCACGGGTCCGGGCAGGTACGGGTTCACGTGCGGTCCGGAACGGGTCATGGGTAAGCCGGGTTCAGTTTCAAAAATGGCAACCCGGTTCAGATTTTTGCCCGATCCGGCCAACTCGCCGAACCCCCGAACCCGTGTACGGTCCTATTTGAGCGGTATCTGGGTCAAGAGCAGACCGGACCAAGTCACGGATCAGAGGTTCAAATTAGAACACTACTGCCGAGGCCGTTGGGCTTCTAGTACAAATAGTTTTTGAATTAATATTTGTAACACTCTGATTCTGGTAACTGTTTAATATAATTGGGCTTTAGAAAGTTTAATCTCATTGAAAATAACAAGAGGGCAAGGAAATCTTGCGCAATAGGCAAATGAAATCGCAAAAGGAGGTCCATTTCTAGTGAAAACGAAAGGAAATCGTTAAAGGAGGTCCATTTCCAGTGAAAACGAAAAAAAGTTCTTCGTTAACCTATCCGGTCGTGTTTAATTTACATCTTAATGTAGAAAGCAATAAAAAATTTACCGAAAAACAAGCTTGCAAGGGTGCAAGGGTGCAAGGGGAGGAAAAAAGAGAACGGACAAGACGCGCATGGAGAAACAAGAGGCGAAAATAAAAAATAGAAGAGCGTGAAACAAAAGGTGAAGATGAAAAATGAAAGAGTGCAGGAGAGCGCCAAAAAACAAGAAAACATACCGTCTTCTAAAAGAAAGAGTACTTTTGTCATTTTATTATTTTAATCATAGATTTAACTATAATTAATTTCAGAATTATTGTATATGGGTAAAAAGGAAAGAGTTGTAAGAGTTTGTCTAAATTAGATATAATTAATTGTTCATAGTATAGAAAATTAGAGAAAATTTCAAAGATATATGAAAAGTTAACTCTAATATAGAATTATTTTGTTTTTGAAACTAACATCGGGGCATAACATTTCTTTAATTAAGCGTATTTAACATCTCTGAAAATCAAAAGAAAAAACGAATGAAGAGGCGTGTTCTTTTTATTTGTTTTGAATGAGATAAATGCTTGTCATTTCGTTTTAATTTGGTTTCGCTTTCTTTAACCTCACTCCTTTACCTTTCGGCCTTCTCCGACCAAACCGCACCGCAAATTCATTCACCTAAGGTAACAGAGTATATCTGTTTATATCCAGACAGTTCAATCAGAATCCGCAGGAACATTAATGATCTGAATTCTGATCGGACGTTCCAAATTTAAACAGAAATGTTCCGTTACCTCAGAGAATATGGATTCACCTCACCAAGCCACCAACCCATAAAAGGAATTAGAAAAAAAGAAAAGAAAAGAAAATAGACCTCACTAACGACGTCATTCTCCTCCGAGCTTCCTTTTCTGAGATCTTCCTACTCCCATCTCTCTCTAAACGCAATGCACCAGCCTTCGCCATTACTGCTCCCTCAAACCTTCTTCCCCAAGGAACCTCGACCCCTCTATTGCCTCCTTGTAACCGTCTTTATCTTCTTCCTGTTTCTCCTCTCCCTCCCCTTTTCCCCTTCCCCTCCTCCCGCCGCTCTCCCCTCCCTGTCCCTCCACTCCGCCACCTCTCCGCCGCTTCCCTCCATCGCTTACCTCCTTACCGGCTCAGCTGATGATTCCGACCGCCTCCTTCGCCTCCTCCTCGCCACCTACCACCCCAATAATCTCTATCTACTCCACCTTGACCGAGCGGCCTCTAAATCACAGAGGGTGAAGCTCGCACGTGCGATTCGAGCGATACCGGTGATTCAATCGTCGGGAAATGTGCATGTGGTTGGTGAGCCAGGGTTCTCTAATTGGAGAGGAGCCTCAGCTTTGGCTGTTACATTGCATGGTGCAGCTGTGTTGCTGCGTCTTGGAATGAATTGGGATTGGTTTATCACGCTAGATGCATCGGATTATCCTCTCATTACTCAGGACGGTACGTGTAGATTTACTTTTTGGTACCAGTGAGATTTTGGTACTGTAAATGTCAGGTACCAGTAAGGTATAAGTATAATACCGGTAAGAAGTTAAGGTATTGAAGGAACTTAACTAGAAAAGTCTGGAACTCTTTGCAGATCTACTTCATGTTTTCTCATTTCTGCCGAGGGATCTCAACTTCATTCAGCATACAAGTTATATCGGATGGAAAGAGTATGCTTAATTCCATTTAAAATTCTTTTAGTCTCCTTTGTTAGGGTTACTGTACAGGATACTGATACCAGCATATGCCAACTGATGTTGAACAAACGATCTGTTTGGCCCGAATAATTTGCTTATTTTGGAACAATAAGTGCTTTAATGCACAGATATGGTTCAATGGATGCTTTACTGGGTCTAATGGTTCAACTAAGCTAATTTTACTTAGGGTTCAATTATAATAGTCCAGTGTCATTATGTAGACATTTTCTGTGTGACCTGGATTTTACAAAGAATAGCAATTATAACCTTATTTTCAAAAGAAAGAAACGCAAAATAATTTTTGGAATCGCCTCACATGCATTCTGAAGTGTTGTCTGACCAGAGGTGCTAAGCCTCAAAAACACAAAAACTGAACCTGTGCATCTAAAGCTCTTATTGCATGTGTTCGTGTACTTATCAATGTATCTGTTCAGATTTTAGGTGTAATTTTGTGATGTTTTAAAAAAAATCAGGGATTCTGTTCCTATTCCTTGTAAAATCTGGGTTAGAAAGTAAAAAAAAAAGTCCAGTATGTATTTAACAACTACTTATATAAGAGCTTCAAACTTTACTGATGGATTTTCTACATTTTGTGTTCTTAGGTCTCGAAGGATAAGGCCTATAGTTGTTGATCCGAGCCTCTATCTCTCAACGAGAACAGATATTGTTTATGCCACGCAAAAGCGTGATTTACCAAGTGCATATAGGTTATTCACAGGCATGTCAAATATATACTTTCTAAAGGACTGCATTGCATAAGTGATCTATAGAGAATCACCGATTTACTATTGTGGTCTTTGAAGTCTCAGAAAGCCTAATCTGTTCCCCGAGTCTGATTTTAACCATTTTGGTTCTACTTTGAAAAAAATGAACACAAATGCTGCTCAGTGATGAGCTGGTATGAGCCTTCTTTTTTTTACCAGCAGATGTCCCACTAAATGACTCATTTCACACGAGCATTTATGAGCACTTACTTTGTACTTTTGACTAAAAAATTACGGTTCCCAAAATACTCTTCGGGGACCAAAATTATAATTCTTCCAAAGCTTATATGACAGAACAATTGGTGAACTTAGAAATCACTCTTGTAAATTCTACCCCATTTATGAAATCTGATAAGCATGCGAATAATGATCTTAATTCCAGGTTCATCATCGGTCATCCTAAGTCGCAAGTTCATTGAATACTGCATCCTTGGAACCGAAAATCTCCCACGAAGTCTTCTAATGTACTTTACAAACATCCCATCACCACACTTGAATTATTTCCACACCGTCCTTTGCAATTCTCCTGAATTTAACTCTACTGTTGTTAATGATCACCTTCACTACATAAAATATGTCTCTCTCTCGCAAAAGGAACCCATTTCTCTCACGGTTGATGACATTTCAAATTTAACCCAAAGTGGTGCGGCTTTTGGTATGAGGTTTGGGAAAGGTGACCCGATCCTTGAGCGTATTGACGAGGAGATACTGGGCCGTAGGCCCAAGAGGATGGTGCCAGGTGGGTGGTGCTTGGGAGAGGGTCAGGGTGACCTGTGTGCTGTTTGGGGTGGTTCGGATGTGATTAGACCCGGCCCGAGAGCAATGAAACTTGCTGAATATGTTGCTGGCTTGTTATCGGGTGAGAGGTTTCATGATAGTCAGTGTATATGGGATTAAATTTATGTGCAAATAGCTTTTGTAGAGAAACCGTTTTTAAAATGGAAATTTCTTGCAGTTATCTTTTTGCTTTGGGTTCGTTTTGTTTTGTTGCTTGTTAAGACCGTTTAATAGGTTGGTTGACTTTTACTAGCATCACTAGTGGTATGGTGCACTAATCGAGGTCGCATTTGTATACAATTCAACAAAATTATTGAAGACAAAAAATAAGTAAACAAAATCACAAGTGTTCACATGGATTTGTGCAGTCAGTTCACTGTTAGTGCTCAGGAAAAACTCCTTTTTTTTTGTAGAATTTGTTGTATAACCTCCTTTTTTTTTGGTATTTCATGGATAATTGCATTAGTAGATATTATCTGAGAGAGTCAACCAGACTGAACAAAGGCACTTCAAATTACTTGAAAGAAACAAAAAGGATCTTACCACATAGAAGTTCTTTAAAGAGGGGATCACAACTTGAGTTTGATATTATACATATAATTCCTTTATTCACATGTTTAGAAAAAAAACACACCAAGTACTAACCATCAAAGATGGCTTGAAGAAAACTCTCCATGGCTTTGCAAGATGACCCAACAAACACTGTATCATCTCTTACTGCTGCTTGAATCACATCTCTGATCTCTCCAACCTTCTCCCTCATTTTATTCCCGCACCCTTTCTCCTCATCCAAAACCGCCTCCACCGCATCTTTTACCACCTGCCAACCCTTTTCCAACCCCCCAAATTGTCTTCCACTGGCTATCTCCATTGCTACACCCATTTCCTGTAGCATCCTTGAGGTATACAATTGATCGGCCAACAATGGCCAACCAATGATCGGCACACCTTCGTACAAGCTCTCAAGCACCGAGTTCCATCCACAGTGGCTCAGAAAAGCACCAGTGGAGGCATGAGATAAGATCTCCATTTGTGGGGCCCACTTGTGCAACAAAATGCCTTGCTCCTTCTGGCTGATATTTGTTTCGAATCCCTTTGGGAGCCACTCTTCTCTAAATTCACCTTCTTCGGCTTCATCTTCAAATTCACACGGAGGCCTAATAACCCAGAGAAACGGCCTTCCGCTTGCCTCTAGCCCTTTGGCCAGCTCTATCATCTGTAAGGCAGGGATTGTGTTGTGAGAACCGAAGGAGATGTAAAGAACCGAGTTCGGTCTCTTTGAATCCAAGAAGTTGATGCACTGTTCTTCCTCGGAATTATTATCAGTCAATGAACAAATGCTTCTTTCCCTAACAAATGGCCCGACCGTATAGAGAGGCAAGCTTGGGTAGCTCCTCAGGAGCCTTATTCCTTGTTTATCCAACTCCTCACAGGAATTTAAGAGAACTGCATGAGATCGGAAAGAGCATAAGATCTGACGCCTCACAAAAGCATTGATCGGGTGGTCAACCGATGCAATAATATTTACAACATCAGAGTACGGAACCTGAACCATTGGGTAATCCACCAAAGTTGTCATTTCATTTGGCAAGGCACTCAGAAAAAATGAAGGTGGAGGGGGGTTTACCGCAAGAGAGAACATGACAGCCATACCATACGGCCCACCAGTGGCAAAAACGGCATGCGAGATGTTATATTTCTCAGCAACCTCCACCGTCCATCCCAAAAAGTAATCTGCTATGATGCAAATTTTACTCAGCCCTTGGTTAGTCAAACTGGTTATGAGGTCCTCAAAGGGAGGTTGAAGAGAGGTCTCTGTGGCTTCAAAGAAAGCATCGAATTGATCGAGTGAAATAGACTCTGTGCTTTCTATGCCCGGCTGTATGCCCTGAGATGTGGCCAAAAAGGAAATCTCGGCAAGTTTGATGCAGGAGGTTTCAGAAATGGAGTTACGGAGTTTAGCCATGTTAAGCGGGGTGCTCACAAGTGTGATTACAGTGTTATTATCATGCTTTCTGATGTGTTGCTCCAATTGCTTGGCAAGGTTTAGGAAAGGGAAAATGTGGCCTTGGGCCAAGAAAGGGAAGAGGATGAAGTGTTGTTGCTCTTCCATTGACAACTTGGTGAGAGCTTAACAATGGATGCTTTTTGCAAGTAACAAGGTGTGTTATTTCTACCACAAAACTTAAAATTTATGGTGAAGACCTCCAGAATTGAATGGATTAAGTCATTTTTTTAAGTAAAATTAATGCGTTCTAGCATGTGAATTAAATACAACCTGGTATAATTAAAAGTTAGTACGAGTCACATAATGCATATCTAATCGAATCTGAACGTATATAATAATTAAATGTAAACATGGTGACAAATTAACATTCAATTTACAGGGTACCTTTTACTGAAAGTCTTACCTGCTCCCTCTTAAGATAATTTAATATAGAAGGGGAAGCATCGAGATTGAAGCATGATGGGAAAATGAAACTCACTAAGTGCAACATAAAATTGATTGATAAAAAAAATTTGATCAGATCAAAATCTCCGAGTCCATATCTTCTGTTACCTCGAAATATTTTTGTCGTCCGAACAAAATCCGGTCCAATCCAGCCTGAGGTGGAATTCATGAAGATCCTTTAATATATAATCGGACGATCTGGATCTAAACAGAAATATTATGGTACCTTCGTCATTCGTGATATAAATTCAAAATCTCCTCAACTTGTACTAGGTTGTGCTCAGAGCTTTCTAGAATACAAATCATAATATATCTGGTTTTCAATTCTCAGTTGGACCAAAATACATGCTTAAAAGCAAGCATATCATGAGCTGCTGTGCAATTGATTTTCAAAATACTTTTGAAAGTAAATGAAATTCTGAAATATAAATTAAAAAAATAAAATTTTAATTGCAGACATGTAACATGTTCTATATAACTTGTTTTGTATTAATGTATATTTGTGAATTTCTCGTCTTAATAGCCCATAAAATGCATCAGAAATCGTAAAATCAGCTTATTGTGAACTTGTTTTTTTTTATGCCAATACGAAATAAAAAAAAAACATTCACATCATTAATTTTTTTTAATAGTTTTGTTTTGTTACTTGAATTTCAGGATTGAAATTTTAGAGTTCTTATTGTCAATAATTATAGGTAATAATATTATAATAACATTCAAACCTCGTTATTGATTAATTTTTAATTCAAAAGCTATTAAAGGAGAAATTTTGCGTGGCATAAATGATTTATGTCCATAAAAAGTTCGAATAATTATATGCAACCCCTCATTCACATCTCCCCTTCATCCCTGCAGTCCTAAAAAGAAAAGTTGCTAACTAACTTTTTGTCTTTTAGTGAGGGACAATATTTTTCGCTGTTGGACACCAATGATTAATACTACAATGAACGAAGTTAAATACTAGATTAATGCACGGTAAATACATTAAAGACTGAAGTTAAATACTACAGGAAATTTAAACCATCAAATTGTCGGTAACTAATTTTTTTTGTCTTTTAGTAGAGGGATATGAGGGGATGGTGGTGCGGGGACAATAATTACAGATTAATAGACATTATTACCACTATCTCTAATTGTTAAAAATAATTATATGGAACCCCACATTCTCATCTCCTCTTAAATATTAACTCCCCTAAAGTTAAATATTAACATTCTTAAAGTTAAATACTGATGTGTATAAAATTAAATACTAAGATATATGATGCTCAATAGAATCTATGCAACTTATTTATAATTTTAGAGATTAATACTTTTGACTTTAAAGATAAATACTAACGTTCATAATGTTAAATACTAACATTCTTAAAGTTAAATACTAATGTGCAGGACACGGGATCATTAGTTTGTCATTATTTGCGGAGACAGATTGTGTCGCTGTTAGACGCGGACGGTTAATACTCCAATGAAAATAGTTAAATACTTTTTCGATGCACTATTAATACTCCAATGAATAGAGTTAAATACTGCACGAAATTTAAACATCAAATGTCGGAACCTAATTTTTTTTGTTTTTTAGTGCAGGGACGCAAATGTCGGAACCTATTTTTTTTTGTCTTTTAGTGCGAAGATGAGAAGACAGATATGTTAAATTTTTGTGGGAACGTATGTTGTTTCGCTGTTGAACAGATAGTTAATACTCCAATGAATAGAGTTAAATACTTGTTCGATGCACTGTAAATACATTACATATAGATGTTAATACTACACAGAACCAGATTTTTTTTGTCTTTTAGTGCGGAGATAGAGAGGAGATGGGGGTGCGGAGATAGTTATCTGGGTCCTTTTTTTAAACAACAACGCAAGAAACAATAACTAAAGAGAAAATTGATGTCATCAAAACAGAGCATAAATTATGCAGTATTTTACACGCAATTTAATTAACAATATTTGTGTCCTGTTTAATGATTTTGTCGTTGTAGTTGTAGTTTAAATTTTATTGTTGAGCATACAAATGAAAACATATGGACATACTGGGTTAAATATTATTGACCCAGTAATCCAAACAATCTGTTAGTTTTGATCATACAAAATTACTGGGTTAAATATCTGGTACTCTCAAGCAAGCACAAGCTGCGTGTTACTGGATTCTTTGCAAAAGTACAGGCTGCGTGTCAGCTTCCCTGGATTCTTTGCAAAGCACAAGCTAGCTGTGTCGGCTTCAAATCTTTTTTAAAAAAATGAGACAAATTTTAATCTCCCATCAAAAAGTCAATTTAGAAATCACTACAAAGGACCTTTTCATACACATCCACATATGCTATTGGGATTTGACACTCAAAACATACTATGTTTGATCTGACATCATAGAAATTTGAGGACCAAGAAACTTATTTTGACTGTTGCTGATCCAACTGATTAAACAAAAATGAAAGACATCGAGAGAAATAACAACTCTCCCAAAAATAGCTGCTTCAAAATTCAAATAGTCAGACCCAATGTCATGCCAGGAGATAAAACTAAAGCAACTAAATTAAAGGTCAGTAACAAACCAAAGAAAAACTTAGAGCAAATACTAGCGCACCAATCGCCAAGCACCTAAGAAAATTCTCCATCTGTATTTAGAATCAAATCTTTTCTTCTCTTTTCTATTGAATTGAACTCTATTCTCATTATTTTTTATTCCGATCAGAGTGTAAAGAAGAAAATACTGATTTTTAGTCTACAAACCCTTGAGAGGATGATAGAAACGCACGTAAGGGTTTTCGGGCTGGAGGCAGTGAACTCAAATCGTGGACAAAAATTGCTTCTGTGTATTGGGCTGGTAAAACTTGATTAATAAATTGGGTTTACCGGGCCGAAATGCTTTGATCCGGAAAAGAAAAGATAATACAGAGAGATTCTAGAACAGTTGACAGGCTTTTTGAGTTTTCGTGCTTTGACTTTTGATGTTGGATATTCGACAGTATTATAAGGTATTATTTTCAGACAAAAAGGAAAACAAGTGGAGAAAAGAATGTTAAAACATCACTAGTGTGAAAAAGACTGGATTTGTTAGGCTTTTAAAACGGTACACAGGCCGAAAAGGCACTGCTAGCTGGGAGTTGATAGTCAGGGAGGATATATAATTTGATATTAGCCGTATACAGTCATTTCCTAGAAAAAAAATTGAGATTAAATTTTCCAGGAATTGATAGTCAGGGAGGCTATGTTAGCTTGCTTGGATTCTTTGCAAAGTGCAAGCTGTGTGAGCTTCAAATCTTGTTTTTTAAAATAAAACAAATTTTAATCTCCCAACAAAAGTCGTTTTAGAAATCACTACGAAGGACCATCTTCCTGCTTTTCGCTTTTAAAAGTAATTATAATATACATAAAACAGTGCTATTGGGATTTGACACAAAACATACTATGTTAATCTGACATGATAGAAATTTGAGGAACAAGAATCATATTTTACTGTTGCTGCTTCAACTGACTAAACAAGACAACAACTCTCCCAAAAATAGCTGTTTCAAATAGTCAGACCCAATGCCATGCCAGAAGATAAAACTAAAGCAACTAGATAAAAGGCCAGTACCAAAACGAAGAGAAACTTCAGAGCAAATACTACCACCCATCACAAATGCACCTCATCAACTTGGCCATCTGTATTTGGATAATTAAGAATCCATTATTGATACTTAAACAGTCAGGAGTGATTTAGACCAAGCAATGTTAATTTGATAGGAGAAACCTACCCAGCTCCATCATAACCTAACTGATCAGATATTTTGGAAAGCCAAAGGGCTTGGAAAAAAAAAAAAAACATCCTGACCTGAACATCTAAGTCATGCAACTACCATAACCTAATGCTAATCACATTAAAAAATGACCCAAGAAAATAAATGAGCTCAAATGCTGATTTGATGACCAACACTTTCACTAAATGCTTCTTACCTTGAAGGTCTACAGCCAAGTTGGCTTGATGATCAGCATCAGAATTGAACTCCTAAGAGGAATTTCCAAAAAAAAAAAATTAAAAATAAGAAACAGAAGCGAGAATTGCAAAGCCATCAATAAAAATTAGTATAAAAGAACAAATAAAAATGAGGGATCTTTTACCCGTAGCACATGCTGGATATTGAAATAGGTAAACCTCTTTTTTAATTCGTTAACTTCCTTGCACAGTTCAATCATATCTTTGTGCTTGATTTTCCACTGTCCTTGTACCTATTACAGTACACAAACAAATAAAACATATTAAAAGCTTTTGTCAGATGTTATCAACAGGCCCAGAGGAGGTACAGTTATTTGATCCCTTAATTATTTACAGTAAATTCCAACTGTAAATGATGTGGTAGCCCTAATCAGGTAAATATGTTCTGAGTAATAAATATTAGTTCTTGTCTTATACTGTCAGGCCATGATCAGTACAAGTAAAGAATGTGCATATACAGACAACTATTTCAAAAAGATGACAAAACTTGCAAAACTCTGCTTTAATAAAAGTAAATAAGAATCTCCTCAGTGATCCTGGTACTTCAAAGGGAATTGGTCCATATAGATTAGACAATGTTGTTTATAATAAGACAAAGACAACAATCCTGTAAAAGCAACTAAAGAAGCATGTTATCGACTTCTAATATATAGATGATTACAAAGTTTCCAATCTAGTTTTCTTAAAGTACAGATCATAGTATATTAATTGATCATTTGTCGTAACATCATTCTTATTTCTTTATTACCATTTACCATTGATCTTTGTAAGTGCGTAACAGTAGGTGCATGATTTTTTGCAATCTAATTCAAAAAAGGAGGTATTTGCAACAAAAACCTACATATTTAATAATTGCGGAAGAAACCCTAAATTAGTGAAACAAATGAAAATAAGTTCCCTGTAACAAGTTAACATTTAAAATCTTCAGTATTTCTAAATAAACTACAAAATTAACCATGGATATTGATAAAGTTCATTTCTAGAAACAAGGATTCCTTGTGTATTTTAAAAAAAATTAAAGTAATAATAAATGGTAGATTATTATGATCTACATAAAATGTTATCTAAATATTAAAAAAAACTCATATGAGCTTAAGCTCAATGAAGAGATTTACGAAAATAATTTCAAAACTCATTGACCATGTTCTGCAACGAATTCAAATTGTTGAAATCAATCTACTTTGCTACATACCAAAGTAGAATTTTTTTTCTTTTATTTAATATTAAAGGGGTAACAAAAATACCATATAGAAGTTTATATTAATGCGTTAATGCGTTCAAATTTTGACCTCTTAACTTTATACTACATGAATTTGAAATTTACAAGTTTGGGATGTAAATGGATTGGATTTGTCATTTGAAGCCAATCTAATGGAATATGGGGCTGTTCATGGTCCACCGTGGTGATCTTTGAACTCATACTAATTTTACTCTCTAAACATTGGATCGGGTACCATTTGAACAATGGTCATTATACTGTTATTTAGCAGTATGTTAATATTTTCATAGTTTCTTATTATTTTCAGTTTATCTAATAACATAGGGGCATTTTGCAATCATTGAAAATGTTATGGGCCCTTTTGCAGTTTATGATAGTGTAGGCTGATTCTTGCAACTTTCTCTCTAGGAGAAAATAAAAATGAAGGACAGAAGTTCAGAAGTTCAGAAGAATAAAAATAGGAACCTGCATAACAACGAGCTTAGAATCCCCCAACGCATTGATTCTCTTGAATCCTTTCATAAGAGCATATCGCAACCCCAGAAGAAGAGCTTTGTACTCGGCAACATTATTTGTCACCACACCTAAACCCTCACTAAGACGGCATATCTACAAATAAAGAATATAGAAGATCAAATGAAAATAAGCCTATGCAGATTTAATAGGTCAAGTAATCCAAAACAGACATTTCAAGGCTAACTAAGGTACCAGTAATATCAGGCTACAAAGGATGCTGGTTACATGCTTAACTCCTCACAATGCACATAAAACAATATTAACAAAAGTATTTATTTGTACCACTCTTCCATCTTGAGTCCTAAGCATTGCCCCTGCCCCAGCTTTCCCTGGATTCCCTTTTGAAGCACCATCAAAATGAAGAATACATAATGCCTGCAAAAGGAAAAAAGAAAGCTCACCGTGATAGCTTAAAACTAACAAATTATATAAAAGGTGGCACGTGGAAATATAAAAGAACATGTAATGGTCAAGAAGAACTATGAAATACATTGTTGTCTTTTGAGGCTGCAGGTGCCCCGATATACTGTTGAGCTAGTTCAGCAGCCTCCAACATCTAGAAAAAAGAAAAAAAAAAGAATATGTTCAAATGGAAAAATGGAGAAGACATATCTTCACAAAAAAAAATGGAGAAAATATTACTTGTAGTAAAATATAAAGCTTTTAACAATTTCAAATTAATATAAAGAACCTCGTTGCAAATTCTTGGTTGAGCATTTGAGTAGTTTGTGAGATTGCAATGTTTCTTGTTTTGACCATGCAAGCCAGAATCAATAGTATGCTGGTAAGAGAAAAAAAACATGCAGAACTAAGAAGGGATAAAAAAAGAACCAAAATCGAAAACAAGATACATTAAAAAGAATAAATATCAAGGACAATTTGTTCTATGGTATAATTTAAAAATCAAAATGAATTTAAAAAATTAAGAAATCAGCAGCAACCTCCGATGTGAAAAGAAGCAGAAATCAAAATGAATTAAAATTATTTTGAGAACCAGAAACCTCAATATCAGAAGCAGGACTTCTCCTTTTAAGATAAGTATTGGAGCCAGAGCTGGAACCAACTACATCCTATAAATAAAGTTCAGCAGATTGTTGGATAAAGAGTAAATAAAAACTAAAAAGAAGGAGGTTTATCACTAAATAAATTAATAATATTTTATTCACCTGAAAAGAACATGGAACAAGGCCACCAAACAAATCCTTGTTTAAATCTGAGACATCAATGGTGTACAGGGGATTTTTCAGCCCATTAGAACCAAGATATTCTCCTATTTCTTTAGACCATGCATGTCCCTTATAGACACTAACAGCAGCATCCAGTACCTGTTTAACATAACATCTTCTAATTGAACAAATAATGAAAAAAGTAAAACAATGCTAAATTTGACAAATTACTCTATGAATGGGATAAAAAACCAGAGAATTTGTACCGAGGAACTAACTTGAGCTTGACAATCACTTAGGTTTTTGTAAACAGCCACAGTATTTCCTTTGCGAACGACGTAATAATCACTCCCTTCTTCCATTCAATCCTGGAGTAAACAGGAGAACAAATTATTATTCAAGAATCAAATTAGCATCCTCGAGGCTTACTAAATTGTTCTATTAATTGCAATGCAGCGCACAAGTGGAAAAGCGATTGCGAGATTTATATAAACTCAAACACTTTCAAGCTTTAGTACCGAGAAACTAAAGAAGAAAATAACCTACCACCGCCAGATAAATAACGAAAAAAGCAAATTTCTTAAGTCAAGAGCCCCGAATTATCCTCCAAAGTCCAAAACCCTTGAGCGCACTGCCGGAGGAGGCGATCACCGTACACTACAAGAGAGAAACGCGCGAAAAGTTTTTCGGGCTGGACCGCTGGAGGCTGAGTTCAGTGAACTCGAATCAAGTAGGACAAAAGATCGCTTCAAGGTGCAAGCGCGGCTGTGTATTGGGCCGTGAAAACTTGATTATAAAATTGAGTCGTTAACGGGCCGAAATGTTATGATCTGGAAAAGAAAAGATAGACTCTAGAGTCTAGAACGGTTGACTGACTTTTCATTCTTTGACTTTGTATGTTTGGATATTCGACAGTATTATAAGATATTATTTTGAGACAGATAAAGGAAAACAAAAGTGGGGGACGGGTCAAAACGGTTAAGCGGTTAGACGGGTCAAAACGGCACCGAACAGCTGGGAATTGATTGTCAGGAGGAGGTATCATTGTCTTCTCTTTGGTGCCAGCAATTTGATATTAGCTGTATAGTGCAAGATAAGAAACAGTCATTCCTGCCCATGCATATTTTTTCTATTCATAACAATTATAAAGTAATAAGTTAAATTGATAGCATTTTGCTTTAGAAATTTAAAAAATGGATCGCAAATGAATCGACCTACAAGAGATGAGCCGCAAACAGATAATTGCAGCTCAGAGCTTGTTTTGTGATCTGTTGTCTATTTCTTGAGCTGAAACAATATTATAGACCACAACGAACCGTTGAGACTTTGTTAAAAAGGAATGATGTTATTAATTTATTATTTTTTAATAATTACGAATAAAAGAATCGGCTGTTTGTGGTCTGGAGAGACTGATTACCCAGCAAAGATTGTCGACGAATGCCCAGAGAAGTCCCGGTCAAGCCAATACGCTACTGCCTCATCGCTTAATGGTTGCTTGAAGAAAAATACAATTGTAAAATATTGTCCGTTGGAAATGTGCAAATTATACGAATTTCAAAATGTACGTGTACGGTTAAGAAAGTCAATATAATAACAAGAGAAAGATGTGCGCAACAAAATATTTCTTTTGGATTTGAGAAGATGACAGCGGGAATTGAATATACATTAATTATTTACAATTCCCATCGAATCAAGAGTTTTGAACTCCTCAAACAAAGGTCTTGATAAAATATTTATAATTGCTGGTATGCTTAAAATCTTGAACTATAAATTATTTTTATAATAAACCCTAAACACTACTAAATCAAAACTATATAAATAAAAATCTCTTCAAGGACTTACACGTAAAATTGCAGCGCCAAAAAGTTGCTTAAAACCGCTTCCTCTTCTTTCTCTCTTTTTTTCTCTTCAGCTGAAATAATTTGTGAGTGAGCAGGAGAGAGAAAATCTTCATTTATAAGGGTTTAATAGCTGACCATCTCTCAATGGATGGTTTGGTTCAGGCAGCAGACTGCCCAACTGAGGAACGGTTAGGTTAGTTTTCAAAATATTTTAAAACCAATGATATATTTGCTATTTTTTTAGAATATTTAAAAACAAATTGGTCACACGTGTTGTATATATGATTAGTTTTAAGCATACCAGCAATTATATTTCATCCCATTTTCATTTTCTTTTCTTTGTTAGATTTTGCTTACAACGAAAGAAATTACATCAAATATTTCTATTACAACTAATTTTAATGGAAACATATAAGTAAAGATTTTAAATTTTCAGCATAATACAATCTACCATTTTTTGAAATATAATTCCGGTGCCACCCTCTTTTGCATTTATATTTCAAAACTTAAATATTCAAACCACCAATAATCCAAGCGCAGTTGATTTTGTTATTTTTTATGAGGATGCATTCAAGTGAAAATTTGTTGTTTTGTCTTCGTTTTGAACAATATTAAGAGTTTATAAAAATGAATGTATTTGACACTGATAGAATAATTTTGTGTTTTTTTATCTCTCGATTTAGTGTGAATAAACTCAAATTACAAAGTTTAAATGGATTCATTGCCTTGTGTAAAAAAAACAAGATTAACATTTGAATTGGATGATTTTAAATGGTAAATATAAATATGAATGATAGTTTGATCGATTGATGGAATTCAAACCCTCTGTTAATTATTATCAAATATGTTACTGCATGTCCTTATTAAAACATTAATTATTAATAAAAAAATTATGTCTAGTGAGATTTTCAGCATCCATAATTCTATGTGGGAAGATATTATATTGAAATTAAATTTATTTTACAATTGCGACGATCAAATCAATGGTATTGGTAAGTATCTCCTTTATATTTATATGTTGTAGATCAAATTTTCTAATAGTTACCTAACAAGTATCTCGAAAAATTGTCCGGCTCAATTTTATGAGCAAACTGACTATTTATTAAATAATTCTTAAATTATACCAAATTTAAAATTCAACATATCTAATCTCTTGAGAACATGACTAAAAGTACATCGTTGTTGTTACAATTGGAAAAAATAAATATGATTGTTAATATAGGACTTCAGCGCTATGAAATTATTGGTGCCACAAAATTCTACTTCTCTTTTGTATTTATAGTTTTAAATTTATAAATGTCGGATCCGAACCATTAATCTTGCTCCCGTCGTTCTTCACGGGGAATGCAAAGACATAATTTTTGTATCTTTTGAAATTTATTTTATACGAAATTAAATGGTAAAAGATAAATAAAAAAAATAATTTTATTACAATTAAATTATTTCTTCTATATAACTATTAAAACAAACTCAAAATATCACGGCGCCTGTTAGATAATTTGAAGGTCAAAAAGTTAATTACAAAAACAACAAAGGAGTTCCCATATACATGAAGAATAAGGGGGAATTTCATCTATACCCCTCAAAAACTTCAAAATTACATATTTTCCCCTTTAAAATTTGAAATTACATATTTCTCCTTCTAAACTTCAAAAACTCACAAATTTATCCATTTTATTGTCTTTTGTATTAAATCTCATTCTAAATTTATAAAATACCCATTTTATCCTTTATTAAAAATATATAAATCTCATCAGACTCAAATTATTTGAATCTCGAGGGTTCCTCTACTGTCCGATCCATGTGCATCGCTTCAATATTTGTGCTAATCTAACATGCACAAATCTTAAAGCAATTTTGATTAGTGTGTATCGCATTAAGATTTGTGCATGTTGCTTCAATATGCATGCATTTTGCATCAAGATTCGTGTTGATCTTGTGTGCAAAAAAGCAATTTCGATTAGTACGTATCACATTAAGATTTGTGCATGTTGCTTCAATATGCATGCATTTTTTGCATTAAGATTCGTGCTGATCTTGTGTGCAAAAATCTAAAAGCAATTTGGACGGTTGAGGAACCGTTCATATTCAAATTTGAGTATGATAAGATTTATATGCTTTTAATAAAGGGTAAAATGGGTATTTTATAAATTTAGAATGAGTTTTAATATAAAAGACAATAAAATGGGTAAATTTGTGATTTTTTTAAGTTTGGAGGGGAAAATATGTAATTTTAAAATTTTGAGGGGGAAATACGTAATTTTAAAGTTTTTTAGGGGTATATGTGAAATTCCCCCAAGAAAATAAAGTTG